>OU611883.1:10002500-11228500 GCA_914767815.1 Eupsilia transversa | reverse complement strand
AGTATAATTCTAAGTATACATTTCAAATACCTAACAGAAGTAGGTAGGTATGTGTTTTTTATCGAGAAATGTTTTGTTTTTGTAATTATATTTGATTATTAGTTTATTTATTTATAAGTATTAAAAATTCGTATTAGGTATGTTGAAACTGCTTGTACTTACTTCTCGTTACGTGTCCCTAAAGTTTCATTAGAAAACCAGCATCAGACAGCATCTGTTTGGCATTCAAATGCTGAAGCGAATCTTTTTGGCCCGGCGCACACTATTGTTGTTAAAACGTTTATTTTATCAATAATTGTTATTTTCACTTTTTTTTGTTATTTATTATTTTGTGTTTCAAGAACTATGTACAATTAAACTCCTTTCTTTCTTTAAACTAAGTCATCTTTCCAAACATATTTTCACAATATCAGCAATATCAATGCACAAATGAATAAATTCCGTAACCAATGAAGAAATATAGCGGGAAACGCAGCGGAACGAGTAACTGGGGTAGGTATACAACATTTTATGTGACGGAACAATCGTGACCGAGTTTATGGAAGCGCGATTTTGGCCCGCTTCGTTCACGTGGGATTTGGAAAAAAAATGTTTGCAGTCTCTGTTTTATGACGTAGGTTATGTTTCTTGTCTCGAGACTATAGGTTGACATCGCTCAGTCTCTGAATATGATATTCTCAAAACATCATAATCTCAAAACACCATAATCGCAAAGACTTTCGATAGTCATGGAATTTGAACGTGGTTTTTATATAAAGATTTTTTTTTCTTTATTTATCAACTTACATATGGATGGATTGGAAGATTTTTTACTTTTACGAGATAACACTGTATTTTTGTTTTTACTAGGACTCGGCGACCCTTCGACGTCAAAATATACAGACTTATTATATTAAGTAATTTTAATATTAATTAATGTGTTACTTATATGTATAGGTACACAAACTTTCCGGGATAAATTCTTCAAAAATGGTGGTGAAAACCGCATCAAAATCTGTTGCGTAGTTTAGAAAATCAAAACCAAAATCAAAAGTCATTTATATTCAAACTAGGGTGAGAATCAGCACTTTTCGAACGTCAACATTACATAAGTCACCACTTCCTAGTGATTTTGCTGGGAAGAAGAAGTGGCGCAACAAACTCCCCAGCAGCACAGCTGTTTGTTCAGTTAGAAAAAAAATAGATTTTATACAATAGTATGCAAAATCATTTACGTTACGCAACACAAAACATAAATTAAATTAGTAGCCCTATGTCAGCTAGCATACGCCAATATACCAATTGAACTAATATTTAAGCAGAAATAAAAAAATTAAAGTAAACAGAACTTAATAACTAGATAAAAGCCTCCAGCAATAAAGGTAGTGCCTGCTTACATATAGCATCGTGAAAAATGAACTGGAAATCATAAATGATAAACAACAACGCTGTCACACAGACAGACACGAAAAGTGACTTTATAACATACATAGATGTAGATAACTTGCGATACTTTTATGTATATATCAATACAGTGTTAATTTATGGATTTATGGAGAGAACTTTGCCCAGCAGCGGTGGGACAATACAAATACAGGTTATAAAAATAAAAAGATATCGCTTTAAACTTCGTGAAAATACATAAATGATTTACTTAATTATACTTAACGCTGGATCAAATTTAAAACCTTATTATTTCTTTGAAAAGTTACGAGTGCTTAATACATTGAATAATGGAGCAATGAGTATTCCATTATGAACACGGTATCCCTCTATGTATTGATACATTGAATTACAGTCTGCTGCAATATCTTATTAATTAATTTACGTGAAAGCTTTGTTCGAGAAAAATAAACACGCAACATTAAATAATTAAATACTTACGTATTAATGATTTACGGCAACCTAATGGGAATGTTAATAAATTCAGATATTCAGGGTTTTGTGTTAGGCCACCAAAATAATAAGAAGCTATTTTACTTCCCTTGGGAAATAACGTGAGTTTTGTATAAATACCGTACTACTGCGTAGTTCTTATGAGTTGTATAAGTCGTGGGTTCCAACCCAGTCAGGCACTTTAATTTGTGAAAATAATTTAATTACCTACTCTAAAAACGGTAAAGAAAAATATCGTCAGGAAACCTAGAACCATAAATTCGAAGACATGTGACATTTACCAACCCGCACTGGGCCCGCGTGGTAAATAACAGTCCACTTCCTCTCGAAGAGAGGAGGCCCGTGTCCCAGCTGTAGGAACATTATAGGCTGATTATGCTATATTTAATATGTTTTGCAAAAATTACATTGGAGAACTCCGTACGATCAGAGCCAGCATTGCACACCCGCACGGCGGCCCCAGTTTCGACTTAATAGAGAATTGGTTTTTGAACACATCAGCTATATCCCTAGGGCTGGAAACCCCGTCGACGCTCACAGGAACGCCAGGCTTAGGATTCAATTTATTAGTGACTATGTGTACTATGCATTCACTGGCTAGTCAATAGACTACGCCATAACTCCGATTTGGCTTGTTCGGGACTCTTTCAATCAACCATTCATCATTTTAATATCATTCACACCACGATCCGTACTCGTTCGCAATGGTATCGGATTTCACCAATACGAATACGGGGGAAAACAATCGAATGCATCCGAGATACGTAATCGAATTATTCGAATACGTGCGTCGCTGTTCGGCAGTTTATATTTTATTCGTCCCCTGTCATTGGCTATTTGTTTAATTGTTGCGATATTCGGCTGTTTTCGGACGAGTTAAATGAACATTAAGTAATCTTAATGCTGTGCGCCTACCTGAGTTAAGACTGTTTTTATTACACAGAGGACTATCGCTGTATGAAACAAACGATGATGCACAACCTGGTAACAATAAGTCTCTAAAAATGTGCTTAAATCTGTTTTAACTCAACTTGCACTCCGTTTGATCTACGCTATGTAAAATTATTTTGTCCCTGGTGTGCGTATTATTCCTATCCAACATAAATTATAGCTTAGCAACAAAATCAAACCGATTTAAACAAGAAACATCGCAAACTTAATCGATTCGATTTCAAAGCACGAATACTATTCGATTACTCAGAATCACGAAACTTGTCGTTTGCTGAAAATAACATCAATATCAAGCCTATGTAATTTAATATACCTTCGAACTCCAATAAATTCTTCAAGGTTCTATGAATCAATATACCATTATGGATTCAGAGCCAAAACATCAATCAAATTACTTCTAATGGCGGATCGCAACGGGTGTCATGGCGTGCCGTGACGTATGGAAATGCGAGATGTAGGTGGAACGACTAATCTATCGATTAACGAAGTTAGTATAGCTATTGCGAAGACTCGGATATCGTGGTTCGATTGTAAGACAGTAGTGACAAGTTTGCTTATTCATTTGTTCAGTCAGGGTTACAGATTGAAAAGAAAATTGATTTTAAATAAGCCCGTATAATTATTAGAATCGAAATTATTTATACAAGGCATATAGGTATTTAATCGTACTCCAATTATTAATGAACACTAATATAATATAAGTGCCTCTTTTTGTGAGCCTCAAATAAGTCCGATTTTGTTATGCTAAAATACTAAATAGCCAATTAATTGCGACCAACTTGGATGTAGCGCCGGTCGCCCGGCACCGCTCATTTCGCTCGCTCAGCTCGCGCGTTTGATCACAGTTTTAACCTAACCCATTTAGTCGCGGTGCCTTAGCTTAGTTAATGTGACCATCTGTGCTCATAGGTGGTTGGTCACAGTTCTTAGAAGTAGTTAAAGTGTTTAAAGGAACATTTACCACCTGGCCACGGGACATTCGCTGCAGCGAATATTCGCGCGGTGCGGACAGCGAAGCGTCTAGCGTCTAAAATGAATGTAGAGAAATGTACTAAACATGCCACGTGTAGCGGCGAACGGTGGGGCGACCGGTGAAATTTGCCGAGCGAATCCCACGAGCTTTGGGCGGTGCGACGGGCGAGGCGGCAATCTATGCGGCAGCACAGTTTGCATGCACGTCAATAAGTTTTTAGATGACCAATTAAATATTTCCCTTTTTTCAATTTGTCATTATTTATGAGTCGTTTGAACAATTACATATTTCCCTTTTTTCAATTTGTCATTATTTTATGAGTCGTTTGAACAATAACAACATAACAATATAATATTCTTCTTTACAATAAGTTTCCTGACTATGAGCTTTCGAGAATATTTGATTCATCAGAAACTTCAGTAATATTCATCACGCCAAATATTAAGGTCGTGGCAACGCATTTCGTAGTAAGATTGTAACTGGGTCAAAAACGTTGCCAAGTTAAAATAAGTTACATAAAATTAATTAATTTCATATTCAAGTTTTCGTTAATTTTATTCATAAAAACTTGGAACCGAATTCGAAAAGAAATAGAATAAAACAATTATTACAAAACCCTTGATTAGATTTGTGTAGATCTTTTGATTCAAAATCCTACATTATGTCATTCACGTTACAAGGACGACCCTTTTTTGGTTAAATCTATACTTATAATAAATCTGTAGAAGTGAAAATTCTGTACATTGAAAATATCAAAAAAAAAAATGGCAAATGGTGTTACTAGACCGACACCGAACCCAAAAATTTGATGAAAAAATTTTTTGTCTGTCTGTCTGTTTGTTCAGGCATCACGAAAAACTACCGGTTCGATTACGATGAAACTTGGTATAATTATTCTTTAATATCCTGGGCACCACACTGTGTACATTTTTATCCCGGAAAAATATCCTATCCTACTATCTAAATGTCCTGACTGACTGACTCATCAACGCCCAGCCCAAACCCTTGGACCTAGAAAGCTGAAATTTTGCACAGAGGTTCCCTTTATAATGTAGGTAAGGAATAAGGAAGCATTTTTTGAAATTCAACCCCTAAGGGGGTCAAATAGGGGATGAAAGTTTGTAGGAAAATCTTATTCCTTGAGGTAATAACCATGAAACTCCGCACAAATAATTATGAAAACAAATGAAAGAGTTTGTAATTAGTTGTTTTTCTAAATTACCCCCTAAAGGGGGGTTGGGGGGTGTCAAAGTTTGTATGGAAGAATTTTAACGCGCTGTCCGATTAACTCGAAACTCAATATTTATACTTAAACCCAAAAATTAAGAATAACGTGTATCAGGATTTTTCGAAATTTAACCTCTAAGGGGGTAAAATAAGGGATTAAAGTTTGTAGGAAAAATCTTATTCCTTGAGGTAATAACCATGAAACTTCGCACGAATAGTTATCTAAATAAATTATAAAGTTTGTAGTTTTTGTTTCTCTAAATTACCCCCTAAAGGGGGGTTGGGGGCTGTCAGTGTTTGTATGGAAGAATTTTAACGCGCTGTCCGATTAACTCGAAACTCAATATTTATACTTAACCCATGGGGATGTATGGGGTAATTTCCGACATTCACGCGGGCGAAGCCGAGGGCAGCAGCTAGTTAATAATATAATTATAATATTTATAAATATAAACATGTATAGGTACATAATTATAATAAAATAATAACGAATTCAAAACTGTACTTAATGTACAGTTTCGTTATTATTTTATTCGAAGTCCGAATGGACCAACCATTCAGACAAACGGACAAAAAATTCTAAAAGTTAGGCTTAAACAAGTTAATTTTAATGTGCTTATTTACTTACCTAGATCAGTCACAAACTGTGCTATCTCAGAAATCTTTTACTTTTGAAACATTTTATGAGATTTGAGAGCCTTATGTGTAATATGAAATCACGAACAACAAAACCGATAGATCCAATTACCTTTGGAAATAACTACCCTTCTAATATCAAACGTACAATTTATAAATTCAATTCGAAATGTAGCTAACTCTTAACAATTATTCTTGTACAATTTTCAATTGTGAACTAAACAAAAGCAGTTCTGTTGAGCAGTCAACAAGGGTCATTATTCAGCAAATTGCACCAGACCTCGTTACCTAAAGAGTCTGCACAATTTTTAAACTCGGTAATTCATGCACCATTTTCAGCATAACTGTACGAAATGTTCTTTAGATTAGATCGGAATGAGTGTTTTTGTAGGAAAGAAACGGTTTTTATTCGTAACGCTGGAAATATTTAATTGAAACGTAGGTCCTTACCGCACTTATGTAGGTATAAGTATACCTATATAAATATAATATTTATTAATATTTATATAAATATTTATTTAAATTTATTTATAAATAAAATATGTTTCTTTCTTTCTTTCATATCGCGCGTTATACTCTGCACTCTTTGCAAATGAGAGCTAGACCGATAAAAGTGTGACATTTTGATATCAAGGCACTTTTGCATGTGTGTATACAAGCGTATTCCATGTATAAATCAAATCAAATCAAATCATTTATTCGCATAGAATGTAGGTATTATACAATAAAGTTGATAAAAAAATATAGTGAGCCGGGTACATTCTGCCTGAGTTTTGGCATGCAAAATTTTACAAATAATGTAATATAGAACGAACGAACTTCGTTCCAACCAGAAAGCCAATTCTCGTAGGTACTTAAAAAATATTCACATTCAAGTCGCAATCTGTTAAATTTGTCAAAAATGTTGGTAAATTGATTATATTTTTGACAGATTGCGAATGAGATGCGAATGCGAACGGTCTTAAAAATACGGGAATTGCCCCTCTGATGTCCCACGACAATTCCTCTCGACTTTTTTTTTGGGAATAATACGTCCGTCCATTTTGATTGTTTAGATAAGCACCTACATTTTTAGGAGAAATCTCGGTCAGGCATTTAAGGCTAATTTGACCAATGAAACTGAACGTGATCAGCACATTTAAACCGTGTTCAAGAACTGTTAATGTCATTATTGCGAAATATTGACACTGACAGCTATTGAACGCGGTTTAGATGTGCTGTTCGCGTTCAGTTTTATTGGTAAAATTCACCCTTAAATAGTAGCGATCGCTTTTCTACTCCATATAGTAGAAAAAGCCTTTTTTTTTTTTGATTTTTTTCTTTGGGTAGATGCTAAGAAAGCAGTAATAGCTCAATAGCTAATAACTCAAAAAAAACAAACTTGAAGTTAAGGAGATTCTCTCAATGATAGACAAATAAGTTTGTGTTACGATTTTAAGTCCCATTTGTTGCCCAATTTTGTAGAAAACATACCATTTAATTGTGTGTTGTATGGACGTAGTGGAAGAGAAGGCATTTGTCCTTTTTTGGGACTAAACTGTCCTGTGATCTATGTAATTTAATTCTTTGTATCGTGTGTCGTCCAAGTGTGTCTTTCTCTGCTACTTATACCGTTAACAGACGGATACTTTGGGTAAGGTTGCTATTCAAGTACATTCTACTTTAATATAAATCAAATCACCTAAAATTCATCGCATTCTAGTATAACATTTTTATCAGTAATAATGCGCGTATCGGCAAGCGTATTGTGGGACGCCCCCCAGCTAGATTGCCCGCGGAGGACAGGGTATTGTAGACACGATAAGTATAATTTCAACATGAATGATGTAACAAATATTTTGTAACATTTATATTTTAATTTAAAAGAGTGTCCGTGGAATTTCTTGCCCGTTTTTCTCTATAGGAACCTACTACGCTTTGGAATGGGCAACTGGCTTCTCTTTCTGACTGACCGACCCCTTGACAATTCAAAAGTGCCTGTAATTGGTTTATTTGAAATAAATGCTTTGAGTTTTGAGTAGCATAGCCTGGGACAGGCCTATGTCCAACAGTGGACTGCGATAGATTGACTTGATAATAATGTATTTTTTTTTGTAACTATAAAATTTACTAAACAAAAACTAAGTTCAGTTAGTGACTTAGCTTGTTATGAAAGCAAAAGACATTAGAAAATAACGACTTTATTTTCCTCCTTTGTATTCCTCTCACCCCACTTTTTATATGAAAACTTGAACCGTCTATGGGTGCTTCATACTTAAAAATTGCTGTCTCATTAGCTAAGTGTCTTTGAAGGCGGCTTATTTGAACTTTATAAGTCGGCAGGCTATGAAAACGACGTAATTACGCCTTTTACATTTTCTAGTACCTACAGACACTTAGGACTTTTGCCTTTTACCTCAGTCATTTAGCTGGAAATAGTGTTCAAACGTTTTTACCTACGTTCTTTTAGGATTAAAGAACTGAGAGGGCTACTTATCGAGCTAGCATGTCGTAATAGGAGCTTTTAACGAATGACTTGAGAATTTACAGAAACAGAATAAAAAATAAATAGAAATGGATCTCACAGAAAATATTGTAAAACAACTCTGTATTTAGTAAAAGTCGGAGGAATTAAGATTTTTTATTTGATGAAATACATAATTTGAGATAGTATTTTAATCGTTGCAAAATAAGGGAATAGTCTGCGTTTGCACCCGTTTGGGCGGAGACTGACTTGCAACGTTTATTTGTATAATTATTTGTAATGTATCATTCGTTAAACGTTTGCAGTGGACCTGCGGACAATTCACGCCACATAGGATCCGTGCTTGCATTTGAGACGTCGTATTGCGTGTTTCGTACTTATTTCCTACTAGCTTTTGCCCGCGACTGCGTTCGCGTGAAATTTCTTGTTCCTCCGACCCACACTGCATCGCATCACATTACCTGCCCGCGCTATTACTTCGTTTTCTTCTTTTTAAGCTCGGCAGGTAAGTCATTTGTCTAATCCTACTAATATTATAAATGCGAAAGTTTGTGAGGATGGATGTTTGTTACTCTTTCACGCAAAAACGACTGAACGGATTTGAATGAAATTTGGCACACATATAGTTTATAACCTGGATTAACACATAGGATACTTTTTATCCCGATATATCCACGGGATCGAGACTTATGCGGGGGAAACCGCGGGGCGCTGCTAGTGCTATAATAAATGGAGTATAGATTTCATTATTTGCCTGATCAACACCCGGCTGATGCTTTGCTCACGACTCCCGCTTAACTTGGCGAAAATCGAAAAGATCTCTGCTCTTAAAACCACTGCTGGGCAAAGGCCTCGTGATTTCTAACTTTTTCTATCAAGGGTTAAAGTACCACTGGTTGTTTTTGAAGTGAAAACTTCTCGGCTCCAGCCGGTGGATGACGCTGATTCGCATATACTCGGCGCTGAATCGCGTGTACTCGGCGCTGAATCGCGTATACTCGGCGCTGAATCGAATATAAATCGGTAATAACCCCACACCCTCTTTTTTATTCCATAACAATAATACAAAAATCTTTCTACTCCATTTTCGCAAAGTAATCACCCATCTTCAGATCCCATCCAACAAAAGGTTAAAAAGTGTTACGTTATTTTATTCAAACGCCATTTTGGCTGCAACATCTAAATATAATAAATCCGTTTCTTGGCGACAAAGGGACCTTCCTGAGCACTCCATTCAAGTTGACAGGTGAATTCATAACTGATTCCCTTCCATTGTGAGAAGATTTCTTCGCATAAACGTATCTATACTGATTTATAAAACGTTTTGGAAATCATTTCCTCGAAATGTAGGAGTGGAAAGTTTCGTAGTTTGAGTGTGTCGTTATTGGAAATTGAAGATAGAATTACGTTGTCAACAGATTTTTTTTGTGAATAAAATAATAACTTAACTAACTAAAAGAAAAAATCTTTTCAAACGTGAAATGCCTGCCTTAAATTTTCTGAAGTAGGTTAGTTAATTACTTTACTGTAATTTGAACATGAATGTTTCCATAACACAAGGTATAAAATGTAAAAATCGTCCACCCGAAAAAAGTAGTTGAATGAAACTGTTGTATAATGAGGGGTATTATAACACAGAGTATGTCAATATAAACTCGTTTTGAATTTTATCATTCGAATTTTACGTTACGATTAAAATAATTATGAAACTGTTTTTTCATTATTATGACCAGTATATTATAGGTATGGTTTGTATGATTAAAAACAGCACTTTATTCACTTCATTCTTTATTTCCACATAGTAAAATTTCAGCAGCATTTCACGAAACAAACCAGTATTGGCTGATTATTAGGCCCGGCGCCCATTATCGGCACGGCATGGCAAGGTATTTTTAGGACACGAATGAAAATATAACTTAATAGTATGGAAATAAAGTTGAAATTTTTTCTGATGGCAACGATGCCTTAGACGCCTTAGGCATGCCGCGTCCTATATGCATCATCATTGAAATTTCAGTTTTATTATCATATTGTTAAGTTATATTTCTATTCGTCGCATATGAAGTACATTGCCATGCCGTGCCGATAATGGGCGCCGGCGGGCCTAACAGTATTGGCGGACTCTATGGTTGATAAATTTAATTGATTTTATACTAAAATAAAATAAAACTACTTATATAAGATTATGCAATGATGGCAAAATGGCTTTTCTTTCTGTTTCATTTTATTCTGTAGAAGGAAAATGAAGGAATGAATCATTCATTCATTCATTCAGTAAAAATGTTTTCTAGCATCTGAAATATCATAACAAAACCAAGTTCACCTTTTCCAAATCTTATTTGAACAAATACTCGACTCTGTGAAAAGAGCAGATCCACACATTCCGTTGTTATTTTAGTTCCAATTTTCACGGCGTACAAATATGAACAGACCTCGAGGGAACTGTGAGGACGCAATCAATCCTTTGATAAATGTTTTTTTTTTGTTCCGAAAAGGAACTGAGCGATGATACTGTGATATTATATCATATTTTACTGTTTGAAATTCTGTGGGTAGGTTCTAAAATTAGACCCATTTTTTTAATAATATTTACAATTACTTTGCCTTAAGGTTACCTTAGGTACCTACTTTGTAAAGAATCAAAAACCTCAATGTCAACACCCACGCGAAGCAGGGGCAATAGTGTTAAATATAATTCAGCTGGTGTTAAATTAAAACATTGCCCTGAAAAGTTTCATTAAGGCTATAATTAAAATATGAAAATGGATACTACCACATAATATCAAGTCTGCTAAAAGCAAGGATTGTACTTATAAAACGCACTCATTTTGTGATGTTTTTACATGATGCGTATTGCACACAGTAAAACTAGAGCTCATCTAGTGGTTCAGTTTAAAAAAAAATATAAATGCACAAATTCAACTGATTCTAGAGCTCACTTTAACGTGGTCTAGTGGTTCAGATTTTTTATTCATAAATGCACCAATTCAACTGATTCTTTATAAACGGTGGAGAGTGTTATTTTCATTGCAACATACAACATTATTTAATTATTGTAAAAATTAATTTTAATGCAATGAAAGGATATAAGATTTTGTGTTTCAAAATATCAAATCAAATATTTATTTAATTCATAAAAGCAGCGCGCGCGTGCGTTTGTGTGTTGTAGTACGTGCATATTAAAACTTAATAATTAAGTAAGCGTAGTAGTTAAACTAACAAATATCTGTAGGGATGAACTGCTGTTCTCCTAGCTAGGTAGCAAAGCAACCTGTATTAAGGAGAGACAGTTTGCCTCCCTCGATAAAGATCTTAAAAATAATGCTACGTGTTGACTCCTAAATCAAGTCAATAGTTAAATTACATAGGTACATTATTATCAATGTTGTTAACTAGAATAATACTAAAATTCGTTACAAATACGGAAAGAAAAGGAAAACAGATTTTATAAAAAATAAAAAAAAGTATAAAATCATAGTAAAAAATAGAATGTTTTAAGTGAGACGTGATTCAGTATGTGTGAGTGTTTGTTGTTTGTGTACTGCGTGTGTGTGAGTGTTTGCGTGAGTGCGGATTTCTAGGCGCGTGGGGGTAAGGGTATGTGTTTGAGAAATTACTATTGGGGTATTAAACGGTTATGTTGTGCCAAGAACGAGAAGTTATGAGAGTGTTTTTAAGAGATCCTCAGTCTCATCAAGTTGTGCAAGTTGACATTTATACATGTATCTACACTCACTGCGACACGATCCAAACTAGCTCGACTTCTCAAAAGTTATTTCAAACGATTTAAAGTCCAATTAATAATATTCCATCCACACAATATGCACTATTCGTGATGCCAACCATAGCATTATGATCCTGAAAAACCGATCTGCACAAAGGAACCCACACGTCTACAAAGTTTGAAACACAAAGAGCAACGCCGTGCCGTGTTCTAAATGAAATTACAGTATCGAGTTCCAAATATCGGAATGTGGCTGAAAGTCGGTGACGGAAATAGAATTATGGGATTGGAACGGAGTTGGGCATATCCTAGACCGGCAGAGACAGGTGTAACTGAATTTTGATTAAGTGATGTGAGGTATGTACGTAGAATAAATTCGTAGAGCGTTCAGCGGTGCAAAGTGGAAATGAAGTGTATCAAAAATTAAGATGTGTAAGCCCTAGGTTTATAATAGGTACCTGTGTAAAGTCATTAATTGTTCATTAATTGTTAAAACTACCAATTTAAATTGTAGGTACACATATTACCAAACGTGCCGTCAGTGTGCTGCGCGTCCAATATAATAACGCCTTCAGGGTGCTGATGCGGCTGCCGCATACTGCAGTGCGTCAGAGATAAACTCAAAACTCAAACTCAAACTCAATGTTCGAAAAACCCCAGTCGACAGCTTCTTAGCTATCGTACGGAAGAAAAGTGCGTCTCTGCTCGCCACATTGCGTGGCAGTGGCAACGGCCTCCTGAAGGTGATAGCCGACAGGCTCGATGAGAGCCCCATAATGGGACATCTCATTAAAACAACTCTGTTTGTCGTAGTGTGTAAATACTAACATAGATCATAAGCCACATAATTACTAAAATCTTTTTGATTATTTTTGGTTGTTTTTTTGTCAGTGTGGACCTTGGTTGTCTATAAATAATAATAATATTGAAATAACAGCTGTCATTCTTTGACAGTTTTATGAAATAGCTATAACACAGAAAATTGGCGTATGGTGTCAATTTGTTTGACAATTAATTTCCCTGGCTGAAACCACATAGGTAGCTATATCCTTTTGGTGTTATGGTACGTTCAATTTGCGATATGAAATAGCGTATATGTTACGTATATGTTTTGTATTGAAGGGTAAACGTTTCTTCTGTAGGGATTGTCCAGTTTTATTTTCTATAAACCTGCTATCTTCGGGAAGGTTTCTCCGAATCTGGGGGTTGTAATTGATATTCCTACATGCTAACATGCGAAATACACAAATGAAATTAAAAATAATAATCCAAAATTCCATTTATCTGTAGGTAATCACCTAGGTTTCTCCGAATCTGAGGGTTTTAGTTGATATTCCTACATGCTAACATGACTACGAAATTCAGAAATGAAATTAAAAATAATATTGCAAACTTCTATTTATCTAGGAATAGGTAGTCACCTACTACTCGTTTATAAATAACAGAAAATAATCGTAGGTTAACATTTTTCAAATTAAATAAGTATCTCGCCGAAACACTTAACAATAACTTGAATTAAAATTTAACCTAAGTAAGCAAAACTTAAGAAAAACTCAGAATTTTTCTATCTTCATTTTGTATTAAAGATATCGAAATTGAATTTGGCAAAGATAAGGTTTATTAAGTAATTTATTCCGGAGTCTCCAGATTTCATTTTCGCATGGAAAATATATTCTACAGAGACTATTGGATGGTTACGAAGTGTTTTTGTTAAGGCAAAAATAAAATGTGCTAAAAGGTTTTCATTTTTAAATAAACAGTTTTAACTTTCTATAATAGATAGTAATGTGTTACTGCTTGTTTGTTCACACCAAATAAAAGACTTTTCTGTCGACTATTGTTTCCTTTTTTTAGCTGTAAGTCTTCCATGCTGTAAAAAAAATAAAAAAATAATAATACTAACAGAACTTACTTATAAATACAATCGAATTAACATCGTTAAAACAATACGTTTAAGTACCAAAAAGATAATAAAACCCAGTCCATTTGCTTGCCTACATTGAATATTTACTTTGTATTGATAAAATACGTATTTTTATTTCAATCTTTTTCATTGCTACGGATAGATTCACGGTGGAGACGACAATCAATTAAAGCTGCCAAAATTCACGAATGACAGCCGGGACCAACGGCTTAACGTGCTTTCCGAGGTACGAATAAGTCTCCTTATGTAAACATAACCCATCCACTGACCAACCCCGGCAAACGTAGCTTAACCTGATGGATCGACCCGTGCGGCTGTTATTACTTAACCACGAGCTCCTCACATATTCAAACATACATAAAAATTATCCTAGTTCCATTGAAACCACTTTTATATTATAGTAGTCAGTTCAAGTGTCGCTTTATGCGCCAAAAAGAAAAATTCTGTAGAAAAGAATATACACTTGGCGAGTTTCCCAGTATTATAATTAGCCGTTTATTGCACTCTGTTAATTTTGTCTAATACTTACGATCCGGCCCTGCTTCGCATGTCTTTCACGACTTTACAGAACATCAAGGTTTCTTTATTTCAGTATAATAATTAACACATGGGACATAAACATAACTGGAAAAATGTGGGTGTAATATAGGTACACCTCTGCCTAACCCTTCGGGGAATACAGGCGTGATGTTATGTGTAATGAACCTATTATACACATAAACCTTTCGGAATAAATGCTGGAGAAAACATCATCAAACATAAATCATAATCAAAATCCATTTTATATTACAAAAAGATCTACTAAGCGGTCGCACAGACACAGACACGTAAAAGCGACTTTAATTTTATAATTTTTATAATATCGTTAACTTTTTTGTTAAGTAAAGTAGAATATAACTTGTAAACAAGCTGTGCTTTGACGATTATAGTGAACTACTCGATCCCGTAGGAATAACGGAAAAACTATCCTATGTCCTACTCCAGGTCATGATGTATCTATGTGCTAAATTTCATCCAAATACGTTAAGCCGTTTTAGAGTGAAATCGTAATAAACAAACCAACAAACAAACTCACTTTCGCATTTGTAATATTAGTTAGGGTTATAGTTAGGATCCAAAAGGTTACTGTTGTATGACACGAGGTCAAGGCTGTTTTAATAGTACCTATGATTATTCTTCAGACGCATAATTCTTCATTTCAGTACCAAACAATAGAGTAAATAAAATTTTATAGACCCATTAAATAAAATAGTCACACCTCGTTTCGTTTGTTTCATTTAGTACATAAAACAGTCATATAAAAAAGATAATAAAATAAAGTCATTTTTATTTCTTTGTTGAGGACATACCTAGGTAATTTAGTTTAACAGCCTCCAATTTTTATTTATGGTACTTACTTTTATTAAATTTTTTAGCTTAAAAAAAAGACAGATGAAAACGTTATTTTAGCTTTATTGCATTAAGTTCTCTCCATCTTTTGGTATGCGTATATGTATCTATTAAACGTAACTATTTGAAAAATATAACATCAAATCCTTTGAAGTTTCTCAGAAAAAAAATATCAAAGAAAAATTTAAAGCTTTCAATCCGTTCAATTATTCAAATTAGTTTTCTTGAAAATAGTAGGAGTCTTGTTTATGAATTGCAACTTTATAAACTGAACTAGCTTCTGCACGACTTCGCCCGCATGTTTTTTTTTTTTTGCTCGGCGCCTTTTGGTCGTGGCGTGATGTGTGGGCGAGATGTCCCATAACCCTGTTAAATAGCCTGTAACCTTCCTCAAGAGTTGGGCTATCATATGCAAAAAGGATTTTCCAAATCCGACTGGGCAGCCGGGTATGAAAAATTCTATGTAAGTCCTTCGAAAATGTCTTTCTTTGAAAAAAAAATAAAAAAAAAAAAACAACCATACAAATTCATCAGGTTTAATATATGTATTAGTATTTAGTATAGATATCTTCTTAAGGCTTTGCATAAAATATAAATGTACGAGATTTTTCAAGTAGGTACGAATTTATTTTAAACTAGCTGCTGCCCGCGGCTTCGCCCGCGTGAGTGTCGGAAATTACCCCATATATCCCCATGGGTTTTAAGTATAAATATTGAGTTTCGAGTTAATCGGACAGCGTGTTAAAATTCTTCTATATAAACACTGACACCCCCCAACCCCCCTTTAGGGGGAATTTAGAAAAACAAAAAAACTACAAACTTTATAATTTATTTAGATAACTATTCGTGCGAAGTTTCATGTTTATTAACCTCAAGGAATAAGATTTTTCATACAAACTTTCATCCCTTATTTTACCCCCTTAGGGGTTGAATTTCGAAAAATCCTGATACACGCTATTCTTATTTTTTGGGTTTAAGTATAAATATTGAGTTTCGAGTTAATCGGACAGCGCGTTAAAATTCTTCCATACAAAGTTTGACACCCCCCAACCCCCCTTTAAATTAGGTAATTTAGAAAAACAACAAATTACAAACTTTTTCATTTATTTTGATAATTATTCGTGCGGAGTTTCATGTTTATTACTTCAAGGAATAAGATTTTTCATACAAACTTTCATCCCCTATTTGATCCCCTTAGGGGTTGAATTTCGAAAAATACTTCCTTATTCCTTGCCTAAATTATAAAGGGAACCTCTGTGCAAAATTTCAGCTTTCTAGGTCCAAGGGTTTGGGCTGGGCGTTGATGAGTCAGTCAGTCAGGACTTGTATTTTTATTAATAGGTATAGATATAGATAGTAGGATAGGATACTTTTCCGGGATAAAAAGTACCCAGTGTGGTGCCCAGGATATTAAAGAATAATTATACCAAGTTTCATCGTAATCGAACCGGTAGTTTTTGCGTGATGCCTGAACAAACAGACAGACAGACAGACAGACAGACAAAAAAAATTTTAATCAAATTTTTGGGTTCGGTATCGGTCTAGTAACACCCCCTGCCATTTATTTTTTTGATATTTTCAATGTACAGAATTTTCACTTCTACAGATTTATTATAAGTATAGATATAGATAACAATACGCTTCTCAAAAATAATTTTACAATGTTATCAACAAAGAAAGTAACAACATCTATGGAAAAGCTTTAAAAGTCGTTTTATTGAATGAGAATTTGCTTGTTTTGTTATAAGCTGTTCATAAGCACAATGACACTGCTATGCAGCCAGACAGTGCTATTAAATATCATAACATCACGCCCATAATCCCTGCTGGGTTAGGCAGACGTATAACTATAGTACACCCACATTTCGCCAGTTATGTTTAAGTCCCATGTAAGGGGGGCAGGGGCAGGGGCCGAGCCTATTGTCGCTAACCGGGCACAAATCCAGACTCCGGGCTGCTACTGAGTTTCAGATGGAAAAACCCAGTAACACTTTGCCCGACCCAGGGATCGAATCCAAGACCTTCTGTTCAGCAGTAGCGCTTGCATCCACTTGACTAGACCAACGAGACAGTGCTGACTTCAGTTGTTACCGTTGCACACCGTTACTTCGTAATGCTCACTGTCAACTATTGCCGCAATTTCCAAACCCCAGTTAATTTAAACTTAACAGAAAACCAATCAAACTTTGTTTGATTTGAAAGTCAAACTTAGGTCTTCAAATTCGATAGCTACCCTTGAAAATACTAAGCTAATATTTCGACCACTAATAATTTTATCAAGACTAACATAAAACTCATTCTTCAAGTTATTAAATTTTAATTTCCATTGAACGCATGTGTGACTGTGAAGGCTATAAAATCTAATTTTAACTCCGCGATAAAACATAAGCTATAATTCTAATTCGATAAAACATAAGCTATAATATTCTAATTCGATAAAACATAAGCTATAATATTCTAATTCGATAAAACATAAGATAAAATAAATGCAATAATTCTTTTGTTTCTTTTCTTTTATTTTATTCGATTTTCTATTCTATCTTTTTATCTGCTGTATATTATTAACTGTGCCTTTAGGCTGTGTTAAATATTTTATTTTTTTTCTTTTATATTGCTGTGAGCGAATGCTTGAGCCAAGTGGGAATGACATAGTTCCAAAAATTTTTTTAAAAACTGACAAATAAGTTTACAGAAGTTTGCCACAAGAAGGTATGTAATAAGAAAAGAAACGATCTTTTTTAACGGTTGGTGAAAGACGTCAGTTAAAAACCTTTCCCAGAAAAACGAATATTCAGTATCTATGACATCCAGTGATGTAAAATACGACCTACGGAGTATTCGTAAGCTTAATAGAATACTCAATATAGGAACTGTTTCAAAAATAATCCCATTGAAAAAAACAGTTAAATTTTTCACCGAATTTTCCAATTTTCGGGAAACTTTAGCGATTTTTCTTTCCATAAAAACTTGATTCGGACTATTTCGAATATTTTAAAATAAATTAAATACCCAAATCGGTTTAGCCATTATCATGTGATGCAATTACCAAAGAACAACATTGAATTTGTATTTATATTGAAGATAGATTTTCCTTTTGTTTTTGGAAAATCAAGAGAGATAAGTGTAAAGCACATCAGATTATGTACTTTTCTTAAGTATCTTATCTCTCACACGTTTTTGATGTAAAATGCGTTCCAGGAAAGACGAGCTTACCTTAAATAATATCAGTTATTTATTTTCCCGCTGCGGAAAAACAGGTTAAAATCCTTGACAATTTTGAACCAAGACCAAAAGTTCCTCATAATTTGTAATAATTAAACCAATGGGCCCCAGAAGATTCATAAACAATAAAATAAGTTAGAAGTAGAAAATATTTAATGTAATAAATACTTCTATTTTTTAATGGGCACTGAAAGTAGTTGTTTAGAGGAAAGTAATATTTTGTGACAAAATCATATATCGTCCTAGTTTTCTATTATGTACACATTACCAAAAAAAACTAGTTGTGAAATCTAGTTATCGATAAAAAAAAGTTATCTTAACATATCGGTAACAACGTCGATCGCGACGTGCCACCGTATCGTGTGTATGTGTTTTGGCCCTAACGGGGCCTACCCTACGGGGGCCTACGGAGGCTTTACTTGTATCACGTTGATTCTTTACGTGTAGCGGTTACTTTGGCGCTTAAACCCGGGACATTATTGCTCTACGTGACTTTCAGCGATAAACGCATGTAATGGTTATAGTGGGGTATATTTCTGCTTACTCTGGTAAGTGAAAGAATAATAGTAATGATATAAGGACATATAATATTAGCTGTCTGCAACGGATACTGACTCAAATGAATGAGGTTTTGTTCGTTGGTTGATTTTAGGGTTAAGTTTGTAACTGGCTTGTTTAAACATTAACTATCTTCCGCCAGCGAGAGTGACATAGGCTATAATTTATCTTGACAATGACAATGATAATACCGGGGTCCACTTAAGAACACGTCTACCAACCATACATACTAAATATTATAATAATAATAAGATATGCCTGATGTCAAATTCAAGGCCAAGAATTCAAGAAAAAAAGCACTTTTAGGGTTCCGTACCCGTCTGGCACAAGCGGAACCCTATCACTAAGCCGCCGCTGTCCGTCCGTGCGTTTGTCTGTCACCGGGCTGTATCTCATGAACCGTTATAGTTAGACAGTTGAAATTATCAGTTGTGTATTTTTGTGGCCGCTATATTAAAAATAAAATAAAGTAAATAATTTAAGGGGGTGCCCATACAAGGAACGTGTTTTTTTCGGCGTTTTTTTTTGCTAAATATTGTACGGAAGCCTTGGTGTGCAAATTCAACTTGCATTGGGCCGCTCTTATCTCATAAAGAGGAAACGAGGGATAAAATGATCAGCGTAAAGAAAATTTAACTTTACCTACTTTAGAATAGGTACCTACTTTCTGGTTAGCGTATAAAACTGATGAAAAGTTACCCTAGAATAACTTTGAACAAAGTGAGTACATACTCACAAAATATTGTGATAGGATGCATCGCGTGCCGGCATCGCTAAATATTTATAAGATCGAAATATGGAAGATGCAAGTAGCTGTCTGAAGTTTTATTAACGAGTCGATACTTTCTCAGATAAAAGAATAATTTACATGTCTAATTATCTTATTAAAGCCTAATCCTACTATCCTACTTCCTTGAACGGATTTGGATGAAAGGACATTATTAATTTAAAAAAAAATGAAATCTTTTTTTGTAGTGAGCAGTTTCGAACATTTTGTACCCAAAAAGTAAAGTTCCAGAGAAAAACAGATTTTCTTATGGGAAATAACACACTTAACACTTTTTACTATTACAACGAGGATATTCCTACAATTAACCCTTCCGCTGCTATTTAAGTTTGAAAAAGAATAAAAATCACATTTTGACTTAAAATGTTTCGAGCTCATTAATGTGTCAAACGAGAATCAACTTAGCTACCGCATCATCATCATCATTTCAGCCGAAAGATGTCCAACTGAATCTATGCCAACATATCCACCAAGCATCGCCACTTCGACCGCTTCTGTGGTTCTCGCATCCAGCGGATGCCTGCGGTCTTCACCAAGTCATCGGTCCACCTTGCGGGAGGTCTTCCAACGCTTCGTCTTCCGGTACCCGGTTGGCGTACTGGAACCGGAACCGAAATGAATGCTGTCCTTTGGCATACAGATAGACCATGACCTGGCTGGATGTTTCTTACTCAATCGCGCAAAAACGGTTGAACGGATTTGGATGAAAGGACATCATGATTTTTTTTTTTCAAAAAATGAAATCTTTTTTCGAACATTTTGTACCCAAAAATTAAAGTGCTAGAGGCATTCAGGACATAGAATACTTTTTATCCCGTGGCATAATTTCCGACATCCACGCGGGCAAACCCGCGGGCGAAAGCTAGTTGTCTTATAAAAGTTGATGTATTACCTAATTAACCAAATCTTAGTTTGGAATCTTATCAATGTTTATTTATTTAATACTTTAAGCTCACTAAGGGTTAGGCCTTACTTAATGCCGCGCAGAGACAAACAGTGGTAGGTGCAATTTCGAAAATTCTGGAATAAATCATGTAATAATGTTGATGTATTCAAGTAAATTGTTTACTGTGTAAGTTTAATAACTCTCTGCTTGTCTTGCACAATGTTAATGCAGGTGAATCATATTACTAAAGTAACATCATAAATCTCGCAACAGTCACGTAGTATGTTGATGACCTTTTAGTGTCTTCTATTGAATTAATAAGTAACATAAAGAAAATGTATGAAATATTTACTGGTGTTGAGTGAATGTACTGACTTTCAGAGAACGAACGTGTTTTGAAATATTTCACTAAAACATAAAATATTTTAGATTGATTAATTATTTTTATTATTTATACTAGGTATATTTACTACTGGCAGCGTTAAAGTATTCAAGCATTAGTCATTAGGCTTTTGTCCAAATAAAAAAAATACATTTATCTTCTGATAAATAAGTCTATAAGTTATGCTTATGCACACTACCTCGTCAGAAAGTTGAAAAGTCACTATTGGTGGTTATCCTTCTCTTATCAAGCTCCAGTAAACCAATCAGGGTCAATATTTTCTCCGCTAAGCAGGAGCGTGGCAGCAAAAGGACTGCAAGTTGGTAGCAAAGCTCACTCAAATAACATAAACATAGCATCACGCCTGTTTACCCGAAGGGTTAAGCAGAAGTGTACTTATGTCCCACGTTATAGGGGGGCGAGCCTATTGCCATCAACCGGGCAGAAATCCTGAGTCCGGATACTGAGCAATTTCAGACGGAAAAACCCGGAACACTTACTCAAATAATACGAGTAATTTATGAAACAAGGCATGTAAGTAATTGAATGTGTTATAAATTAATAACAAAGTGAATATCTCAAACCTCCGTCGTAATCCCAAGTAGTCCCTAAACATTAAATATTAAATTACAGCCAAGCGTGAGTCCACAGTCGTAAAATATAATTTACGTTCCTTAGTCTAAGACCGCTTTGCAAACTTGTTTAAGAATAGTTTTAATTTTGTTTATTTAGTGTAGTTTGTTTCAGATTTTATTAAGTTTAATTAAAGCGGGATTGTTTTTTTAAATAAAATGACCAAGCACTAAATAAAATGAGTGAATAATGAGTTAAATAAGTATTTGCTACCAAGTATGTAACGTGAAAATTTTCCCGCATTCACTCAACTGCAAGTAATGTAATTAAGTATTTTTTTGTGGTTCTTGAAAATAAAATATTCATGTGTATTTTTTTAAATAGTATAATTCTTTTGTACGTCTGTATGTCACTGAAGTTCTCTTAAACGGCAGGACCTATTTTGGTGATTTTTTTGTGACTTTGAGTGGATGGTTTAGATTCACAATAATAATTAGAGCCGCTAGTTATATATCACTACATAATATTAAAAAAAAATCCGCTGCGTCTGTCTGTCTGAACGCGATAAACTTAAAAGCTACTGAACGGATTTTCAGCTGAATTTCACCAATGGACGCAGTAATTGTCAGGAAGGTTCAGGTATATAATTAATTAAGGTTTTGTGGAAATTGGCTGAAATTATGACGATGATTGTTGAAGATTTCGGAATTAATCATGCCGATTGCGAGCCTTACTGGCGTGCGCCGCGTAAACGTACAGCAAGTACGTTATATGAATACAATGTATTACAAAATTTATAAATTAACACAGCGTACGTTTCATCCCGGTAGTACGATCCCATAGGATATTTTCCGACATCCACGTGGAAGAATCCGCGGGAAAAAGCTATAAGTAGTTTTTTTTCTTTTTTGTACATTAGCATCTTTGTTTTATATTCATTTAATCATTAAATTGCGCGTTTGTGTGACTTTTGTGTGCACATAATATTTTTTTATCTATTTAATAAAATGTAATAGCATTATATATATATGTTATAGGCAATGTGTATAATCCGGCATTGTATAGAATGCCTAGGCATTGTATACATTGCCTAAAACGTGCAGGCAATGTGTATAATACGATTCATTTCATACATTGCCATTTTCAACCTTTAAAAAATTATTGAGACACCACATTTTGAAGGATCTTTCATTAAAATAAAGATTAAAATTAAAACTATAATTATAATACTAACACTACGAAAATTAACCTTAAACTAAACTAAATAACTTACATCCGCTAACGCTTGTTTAAAATCGCTCAACCAAACGCACTGTGCCATAGGCCTTAATAAACATATGCGTGCACTCACTGTGTATCTTCACTAATATTTTTTTAACTTCTACCCTACTAAAACGCTAATCGGCTATTGTTAATATTTGTTCTACTTTAATATTGTATTTTCTCAGTAAGTGATTAATGTAATCTTTTGAGAAATAAATATCTTAAACCATAAACCATTGCCTAGGTATTGTATAAAATGCCCTAAGCGCATCAGGCAATGTGTATAATGAACGACCACGGGAAGGAGGCGAGTGCGCGGCGTGCGGGACTACCCCGTACACAAGTTGCAACTCGTTCGTTGTTTAGTACGCAGCACTCCTTTGTTTTATGCAGACGTATTTTTTTAGTTTATGCATTGGTTCTAAACTGAGAGTGTGATCATTCATTGTTTGTGTGATTATTTAATGGAAAATGGCTACTGATCAGCGGTACTTACTAATGAAAGAAAGGTTTTACTTAGAATTGCGTACTAAAAGAGAATCGGCTTCTACAAAGAATCGAGTGTTTATTGATGATTTACGTTACACACAATTGTTGGAGGAAATAAGTACAGCGAAAACGTTAGACAAGAAAACTCCGCGTGATTATTGGTTGCTGAAACATTACGACGTAATCACTGTTGGACAAACCCGTAAGTTGATCTTCCCTGTAAATGCTCCGAACGCTGTTATCAAATACTACGTCTCTGATGATGATTTGTTCTACGTGCACTGCTATGTGAGAAACGCTGTCTACGCAAAAAAACACGTTACATACATTACCTATGCGTCAACCGGCATTCTATACAATGCCTAGGTATTCCATACATTTCCTAGGTAAAGTGTAAAATAATTTGAACATTCAATATCATTTCATTATACACATTGCCTATAACATATATATATTAATTACATAAATTAAAGTCACATTTCGTGTCTGTCAGTGTGACCGCGTTGTTCTTCTAAACTACACAACGGATTTTGATGTGGTTTTCACCGTCAATAATTAATTCCGGAAGATTCATGTCTCTCCAACAACCCGCACTAGGCCCGCGTGGTGGATTATGGCCCGCTCACAGAGCGGAGGTATATGTCCCAGTGGGAACGTTATAGGCTGATTATATCTTATGTCTATAATACATTGATAATAAACTTACATAAATAATAAAGTAAAGTTTTGTCGAGTCGTAAAAACCGTGCGAAACGGGCGAGTCGCAAGACTTGTATAAAATCAACTGCACCTACTGTGTCGAAAAGACAATGTCTTCTCAAGCTTGTTTTATTTGTTCTACAACTGATTATTTATCAGTCCAGACAGGGAACAGGCGGCCGTCCATTATGAATAAAACTCAATCAATCTGCCTAGCCTTTTCCCAACTACTTTGGGGTTGGCTTCCAGTCACCTCTGTCTAACCCTTCGGGGATTACAGGCGTTATGTTATGTTTATGGTCATCCTACTAATATTACATATATTACAATCACGCAAAAACGACTGAACGGATTTGGATAAAATTTGGCAGACAGATAGTTTTATAACTTGGATTATTTACACTGGATACTTTTTATCGGTAGTACGTTCTTGTGGGATAAGCTACTTAACTATAAGTCCAGGTTTCCTCACTAAGTTTTTCCTTTACCGATGTCAGTAATGTTCAAGATAAACTCAGAAAGTAAATATGAATTGAAAAAGTCACAATGGTAAGTACTTGCCCGGATTGGCGAATTTGAACCTTATGTATGAGAGGCGAGGCCTAAACCACTGCGCCTTCACTGCAGTTCTTTTTCAATCTGCTTTTTATATTTTTTTAATGGAAATATTAGATATCAATTTGCCCGGCCAGGAGATCGAATCTAGGAAGTTATGCCCAGTACAGCTACCTCTGACCCAAAGAAGCAATCGGTAAACTGAATTATTTAACAAAAACCTTTTCAAAATTGAAACAGCGAGTCAGATTACACTCCCATTTACAAAACACGGATAAAAGTCAAAACCTTGCGTAAATAATCCGCTTTCCCGTAATGAGCAACTCTAATCAACGTAATGTAATCTATGACATATCCATTTGGTAATTACGTTACAGCGACATCAGAGAGCGGCCTAAATATTCAATCCTTTTAATAAGACAGTACCAGGCTTTCATGAAATACTAGGTAGCTATAAATATTCAGAATTCATGAGCGTGACAATGCGGTCAACGAACTTTGAACTTGTATCGTCTGGCGAAACTTTTCTGCTGAATTGGTGTGAAATATTCAAGACACATAATGATGTAGTTTTAGCGGAGTCGCCGTCTATATGTGCATTGATATTGATCAGTGAAGATAGTGCTCGATTGAATGACTGATAATGTTTTTGCACATTTTATTTGATTTCGGAATGGAAAAGATTTTTCAGCTCTTATTACATCGTGCATTTTCAGCAGTGTACAGAAGTAGTGATGATGGGCGGGCGTTTTGGGGACTATCTTATGTAATTCTGGCGTTCTGTAGTGCTGATTCACAGCCTTATTTAAATAAATGATTTTATTTTATTTTTGAAAAGTCAATTGTGTATGCAATTTTACAAACTACTACTAATTATACTAGTGCAACCGTAAAGCCTACTTCCAAAATAACACTATACAGTGAAAAATAACTTTAATTTCGGAAGTCGGTGGCAAAAAACGAAAATACAAAACCAAAAACACCGACTTCCGAAATAAAAATTATTTTTCACTTATTTTTGTGTTACCCACGCCGCATAAATTCGTATTTTATTCATACTACTTGCAATGTAAATAACAGTGACAAGAAGTTATTATGACATCATCACCATAATTTAAGTGGAAAAAATATCTATTATTGAAGCTAACGAAAAAACCACTCATGAGGCCTCGCGGTTTTAATTAATGTCTGTAAATTACTTGATCCATGCAAAACATCATTATCATCGTTACAGTCTCTTCCCAATTCATCTGGGAATTGAGCTAGATAAACCGAAAACGGTTGAGTAACCAAATCTTAGACGAAGCGAATATCAAATAACCGCATTTCAAATTGTGGTTGTTACCAATATTCTCTAGTAAGTTTCATCTACCCATATTGTTGTTATATGAAAACTGAAGCTCAAGTATTTTTTCTATGGCCAAAACAAATAGAACCGTTTTCTGCTACATTGTCTTTTTTATTTTGATTATGCAAATCTTTAATAATACAAGACCTTGGAACCGAAAGCTACAATTTTGTTTGGATTTAGGAAACACGGCCTAAACAAGAGTTTGATGTAAAACCTTTTTTATGAAAAGATTTTCGGTCTTCTTATAACAGAAGCTTTGCATAATTATTGTACATAAATGCTCAAGTACCACGATACTTCTACATAATTATGGCATAATTATTATTCATGGCAGCATTAGTTTAATTGTCTCTAATTTCGTATGGGTAGGTAATTCCGCACGCACCGTGAAGTTTTGAATGATTCCGCAAAAAAATTACACGAAACTTTTTGTATTTTGTATTGTAGTCGGGAATCTACTAAGTACCTTTCTACAATTTTCTGCCCACAACTATACTACTATCTGCCCACAAGCCATTTTGACCATTTGACGTTTTTTGGATGCCTTGCTAAGGCTATGAAATTAAACATCGATTTATCTAATGTGTGTTCATTTCCGACGTTCACGGCACAATTTACGTTTCCACACATTTTCCTCACATACGTTAAAAAGTTGTTATTTCACCAATATAACACAGCTGTCAAGGCCATTTGTGAATAAAGAAAATATTTCTTGTTTACTTAACCTTTGTATAGGAACATTTAATCAAAGAACTATTGTTCCTTACAATGTTTACTTCCCTATGTTGTTGAGACAAGTCACGAACAGAGAATACAAACGTTGCCTGTTTTTGATCCCTCTGCCTAAATATTTACGGACTGACCTGAATATAAACCGGTCATTACTTTGTTATGTGCAAGGAGTTTTAATTGGCGAACTACGCGGCCTTTTTAATGTTTTGGGTTTGGAATAATCTCATTTAATTTTGAATTGTTTTTTGGTCCTTTGTTCCGATACAGCAGTTTTTGAATAATTTTGTTTAAGATTCGAAGGCATTGCTTATCTAACACTTTTCCAAAGCAGTTCTTTCTGAGAATGCAATGGCAAAATAATTTAAGTTTATAGTGCTTATAATTAGGCTTAAATTTTATCAACACTGCCTTAAAAAATAGCTAAAGTTCAGCAGTGAAATAGAATATTCAACAATATTTTCTGATTTATGACACATAATCATCACCCTCTCTGCCTTGCGTATAATAAATTGATCTCTAGCTGAATAATAAACTTCTTTACGAATATTTTCCCCTCTTACGACTAACGTATTGTGAATGCATATCCTTACAAACACGTCAGTTTCTATTGTTATGTCCCGGCCCCCTCAATATGTGTTGACCATTCAAAAGAATTCTGCCGTATTTTTGCTGACTGAGATTTGTTGCCAAGTTGACTGCGCCGTTAACACCGTTTTGACATCTAGAGGGAAGGAAGCCAACTGTGTTGACAGCCAGATATTTTCTGTGTTTTTAAAAATATATTCTAAAACAGTTGACTTCACATTTTGGGGTGGCAGATTGATATATCCGTCTGGAGTAGTAACTGAACTGATTATCTTAGTATTAATAAGTTCATTCTCCTTAACACTTTCTTTAAACTATGTGAATAATAATTTCGTGCAAAACGAGTTCATTTATTGAGTTTCTGGCTTTCACCTGCATATGAAGACTATATTTTTTCTAGTTTAACGGTATTGGTAATTATGTGAGCTTTAGCTGTAGACTATTGACATGTTCCCTAAGTTTCTTCTGACAATTCTTTAGGGATGGTACACCCATACAATCTTTTAGATTTAATTGATCAGATAATATTTATATAGTAACTCGAAAATTTATTTTGGCTCGATCTGGTAACTAAACAACATAAGTATTTTAGGACGCCGAAATACTAATGTAAACAATATACCTACCAACCTTAAAAAACCTGGGTAAATACCAAAGCAATTTGGTAAAATACCTCTGTAAGTATAACAAATATTCTATAAAATATTGTGTTTATAAATGCTGCCCTTAAAGAAAATGCTAGCCCCCATGGCGAAGTCGTTACATTACACGCAACATTTAATCTTGCGAACAGAGGAGAAAAAATATATTCGCTACTTGTGCTTACCCATGACCCTCATTCAACATTTTTTTTGTAGGTATTTGTTTTTATAAATTCATTTTTTTATAATAAACGCTGCCCCACACTAGGAATCTCTCCTGTATTGTGGGACGTTTACAAACATTTAAACTCACATACACAAACATATTTCAAATTTCGACTGCTCTAATAATTTAACATAAAGGAGCTGTCAAATTATTTCTTCTTAGGTTTTTATATATGTCAATTAGGCGGAACGTGTTATAAGTAAATTCTGTAAAACATGAAACTTCAATTAAATCAAAATCATGTTTAATTTGAAGCAAAAGGCTTGGGATTAAAAAGTGAACGATATACTTAGTACAAGGACCAAAATCGATGACATATGAGCAAAAGAACCGAATATATTCTTTGAGTATGAAACATTTTATACCAAAGATTTTACGTAATGTCATTCATTTACGTAATTATGTCATCAAAGAAGATTTTATAATGTCATTTTATCGTCATAAAATTCTTTTTAGGCATAAATTCGTTCAAGTCTATCAAAATGACTGCAGCTCCCGCAAATACAAACTGCGTGGTCTTTTTATCCGCGCGGATGTCCGGTTATGGGACATGGCTGACGCCTGATTTTTATCGTACGGTGTGAAAATTCTACTTCAAAAAGAAAATCGGGCTTACGTCTGACGATTGACGTCGACTTTGATCCGTAAAGGTAAGGCAGGTGGTGGATATAATTAATCATAGGTATAAATTCGGCAGTAAAAGGATAGTGTGAGTGTTCTTTACAGCTACTTCAAAAAGTAAATTAGGTATATAGGTAAGCAAACATTTAAATATTAAGGTCTATTTTTTTCAGATTATAGTCATGGGCTGAACACTATTAAGCTGGCTACATTTATGTTTAAGCAACTATTTATGACCTGACTAATAATGTAAGGTAAATGATTTCAAAATTGTGTCAAATTATGATAAGTAGTTTAGAGGTTATGAGGGAACAGATGAACATACATGCATACATACCTACATACCGTTCAAAATCATAACCCTCCTTTTTGCATCGCTGCTTCGTAGTTGGGTAAATAACTTTAATTGCGGAAGTTGGTGGCAAAAAACTACAATACAAAACCAAAGACACCGACTTAAGAAATGAAAGTTATTTTACTTTTTTTTTAACTTTTTTTTTGTTTTATAATTGACAACAGTTTTTGGAGATGACAATGATTAGGAACGCCCGTTATACTCCGATCAGTCAGCCCCACTTTGCTGAGTAGCTAAACGTTTCGCCACGGCACGAGCTATTTCATTCTCAAGCAAGTTGTTAAGAATAAAGAGTTGCACGTACAGGCACATACTATGTTTGGATAACTCATAGTCAAGCAGTCTAACCATTTATTTAACTGGGACTCACGGAAGACGCATTTATTCATAGTCGTAGTTACGCTTCTGAACACGTGATTCAGATGTATGTAGTATGTCCCTACATACGATGTAAGTATGGATTACAGGTTTGAGACTGTTATTAAGATGTATCTTGTTCCCGTAAATTAACTAATTTTACACGACTTTTCCTTGTGTTTTATTGATTAAAACATGATAATGTCTGCTTCATTTTGAAGACTCGCTTCTAATTAATTATCTATCTAAACTTTGTTAACGTCAGATGAATGTATTAATAGACCTACATTCTTGAAAACTCTAAGGCTATTTTAATAATTTTAGTCCTTTTTTTGAAGATCATGATAAAATTACCTAACTGGTAAATCTTAACATAGGATACTGTCACGATGTAGGCTATTTTGCAGCTTTCATGTAACATAAACACAACATATCTGGTGAAATGTGAGTCTTACACAGCCCAACCCATCGAGTATTACAGGCGTGATGTTATGTGCGTATGTTTTGGGTGTAAATATGTATGACACATCAAGTAAAAGACTGTCACACAGTATGATTGACGGAGAAGTCGCTCCACAAAGCCGTATTTTTTTTGATACAGTATTTTTATCTCTCGAAGCGACACACACTTTACTTGTGTTAACCAACAAACAGGCTATGAGTGTGTGCGTGAAGATGAGTAGTGTCCGCATATAACACACACGCACATACACACACACTTCCGACTTCGCCATTGTCTCGGACAGAACCGAGAGCTCCTGCACTTACACACACATTCACAGAGTGTTTGTACACTTGATAACCACAAGTAAAGCGCGCGTCACTTCGTGAGATAAAAAATACTATACTTCATTAGCCATTTATTATCTTTCGGGTACTATACTAACACTGCAGCTATTTATCCAACATAATTCTGTACGCTCTTGGTTCTGTCTGAAAAGACGGATAGGGTCCATTCTGCAAACGTAAACCGATTTACCTACTCAAAATTCACAAAGCCATGGACACCGTAGTAAAATGACATTGTCGTAAGTTGAAACAACGCTTCCTGTATTTCAAAATATTTCAGTCGTCCATTGTGTAGCGGATATTTTCGCGAAAAACGTTAGACAACGGGTTTTCTAAAACATCCCTGTTACGTCACTCTTGGAGATAAGTTTGGGTACTGCCGGGCGCTACCGACGGATGCAACATTTTAGTGTTGCTATTGTAGGTTCCGTAATTTTTCAGATACGATAAATGGTTCACTATCTACATTAATGTCAATGCGAATCAAAACCAGCGATGACAATGAAGTGATTTTTCAATCCAGTGCTTTCATCCTGAAATCCTGACGGGATGTCCTTCAAAGAGGTCAGGGGTTTAGCGCTCGTGTATCACCAGATACCTATGTAAAATCAAGGAACTTAAACTGTCCGTAAATTCAAACTACAACTGTTAATATTTGACAGTTGTATGATATGGCTATAACACGGCAGATTGTCGTAGGGTGTCAATTTGCTTAACAGTAAATTTTCCTGACTGCATAATTATGTTATAATATATATATTTATATACGAATAGATAGTTATCAGATAACACTGCGACCAGAGTAAAGTAACAGGCAATTTTTTAACCAGAGCGTCCAGAATTTCTACACAAGTCGAGAATTTCTTGGACCACGTTCGCAATTTACTCCAGGACATAACTTCTGTAGGTGACTGTACAAAATGGTTAAAAAGACAAGTCACCCGATGTCTTTGAGGTGAGTGAAACTGCAACTTCCATTTACGTTCATATTTTATACAAGAAGCGTGTTGTAATGTTTTATACGTGTTCAGGTAAAAGGGTGTATGCGTATGGCTTTATCTTCACGCTGGTTTTTATTTAGAGAACGACAAAGGCGAACAATTTTCCTTTTCGGGAACTGCCCTAAAAGATTGGTAAAGGAAAATATGCTCTATTTAACCTAGTAACAAAGCTTAATCACTTTGCTATCGTATCTTCTTTTGTGATTATAAAAAACATATTAAGATTGTATATCTGATTGCCAAGCAAGCACGGTTCTTATGGCATAGAGAGATTTTAAGGAAAATAAAAGCAAGTTATCAAGATTCACCTCTGCTGGTCTCTTTAGGGAGTATAGGCATGTTACAGGATAAGATAAGACTATAACAGGAGACTGTAACCAACGGTAGAATTATCAGGCATATAAAGCATGCCTCGTTGATCTAGTGGTAGCCAGCGCTACTGCTGAGCCTGCGATGATTAAGTCCTGCATTCGATTCCTAGGGCGGGCAGAGTGTTGTTGGGCTATTCCATCAGGAATTTCTCTGTAGCAGCCCGGAGTCAGGATTTGTGCGCGGTAGATGCCAATAGGTTCGCCCCCTATTACATGGGATTTAAACCTAACTGGCGAAATGTGGTGCCTAACCCTTCGGGGATTGCTGGCGTGATATAAGAATATAATTTAGATCCAATAACCCCATTTTCTTACCCCGAATACAGGTATCTCGTTACAATTGCTGTCAAAGGAATTGGCCAACAGCCTCCACCAGAAAAAAAGTCATAAAGTAGATTTTACTTCATCCGACCTGTATTAATAGTATCATAAATTTTATATTTACAGCGTATATTACGTTATCTTATCGTAACTGAAACTTGTATCTCGTTCCCTGGGTGACCGTTACTGTTATGTTAGTCCTGAAATACTGAAATATTTCGGGTATTATTCATAATATTATTGATTAACATTATATTTTCAAATACTGTTATGTGTGGCCATAAATTCCGTCGGGAGTTGGGACGAGATAAAATGGTAGTTTGGATTGGGGTAATTATTTTTTTATGTAGTTTTGATTGTCTTTGTTTTATTCAGTTCAGATACCTTTTTATGGGTCCATTTTGGATTTGATTAGCGTAATTAATTTGTACCTACCCTAATTGGATAGGTTTATGTTAGCAGTTTCGATTACCATGTTTAGATTTGTAAATACATTAGCAAACGCTTTCGATTTTACATGCTGACACAATAATTATATTGCTGTTTGGTTGTGGAGTACAAATGTTATGGCACGGTTATCTAATTGCATATTATCTAATTTTCACCAACCAACTAAAATTAAATTGCATGAAACTAACTAACACTTTCAAATAATTGGTTGCATTCTAGACGAGAGCAAATCGATGTAGATTGACTTCTCTCAATTTAATTAGTTAATAGTACCACATCGACCGTTTGCAAATAGGGTTCAGTTATGCAAGGACTTACAAAATTGGTTATAGCTAATGGTTTTCCTCCAGTTGGCGAACGAATCGAGGTCTCCAAAGAAATCCCAATTCAATCACATTACGTGGTCACATAATCATCGATACCTACCTTCCTCAATTTTGTCCTCTGCCCCAATTATAACCTTCCTGACAATTTGAGAAAGGTTGGTAAAATACATATTCCAATAACATTCAACAATTGGTACCAAGGAAAACGCAGCAAATGAATTACAGTTCAATCATAATTTCGCTCGCAAAGGAAGAATTATTTATCTGAATCAATGGTAGCGAAAATATTTTCCATATTTTCTTAGCTGTGTAGTACAACCGAGCTTAGTCTGCAGAAAAAATTGAACGTCGAATCGAAACATTTGGGCCAAGGTTGGTGAACATCAAACGTGAATTGGTAGTAAGCGTTGGTCGATATGGTCGTGAATTGGTCCAAATATTAGGGTTGCGGGGCATATTTGCATGTGCATCAACTGAATTGAATGCTGGGACACGTATAGTGGTTTCTTGGAAGTATCATATTCTACGGTTTATAGAATATATAAACCGTAGAATATCTATATATATTATAACCGGTTCGTTCCATGAAATATATATGATATAAAACGTATTTTACGTTACGTAGCCCGCATCGTATTATTACAATATTAGATGTAGAAAAAACCAACAAAGACTCATCAATGTCTGATGAGCCTTTTCTTCACAAAATATTTTAATTTTAAGATATCGACATATTCCTAATTTATCTTAGGTTTATTGCATTCTTAACTTTTGTGACTATAGAAATTAAGAACTTAAAGAGATTCTATTTCCAGATAATAATAATAAGCTGGTATTATGAAGGAAAATATTATTAGGGATTATTATGTACTCATTTACTATTATATTACGAGGGATTGTGTCGAAACTAGCAATTGGTCCGTTAGGAGATATTTATCGGATTCGATCAGTCAGTGCCAATTGTAGTCTGCTGGTTTTCGAATGTTTGTTAATCAATCTGATAGATTAATATGTACCTACATGTTAGTCGAAGGTCCGTAGGTCATCCAACCTACCTATTACTTCTACGATTAGATAAATACAGGTTTAAGGGGAAGGGTGGGGACTGTCTCATGTAATTTTGATGTTCGAAAAGTGCTGATTCGAGTAGGTTTTTGTGGTTTTTACCACAAAAAGAAAAAGTTAAATACTATGTACTGTGTATTTATGTACTATGTTATATGTTAATAGGTTTATTATTTTATGTAAAGTATATTTTCATTGTGTGATACGAATGTAACCGTTGACAAAATGATAGGAGGAGTGTAAAATTTGAGGAAAGTTCTGCCAGAACGAACCAACCTACGTCAAAATGTCTCCCATTTTACAAAGTATTTATAGTTAGTTATAATTAATAGGTAGGTAACGCTGATTATTTTCATTTTCAATATATTATAAGCATTGGATGTATATTGAACTGATTTAGTAATATACCATATTTGGTATATACCTACTATTTGTTTTGTTGGACGAAATTAACTGAAGTAATAAGAGATTGCTGGGTGGGATTTTGGCCGAGCTACGTCCAATTATTTCTGGGTACAAGCAAAAACAAAATTCGTTCATTATTTATACATACCTGTAATATGATTTTCGACAATTTTATGCCAGTAGGTAATACTAACTCAGTTCCTATATAGTTTCTAATATTAAATCTCTCGTGATTTCCCTTAGGGCCGTGTCTTGTATTAGATAAGACGTCAAAACTGAGCGTATAAAACTAAGGCGATAAGTTATAGTTAGCCGTAGTCCCAAAAAAATTGATATTGCGTACCTACCTAACTCAGATTATGGAATTAAGGGTGATAATGCATAAACAAGCACAGACTATGGCCATGTATATATTCTCCTAGCTAGCTGAATCAGAATGGTAGCAAAATTACACTCTTTGGACCGCGGGGTCGTACCACAATTTCAATTGTAATGCCTTACATTTGGAAAATTCAATAACATTCATTACGTTATTAACGTTCTCGAGCAGTTTTTTTATAACATATGAAGCAGTGGATTAGGAACATCATGGTTCCAAATTCTTCGGATTGTAATAGAAAGTGTGTAACGCAATTGGGATGCCGATGCCGGTTTGAAATTGAGTTCTCCCATAATGTGTTGAAAAGACCAGGAATTATTGCTATGAAAATGCTAAATAAAAGCTGGCAGAGTGTCATTACGTAAAAGTGAGAATCGACAAATTGAAATGTCTGCGACGACAGTAAACTTTTATGACAAAGCGTTGACAAATTACGCTTTGCCAAATAAAGTTCTTACGTAGACAAAAACAGTTATCTACGGTCCCTAAAACATGAACCATTTAGACAAATATTTTTTCTTCACTCGGAACATTATCCCCTTATCCCACCAAAACCCTTACCAATCCGAGAACAAAAGAAAAACACGATACCTACAAGATATCTAGCAGAATCTGGATTTTCTTCGCATAAAAGTTGTAAAAGTGGACCGAGGGAAAAAAGAGTTATTACGTAGCTCTAAGCTGAAGTGACAGACGTGCAATAACCGCTTATCGGGGTAGTTAATTTTTTTGAGCAGTGTCATGTTTGGTATTTACTGTCACACAGCAGTTTTTCTGACGATGTTTTCCGGTAGCGTCAGTCAAGATGAACTCAGGAAATAACACTGTCATTACTAGTTGAGCTCTTTGGAAATTAATACGTCCGAGGTGGTTCTACCACCACATTTAAATTGTCGCCGCTAAGCAGAATTGCTGTGTTGCATAGAATTTCTAAATCAAATCAAATCGTTTATTTGTGATGCAGGTGTTCATTACACTAATTATACACTTATAATTTTCATACCATGATCAACCACTTGGGCATACAAATTAATAAAAAATAAAAAATAAAATAAAAAAACTAAAGATTTCACATAAAATTTATTTCAGATTAAATCTTTCTTTGTTCTACGGTTCTAGATTGAATACGGGTATGGGTGTAATTACGGACATATGAGTGATTTCAGTGTCTATGGGATGGCAGTGTATCTATGATGGCTCAGATATTGCAAATATCCATTAGCGGCGATGACCAGGTCAGCCTTCATTAAAAATTAAAAAGAAAATTGGAAATTGACATTGGTCATCGTAGAATTTACAGTTGAAGAAAATTGAAAGTTGACATTGGTCATCATAGAATTTTGTGTGTTTTTAACAGAAGCAGGTAGGTATGTTTCAGGGTTGAGGCTTAGCGGGAACTGTGCAGACTGATAAGTAGGTAATAGTATAAACATTCTGATTTAATGTTGGAATAATACCGGCAATTGGCAGTAGCGTAAAGTTTTAATAGACCATTTAAATCGTGGCGGTTTTATGGTTTCAGACTAATGGCTTTACCAGCGTAGTTGACTGTATAGCTGGTAAAATAATGCAATGTATTGTTTAAAGATAAAACAAATATTTAAAAAACATAAACATCACGGATTTTTAAAAGTACTTTGTTATTTTACTTTTAGCTTTAATAAGTACCTATTCATCTATCGAATAACCTCATCTTCATGTTTATTTTTTAATTATCTTAGTCCTCATTTTTTACATTTAAATTAAAAAGTATAGGTAAGTACCTACTTTCCCACATGCATACTTTATTTTCCATTTTACTTTATTTGTTACATCATCATAAAAACTTCTCACCAATAAGTATGCTGAAGCATACTTATTAATTAATGCGGTGTTTTTATATATTGTAACGTCGATATTCCAGGAAAGTACAGAGATTCCAGGAAAGTGAATGCTCTGTAAATGGGCACCAGCAAAGAATAATTAAGAAGAGAATTAATAATTATCATTTCTTCGTAAAAACTTACGACATTTCGAACAAAAAGCCAGCCTACCGCAGCTAAAGTTACAACTTAATACAAGGTAAAGCTTAATTCGGTAAGAGCTACGGCCCAAAGGACCAATCTATCTCGATTCGTCAGACCATTGGCGGTAAACAAAGCTGATCGTCACCGGCGATTGTATGATGACAGTTCAGTTAGTGCCTTACAGAGAACGGTGGCCTTTCGAAGTTAATTACTGATACAGAATCAGTTAGTGTTTTTACCGTCAGTGACTGTTAGGACAGCACTGTGAGGCAGTGACTGTTAGGACAGCAATTTAGAATTAAAATTGACGCCAAAAATTAACAAAATAGTTATGGTACAAAAATTACGTAATAAAATACTTATCACTTAAGTTTATAAATACGTACGAATATTTATTTACATGACTATTAATGGAGATGATAGTTATAAAGCAAAATGATATAAAATAATTATTTTCTTTAAATTAATAAGCCTCTATTATTTCAAATTATACATATTTTTTTAAATAAAATAATTCAGCAAAACGTTTACTCAATAAAATTGTAAACTAGATTCTCATTCAAACAATCTAAGCAATTCGTTTTTATCAATTTGTTCAGTTCAACAAATGCTTTTTGTAAGTAAATTTTCTTCAATCGAATTGAATGGGTTTGGAACGCCAAGAATTGTCACGTGACAACTCTTGGCGTCCCATTACCCGCATGTCGGTAACAGGGACATTCCCGGGCCTAAGGGTTCGGTATTAGGAACTCGTTTGAAATTTTGTGGTAGCCTTGAAATATTATTCCCGATACTCGTATAACTGAAATGTCAAGTCGAGACGGAAAGGTAAGAACAATCGAAATGTCGGTTGGTGAAATTAAATGTTTTATTTTTGTTAGAAATATTAGGAAAGGCGCTATTTTTAAGAATATAAAGGCGTAATACGTACTTTTGAGAACATAATAATATCGAGGCTGTTAAATATTAAGTGGTTATAATTGTGGGTGACTAACGAGATGACGACTAATAAAAAAGTATAGAAGAAAAAGACATGTTGCGCCGACTTCAAATAAATTGGAATTCAATAAAAAATGACAATTTGCAAAATATTTAATTTTATATGAAGGCTTAATAATAATCCAAGGTTTCGGGCCTGTAAGAACAAAGGGATAACAAATCTTCCTCAATATTGATACGAATAGCAATACCAACAACAACAAGTGCGTGTCGGACCACGCACAATGAAGGTTTCCGTAGCTGGGATGAACTTATCCCAAGAACAAACTTAACATTGTAGTTGAAAAACATGTTCTCCCATACAAAATGTATGGCAGAACAAGTTTTTGCAACTGCAAATTTAAGTTGGTCGATGATTACTCGTTAACTAGTAGAGCCTACTTAGCTGTGATAGTTTTCCTTTTCATTTCGTTATATATACTATTGCTGTGAATTTTTCCACATATCCAGAACTTACCGTTTAGCTAGCAGGGGGGGGGGGACATTGACTCTGACAAAAATTAGCAGTTTAAAGCTTAATATTTCGCAGACGGATCCTTCAACCCAATAATGGTTTTAACTAGCTCACAATATTTTTGAACGAGCTTTCTAACGACGCCCCACACCATGGGACAGACGAAAAAAAAAGTTACCCCCTCTTTACATTTAGGGGAGGTACCCTAAAAAAAATATTTTTCATGATTTTATTTTACCACTTTGTCGGCGTCATTAGTATGTATACTCATGCCAAATTACAGCTTTCTAGTACTAACAGTCTCTGCGCTAAGCCGGGGACAGACAGACGGACATGGCGAAACTATAAGGGTTCCTTGTTTACTACGGAACCCTAAAAACAGAAGAGAAAATATAAATCAGCAGCCATTATGTAAGTGAGACGTAACTTGATAAAATTATCACGTGAAGGCGATACTGACTCCCCTTAAATACGGAAAGCCGATCTCCAAAGTAGATTGTTAAACATTTTTACTGGGTTGGTAAGAGCCCACACAACCTCAGGTTTTTATCTCGCTCACACCATACGACTCGCGGAGTGCGTGTGAGCGAGACTGGGGCGGCTCCAAAACAATAGTTAAGGTAACTAATTGCTTTTTCCGGCGAAAATAATGGTAATCTATACTTATAATAAATCTGTAGAAGTGAAAATTCTGTACATTGAAAATATCAAAAAAATAAATGGCAGGGGGTGTTACTAGACCGACACCGAACCCAAAAGTGTGATTAAAAAAAATTTTGTCTGTCTGTCTGTCTGTCTGTCTGTCTGTCTGTCTGTCTGTTTGTTCAGGTATCACACAAAAACTACCCGTTCGATTACGATGAAACTTGGTATAATTATTCTTTAATATCCTGGGCACCACACTGGGTACTTTTTATCCCGGAAAAGTATCCTATCCTAAGGTTGGGGGGTGTCAAAGTTTGTATGGAAGAATTTTAACGCGCTGTCCGATTAACTCGAAACTCAATATTTATACTTAGACCCAAAAATTAAGAATAACGTGTATCAGGATTTTTCGAAATTCAACCCCTAAGGGGGTAAAATAAGGGATGAAAGTTTGTATGAAAAATCTTATTCCTTGAGGTAATAAACATGAAACTTCGCACGAATAGTAATCTAAATAAATTATAAAGTTTGTAGTTTTTTGTTTTTCTAAATTACCCCCTAAAGGGGGATTGGGGGGTGTCAGTGTTTGTATGGAAGAATTTTAACGCGCTGTCCGATTAACTCGAAACTCAATATTTATACTTAAAACCCATGGGGATGTATGGGGTAATTTCCGACACTCACGCGGGCGAAGCCGCGGGCAGCAGCTAGTTAATAATAAATAAAAAACATAGTCGCTGCTTTATAGTTAGTTCAATAAGTATGCATAGTTTTATGATCTAATTTGAAGTATTTTTTTAATAGCAGCGGTTTATTGTTCGGTTTGGTTTTTTTTTCTATCGAGAAAATTTTATGAATTCGTGTTTTCGGCTAACATAGTACTTAACATTAATCCTCAACTTTAACATTTATTTATTTCAAAATGAATGCTGCTGTAGTTTCGATATAACGGCGGATCTTGCTAAGCAGTTTGAGATCTTATAGGCCCTTATGAAAATTCTCAGAACGCTCGCGCTTACAAGCTTTTCCTCTGGTTGTCCTACTATGGAAATTTCCATGTAGAGGCAATTTACGACCGCAAAACGGTAAGAGCAATTTTTATAATTATCCAACAAAAGAGGGAAAGGATTTATGTAAAGAATGTGCTAGGAATAAGTCATTATCAATACCATAGTACACGTCCTGTGAACATTTTAACTTTCTACCTTTCTGCCTTAGTAATAGGGTTCCGTTGGCACCCTGGGTATGGAACCCTTATAAAAAATCAAGTATTATAATGGGCAAGGATGAACATTTACAATGTATTAAATTGTCCTAGTTTCCAATTAGTAGTAAGTAACATTTCACCCCATGTTATCGGCTATGAATTGAGTTCTACTTGATCAAGCACACGATTGATGTTCACACATTAGTGTTACAGGCACTGGACCTAAATCATCATCTATTATGCACAGTAGGTGTAATAATGAGTTTTAAATCTTTGTTGCTTTTATTTTTAACTTTAAAATTATTTAAGATCATACGGCATTTTTTATCGTAGTAACATTTTTCCACATTTTTTTTATAGCCAACCACAACCAAGATTTTTTTAGCGGTTAATTTATCATTTTATACAACACGCTACACAGCTTGTTGAGATAATAAAATTATGATAGTCTCCAAAAATAAAGATCACAAATGAAATCTGGATATTTTTTAAATAGGTATTAACAAAATCTTGCAACATTAGGCCTTTATGGGTCCTTTTAAATCTGTCTTTGTGATTGATTCTTAAATTTAATTTTTCTTTAAAATTAGTTTTTACAAAGCTTTAATGAAATGAAATGATTTTATTTTCTGTAAATAGGTTTGTACGAACACTTTTACACGTTAAATAATATTTTAAAAACTAGATGAGGTCTACGTTTCCTATCTGCCTACACTGAGAAGAAAGACCAAAACAAACTCAGAATTCGTTAGTATTTTTTCTTCGTTATTATTTAATTATGCTTTTTTGGAAAATATTTTTTTTTTAAACATTAATTAATATTCGACTTCAGTTTTATGTATTCAGCTTTGAGTCTGTATTTCAACAGTTTCTATTTTAATAGAACATTGAATGGAACCACTGCTAGCTTTCGAATGTAGCTCGCACGTAAGCATTTTTCATTTTTCGTCGCATTTTATTGGTATTTTCCCCAAGTTTAGTATAGAGTTACTGAGCGGTTTTCGATAAAAAATGATGGATAGCAAGATATGACTTGTGTAAACAAGTTTCGGTTTAGAATCGATCCGCGCCAAACAGATTTAGTGAACAACCTTTTTTTTGTTTGGGAAATTATCAAATAACTTCTCGTTTCTTGTGTGTTGCCAGGAGCCACCGTAACCCTTTTATGCATCTGCCCTAGTGGGCCTCGTCAGTTGTGCTGACATCTCTTTGAGGCGCGGGTGGAACACAACGCGCCGTCGACCCGGAACTGGTACCTATCGGGTGAGGTACCCATTGCTCACTTGAAATTTGCCTCTTCCTAACGCGTTCCGCCTCCTTCGCGAGCATTAATTACTGCTTTACAGAAAGAGGTGACGGCTTCTCATGCCTTAGTGAACAGCCTACTGATGCAAGTTTGTGGTGCTGGGGATTATATTTTTCATTACTTATGATTGTTTACTTCATGTTGTCATTATGAATCACAACAAAAATGTGGTCCTTTGAGTCGAGCTCTATAGAATTTCTCATTCGACAGGCTTTCAAGTCGACAATGACACATTCGGTTACTGATTTGTCTAGTCCCGACCGGAAATAGCCATCGAAAGAATGGTAGTCACCTATTTGGTTAAAACTGTCAATATTCGGGTCAAGGATTCGGATTTGTAACAGCGTTTAGAAAAATTGAGGGACTACTCACACTTATTCAGCTCTATTCAGCGTTTGCCCATAGAAAACTACGATTTTGTATGAGACGCGTACGCGTCCTTTCAGCTGCGGATAGCTGAAAGGACGCGTACGCGTTTCGCGCGTTTTCTATGGGCAAACGCTGAATAGAGCTGAATAAGTGTGAGTAGTCCCTAATTCATGTTTGATTTTCATTCGATTTGTCATGGAAGCGTATCGAATGATTGTAAATACCTATTCTGTTCTAAATATTGTTTTACTCATAAGCAGCCTATAATGTTCCCAGTGTTGGGACACCGGTCATCTCCCTGATAGAGGGAGTGGGCCGTAATCTACCACGCGGGCCCAGTGCGGGTTGGTGGATGTCACATGTCTTCGAATTTTTGGTTCTAGAACATGCCGGTTTCATCACGATGTTTTCCGTCACCGTTTTGAGAACAGTGATGATGTTACTATACTAAGGTACTTATTTGTTTCTGAATAATATTTCCTCTACGTTAATGGTGGGTTACTTGTTTGACTTGCCTAAATAGTAATTCAAAAGAAAATATATTCTATATAATAATTGAAAGAGAAAAGCCTGTAAAACTTATAAGGCTTTATTTCTATTAAAATAATCTCTCGATAGGACCAATGCCAGACAAGTCTGGTTTATTTATAAAACTCATTTGCTTGTCACCGTTGTATGTTCGGCGTGAAATTACGGCCTGAACCACATACAGGCAGCAATATCGGTAACAAATTACATTGTCTTCATGAATATTTCATCGTGTAAGGCTGGAGCGATATTTATCTGAAAATTAAACGTAACTATGGCCTTTTGTCATTAATTTTCTTAGATTCAGCTTAACAATTAGTATGTGCGGAGTATTTGGGAGATGAACATAATTTAAAATTAAGAGCAGTATATATTTTTTGAGTAAATGTTAATATAATTTGTATTCTGAGGTCGCTCTTAGTTAGTATAAAATAAACTTTGAATTTAATTGAAAACCTAATCCAAACCGTGGTAATGAATTAAAAATGAGATAGTTTTATTTAAACTGTTGAAATTAGAATGTCACTTTGCTTTTGTAAATGTCTATTTTTTTATTTATTGCTATGCATGTTGAATGTTGAATAGCTTTAACATTATGGTTGTATAGTTAATTGATTCAGGCGTGACTTGGCGGAAATCCAAGGCCTCATTGAGAGGTGAAGCACGTGTCGATTTCGTACAGGATTTTTTATTACAAACTCAAACTCAAAGCATTTATTTCAATTAAACCATTTACAGGCACTTTTGAATTGTCAAGCTCTTTAGGAATAGTTAAGCGGAATAGGTTACTAAATATATCTAAGTCTATTTATATGCTTGAATGTCAGCCACTAAAGGCAATCTTACCTCAAAAGTCTATAAACGGATGAAATATCCATGTTTGGTTGTGATTAGGTGTAACGTGAAAACAGATCAATCAAACACAATGCCTTATAATTCAAGATTTAGAAAAATAGTTTAAATGACTAAACACAATTATCGTTAAATTATTTTGTTCATAGATCACATGAATCCATTACCTGCCGATATGTTCACTCACATACTAAAGTCATTAGCCCACAGAATCTATACTTCGTTCACAGATATAGGACACCGCAGCCTCGCAGTACCAAACGTTCCAGACGAGATTATACTGATGTAGTGCTAACCTGATTAATACGCTTTGAATTGTGCCAACGAGCCGCAGTAATTGCTAGGTTTGGTTTACCAATTTGCCTATTACATTTGAGCTGTTTCTGATTTCATGAAAACGATTAAGGGCATAATTTCATCAAAGAAACTGAACGCGAATTGCGCAAAAATCAAGTTTATGAGCTGTCAGTGTCATTATTTTCTGTGGAATATTGAGACTTCATTGGTGAGATTCGCACTAAGCCAAAGGAGTTGATGAAAACGATTTATTTTGTTGATGGCCCATAAAATAATTATACAGCTAATGTAGAAAGTGCTTCCAGTAATACATGCGAATCATTGTATGTAACCGTTTCAGATTTAAAAAAAAAAAAATTGTTTCTTATAAAATTGTTCTACAGCGCAAAAATGACGCAGCCCAAGCGAGATAAAAGGATACTTGTGATGGGTCTCGTAGCTTCCCATGAGTTACTAGCAACAATGTTGAGACATACCTAACTAAAAAAAGAAATGAAAAGTTTAGGTTCTAGGATTAAAAAAAAATGCTGTATGCATGTTCAGGTATGTGTAGTCTTGGGGTGTGTATATGTGTGTGTGGGGGGTGGATGTGCAGGCTGTGTGCGTGTGAGTAGGTGATTGTGTGTTAATGATAGATTTACTGTTGTATGTTGTGACTGGATACAGGTTATTCATTAGCATATTTTGGTTACCATAAGTTCAATTTCATCGTAAGTATGATTATGATTTTAACCATTCCGTTAGGGTAGTTTTACATTCGTACCGCAACATGGGCGCAATAGAATGGCATGATTTTATTCACAGTCCAATGTTATACAGGCTTTTTAATATAAACTCATAATATAACACATATAACGCATCACGCTCGGAATCCCATCGGTTAGCGAGAGAAGTACCCACCCACATTTCGCCAGTTATGCTTAAGTCCACGTCATATATGGTGAGCCTATTGCCATCAACCGGGGACAAATCCAGACTCCCGGCTGCTACTGAGTACAATTTTACCTACCTATATTATAAGGAAGTATAATTGTTTGTAAAAGGTAATCTCTGGAATTACTAATATGATTAAAAGAATTATTTTACTGATAAAAAGTTACCCTATTGTCGAGTGCCGTAGGATACGTTTTATGTTAAAACACGTGGACGAAGTCGCGGGCTTTACCATAGCTCGTAGGTACTGTCAATAGTTCTGTGCCTTAGTAAATAAATAAAGAAATAACAATAAGAAGGTCCATGATGATTTTTTTGTATTTTCTACCACAAAAGTACGTCTACTTTTGCAAATCAATACGATTTTAAAATAGCTGTGTTTCGCAAATTACTCATTTACAGAAGGTAAATGATTAATTTTGAAGGATAAACTCGGATAAAAATTCAAGGATAAACTCGAATATTACATTCCGAACAGACAATGGCAACCGAAAGTATTACCTATGTAAATCAAAATGATATTCACATTACAGAAAAAGTTATAACTATAGTACCATTATTACTATTGGTTATATCAAAAAGAGCCGTCGACGGTATCACTTTATTACTGTACCGAAGGAAATAACACATTCATATCCATCCTACATCGCATGTATTTGCTATAAGGAAAAATGTGCTAAGCCTATATTTTCACTATTATTAGATGGATAATGTTTTTCGTACTTCGAGGACTTCGTAGCTTAGTAATAAAAGCCGCACGGGTCGATCCATCAGGTTAAGCTACGCTTGCCGGGGTTAGTCCGTGGATGGAGACTCCTCCGTGTCAAGGAAAGGACGTTAAGCCGTTGGTCCTGGCTGTTATTCGTGGATCTTTGATAGTCGTTACGGGTAGTCAGAAGCCCGAAAGTCTGACAACCAGTCTTACCAAGGGGTAACGTATTACCCAGTTACTGAGTTGTGGAGGTCAGATAGGCAGTCGTTCCATGTCAAATACTGGTATTCAGCTACATCCGGTTAGACTGGAAGCCGACCCCAAGACCCTTATACGCATTCTGTACATCAAACTAAGTAACTTTGTGCAAAAATAAAAATTAAATACGAGAAAATTCGCTGTCTCCGTTAGTGCGCCACGTAACCCATTCAGAACATTGTACTTATAGGTGCATGCAATGGTACATGGATCGTGGGAGTATTTAAAGTTAATAAAAAAACATGTTTTCATTTAAAAATTGGGACCGATTGGTTATTGAGATATTGAATACGTCTGGCACCAGGAGGTTCCCAGATAGGGTCCAGTACAAAAAAAATCATAACGGAAAAAAACAAGTGACTCTCTATTTCATTAAGGGTATTTTCACACACGCGGTATATAGTTTTTCTAGTTTATATTTTCTTTCTTAGTCCACCATCTAGTAACAGCCAACTATAGCTGAAGTTTAAGCATTGTCCTTTGATTCATCTCAATCCTTAATTAACTATCATCGAGTTCATTTTTTATAAGCTATGTCGTAAATATTTTCACCTATTAACTGGGTAACATTTTATTAGCTTGCTTTTTAAAATACACCTAGAAAGTGTTACATTGTCGTGTCAATTATCTCTTAAGTTTTTCGCTGTCGTTAAGTCGAGCAGCATTAACGTTTATTAACATTTTGTTACTTAATATTTTGTCACATTTTCTACTAAACCTTACTTTGTAATGTACAGGGATTCTGGGATAGAGAAATGGATATTAAAATATAGGTACTCTTTTTTTCACCAATCCACAACAATATAATTATAAAATAAATAAAATGGATCGTTTCGAGGTACGATAATGATTTTCCTTTCGGCGCAGTCGAAATTAAATCGTTTCGATAAAAAAATAAGTGTCACATCGACACTGATTTGAATCAGAATCGTTTGATCGATGATTTGATTGAATCTCTAAGAGTTTAAGAGATGGATTGTTTTATATTATTATTAAGCTTGAAGAAATCTTGGATTTAATGTAAAACATAGGGACATCGATTCAATTTTAATGCATTGGAGAATTAATAAATAGGGTTAGACCATGAGAAAAAGAACTCGAAGAACGTAAATGCGTGAGGAAAAGTGGATTTAACATTTGGTAGAAGTAAGGAATAGTAAAGTATGAAGGGATTTTAATACTTTCTTCTCGGCCTGGTCTCGTTACAGCGTCGTCGTATTTAAAGGTACGAAAGGATTAGTCCAGATAATCTTCCTGACTAGCTGAAAGGTGCGTTACAACCAAGTTTTGCTTCTGTTCACAAATTGACCTATAAAGAAAAGTTCTCATCATTTCTTTCGATGATGGTGCATTATAAAAAATATATGTTATAATGAAGGCGAAAACATTTAAGATACCCGTAAAATATAAAAAAAAAAAACAAACTTAGTCGGACGATTAGGAACATTACAGAAATAACCAAATCCAGCCGTTCTCAAGTGATGGACTTACCAACAAACAGCACTTAATTTTTATTTACAAAAATTTGAATGTCCCTAAATATTTGCCTCAATGTGGAATATATAATAGGCAACATTGTGACAGCCGTACAAGTAGAAGTACAGTACAACTGCGTATTGCTTTTGAAACTTGTAGCTGCATTATCTTGTTAGGCGAAAGCCTAACAAGATAATGCAGCTACAAGTTCAACACAAAAGTCAAAATGGTCTTTGTGCTGACGGTATTACGGTGCCTTTCTGTTTTACCCAGTAATTTCAGTAAAATTTTAGATTATGCTGAGAATCAGCACTTTTCGAACGTCAAAATTACATAAGACAGTCCCCCAAAACGTACACCCTTCACCACTTCCTAGAATCCATACAATGTTACAAACCATTAAAAACAGCAACTCATTGCTATTTAACCTTTTCTGTAGGCGACGTCAAGTGAAAGTCAAAGTTGAAGTAACAATCATTTACTTATTTGTTTTAAATACGGTGCAAAAGATAGTAGGCCCATAAATTATAAGTGCAATAAAACTTTTCGCTGTATAATGACGCGAATATTAATAAAACAAGGGGCTAATTTCAGTATACGATTCCCAGTACAAATGAACCCAATTTTATACAACATTGAATTATTTACAGTTAAGTTTTAGCTTAAAATTATGGTTAATAGACACAAAATAGTATATTGCTATTAATTAAACATAACAAAAAATATTTTTAACAGATTATACAAAAAAAAGACCAAAACAATTAAAGAGATAAATTAACACAACATAAAATAGTTACGCTAGGTACAGTAAATATTCAACGGTAAAAATAACAATAATATGATACAACACGATGAACATAAAGCATATCTCCTGGCTCCCAAACTAGGTTTAGAGCCTGTGACTTGGGGACCAGTGATACCATCAGGGTATATGGTAGTTAAAAGTCATCAAATAAAATATCTATAGTTCATTTAAATATGTGAGTTTAGTGATCTAAACTAACATGTTCAAAAGCAGTTTAAAAACTGTTCCAATGCTAACTATAGTCACACAATCAGGCCTCAGAGAACTGATCTTTCATGTATCAAAGACTTAGGTCCAAAGATCAACTAACGTATACCAGATGCGTAACCATAAGCACTATACATATTTTAGTCAAAATCTGGACTTAATTTATTTATTTCAGTCCTAATCTTTTAAATGTTTTGGGGCATTATGACCTATTTGAACTGAAGAGTCTGGATCACTAACACCTTCTAACAACTGTAATAACCTTGCATAAACTAGAGTGGGCGCGTCAATTGCCCATAAAAAGTCTTGGTGATTAAATTCCTTCAATGGCACTATGTAATGATCTATTGGATTCACTAGTTGATCATACAAGTTCTTCGCATCAACGACACTGGATAACCAATCGTTCTCTGAACTGAACAGAGCGATAGGCAAAGTGATCTTATGTAATGGATATTCAGGTGGAGATACGGTCCCATATTCCTTGAGGTTACCCGCAAACCCGTAGTCAAACATTTGGAACTTGCCACTCTGCTGGATCTCTTGAGCGTAGTGAATTAACGTTTTGGTGGAAGTGCTCACCTCACCCTGACCCAGTATTAATGGCAACAGTGTCTTATTGAATTGTCCCACATCGTGCCCAAACAAAACAGACATCGAGTTTTCAATTATCCCTTCCTTATCAAGATTCACCAGCTCGATAGCATGCTCTGATAACCACTTTAGCGCTGGGTTTTGAGGAAGAAACTCATTTGCCCCGCCGAGTATTTTCATGAAACGATGTATGTTATTGCTATACTTCGCTAGAAGTTTTATCGGGCTCTTAATATGTGTCATGTAGGCAACTGGAGACAAAGCGAATCCTGCTCTCAACACCTTGTTGTATTGAGTTTTCGTGGACAGTAGTGCGAACAGTGCCGTGGTCCCCATAGAATGGCCAATGTAATTAATTTTGACGTCCGATCCTTTAACCTCCATTATGTAATCTATAACTGCCGGAAGGTCGTGTTGGCTCACTTCGTGAAATGTGAAGTTCCAAAATTCAAACGATTTATCACTTCTTGAAACATGAGCTCGAGAGTAAGTATTTCCTCGCACGTTAGCCAACCATACGTCGTAACCAGCGTCGGATAAGATATAACCTAGGCCCTTCATTGGTCCCGGTATAAGCCAATTCGCAGAGCTCCCGAGTAGGCCGTGATACAACAGCACTGTCTTTCTAGGACTTACTTTATTTTTAGAAGTTTTAGAAAATGGTATCCTATGAATTGTCAATATGTATCCGTCGTCTGTCACAATCGTGTGAGACTCCGCCGGGTAGCCATGCATTGCGATCAGCTGCGGTGAGCTCAAACTGCTCATGTGGATAGCAAGGTCTTCATCCGAACGCTTGTAATCAATCTGTTCCTCTGGTACAGTCGTATCAAAAATATTATTTTCCACCAATTCAGCTTCATCCTTTGTTAAAACGTTATCGACGACTACGTTAGGGTTCAGTGGGCTCTGCTCCTCTCGCCGAGATGTGCCACCAAAAATCTCATCTCTCGTTGAACTTGCTACATCTTTTGATAAGATTTCATTGAGTCTGTCAATGAATACGTTAGTTTTCGGTAGGTTCTGTCCCTCTAACCATGATGTGTAATCAAAACTGTCATTGCTCGTAGACCCAGCTACATCCTTGAAAAGGTTTCCTAAATTGAGGCTGATGTTGTTTTTGTGGGAGAAAAATGAGATAACTAACTTGCACTGACTGTGATGTGATTGTAATACAAATATGAACGTGAACACAACTAGTATTGGAACCTTCATTGTAGATGGATAGGCAGCGGGTGTGGTGCGACGACCGATCTTTTTTAGCAACTGAACTCAATAATGGAGCTATCAAGTAATTTATCCCCGCGCGACAGGTCATTGGCAAATACGTAGGTACCTAACGCATAAAATAACAAAAATAATATTACTGATAAACAAAATCATTTATAACTTTCCTTCAAGTTATCTGCTGGTTAGGTATTAACACGACGCACGACGCGGTCATCTACTCCAAACTGAATCGTACCTACCAATTTATCGTGCATGTCGCATTTTGTTACATTCGTATTTGCAAGTTTGCAAACGCTCATCTGAGCTTTAAGGTCAGACGTGTTCAATAAAATATTTATATTAGGTAAATTCTCCTTCACGTAATGGTCATCTAATTCAGATACAGTTTTTTTTTTAAATTTAATTTCCATATTTAAAAAAACAAAACGACTACTCGTAAGCTTATAATAATCTGTAGGTACTTATACAGACCTCGTCGCACAGCATAGCATATCTCGCGCCACGAGAAAATTAACATAGCTTAGCAAATAACAGCGATAGCTTCAAGGTGATTACACACCCTAATGCTTGCATCCTCGAATATTAGTCGCCCTGATCCTATTTTGTTCATGGCACTTAATCTCAGCGGAGACTAGCCATCGACGAAGAAGACAAATAATGTAGTACACAAGTGTGTACGCAGAGTTGGCCCTCATGTTTGCAACAGATAATAAAAAGGTCAATCATGTTCGCTCTCACCACTTTTCTAAAGCTACGCGTAATACCGCAACATGAGTGTCCCAAAAGAAAGTAGCCTTACTTTCTTTTGGGACAATCATGTTGCGGTCTAGGAATAAATCTGTGCCGAATAAGGAGTGAGTTAGAACGAATGTAAACTATGATGCAATACACCTGTGTATTGAATCATAGTTTACATTCGTTTGTTGACCAGTTGAACTTCGTGATAAACTGTCGTAATATCAGTAATTTATCCGGTTATTAAAAGAAAAAAATATGAAATTGACAGAAGAAACTTTTTAAACTTTTTAAGTGTGATGTGTAATGAATATCGTATTATAAACTACGAATCAAGAGATATCGATAGTTTTGGCGCGCAAATTCAGTGCAAATGGAAAGAAATCAAAGGATCGCCGCTCCGTGATTGTAAGTACTTCATTGAATATTTGTCTTCTGTTACTTGTAAATTTTGGATTGTAAAGAGTAGACCGCTGACTAAAAAAATTGAATTTAGGAAAACGTACGTAGGTCAGCTTTCCTCTCAAGAAAAAACAAAGACTCCTCGAAATTAGTGAATTAAGTGAAAGTATTCAATTAAATAGACCTAATGCTAGAAAGCTCTGAACAATGTATTACTGTTTATTAACTACATACCTATTTCCTTGGTAATTTTTAATGTTTTAGTGAATGTTTTTAACGTTCATGATTCTAGTTTATTTTTGTGTCTGTTTTAAATATATATCAGAAAGGAAATATAACTATACACACGCCGAAACTCTTTAAATAATATCATCAGTAACCATAAGTTAATTCGTAACATCTTTGTCCATTAGAAAATGAATATCATCTTTAATAAGGAGAACGCATAATATTGCGATCGCTGGTTCATACAGTTAATTCGTAACAGCTTTTGTCCATTAGAAAATTCATAACATCCTTAAAAACTGGTACGCATAATGTAGCGACTCAACGCCTAGAGCGCTGGTTCATACACAGATATTAGCTTCACGCGACCGGGCCCAACGGCTTAACATGCTTTCCGAGGCGCAGAAGGATCTCGAAATGTAAAGATGGTAACCAATCCACGGACCAACCCTGGCAAGCGTAGCTTAATCTGATGGATGGACCCGTACGGCTGTTATTACTTAGCCACGAGCTCCTCCTTTATATATCCTATTTATTTTGACGCTGCCGCTATATAAAAAATATATATGTTGCAATCAAGGCGAAGAAATTCAGAAGCCCATTGGGAAATAAAGAGTAAGGGGTCCCTTTTCTAATTTTTGGAGCGTATACAAAACATTTTATATTAATTTTCATGAAGTTATTTTATAATGTGTAGGCGTATGAAAAATTAATAAAATAGGTATATAATTTATATGGAATATTTATGTAGAAGTAAAATACCTAAGATCCACAGGATTTTTTCAATGTTGGTCAAATAATTAGTATAACTAGCTGACCCGACAGACATACTGTCAAAATTTTAAAAGGAATTACATAAGTCCCATAGAAAATAGCACCTTTAGATTTTCAAGAATGTCCTAATTTTACATGCATGTATTAAAATTTCCATGACTTCGTTATTCATTAAAAAAAATACGAAATCCAGCCGTTCCCAAGTGATGCGCTTACTAAGGAAAAGCATTATTTTTTTATTTACACAGATTTTAAAATGTCTTCCCAAAATATTTGCCTCCACATGGAGTTATTTATTTATTTATATATACTTTATTGTACACCAGAAAATACATAGTTACAAGTTGGTCGTCCTATTGGATTGTAGTTTCTTGCCGGTTCTTCTCCATAGGAAACGACCAATTGGAACCATGCACCTTGCTTCTGACGTTTCATAAGTGCCCATGTAGGTTTAAGTGAAATAAAATATTTTGATTTTGATTGGTGAAGATCAGCTTTGACTTTGATTGGTGAAGATAACTTATGATCACTTTAGTAATAAAAGTTTATATAGAAAATACTAATACAATTCCATGAATACAAAACACTTTCAGTACTAAAGATTAAGAAACTAAATCACGTAGACGCATCAGTAAGACAAGTTGCTATTATGATAGGCAACATTGTGACAGTCGTATTGTTCATAAGCCGTATGCATGGGGTGCACGTACAGATGGCATTTACAAGTCTGTTCTACTGGGTATTGCTTTGAAACTTGCAGCTGCATTATCTTGTTAGGCTTCCGTACACAAAAGTCAAAATGGTCTTTGTGGTGACGCTATTACGGTGTCTTCTGTTTTACCCAGTGAATTCAGCATATTGACACACTAGATGTCATTTTGCATTGTTTTATTTAGGGCGGATTCGACCAAGCAGGAGTAAATTTTATCCGCGGAATAAGATTTACTTCTGACAGTTTTCGTATTGAGAAACTGTCAAAAATTCAAAATTTACTCGGAAGAGAAGGCTTATTCCACGGATAAAATTTATTCCTGTTTGGTCGAATCCAGCCATAAACAACTTTCAAAGAGTGACAGTTCAATCTGCCAAGCCTTTTCCCAACTATTTTGGGGTCAGCTTCCAGTCTAACTTAATACGTAATTTTATTAGCTTCATCAATACGTATTTTTCCCACTAAGCCTATAAGGACTATGTTTTAATATATTCCCGTCACTGTTATTTACATCTGCTATGTAAATAACAGTGACGGGAATAATTTTTACAAAAAAAAACAACCGACTTCCAAAAAAACACTACAAAGTGAAAAATAACTTTAATTTCGGAAGTCGGTGGCAAAAAACGAAAATTCTGAACCAAAGACACCGGTAATTAATTTTTTCACCGGTATTTATTTGTAATTATCTGATAAAGAAAAAGAAATCGTGCTGGATAGAAGGCGGGCAGCGACTTACATGCACTGAAGAATCGCTTTTTACTACGTGAAATACTTATTACGAAAGATGTTATGTACTCACTGTTCTGTGATAGGTGATGATTTGACTTAAATATTATCAAGACTTTTATTTTAAAGTTCAGGTAGCAAGGACCAAAAATGGAAAACGCAATTACATAAATATGAAAAACATACACAGTAATTTATATTCCAAGTTCAAACGATGATTCCCTTGAGTTATTCTTGTACAGTTTTGGTCTACATTTGCCATCCATCTCATTACTTAGTCAGACGTCGTTCGTAATTTATCTCAGTCTCTTTTCTCGTCCTAAAATTAATGCCCGAGGACCTCTCATGAGATTTTCTTCTATTAAAGAATACCTTTTGAATGTTTGATGGTCGAGCGGTTAATGTTAAAAATTATATGATAACATGAAGTGCCGTGGCCTCTATAGAAAGTTTACGAAGTAGTTGTTGCTAAGAGCTTACAGATAAGTCGTTTACACGGAAAATATCAAGCTTTAGCAAAGTAACGATTTGGCTTGGCTAATAATTATATGGTTATAAATAACCAAGACTTATTTCAAACGTCGGCAACAGTCTTCACACGGTGGGTCCCTGAGGATAGACGGCGCCGCCGAGGCCGGCCCGCATACCGCAAGGGTTGGATCGAGATGGCCCTGGAAAAGGATTCTTGAAAAGATTTGGGGGAGGCTTTTGCTCAGCAGTGGGACAGTGTAATAAATTGTAAAGGTTTTATGTGCTGTTTTAGTTTTACTGGCAATTTTTTGCATTGAAATAAAAGCTATTATTATCCCGCGTATGAGAAAATTTAAATTGGTCGACCACAATTTGTGTTTGTTTACCTATTGTGGCGGGTTTGCGCATATTGTGATGGCTTGACCTATTAATAAATAGACACGGCAACGTTTGCAGAAGATTTTTTTGAAAAATGTGACCTATGTTAAAAAGTGGTTCAATTGATTCTGCACGTTATTATTTTCAGGTTTGGCGTATTTAACGTTACCTACACATTGTATAATAGCACTACATAGGTTGCTGTAGTTACGTTGTCAAATCCAACAAATTTTCCTGGATAAACTGTTAACGACGTCGCCCGGTTAATACTACAATTAGGTAACCAACCAAGGTTACGTTAACCAAGTTCACTTGTTCAACAGACTTTGCAGGCTCCCTCCGAACCAAATCGCTCGGTTGTAAATAGCAACAACCTGTTTATTTCTAGCCGTTACGGTTTTTCCTCATACGTGCGTTAGTTTACAACGTTTGTGCAGACTAGGGCGTAACCAAGCGCGCGCTTGACGTACATAGACGTCATAACCATAAATCACGCGCAATTTTATCACGTTGACAATCTTTACTACCTATGTATTACAATGTGGGCCTGGAGTTCTAAAATTCAGGCCTAGAGTTAGTTAAGACTTCAAATCTCCCACAAATTATAATTTTTTTTTTCATTATATCCGTCAACTTAATGTAAGAATGTAATATGTGGAGATAAATAAAATTTATTTTATTATAAACTTTATTTATAACAACAAAACTTTTATTGTGTCTCGTTTATCGTCCGCGAACCGATAAGTAATTTAAGCTACCGTTCACAATCAATGCATGTAACACACCTAAAGTACTTAAAAAAAAGAAAAGTCTCTTCTGTTTCAATTTCTATAAAGAATGTCTGAAATGCTTGCTAACCAATCTTGCCGTAGTATTATTTAGCTATCAACTGACCAACTAGTGTTCTCTAATTTTAAACTTTATAAAACTCCACCATCTTAAACTTAACATTGTTTACCACCATTTAGAACTAGTATTTTATCTTCCCAATGTTTTCAAGACTAGTAATAAATCTCTTCGCACGAACACATGCTTTATTTTAGACTACCTAGACTTTAGACAAACGACCACTGTACCAGATAAGAATGGTAGCGTTCAGAATGTCTGTTAATTGTAACCCCTTCCGACTCTATACTTTTTATTTTCTTATCTAATAGATGGAGAGCTAAACCCAAGAACAGAAAAGTAATTCATCACCGTTGGTAGAATAATAATAATACCGGCTTATTATTGTTCCTCTACAGGCAAAGGCCTTTTCTAATATATATAAAACACATGAGCATTGATCACCACAAATTTCAGACTTATATGAATAATAATTCCAGGTTTCCTTACGATGTTTTCCGTCACCGATGTCAGTGATGTCCAAGACAAACTTAAATAGTACATAATTATGAAGTGACAAGTCGCATTCGCACTTACTTGCCTGTTTGAATCCACAACTTCGTGCATGTGAGAAAAAAAAATGAGCCTTGATAAAAGTGACGCAAATATTTACTTTAAAAAAATGTCTCGAGTTGTCATATCAAATTATATAGAAGCTTGCGTTTTCAAGGCAAACATTATGTTGGATACAAGCCAGATAGGCTGACGACCTCAATAAAGTCTCTAGGGGCAATGTCCAGGCTACAACTAGAATAGTTTGTGTAAGGCCTTGTAGTTGTATCTGAAAACTTTTTTGTGGTTTAATATACTTAATACTAAAACATCGAGATTTCAGTGCTATATCTTAGTTAAATATCATCATCATCTAGTTTTTTCCCAACTATGTTGGGGTGGGCTTCCAGTCTAACTAGATGCAGCTGATATAGCTAGCTAGTCTAACTGGTATCGGACCTCCACAACCCAGTTGAATATGTTTGTATTATGTATAAAACAAAAAACTATCTGAAATTCATTATTATCTTAATGATAATGAAAATCACATTAAAATCTACAGTGTACTTAAGGAGGTCATACAGATCACACGAAAGCCGACTTTGTTTTACAATACTTATTTATAGTGTTGGGTTTTGTGCTTTCCAAAAAATCAATTATTTTTCTTATCTTCAATACAAACTAAGGAGTCTTTTAAAAACATGAATAAAAAAAATACTGCCTTGTTGGAGCCGTATTCAAGCTTCAACGTTCAAATCAGTTCAGTATTTTAGACGGGAGCCCTTGGATGGGCTCGAGAAAACTGATTCGATAAATTCTATTAATTAAAAAATAAATGCAGATCATTACGCAAAGTGGGTCGCCAGCTTTCCGACTATTAGCTCAGTTCAACGTTGCTGTGTTAGTGATGACTCTATCACTACAAAAGTTAATAAAGGGTCGCATGTTGCTAATGCTATTATGCTGGTCGGAGAAACTTATTGTTATAAGTTTAGAGTAGCATGATACGTGTTTGTACGTAGATTTCGTTATTTTGTATGTATATTGTAAGTCTGGTTAATATTCATTCCAATAACCCTATCCCTGTGGGGAAAACCAGGCGTGATGTTATGTAATATTATTACTTTGTATTAAAAATGTAATTATTGTAATGTAGTAAGTATTTTAGGGTTAAAAAATTTGCTTGAAAAAATAAGCTTCGTCAAAATATTTGAATGCGACATTTTTTTCTTGTTTTCAGTTCATTACTGACATGACTGTTGCACGATTAGGGAGTATTACACAAGTTAGGACGATGGCAGTCTCATACTACCCTCATGCCTCAGAAAGAAAGTGCCGTTGGTCCCGCGCCTGATCTCTCTGGTCTCTCTGGTCATGTTGGATTGCCGTCTAATCGGACCATGATATGGAGGGAAGAGACTTGAAGAGAGAGTACTCCTGTGTTTGCGCACTACAGTAAGTGTCTTCTTCGTCGATGGCTAGTCTCCGTGGGATTATGTGCTATGAACAAAATTCGAGCAGGGCGACTTATGTTCGAGGATGCTTGTACGTAAGCATTAGGGTGAGTCAACATCAACATGAGGCCATTCTGCGCTGCGCTGTGCTTTGCTAAGATAATATGCTAACTTTTTCGTGCAACTTCTTTTCTACAAACAACTTTGAGTATTGCGAGATTTGGGGTGTAAATCATAATTGCGAAGTTCATTACCACGATGTACGTTACAGCGAAAGTTTACTATCGCGAAGTTTGTTGTTGCGAAAGTTCTTTACTGCGATGATTGCAGTTTCGATAACACCCCATTGCGATTTATCAATGTATGTCATGTAGGAGGGTTTGCTGATGTTGGAAATATTATGTTATTGGTTAAGACCAATAAATTAACAAAAATTGGAAACAGATTTAATTATAATTGATGACATTTAAGATAAGTAGGTAAAGCTTAGCCACTCTGAAATGACTACAATACGCACGGTAATTACGCACATGGTAGAATTTAGAGGTGACTAGCTATAGGGACAATTCAGATTGGAGCGGACGGAAGGCATCATAATAGATGCGGTTCATACCTAGCCCATAGATACATGAAGGAAATTTTTAAATAATTACCGAATTAATTTTGTTTATTACCAATATTATTTTTGTTATATTACGCGTTATGACCTCACCCATGACCTCTCTCGCGGGAATAAATAGCTCGATTGCTAAATTATTGAGTTCAGTTGCTAAAAAAGGTCGGTCGTCGCGCCACCCCCGTTGCTTATCCATCTACAATGAAGGTTCCAATACTAGTTGTGTTTACGTTCATATTTGTATTACAATCACATCACAGTGAGTGCAAGTCAGTTGTCTCCTTTTTCCGCGACAAGTACAACAAGTTAGGAAATATTTTCAAGCCTAAAGCTAAATCAGAGGAAAATAGGATTTCGGATGAAGAACTCGCTATCCACATGAGCAGTATGAGCTCGCCGCAACTGATCGCAATGCACGGCTACCCGGCGGAGTCTCACACGATTGTGACAGACGACGGATACATATTAACAGTCCATAGGATACCATTTTCTAAAACATCCAAAAATAAAGTAAGTCCTAGAAAGACAGTGCTGTTGCATCACGGCCTACTCGGGAGCTCTGTGCATTGGCTAATACCAGGACCAATGAAGGGCCTAGGTTATATCTTATCCGATGCTGGTTACGACGTATGGATGGCTAACGTGCGAGGAAATCCTTACTCTCGAGCTCATGTTTCAAGAAGTGATAAATCGTTTGAATTTTGGAACTTCACATTTCACGAAGTGAGCCAACATGACCTTCCGGCAGTCATAGATTACATAATGGAGATTAAAGGATCGGACGTCAAAATTAATTACATTGGCCATTCTATGGGGACCACGGCACTGTTCGCACTACTGTCCACGAAAACTCAATACAACAAGGTGTTGAGAGCAGGATTCGCTTTGGCGCCAGTTGCCTACATGACTCATATTAAGAGCCCACTTAAACTACTAGCGAAGTACAGCAATGATGTCCATCGTCTCATGAAACTATTCGGCGGGGCAAATGAGTTTCTTCCTCAAAACCCAGCGCTTAAGTGGTTATCAAAAAATTCTATCGATCTGATGAATCTTGATTTTACAGGGGCATTTGAAGACTCGATGTCTGTTTTGTTTGGGCACGATGTAAGACAATTCAATAAGACACTGTTGCCATTAATACTGGGTCAAGGTGAGGTGGGCGCTTCCACTAAAACTTTAATTCACTACGCTCAAGAGATCCAGCAGAGTGGCAAGTTCCAAATGTTTGATTACGGTTTAGCGGATAACCTCAAGGAATATGGAACCGTATCTCCTCCTGAATATCCATTACACAAGATCACTTTGCCTATCGCTCTGTTCAGTTCTTGGAACGATTGGTTATCCAGTGCCGTTGATGCGAAGAACTTGTATGACCAACTAGTAAATCCAATAGATCATTACATAGTTCCATTGAAGGAATTTAATCACATAGATTTTTTATGGGCAGATGACGCGCCCACTCAAGTTTATGCAAGGTTATTACAGTTGTTAGAAGAAGGTGTTAGTGAGCCAGACTCTTCAGTTGAAATAGATAATAATCTCTCAGATGATTTAGACGATTCAGAGAAAGAAAATAATGTTTAATTAATGCACTATTGATATTTTCTTTACTGTACCTAACTGTAACTATCTTTTGTGGTTTTTATTGTGTTTTTAATTTTTTTATGTTATATCTGTTGAAAATATTTTACGTTGTGTTTAATTAATAACAATATATCATTTTGTGTCTATTAACCATAATTTTAAGCTGAGTATATTAAACTAACTATTTATAATTTAAGGTTGTTTAAGTAATGTATTCATTTGTACAGGGAAACGTGTACTGAAATTAGCCCCTATTGTTTTATTTATATTTGCATGTGTCATTACACTAACAATTTATGTACTTACCATTTTTTGCACGGCATTTAGAACAAATAAATGATTTTTACTTTAAATTTGACTTTTGACTTTGTCGCCTACACGATAGGTTAAATAGCAGTGAGTATGCAGAAGATATCACTGCCCTTGTATGGGGGACCAAACTAGTGCCATTGAAGGAATTTAATCACAATAGATTTTTTTGGGCAAACGACGCGACCACTCCAGATTATGCAAGGTTATTACAGTTGTTAGAAGAAGTTGTTAGTGAGCCAGACTCTTCAGTTGAAATAGATAATAATCTCACAGATAATTAAGACGATGTAGAGAAAGAAAATAAATAAATATAATTTTAACATGTGAGTTTAGATCGGTAAACTCACATGTTTAAATGCACTGTAGATATTTTATTTACTGTACCTACTGTAACTATTTTATGTTGTGTTAGTCTATGTGTCTTTAATTTTTTAATGTTATGAATTAAAAATCTCGACTAATTAAAAAAAGTTATGCAAATTTCGGTATTTTGGTTAACAAACTACTTGTCTATTTCCAAATGAGTATTTTAGTAATTTTAACAGTAAACGAATTTGGTTAATCGTAGACAAGTTAACATGTTTATTAACTGACTAGTGGCTAAGCAATAATAGCCGCACGGGTCGATCCATCAGGTTAAACAACGCTTGCCGGGGTTGGTCTGAGTATGGGTGACCTTACATACCAAGACTCCTCCGTGCCTCGGAAAGCACGTTAAGCCGTTGGTCCCAGCTGTCATTCGTGGATCTTTGACAGTCGTTACGGGGCGTCAGAAGCCCGAAAGTCTGACAACCAGTCTTACCAAGGGGTATCGTGTTACCCAGTCCCTGGTTTGAGGAGGTCAAATAGGCAGTCGCTCCTTGTTAAATACTGGTATTCTGCGATAACCTGTTAGACTGGAATACGACCCTAGCATAGTTAGGCGAAGACTAGGATTGATTGGTTGGTCTGATTAAATTTTAGACGTTTCGTTATTGATTAAAATTAGATTATGTCATCATGGTGTTTTTACCCGTCGTTACAAGGATAAAAACATGTAAGTACTTCGATATTTAGATCTTTCGATGTTACTTTTGTAGATAATTCAATTTTAGATTTATTGGACGTAGGTTTTCTAACCATTCGACAATTTAAACATTCGATATTTTAATTTTCGGTTAATGGTCGTTCGATGTTTTGAACATTGGCATTTTAACCGTAGATATTTTAACTTTCGATATTCTAAAATATGTACCCGTTTAAAGATATGATGCGACTCAAAACAACACAGCCAACTGCCATTTTTGACAGCGCTCACGGTGATAATTATCAATAAAAGGCATGGTCGGCGTTATAGCAAGATGGCGCATGTCATGACGTCATCTATGTCGATTCACGGGACGTCGTTATCGCGCTAACGCTTATTTGGAACGGGTGTGTTAGCACGCTCAAATCGATTATATCGTAACTCGGAACGCAGCCTAGGTAAAGCTTATCCACTCTGAAAAGACACACCCCACTACCACATTTACGCACAGTATTGTGGTAATGCGGGAGTGGGGCGCGTCACGTCATTTCACATTTGAGAGGTGACAAGCTATATGTTCGATTTAGATTGCAGCGGACGGAACGCGTCATGTAGATGCGGTTCATACCTAACCAACAGATACATGAAGGAAATTTTGAATGATTTACAGAATTAATTTAGCTTATTACCAATATTAGGTACCTATGTTTGTTATATGACGCGTTATATATTTTTGCATGATCTCTCTCGCGGGAAAAAATAACTCGATTGCTAAATTATTGAGTTCAGTTGCTAAAAAAGATCGGTCGTCGCGCCACACCCGCTGTCTATCCATCTACAATGAAGGTTCCGCTACTAGTTGTGTTTACGTTCATATTTGTATTACAATCACATCACAGTGAGTGCAAGTCATTTGGCTCCTTTTTTCAAGACACATACACCAACTTAGGAAATATGTTCAAGGGTGCAGCTAAAACAGAGGAAAATAATATTTCTGATAACCAGATTAAGCACAAGCGTTCGGATGAAGAAATTGCTATCCACATGAGCAGTTTGAGCTCGCCTCAACTGATCACAATGCACGGCTACCCAGCGGAGTCTCACACGATTGTAACAGACGACGGATACATATTGACAATCCATAGGATACCATTTTCTAAAACATCCAAAAATAAAGTAAGTCCTAGAAAGACAGTACTGTTGTATCACGGCCTACTCGGGAGCTCTGTGCATTGGCTTATACCAGGACCACTGAAGGGCCTAGGTTATATCTTATCCGATGCTGGTTACGACGTATGGATGGCTAACGTGCGAGGAAATCCTTACTCTCGAGCTCATGTTTCAAGAAGTGATAAATCGTTTGAATTTTGGAACTTCACATTTCACGAAGTGAGCCAACACGACCTTCCGGCAGTTATAGATTACATAATGGAGGTTAAAGGATCGGACGTCAAAATTAATTACATTGGCCATTCTATGGGGACCACGGCACTGTTCGCACTACTGTCCACGAAAACTCAATACAACAAGGTGTTGAGAGCAGGATTCGCTTTGGCGCCAGTTGCCTACATGACTCATATTAAGAGCCCGATTAAACTGCTAGCGAAGTTCAGCAATGACGTACATACTATCATGAAACTACTCGGCGGGGAAAATGAGTTTCTTCCTCAAAACTCAGCGCTCAAGTGGTTATCAGAACAAGCTATCCAGCTGATGAATCTTGACATGGCAGGGGCATTTAAAGACCCGATGTCTGTTTTGTTTGGGCAGGATGTAAGACAATTCAATAAGACACTGTTGCCATTAATACGGAGTCAAGGTGAGGTGGGCGCTTCCACCAAAACGATAGTTCACTACGCTCAAGAGATCAAGCAGGGTGGCAAGTTCCAAATGTTTGATTACGGGTTTGCGGATAACCTCAAGGAATATGGAACCGTATCTCCACCTGAATATCCATTACATAAGATCACTTTGCCTATCGCTCTGTTCAGTTCTTGGAACGATTGGTTATCCAGTGCCGTTGATGCGAAGAACTTGTATGACCAACTAGTAAATCCAATAGATCATTACATAGTTCCATTGAAGGAATTTAATCACGTAGATTTTTTATGGGCAGATGACGCGCCCACTCTAGTTTATGCAAGGTTATTACAGTTGTTAGAAGAAGGTGTCAATGATCCAGACTCTTCAGTCGAAATAAATAATTATAATTATCTCTCAGATAATTTAAACGATTTTGAGAAAGAAAATAAATAATTATGATTTTAATATGTGACTTTAGATCGGTAAACTCACATGTTTAAATGCACTATAGATATTGTATTAACTATACCTATTGTAACTATTTTATGTGGTGTTAGTTTATGTGTCTCCAATTTTTGTATGTTATATCTGTTAATCATATTTTATGTTATGTTTAATTAATAACAATATATAATTTTGGGTCTATTAAGAATCATTTTAAGCTGAGTAGATATTAAACTAACTATTTATAATTTAAGGTTGTTTAAGTAATGTATTCATTGGTACAGGGAACGTGTACTGAAACTAACCCTTATTGTTTTATTTATATTTGCATGTGTCATTACACTAACAATTTATGTACTTACCTACCATTATTTGCACGGCATTTAAAACAAATAAATGATTTTTACTTTAAATTTGACTATTGACTTTGTCGCCTACAGAATAGCTAAACAGCAATAAGTATGCAGAAGATACCACAGTCCTTAAATGGGGACCAAACTGGCAAGCGGTCGAGGAGAGTGCAGAATTTTCCCTTTCCTAAATAATAACCTGGCTAATACAAAATTTGCTCACACTAAACCTTATAAATAAAATAAATAAAAATTAAAAAGCCGTTTATTCCCAAAATACAAAAATGACAGTTTTTACAACATTCTTCATCTATTTCATGCAATAAGAAAATCACATGCAAAATAATTATTTAATTAAAAGTATTTAACAGATTACTAAATTGAATTTGAGGCATGTAACATTTCCGAAGTTAAATGTTTAAATGCCTAATTATCTACCGTTTGAATTCTTTTTCACATTTTTATTTCATTCAGTATTTATTAATAGGTTTTTTTTTTAGTCATACATTATTTCAAATTTTAATAAATACACTAAACCTTATCAAAACCAATTTCCGACCCTGCGCTCTAAGACTCACACTTAACCCCCTCTTGATGTCTCTATAGAAGCACATGCGATTGTCACGATGGATGTAATTGCCAGGTAATTTCTCCGTAGTAGGCTATTGAGAAATCCTTCATTGCAAAACCCATTAACACTGCTCTAAGCTCAGCAGTCGCTTATCTACGAAATGCAAAAATGTTACTGATAACAACATCACAATTCCCGAAGCGAATATTTATAATTAGTGTTGTTTGGTTTTCCTCAGATTAAAAATAAAAATATTTTATGTCATCTATACAAACAAATAACATTGACGTGTATGTTTGTAATGTCAAAATAACAGCTTTTTACTAAATCAAATCAAATCATTTATTTAACAGATCATAAAATCCAATTTGTTAGTAAGTAAATACACATCTTACACACTAGTGCTAGTATTATTAAATGCATATGAAAGTACATACGGTACCGACCCTGATGTAATACCCCCCCCCCCCCCCCGACCCTTGCTCCCCGGTCTCGATGGGATGCCAGCCCGCGCCGATGATGCTGAGCAATTAGCTTTAAATTCCCCGACTAATAATAATGATCCCTATTCTGATCCAGCCTGTCCCTGAACTTGCTGTCCTCCCGATTGCGACGCCCTAAGCCGAGGCCCGTACCCTGCCCGTGCCCTTAGCGAGAGTCGCATCTTAGCTTAGTAGCATATTTTTGCGTCCTGGCTGGAGGCTTTTAGATTTAAAAACCCTAAAAGTAGCCACAGGTTAGTCCGGTTAAGCAGACAAAACCTCTCTAGGTTGATTTGCGAGATGCCATACCTAAAAAAAAAAAAACATACGGTGCATAAAACAAAAAAACATTTATTTTTATTTTTGTCTATCTGTCTGTTCTGGCTGATCTCCGAAACGGCTAGACCGATTTTGACGGAGCTTTCAATGGCAGGAAGCTGTTGTTATAAGGAGTAACTAAGGCTATTTTTATTATAGAAAAATAAAAATAATTTGGGTCCACGCGGGCGAAACCGCGGGCAGCAGCTAGTTAGTGGATTAGTAAGCAAAATGATAACAAAGTGCATTGCACTTTGTTATCATTTTGCTTTGCTTTCGTAGCAAACGAATGTTTTAAAAATGATAATTTGAATCAGTCAAAATAGTATAATAAAATATTATGGTATTTAATGATTAAGTAAGTTGTGAACAAAAATCTGTTATTCCACACGATAGTGCAATACTTACACGTCATCAAATGTGGTTATGTGTGTAAATGGACTTGCAGTTTTTTTTCAGTGTTGCTCCCGCACCACCAGTAAAAACAATAATCTTGAGTCGAGGAAACTATAGCTAGGCAAGTACCTATACTTATTTAAACCCGTTGTAGGACCGCGAAGTGAACAACATGTTTAAAGGCATACATTAACAACATTGCAACATGAGCCTGACATTAACAAACTCCTTAAAATGCATCAAATTGAAGCCTTATCATTAGATAAGTTATAAATTCAATGTCTTTTGAATGTTAGTAAATACTTCTCAATATAGTTAAGTATGCGTTTTAATTGTTCTTATTGAAACACTTAGTTAATCTTATGACCATCAAATATTACACGTTTAAATATCGCCGTCCCCAGAGAATAAAATGATAACTACAAAAACGCAACTTTTCAGGAAAAATAAAAAACATGTTTTCGTCGATTGCTCCTTAAATACTGGATGTAGACAAATGATTGTCAGCTTTTAAAAAAGCTTATTTTTTGTTTGTTCCAAATGTTTTTGTGAAATACGCCTAAGTATCAAAATACAGATATTATTTAAAAAATAAGAAGTTAGCCAAAATTAATTATCGTCTAAATTGTATAATGTCGATTATCATATAATGGCAGTTATCATTTTATTCTTCGGGGACGGCGATATAGTCGTGCCAAAAACTGTTTCAGATTCGCGACAGATGGTAAGTAAAACAAAAATGGGAAAAAAACTATTCTCAAAGTATCCATATTATTTTGCCACACAAAATAAGGTTGAAACCTATGGATTAGACAGTCAGCTCCGATGGCTGACAGAAGGTTTTCATGTAAAAGTGAATTAATTCCAATAATAGTTTTATTAACCTAAGATGATAAAATCCCTTCTTATATTTGAATTTGTACCTCAAAACGAAAGCGTTGCGCTTGCGACCTGCGACATACGCTCGTGAACATATTTCATGAAATTATTAATAATCTGAGTCTGTTTGGCGAAACCGCAGCGTGACCCCGCGGCACCTGCGACCTTTACGAACTGGGTTATACATGGTGTATTTGAAACATGAATTTCCTATTTTCTCTACACGAGGTTATATGCGATAAAGTGGCTTTTGGCTAAATAATAACAGCCACCCGGGTTGATCAAGGTTAAGTTACACTTGCTACGTTTATTAGGTACGTATTTATTAAATATTATTACATGACTGTAGTGTGCCGAATATTATAAATATGGAAAATTCGCCATACTCAATGAACCTGTCGCATTGTCAAATTCGCCATTTCCGCATTATACCTAAACCTTGTTGATTTTCGTACACGGTAAAAAAACTTCATCCTGTAGGTATAACTATTTATATTGGTGTTACAAGAATACGGAAAACAAAGCTTTGGCGTAAGGTTGTCTTTTGTTCGTTGTTTGTCTGCGATAACGTCTGTAATAGTACTGTAGTAACGTGGAACTAGATAGATCGAGGTGATAAGCGCTTTGGGAATAACATGCCGTGTTGCCACTTGTACGGTTTCTTCTAGTAGCCACGGAATTAATTGACCAAATAAATATTATGAAAAATAAATTAAGATAGAATATGGTTTATTTTACACCAAAGTTAAACAAATCACACTTACATATCTTCCATACGTGCTATTGTTTTTTGGAAAGTCTAATAATGGTATATTATGTAGTAATGGGTACAAGTAACAAAATTATTGTGCGCAAATAATCAAACACTGACTTATCAAGAATATAAGAACCTTCCACCTTCCACCTTTGCCTTTATTTTGAATTTTGTTTACTAATAATTGTATTTAATTTTTTCATAACCTTTTTTCGTTTATTACGATGTTGTTTTGTTGTGAATGCTGTGTTTACGTATAACAGGCATACATACCAGTACTTTTATTTTGTTATTGTTCTGTTTTAATTTTTTGTAAATTTAGGTACTGCTCAGTTGGTGTACCAAATAAATAAAAAAATAATAAGATATTTTTAGCTTGCATGAAGTTAAAATTTTTGGGCCCTAACGTTTCAAAAAAACAGCTCAGTTCTTGGGTAGTATATAATTGGTAACTGTTCCTATAATTTCGTAGACCGAAATTACACAAGCGCCCAACCCTATTCCGAAACCACTGTTGACAATACAACTATTAATTGGCCAATTGCTTAGCCACTGCATCAATCGAATCAACAATTTTAGCAAACAATGACACAGTATAAAGTTGAATCTATTATTGTATAAGGCAATTCTTCCATCATACATCTATACATAACATAACATCACGCCTTCTCTGAAGGGTTGGGCAGACCTGTACCTACTTATAGTACCTCCACATTTCGCCAATTATGTTTAAGTCCCCGTAAAGGGGGCGAGGCTATTGCCATCAACCGGGCACAAATCCGTACATCATACATCTATACCAATCATTCTTCTGTACATAAATACTACATACTATACTTCACGACAAGTAAATTAACTTGAAGTGTCTGTTCGTATTGTCAAAATAACAGCTTTTTACTAAATGCAACTACTACGGTACCGACTTATATAACAAAAAATATTTATAATATATTTTTATTTTTTTTATTTGTGGATCTTTCTGTCTGTCTGTTCCGGTTTATCTCCGAAACGGCTGGACCAATTTTGACGGGATTTTCACTGGAAGATAGCTGATGTTATAAGGAGTAACTAAGGCTATTTTTATTACATAAAAATTAGAATAATTAAGGTCCAAGCGGGTCAAGTCGAGGGCTGCAGCTAGTTAGTGTATCAAAAAAATCATGTAGTAGTTTTGAAAAAGAATTAGGGTCCACGCGGGTGAAGCCACGGGCAGCTAGTTCAAAATATAGGTGAAGGAACCTCACACAAAACTTAGGTATTAGTATAAAATATTCTATACTCTCACACAACATGAATAACTGATAGGTCCTACCCCAAAAAGATTAATGCGAGTCTTCGGTCAACCGGCAAAGAGTCATATTAGAATAGCATATCACATTGACTACGTAAATATGATCTAGGGAACAGTAATATATTTTTGTTATGTTCTGAAGTTATAGTAGGGTTACAGAAGGTAGACGGCGCGGAGGGAGTTAAACAGAGGAAGAGGCCCGTAGTCGCGGGCCTCGTCGGGGTTTGCGGAAGATTTGTAGTTCCCGCGACCCCCGGCCTAGGTGTGAGATGGAACACCGCGGTGGTTTTTAGTCAGTAAGAGTCTGACAGACCCCTCCGCCCGCCCCAGGGCGGGGGTCATCCTTGAGGATTTTCCACCCCGGAACAAAAAAAAAAGGGTTACAGTAGGTACAGTAAGCCGCACCGACTTCAGTGGTAACAAAACCGAACAATATTTCAGGTTCGATTCCCGCACGGAACAAATATTTGTATGACCTACAAGTAGTTGTTCCGGGTCTGGCTGTGTGTATGTGAGTTTAAATGTTTGTAAAAGCACCCACGATACAGGAGAAATTCCTAGTGTGGGGGCAACGTTAAAAAAAAAAAAAAAGAATATTAAATTGTTTTCTAGTTCGTTGTTTTATGTATATTATATTTATTGTAGGTATACGGAACCCTCACCACGCGAGTTCATTTACTCGCACTTGTCCGGTTTTTGAGATCACACAGAAATATAAACGCAATATTATGAGATTAGAGTAGAACAAATTGTATTATAGCATCTTCGCATTACAATACTTATTTCGCGTTCTCCAGAAAGCTCGTACCTACATACACGTCCGAAAGAGGACTTCAAACATTTTATCCGACGAGCTAAGTCAAGTGGGGTATTGCATCTCTTTGTGGACTTAGCCAGTCCCAAGCACCAGCCAATCTCGGAGGTGTATTAGTTTTGTTACACTTTTTAGTGCAAGTCATGCAAATACGTCGTGGAGTCGTATCGTTTGTTTTGTTCGAAACTTACTGCATTATTAGGGTTAATGTTTGTAGAAATGCTCCAGTAAATTGAGTATTTCGCTTGAGAGCTTGAGTAAAGGCCTATTCAGACCTAAGCGGTATTCGCTACCGTCTGCGGCAGAGAAAACCCAGTGGGTATGCGGTAATATTACTGTTCAGACCTAAGCGGTATTCGGTACCGTCTGGTATGTACCTCTACCCACAGCGGCAGCGAATATCGCTCAGGTCGCTCTAGCCGCGGTACTTGATACTAATTACCTGAGCGAAACCCGCGCGGTATGTAAGTACCTCTACCCACAGCGGCAGCGAATATCGCTCAGGTTTGAATAGGCCTTTAAATCTGTTTTCACAAACACCTTAGTATTTGTAACCATTTGTAAACCTAGGTAGGTGTAATACCTAATTAAAAAATGCATGATGGATTTGCAACGTATTGGATGTTCAGATTTGAAAATCCGTCAGGGCAATATTATTTATATCTTACATTTAGGTGTCACTTAGTGTAAGTAGAAACAAGCATTATTGTGAAGTTACTTTTAGATTTAAATCAACGCGTGTCATTCAATATTAAATTTTAAACTTTAATAATTATTTTATGACGCTAAAGAATGAAGGGCAATGAAGCGCACATATATAATGTTACGGCTAGTGTGTAGACAGGTGTGGTAATAAATAACATTACTTATTGAGTTTTATTTTTTAGGAGAGGCATTACGTGAATTTTCAATAAAACTGCACACAAGCCTAAACGCAACGGCTAACGAATATTCGATCTCTAAGCGAGGAGCGGGGGTAGAGTGCATGAGCACGCAGCAGCACCCTTCGGCGCAGAGGACATTTTCTCAAAACACGGTGTTCGCAAAAAATCGTAATCTCAAGACACTATAATCGCAAATCATCCCATTCGCAAAACACCACATCCCCAAAACATAACATTCTCTTGTGCCTAAATGGACCCTGACACTCGTCGACCACTGCCGTGGCACCGGTCGCTTCGCTCGCTCGGTTCGTGCGTTGTGTGGTCACAGTTCTAACCTAATCTAATCTACCTTTCAGATAAAATAAATAACAGTAGCCTCTCTTAAAAAATAAGCATAAGTTTAGCTGGATAATATTACCTAAGTTTATTCTCCCATCCATCCTTAGCCGTTGCGCGCACGCGCATAAAAAAATAAATTTTGTGACAAACAGATACAATATAAAATTTAAAAAAAAAGTTTATATTAGTTGTTACCAAAATTGTACCCCACTACATTATCTGCATATTGAAATAACAAATATGAATGAAGATACAATAAGCTTACTAACTAATACTTAGTTAAACTATCACCATTCAGATAATTTTAATTACTAACGAAGCTGGTAGATCATAGAACCTAATTTACTGTCTTCTCCAATAATATTTTATACCAACTTTTTCCCAAAGCACATTCCTTTTCACTATTGTCTTGTAACAAAACCTTCGACAGACAGTCCTATCATTTTCTCCGAAGCTTTATTAAAGTAAACTCGATACGACAATAATTACATCTTTGTCTGGAGAGCTCGGAAGCGTTGACACGCCCATTAGGAGACTGCCAACTTGTTATAGAACATTGATCATAGAAATATAGGACAGGCATTATATAATCAAAGAGGACAGGTGCCTCGCTGTACTAACCTAGATTAAATTTTCATTCATATTATCTTCTTTCTACGGAAAAAAAAAACTAAAGAAAGGAACAGATTTCGAATAGAAAGTATGGTTATATTTATCAAATATTTTCCACGAACTAAAGGTTTATGCACACGGCTTCATTTACACATCCAAGACGCGCGTATCAATTTAACACTGTTACGGGGCGGTGCGATAAAAAAAACGCCGTGTGATTAGACCCTTAGAAAGAACGAGCTCCAGGTGGCTAACATTGCAGAGCCTGTTTGACTTCTGATATGATAATTATACAAAGCTAACTTTTGACTAACGTTTCAAAAGTCACAAAAAATATAATCGAATTGAAGACTCAAATCCTTCCTATAAAGTCAATGGCGCCTTGCAATGGAAATTATGTTTTAAAAACATCAAACACGAACCAATCAGGCAGTCCGCAGGCATCCGCAAAGCGCTTCGTGTTTGATGTTTGATGTTTATAAAACATTAAAACACGGCGCAGCGGACCTGCTTAATAAACGCAACTTGAATGTGAACGTTTTTTAAGTACAAGAATTGGCGTTTTGGTCTCTTGGACCTGGTAATTCGGCAAGACATGAAAGTAATAAATGCTAGTCCTCTGTCATATCTCCCTTGTTTCTATACTCCATGTTACAGAAGTTAGTCAATCGTGCCCATTAATTCTGTGAAAGCATTCGAACTTCACTGACCAGTTCGGATTCGTGAACACGTCACTTTGTGTTTAGAGTCCTTCATGTTTCGGTTGACAAATTCGTTTATTAGAGGTAGATGTAACTGGAATAGGTGGGTAGTTTCATACCTTTGTATTTTAATAGAGTGATAACCTTTGGTATAGTTGACCTCGTAATTGTCTATCACCCTATGGTTCAATATCATTTGCACGTCATAAAAGGACAAACTCTAGAGTACTTCAAGGATACTTTGACGCCTGAATGACATTTACCAGGGGTAGGGGCCTTGTTGGTACAAGATGGCGACGATAGTTCCTTATTTGGCCATGCGCCACTATAACCTTGTAGCGTTGTATTTATCTACGTAACAGTTAGATAGTTTTAACTTTAGTGAAGTTTCAATTGACTAGAAATTGTTGCCATAAGTGATAAACATACACCTGCATGATTATATTTGAAAGGCGGCAGGAAACAGCCTCGCTATTTTGTGGAGCCGCTCGCTATGGTGTGGATGCGTAGTTCGCATGTGGCCTTGTAGATGCCGCCACTAGTCTTATTTTGTTCTGTAACATGCCTATAGTCACTAAAGAGACCAGCAGAGGTGAATCTTGATACCTTGTCTGTAGATGCCGCCACAAATAAATGCTTTTAATTTGAGAGATGTTATCCTCTGAATAAAAAAAAAAAAAGCTAAACGTCGAGTTATAATAACTTGAAGCTGTTTGCGGTGTGGGCGCTGTTAAAGTTTTGAAAACTAGTCCTACGCTATGCATTGCCGTAGATGCTTCATAGGTACATAATCTGCTATGAGCTTTGTTTCCACCCACAGTTTTCTATATTAGTTCAACTTGCTAGAACTTTCTTCTGTTAGCTTTATGTCTCGCTCAATTTCCTATGGAAATACTCAGCTCACTTCCATGTTGAAACGTTGGAAATTTAATCTAATCAACAATGAACACCATTTCACGCGGAAAGCAGTTAAAATTCATGATGTTTTGGTGTCCCCATAACTTGTGGTTTCGACAGGATTACGGTCCTTTGCTTTTAAAAATATTTGCAATCACTTGGCCTGGATTATTATTCTTATTCTTGTAGAAATCTTCATTTTGGCATTATGCTTTGTAGGGGAGAAAAGAAAATTTCCTTTGAAGGTTCATGCACACACGCCAGTCACGTCAACGTAAAGTCACCGATCAGTCACGTCAAAAAATATAGTTACGTAGAAGTTGTAGGACGTTGGCTACACCCATCAGTCACGTCACTACCGGCGCGTCACCGGCAAGTCAATATTTGTATTGATACGAACCAAACAGGCGTTACTATGACTGACTGCTGATTGAGTATCTGTTCACACACGTCCCTAAAATTGACTTGACTGGTCGGCAACTTCACGTTAACGTAACTGACGTGTGTGCGTGAATAAACCTTTAACGGGTCTTTTTGCGTTTTTTTTTTAATATTGTGACTGCATCATATAGGTATAGCAAACAATAAAATTGGTTCTTGATTTTTTTTAAAATATATTTTATTGTGTTGGTGTTAATGATCATTCTATTATGTAAATTCTTCTTACCACAAAAATATCACCGTAAATCCCAACCATTTCACACTAATAAATTAACCATCTTATAACGAAAATCTAGTTTGACCTAGTTAGAAGAAACTTCATTTTTTTCACGAAACAAAATAATGCTTTCCAAGATCAAAAAGTTCGTTAAAATTTTCAAGACACGTGTCTCCAATTTGCTGGCTCAAATGACTTGGTGATCGAGGCCTGCTCGCTCCATAGCACTGCTCCTTAAGAAATTAGGTTTTGGAAGAAAATGTTCCAAACTTGAAATGGGCACTAAGACTGGAATGGTTTTCCATTCCAGTCTTGAAGTTCAAAAACAAATGCGTTAGCTATATCTTTTTTCTAAAATAGTCTAATATGACGATGCTTTTAATATTTTTGACTATGAATAAAGTAAAATGATACACCTAAAAGTCTTTGAAAAACACCTGCAAAATAACATGCAAAGGCTATAAATAAAAGTCACAAAGAAATTTCATTGGTTGTATAGATTCTACGCTCATAAATTCCATAGTCTTGTTAAGTTTTTATTCTGTTTTCACAAGATTACAAACCGCCTTATGCAAGCTATTCAATATTGGATATGACGTAAGAATATTTTCATGAAAAATTTCCATCGCTAACCAACTTATCGGTAAGCAAAAACTTGCTGGTAATTTCTTCATTAACTTTCAATCAGCTCTTTTACAGCCTTTATTAGGTTTCCTTCTGTAGCTAACTTTAAATTATACCCGAGTTTATTACAGGAACATCATTTATTCAGATTTATAAGGTTATAAGTAAGTCCGAAATAGTACTAATTTTGACCCAAAATTTTGATTAATAACTGTCTCAAAAGTCACATAATTATGTACAAACATGGCTCCATAAGTTCTGTTTTTTAACATCATCCTTAGTTCCCTACACTGCCCACTGAAACATAATAATAGTTTCTTTGAAGACGAGTCTAGAGTTAGTATTTTTATAGTCGAGTTTTTGCTTCAGCAAAAGATAATGACAGTGCTCAGCTCTTTTGGGTGTCTTGGCGGGGGACACTACTGTGCCCCCATATTAATGTTGTTATAATTTATTAATAACTTTTTTTTATCGATTGATTTATAAAATTGCGTATCAACCTTTCATTGTAATGTCTGGCGGCGGTGTAATAGAACTTTGAAAATACTTTCACAGTATTTATACTTAAATATATTTATTTTCTAGTCTCGGTATTTCTAGTAAATTATATTTAATATAAATACTGTGTATAAAATATATTTCAGTATAAATACTGTGAAAGTATTTTCAAAGTTTTATTACTCCGTCTGGTACCGAGATTACCTTGTGCCACATCAAAGGTCGTCCTCCAAACTTCAATACTCTTGGAATTGAATACCCCGGGACCCCAAACGTTTATTTAATTTCTTTTGTGGGAGATAATCTTGGATTTAAGCTCGCGATTGAACTGATAATTTTATCGCACGAATATTCCTATTTTTATTCACTATACCAAATTAAAATTTCGCTGAAATTACGGTAACTTTATCCATGAGTTCGAATCAAGATTAAAAATAGATCTTAATTTATTTTTAAAACACAAAATTTATTTCGAGCTTTTTTCTGTTGTTATAACAAAAAAATATGTAAGAAATTAATATATTTAAGTCTGGGATCGACAGTTTTTTGTAAACATCTAAGCATTGATTAAACGAAGGCCCGTTATGGGTATGCGAGATCCGGATAATAAAGACGGGGGGTATGCTCGACTTTGTGCTTCGGTTGAGACGTGGGAAATTGTTGACCCGTGAAATTAAGCCACCTGCTGTTATTCAATACTGTTCTAACATTTTACCTGCCTCACAAAGGAGTCGTGTTTTGAAATTTTTAGATGGTGTGGCGACAATATTTAAAAATATTGTGAGTTTATAAAATAGTTTTGAAAGACTACTAATTAAATTATCCATTCGAATAAATAACTTATTATTATTTCGTTTATTTATTTTGTATACTTATTTTATACATTTTTAAATATTTCTTAAAAGTTATATAAAAAAAAAACATTTAAAAATATAAAAAATAGTGTTCCGCCGGTGTCGGGAGCAGGGTCCAAGCTACCGGTGGTTAGGGCTGCAGAGACAGGAACCTCCTCACAATGCGAGCCGTATCGAGGAGAACTGCCTTCTGAATCAGGCCCTTGATCCAACCGCCTAACGAGAGCCTCAAAAGATGTTGGTCGAGGCTTTCAGCCATCAGGCCATTGGCCGTTACGACAGTGATATATACATTATTATTTCGTTTATTTATTTTGTATACTTATTTTATACATTTTTAAATATTTCTTAAAGGTTATATAAAAAAAAAAACATTTAAAAATATAAAAAATAGTGTTATTAACACTAACATTATTATTATTATTATTATCTTTTGTGTAAAGTTTTGCTCTGCAGGGCAAAGGTATCGATCCTCCCCGTTATCCCTATTTATTGCTGAATGTCGCCAATCTTTAAAATAAAATTTTACTAATTTTAAAGTAAAGATTGTATAAAATTGAAAGACTGCATATAAGATACTTAAGTTAAATTTTTTTTTCGTAAAGTTTGTTACCAACAAAACTTGAAACTCTTTTGTATTCTAATTCTAACATGAAAAGTCAGTTTTTTCACAGCATTTACATAAATAGAAAAATATCTATAATCTCTTAGCTTTGTCTTTCGTGTGTCCTTCAAGGCGTGAATTATACACAAACGGCGTGGCGAAGGCGTGGCGCAGGCATGATGCCACGTGTCTTGAAACAGTTGAAACTCAAGCGGCGCGGCGTGGCGGAGGCGCGTGCCTCCACCACGCCACTATCTCGCCTGTGCCGCGTTGCTTGGTATATTTATGCACTGAAACGTCAAAGCTACCACAACAAACTTTATAATGTAGTTTTTTTTTTTTTTGTAAGTTACATAAACTCTTTGTGGGCATGCAGAGTTTACCTATAAGTGATTGTTACACTATAATCTGATTTATTGCGCCTGTTTCATTGCTTATACAATTGTTGGTGAACCAAATAAATAAAGTCAGCCTGTATATTGAAGCATCGTAACGCATCTCTTCGCCTCTTCTATATAATTTAAATCGCGTCCGTGCCTTATCCGTTCCACGTCTGCGCTGCGCCTGTGCCATGCCTTTACCTTTTCTGCGTCACGCCTTAAGACGCAGACTGTGAGTGACGGCTAACCACTCAAATTGAATTGATGGTAGGTACATGCGGCAGATGGGATTTTGTTTCAACGCATCTAGCGAAGTTTTTAAATTCAGATAATAAAGTTTTAGTTTCTTGTTACCTCATGGGACGTAAACGAAACATTACAATGAAAAAATATGTAGACGTTTCAATACCTTTTTTTTCGTTTTTTCCTTCAAAAGGCGCCCGGGATTTGGGGATAAGACCGGGCAGTGTGGGATTTTTACCTCGCTAAAGCCTCCCCGGTGGCCACTTTCTAAGCATGGAATGGGTGCCTTCCATGCGTTACCTCTCAAAAGTGTTAGTTACCTACAGTTAGTAGTACTGTTTACATAATGTTTTATTCAAACACACGCTTCTTCTTAAAATTTTGAAACTGATTCTTTCGTTTGAGTGATCGAATACAACCAATTTTGAATTTAATTGTAGTGACAAACATGTAGAGGTTGTCTGCAATAAGGAACTACATGCAGGCTGGTAGAAAACTGATTCTGGTTGCATTCGATTACTCATTCAGATTTAGAATCAGTTTTTTTTTTTTTAAAAGAAGCTTTTGTTTTTGAAACCTTTTAAAATAAATAGCAAAAATTCAGTACCTAACTATTGCTTCTTATTTAGCGGCAATACGGTGTCTATTGCCATACCAGGGCTCATACATGCTCTACAATACCTGCCTACCTGAGTGTTAATATGGCACATCTAGTTTTAGAAAGACACGATCGCCGTGTACCTTTTGGAAAGTAGATGTTTTGGGAGAGTGAACGTTTTGGGAAGTGTTCGTTTTGAACCTGAAGGTTCATGTGACCTAGGTAGACGTTTTGGGAGTTGCCGTTTTGAGACACGGACTATTTGGGAACCGGTCATTTTGGGAAATAGACATTTAGGGAATTACCATTTTGGGAAGTAGACGTTTTGGGAGAGTGAACGTTTTGGGAAGTGTTCGTTTTGAACCTAAAGGACCTACGATTGACCGAGACGACGTTTTATAAAGACGGCATTGTTTTTTAAGCTAGGTACTGTTATCTAGCAGAGCCGCGGCCGCCATATAACGTCTACAATTAACTGGAGAGTGACGTCAAAGAAACGTTATTAATGGAAGTAAGTTAGTGTGTTTTCCTAGAGAGCGTTTTTTGACATTGTAACGTCAAAACCCGCTGCCATCATTTTCATGGCGGCCGTTATATAGCGGCCACAGTTCTTCTAGGAATCCGTAGGTTTACAGCTTTATTGGTTTATTTCAGTCATTTGACCGTTCTTGCAAATAATGTTTGAAAATAACAGATACTCATTTATCTAATGAGACTGCTTCGTAAATGGGAGGCTTGCATGAGTAGGTAATACTTTTAATTAAACATTGACATGCGAAGAACAGATTAACTTGGTTTGGGTATCACTGGGGTCAAGTTAACTAATATTTGTTTTATCTTAGATAGAGTACTTTTTCAGCCATATTATAATAAAAGGTAGAGAAGATTTTAGTGTCAAAAAAGAATAGGGCCAAAATAATATTACAATATATGACGCCGCAGCAAGTGGCGCCGTCTAGTTTTAATGCGGAGTTACTAGGAACCACCGAAGAGGTCGGATAAGAATGACACTGGCTGTCGCTCGATTATATTTACAGCAACACTGTTCTGATTCTCCGTGTTCCCATAGCGAACAAGTAAATATTAATATATGCTGATTTCGTGTGAGATTTTTATGTAATATTATTCGTAATACCGAACCATTATGGTAGAATCAACCCCTCGTGCATACACCTTAGTTGCTTTCGGAATTATTTAAAATCAAGATTCATTTGATTAGATCTTACGTTGATTGATTTTGACCCATAGATTTTTTTTTAATTCTCTGACGGACTAGACATAATGTAATCAATCTTCTAACGTAATCTGCATGAAGCTGAATCCAGATACTTAGGTACAATATGCACGAACACATAAAAAAATAATAAGGTATCTTTAAAGCAAATCAATCAATCTGCTTAGCATTTTCCCAACTATGTTGGGGTCGGCTTCCAGTCTAACCGGATACAGCTGAATGCCAGTATTTTACATGGAGCAACTGCCTATCTGACCTCCACAACCCAGTAACTGGGTAATACGATATCCCTTGGTAAGACTGACCCGTAGCGATTATCGAAGATCCACATATGACAGCCGGGACCAACAGCCTACCGTACTTTCTGAAGCACAGAGGAGTCTCAGTATGTAAAGATGGTCACCCATCCACGGATCAACCCCGGCAAGCGTAGCTTAACCTGATGGATCGACCCGTGCGACTATTATTACTTAGCCACGAGCTCCTCTCTACCTTGAGAGAGGAGCTTAATTATATCTATAGAGTATACCTGTTAATGTCTATGTGGAATTTGAAGAAACCTATATCCGTAACGTCAAAAAAAAAAAAGTTTTGCAACAGCAGCCGCAATTATAGAATGCGAAGTTGTTTAAAACATAAATATTTTCTTTTTATCCCTTCCGAGATAAAAGTAAAGTAAAGTAAAGTTTATTTATTTGCTTAGATTGTAGGTACATAACATAAGGTATTAAAAAAAAAAATGTGATCCTTATACAATCTACCTTAGATTAGGCATGCAAACATTAATTAATGAAGTAAACGAGTGTGAAGTAAATGAATGAGGTAGGTAATCAAGAGAGATAGGATGTCTTGTGGTGGAGTTATAGTCTCATACATTAAGAACTTTTTAATAGGTACCCATTTCCTACCACAAATCAAAACAGCATAGTGTTGAAAACGGCTGAAAAATGTGTAAAAGCCAGAAATAAAGTAGGAATGTGTGCATAAACCGAGTTCCGTTCCAACATATTCAGCTTTTAATCGACCCTCCGTAACTTGTTTACTGTACCTACTTGCTATCAAACAAGCCAGCGTCCGATGCGCTAGAACGGTACTAAAAGTGGCTAGTGATGTCACAGTACAGATTAGATCAGAAGGATCACTTTACACTATACTGTCAGAAACAGCTCGATGGGACGAATGACGGAGGTTTTTAAGTGGCCGTTACTAATATATAAATAAATGTTTGCAATATGTGACTTTTCGATGCATGAAATCAAATGAATCAAAGGCCTGAATTAAAAAGTTCGGCTTCACTGCATGTGAAATTCATAGACGTGTGTGATGCACCAAGCAGCGGGCAATGATGAGCAAAGTTTGGTGTATTCATAATCATCATATTTAAGCCGAAAGATGCCATTGCTAGACATAGGCCTCCCCCAAGCACCGCCTCCATCCAGCAGACACCTGCAGCCTTCACCAGGTCATCGGTCCACCTTGTGGGGGCCTTCCTTTCTTCTTCTTGATTTATTACATAGGTAGATACCTATTTGTATTATCAAAAGGTTAACTTAATGTTTGTGTACAGGAATATAGTACCTACTAGTTCCGAAATTGAAAAACAGTCTAGTTTTCCTACATTGTTGCAACTGTGAAGGTATTTGCGTGCGACATCGAAACAGCTTTGTACTTCTGATGCACTTTACTCTGTGGTAAAACCGAGTAGCATTGTTTTATCGACGCTTTACGGTTGCTTTTTATTACCACTGTCTATTATAGTCGGTGGCGTAAAACATAAAATCTTCGTATTGTCCTAGTTGTAACTTATCGTCGTCACTGTAAAACGCAATAACTGTATGTATAGTTTAGAAGCTTTGTGTCACGTAAGTTAGTGTCGTACTTACTGGTCTAGTTTGTAGTTTGTGGGATACAGATTGTTCAAGTAGATAGGTGCGTTATTCTTCATTACGGTTTTAGTGGCTTTTGGTCCGAGTTTCGGTTTTGTCCTACTGTTACTCGTTATACTATGTTATTAAAAATGTTAGGTTGCTGTTCCTAAAGCGTTATTAAAGAAAGAGTTGTATCTTTTTATGAAGTTGTATAGTTTATAGTATACATGCTCGTTCTAAATTCACTGTAGTACTTCAGTAGAAGGTATTATTTTCAGCACTGTACTTATCTAAATGTATATAAAAGATGCTGACGTTAAAATGAACCCGCTGTTAGATAAAAGAAAATCTTACTAACTTAAAACAAAGAATAGGCTTTTTGCTTGTAGGAGGTACCAACACAGAGAATGATAGGTCCATAAAGTGTTTAGAACCCACTGAATGACAATGAATGTGCATTTATAAAGCTGTAGTCATAGAGAAGGCGAGTTGAAAGAAATGTAGGCGGGGCGTTGCGCTTTTGTTTATAAGATCTAGTATAAGTATGATATGCTAAAAGATGACAATGCATTATTATGTGTGGCGTCAGGTCTTTGGTGCGTAGTTAGGGCTTTGTAAATGCCGCCACAGCAAATTGTAGGAGTCGCGTTTTGGCACTTATTTTGAACTATTCAAGAATTAGCTTATCCTATGGTAATCAGATTAGTTAACCAGCAAGTTCGTTGTGCGGCTGATTGCCCAGGGTCCGAACAGGATACAAATGAACTTTATAACGTCACTCGAAGAGGCTTTTTTTTACACAAATGAATACGCAAATCCACTATCGTACAAATTTTTACGTAAAATAAACAAGTGTATTGTAGAAGTGTAGATGAACAGATAAGACTGTTTACAAATGATTCATTATGCAATATACAGCTTTTGCACTATGAATATCAAATTGCAGACTATATTATGCGTGAATACAAAAATCAAAACAAAAGTCATTTATTCAAACTAGTCTGAGAATCAGCACTTTTCGAACGTCAAAATTCTCCAAAACGCGCCCTTCACCACTTCCTAGTGCTTTAGCTGGGAAGAAGAAGTGGCGCAACCAAATACATATTGCCAATCGCGCCGCGTTCAGTATGACAGAGCCTTACGATGTACAGATACAACGGCCAATATCTTTAGGGAAAATAGAATTGAGATATCGGAAATAACGGCAGGATGAAAAGGCGAACTGACCTCTAAGCTTTAGCCTTTTGTCAAGTGGAAATACTGATTTCTTTATATGGAGAAGAGGGTAAATACCTAACAGGGATTTATCTGCCTAAGCGCGATTGTGTGGTGTATTCAGCTTTTGTTTTGGAACGTTTGTTACGTTTGATGGGGTAAGTATAAGTACATTAGGTTTATAATCAAAAATAGGAATTAGTGGTTTTTAGAACATACTTAAGACATCATCTTGCTCACTCAGTAATTAAAACATTGATTTCTATCACAATTTGAACGTTCATGACAAGTTCGTGTTCTCGCCGACACAAGAGCATAGAAAAATAAATGTAACTTTGCCCTTACAGTCTTATATGTAAAAATAGTTTCCAATCAATGTTGTCAAAAAAACAAGGAGGCTTACTACAGTAAAGGTACAAAAAATCACAGAGTTGACCATTTATTAAAAAGACACAGACACTTTTGAATACTAAACTATTATAATTTTTATTGAACAGCTGTCGCAAAACTTCGCCATGCGCGCCGAAATTAGATTTCAAACAAAGAAAATATAAACTGAATTTTGAAAGTCTTGGAATTCTAATATTATTCAAACGAGCCTACGCCCTTGTTAATTTCTCAGCGGTTTGATAATTACGAATCTTCAAAAGGTTTTGAACAATACTGCTAATTTCTCTCGCCTAATAAACAGCTGGAATGAACTTGCAATAAGTATTTCAGTTTTGCATTTATTTACCTAATATAACTTGGCTAAGTTATAACAGCCGCACGGGTCGATCCATCAGGTTAAGCGACGCTTGCCAAGGCATGAACATTCATCACCACGCTTGGTCAAGGCAGATTGGTGACTTGAGATACCTGTCTTTTATACGCGTTTTTATTCTAAACTACGCAATGGATTTTGATGTGGTATTTACCATCTTTTAGAAAATTCATTTCGGTAGGTTTATGTGTACAGCATAATATTAAACTTAGATATAATAAAGAAATCGCGATGTTTTGTCAAGCCGTAAAATCGTGCGAAACAGGGGTGGATCGTTTATTAATTACAACTCCAGGGTTCCTTCACCGGTGTCAGTGAAGGTCAAGAAAAACTTAGTAAGACGCGAAGACCGCTGAATACCAATGAGGAAATATTATAATAACCTGAGACAAGAAATCTATCTAGAAAACCAGTGTTTTTAATTGGGGCTACTTTTACTAGATCATTCTCGCGTTGCCATTTCTCTACAAGAGATTGCACTAACCTAAAGTCCGCTTGCTGTGACTTTAATTTTCATTAGTTGTACAACAATACCTTTGACGTCAGAATGGTAATTGTGTAAACAAGGAAGCCCTCTTTGAAACATCCAATACTCTGCTTACAATTACAGTAATTTTATTTCTGAGACAGAAAGTCGTCTTTTCTCGAAGAAAATACTTTTAAAGCTAATCTTGACAATTTGTCACGTTTTTTGTAGGGATAGCTAAGGATAGTAGTGTATTTTTTGTTTTAGTTTACGTAGTAGTAAATTTCCATTTATTTACTTTTCTTTCCTTTCATCTTGGTTCAACGTCACTGACAAAAAGAAGATTTTGTTATCATAATCTGTCCGGTTTAATAAAGGCTACTTTGAACAAAATATATTAAAAAAATACTGCACCGGGAATTAAATTAAATTCAACCAGAAACTCCAACTCTTAAGTATAAAAATGTGAGTGTACTACTGAATAAATAAATAATAATAATAAATAATAAGGAGGTTTCTGTCTCTGGAGCCCTAACCACCGGCGGAACACATTCTTTTATATTTTTAAATGTATTTATATGTTAAAAAAATAAATAATAAATGAACCGTGCACTTAAAAACCTATTAAATACATTTAAAAAAAATCTGAGTGTCTATTTTTGAAAAGAAGTTCCCTATCGCACGATCTAATCTGCACCCTTGGCAAATGAGAACTTATCCGAAAAAAGTGTAACATTTTGACCGTCAAGACACTTTTTTTCATTTGCTTTCTTTCAAACGTTAATTTATTTAAATGTGCCTGTTATTTAATACATGTAATGTACAGCGAAAGGAACTTCGTTCCACGCTTCGTTCCAACCGGGTGTCCCTGGACACCTCTCAACTTTTTTATTATGTATAAAACGAAATCTTCTATCTTTGTGGAATTCATTTTAGAAAACTCAAATATTTTAACTCCAAGTTATGACAAAGCAAAACTAGATGTTCCCAATATAGACAACAATACAAATAAATACACACCGCACAAAGTACAATTTAGAACAGGGATATAAACAAAGTGACGAGTTGCAGAGATTTTACTAGCGTGTCCCACAACCCTAAACGAAAGTTCTTACGAACTCTAAAATGGGGTTGTTGAGTTCTACTCACAAACTTCAGCTGTTAAGTAAACCAGTGAACGTGTTTATGTGCAGATGAAATTGTTTTTGTTGTCTCGCATGTGTTCCTTGGGGTGCATTTTAAGATCTGACTTAGTTTATGAGGGCTGAAGGAACTGGTGTGACATGTGGTTAGCCCACATGTCACACCAGTTCCTTCAGCCTCCTAGCATAAGATTTATGACGTCAATGACGACCTACAGAGTTTCAACTCCGTTTGTCAAGTACAATATCTGGCCTGATCTAAATATATCCCATTACGAACACCGCAACTAAAGCCGTTTTGTGACAATCACGATTAATTTTCATAAAACGTTAAGCAGAATTCCCACAATACAACATTATCATTCAGTTTTCTATACAGACGACATTTCAAAGTTTAATCATTAAGTTCTTGGCTTCCAAACTCGAATTAGAATTTCGCAGAAACTAAGATACCAACTAAATCAGCTAGTTTTCCAGTTAGTGTATTAAATATTACAGAGAAATTGTATTTGCGTTAATAAAATCTAACAGAATTTCTCAGAAACGTTAGGTTGCTAAATGCGATCAGTGCCACGGTATTGGCTATAATCTTGTTGTTACACAGTATTTCTTGATACCTTTTGACCACAGAGTACGGAATGTCTCGGCGGTCGCTGATAGAGGCGGCATTGTCATTACTTTCCGTACAAGCCAAGTGTATCACCGTTTACTCGGAATATTTATTTTATTATTTATTTTATTTATTTTATTTATTTTATTTATTTTATTTATTTATTTTATTTATTTATTTTATTTATTTTATTTATTTTATTTATTTTATTTATTTTATTTATTTTATTTATTTTATTTATTTTATTTATTTTATTTATTTTATTTATTTTATTTATTTTATAAATTACAATTTCATTACACGTAAACAAAGCACACACTACGATACAAATAACGTGGACAAACTGATGGCTTCTATGGCGGTCCGTGACAAAAGTTGTGCTTTCAACGCAAGTTCAGCGCCACGAATGTAATAAACACCATTGTGCGCTTTTATAATTTCTTACGTAACGAAAAAACACGAATATATTTGCAAACATTTTATTTCCCTGTGTTATCGTCATGCCGTGGACGTCCACGATAATAATATCGTCACGTGAGAAATTATAAACTGTATTGAATGTCACCAACGAAATAGTTAGCCTATAGAACTGTATAGATTCCGTGCTTTTGACAGAGCGCACTCTATAAACCAAATATGTTTTGTTTATCATAATTATGTAGAATAGTTATGTTTTGTTAAAAACAGGCTATAAATTCCTGTTTTCAAAATTCCATCTAGTCTATTGCCATCAACCGGGCACATAACCAGACTCCGGGCTGCTACTGACAAATTTCTAATGGATACACCCAATAACACTTAAATCGACTTGGGACAAGTAGCGAAAGCGTCGACTCCCCTAGCCTGTCGTTGCTACTCTGGAAGTCGACGCCAAGTGTGCGGAGCTTTGAACAAAATATATAAAAATTTTCGAACGCAACCTGTCGTTGCGTCTAGTCGCCGAGCATTTGCAGTCGCATGTCGCATAGTGTGCCCCATGTCTAAAGTTGCTACTCATTAATGTACCAGGAGACTGCAATAACGTTTCAGACTTAAGAGGGCATTAGTGTACGCAAAGCGATAGTTTAAACCTTTTAATTGCCTACTTGTGTACCTGTACTGAATAATAAACGGCTTCTAACCGCAATTTTGTTGGTAGTTAATTTACAGGTTTACATAGCGCGATGTCCTTTTGTTTCCGGTGCTACGTTGCAGTCGGTATACACTTGAAACACAACCATCGAGCCACAGTGCAGTGATCATTAATTATGTGTGACTTTAGAATATAGTAAAACTAGCAACCCGCCCCTGCTTCGCACGGTTCACATCGAGATTTCTGTGTCAAGATGTCAGTGTTAATTTAATATTAAGGTAGTTCGCATATCGCGTTGTAGATGCCGCCACACCTACACTAAACGGAAAATAGCTAACTATCTTCAAAATGACTGAACAGATTATGATTGATTGATTATGGCTGATTGAAATTTATTTATTTATAAAGGCTAGCTCTTTGTCATGATTATAGATCTATATAGGCCTCCTTTCGGTGAGAAGGAGTGGGCCGTAATCCACTGCGCGGGCCCAGTGCGGGTTGGTAGATGTTACATGTCATGTCTTCGAATTTTTGGTAATACACAAACCTTTCGAAATAAACCTCTCTAAATGCTGGTGAAAACCGCATCAAAATCCATTTGCGTAGACGGAAAATAAATACCCGGAAAACAACCCAAGTTTTTAATTGAAACGTGGTGTTTGTAACTGGTATTCATTTCAATGCAAACGTTTTCCACTTCGTTTGTTGTAACTGGCAGGTGAGTAACATTGTCCGGGAATTGCTGCAGAAATATTTCCATTCTGATGCTTACATAAATCTTTGCAAGTTTCATTTACAGCCACTTATAAATCATCGTCGACTAGCAGACTACACTTTTCTTTAAAAAAAAATATCTAACGAGATTGACTGTCCTGATCTCCTGCATAAACTGCGTTTCAATGTCCCTCAGAGATCAGTTAGATATCCGCATAACTCCGTTCCGTTTTCCTCTTCTAACAGGCAAAACTCATACATGGTGCGAGCGAGTAAGGACTTTAATATTCTTTGTAAAGATTTCTCATTTGACCCATTCACCACCAAAACCTATTCTGTAAGCGCTCGGCTGAACGCTGACTGTTTTTAAAGTGCATAGTGCTTATTGTACCTAATACAGTGTGAGTCTTCATAATGTGCACATATCGAAATGGGGGAATCTATGCTTAATTTTATCGACGGAAAAAATAAAAAATAAAATCTAAATACATTTTTTTTTCCATTTTTTTTTATTTAAAAAAATTCGTCTTATTGATTTTTTTTTACGATTATTGTAAAAATTGATTAAAAAAACAGATTTTTGGACGAAATAGGTACCTGTTTATTTTCAATTGAGGGTTTTTTGGGTTTAATTGGGAGGGGTTTTTCCCACAATTTTAATTTTATAAGAACGATTAATTACTACCAATCGTTATGGAGTTGAGTTTGTTTCATCGCGATAGAAGATCATTTAAAAGTTACACCGTTTTTTTACATTGGGGTAAAAAATACAAAATAAATAAAAAAATAAAAATAGATTTTTTTAAATATTTTTTCCGTTTGTCAAATTAAGCATAGAATCCCTCATTTCGATATGTGCACATTATGAAGACTCACACTGTATATATTTATTACTAGCAGCGCCCCGCGGTTTCACCCGCATAAGTCTCGATCCCGTGGGAATATCGGGATAAAAAGTACCTAGATCCTATGTGTTAATACAGGTTATAAACTATATGTGTGCCAAATTTCATTCAAATCCGTTCAGTCATTTTTTCGTGAAAAAGTAACAAACATCCATCCATCCTCACAAACTTTCGCATTTACGTATAATATTAAGTAGGATTTTCTGTCGTGCTATTACTGATCCTAAGATTTCTACTACTATTTCTATTTTTACCCGTGAGATTGTCTATGTTTCATATACATTTGTTATACATCTGATATAGCTGTTGGTTCTCCTTTAAGTAAATAAATATCCTGAAAAGCTGAATCCGAGAAACATTTAGATTATTTAGAACCACTTAAATGTGGGTATTCTTATTTATATTTATTATATATATATTATTATCCACATTTTGATTTGATGATTTCTCAGTTCTTTTTTAATGTTATAACGTGAGTGATAACAGAAGGTGATAAAAACTGATAGCAGCAAATTCTAATGGCTCGTTCACACTGGTGCGACATCGCGGGCGCGACAGGCAGCGCTACCCTTGTCGTACCCGCGATATCGCGCCAGTGTGTACGAGCCTTGAACCTAAAAAAAAACACCTTTAATATTTCTTCGCGTCCTCTGAACTATTTCTTAGATAGGTATATCAAAGCTGTATAAAGAAAAAATAAGTCTAACATGCGAGCTCCTCCAATGAGAAAATAACGTCAAAGAGGCATAAAAGTCCCTTTTATATATTCCCCAACATAATTAGTTCTTTAACGTTTATTGGCAAGGAATCGAGCCAAAGAGACGAGAGCTTGTCACTGGAAATAATTACTTTTCTTTTAAAAGATTTTTTTTTAGTGCATAGAATTGTGCGTTATCTTTTTCAGTGCTAATATAATAAAGATTTGCATGTTTGTAATGGATAATCTCAAAAACTAATGGAGCGATTTAAAAAATTCTTATGTTCCGCGAGCAAAACCGCTGGTGGAAAATACTTACTTGCTTTTTTCCCATGCCTTCGCCCGCGTGGTGGTAGGCAATTAGCTCACAGGAACGAGGAATTATGGTTTTTAGTATTCAATTTCAGTTCTAATATTTAAAATATATTTAAATACAAACTGACAACAACTACAAGAGCACTTAGCCATTTTTACATTTTAGTCCTAAAAATAGAAACGTATTTCAGCTTCTACATTTTTACGAGAATGAAACGTTTAATTCTTACTGAATACAATCAGACGGCCAATTCTCGTACTAAAACGTTCACATTCAAGTCACAATCTGTCAAACTTGTCAAAAAATTGGTAAATTGGTTATATTTTTACAGATTGCGAATGAGATGCGAATGCGAACGTTCTTAAAAATAAAATGCCCCTCAGATTTAAATCACACGTACCATGATAATAAATTATGAAAGAGAGAACACAAAACACATCGAAACATTTTAATAATCAGAAGCTTTCGCCGGATCCATCATACTTATTAACGTCTCCGTACCTACCTACTTAACTTCAATATCATATCACTAGTAAGCGATGTAATATTAAATACCAAATTAAATAACTCATAATATTCTTTTAGAGACATAAACTATAAATAACATTTCCAATAAATTCTTTTTCGTATTGGTTTGCGTAGGAGTCTAATACCTATTTAAAAATAGAAGTAATAGATTGTCTGACAATAATTACAGATCGTCCTTCGAAAACCTAAAATAAATACCACAACACATGAATATGAGTATGAAAACAGCTTCTAAAGAGCCACATTATTGACTCGACTGGGAGATAAACAAATACGTGGAAAGCCTTTATTATTTAAGGCGAAAGCGTCAGAGAAGCCCGCACAATTCAAATTTTCTTACGTTTTTTGCAATTTGCATGTTAATCTAATTCAAATATTGGCAGTATCAAATATTTATTTATAGAATTAAAATCATAAATATTATACATACTTTAACACCCTCAGCGCAACCCCTTAAGTGCACGTTACTTCTAATTTTGACAAAATTGTGACAGGCCCGGGCCTTAATTTTTGCATATTAAATGTAGGATAAATGTATAGATATGTGCCTAAAAGATACGCGCGCGAGGTCTTTTATCAAGCAGAAACATATGTGTTTACTTTTGGATACACAATGTTCCGGACACTGTGACATACAGATACGTACATGGCGCTGAAGCTGTTAAGTTCAAAATTATTCCTCTATTGAATGACTACTTCATGAAATCATGACATTTGAAGCCAATTCTAATTTAAAGAGTTGTATTGCTGAATATAATGATAATATTTCAGTAAAACCATATTTGTTACAGTCGCCAATCTTATTTTAATCAGTATACATGATACTGTCCTGCAAATTGCAAAAAGCGTAAGAAAATTTTAATTTTGCGGGCTACCTTAACGCTTCCACCTTAATATTAATTACTTTTCTATATGTATTAGATATGGTCCTGTTTTCATTATAATTCAAAGGAGATTTTCTGTCAGCGTCTGTAGGCGGTTCAAATATTGTTCACATTGGAAGACAGCCAATATCATACGCCTACATTTAAAAAAAGAATGTAAGAATGATCTAGTGAAAATACGGAATTCCCAGGGGTTTTTTTATCAAGGAAAAATAATAAGGAGCTGAAAGAAATCCAAAAAGTTGTGCGATAACATGGGAGTCAGTCACGCGGTGTGGGTGTGAAAACTCAAGTGTATTGTAACTTATGGATACGGATAAGGAGGTTGCATACTTTCATAAAATAAAGTGTGAAGAAGATTCTTTTTTTTCGTAAATTATAACAGTAGAGAGCAATTTTCATGAGCTCAACATTGGTTTTGTAAGGAAACAAAAACATGAATAATTATTTGTCAGTAGCATTATCTATTATACATTTTACCTAACATCCAATCAATTTTTACGCCTTCCCCTTAAGACCTAGGCCAAATATTTTTTAACATTCGGATAGCATAAGACCTAAAGAAGTGCCATAAAGAATAATTATGAATTTAAAAAAAAAGCGAACTTTCGCGGGTTAAAGCTAGTTACCTACATTGTATCTTGTCAGTATTTATCTTAGAGCAGTGGTGGCCCAGTGGCAACGATCCCGACTTACGAGTACGTGTAAGTCGTGCGTGCGCACCCAGGCATGCACATTACTTTGTGTAATTTATTTCATTACCACCGCTCTCACAACAGTGAAGCAAAACATCGTGAGGAAGCCGACATTTCCTGGAACCAATATTCGAAGACATGGGACATCCACCAACCCGCACTGGGCCCGCGTGGTGAATTATGGCCAACTCACCGAGAGAAGGCCTGTGTCCCAACATGTGGGAACGCTATAGGTTGATTATGCAATATTTATTGACTATGTTCTCTCATAACTAATGTTTAAGTAGTCCAAAATAAAAGCAAAAGACGCTAAAAATTCTTTCAAGTTTTATGTAAATTATGACAGAATTCTAAATTAAACTAGAAGTTTCAAGTTTTTCTTCTTATTAATTATTTCATTTCACATTTCTGACGTTTCAAAAACCCGTCGGAATTCTATTCATGAAAGAATAATTTTCTCGGAATGAATTATGTCCCACTTTTGAAATAAAAATAACCATTTAATATTTTTCGTGACTTTTTTGTAGTTGAAAGTGACACGTGAAAGCTTTGTACTGTGTGAAAAGTTCTTTACAATGGTATTTCTTGCCCCGAATTGCCCTCAGGAGGGCTTCGTCCGTTTCGGGCGGGCTACAACTCGAGCAATTTATTCTCCTAGTAACAGTGATGTCTCAACTTTAGAGCGGTCTGTGGATAGGTTTGTTAATTCGCTGAATCCGTAACGAAATTGTTGAAATCGTCGAGTTAATTTAACGTAATTTAGAGTTAAGACCGACCGTTGGCCGGTGGAGCAGATGAGTCCTGGAGTGTAGATCGCGTATCGAAAAGCGTAGTGGGGGACGACCCCAGCTAGATGAACCGACGACCTTAAGAAGGTGGCTGTGACAGATTGAATGTTGAAGGCGGAGGACAGGGTGTTGTGGCGCAGCCTAGCAGAGGACTGCGATACGCTGAGTTGATGGACTATTCATTGTACTTGAAATTAGTCGCATGTTGTTCATAAACGTTCTGTTTTATTTATGACAGTATATTAATAACTGGCACTATTACTTTAATGTCAAAGTTCTCGGAAAATCAGGCCCAGAGTACCTATGTGTAATTTAACGATTAAATAAATGTTGCTTTTTTTAAACTTGCTGTTACAGTTCAATTATTGGATAGACTGGATGGATTTAAAAAAAAACCCTTGAAAATTGATTAAAGCTTACACAAAAGCATTTTCACAATTGATTTCCTTGTTCCTCCTTTCCTTAGGGACAATTACCATACTTTAAGAACATTTGCATTCTAACCTCAGTCTCAATACATTTTCTCAAACACATTTTTGACGAGTTTTTGACATTGTATGTCGCTGAGATGTGATTGCAACTAAAATTTGAACGTTTTTATTTACGGGAATTGGCAATTAGCTATCTTATTGCGAAACACATTTTCACATTTTCGTATACAATTAAGACTATTTAATCTGTTTCATTCTGACAGTTCAATAAAATTAATTGCGTTATTTACATTGTTCAGCAGTTTTTTTTCGAACATAAGCAGCAATGGATGAGCAATCTTTTTCAAAACGATTCAGATTGTGATTGATCGTGTATTACGCAATTAGGATGATGGTCTATGTCATTAACGTTCAGATTTTACCCAAGCACAAATATTATAACAATACCTATTAAAATTTATTAAATAGGTACGTTACTCGTTTACAATGCCTAATATCTATAAAAGCCCGTTATGTACCCCATCTCTGAATAAAGATATAAAAGGAAATAAAATACGTTGCTATTTCACGATAATCGTCATCGTAAACATTATCGCACAGCCTTATCTACCTACCTACATACATATATGTTGGAAATACGTCACTGATTTGACAAATCGGCGCTCGATACCGACACCAGCGCCGCCTAGCGGCGCTCGATAGTGTCTACAACATAATGCTCGACCGGCGATAAGCAGAGTTTGTCGGTGGATGGCGGTTAGGCAGTGAAATGAAAAAAACTGACGTGCGTTCCGTATAGTTGTGTCGTGTACCTACAGTGTGTGAATTGCTAGTGTGATTAATTTGATCGTAATTATAATTCTAATCTGAACTGCAAACGGTTTTTCCATTGCACAATAATCAACACTTCCCATAGTACCTACTACTGTTATATCTACTATAAAAATCAATCTGCCTAGCCTTTTCCCAACTATGTTGGGGTCTACCGGACGCAGCTGAATACCAGTATTTTAAATGGAGCAATTGCCTATCTGACCTCCATACCTCCAGTACCTACGATACCCCTTGTTAAGACTGGTTGTCAGACTTTCGGTCAGACTTCTTACGACTCGTAACGGCTGTCAAAAATCCACGAATGACATCCGGGACCAACGGCTTAGCGTGCTTTCCGAGGCACGGAGGAGTCTCGGTATGTAAAGATAGTCACCCATCCACGGACCAACCCCGGCAAGCAAGCTTTTCGCGTCTGAGTGACCGCGTTGTTCTCCTAAACTACGAATTGGATTTTGATGCGGTTTTTACCAAAATTTTGACAATTTATTCCGGAAGGTTTGTGTGTATATAATAAATTAATATTAAACTTACATTAAAATAAACAAATCTCCATGTTTGTCAAGTCGTAAAACCGTGCGGAGCAGGGGTTGGTCGCTAGTAAAATATACATACCTTTAACATTTGCTCATTTAATACGCTTCTATTCGTACTCAGAGTAATTTCCCCATGCAAAAGGAAGGCGGTGAGCGAAACAGGAATATTATAAAGCCATAAAGGACAATCTGACATTAAAAGCGGTAATGGCGAGTTAGAATACGGATGTTTAAAACGAGTGATAAAGTTAAGTGAGTCATTTAAAAGCACAGCATGTAAAGTAGGTAACAGAAGCTGTTTTTTTTTTAAATCTTTCACGTGAACAATGAAAAGTGAGTGCTTATTAGTTATTAGAAACGTACAAATGTACCGACACTATCACACACATCTACGCACAAACACACACACCCCCACTCTCTCACGCTGACACACACTTAAACCACATAATGTATATCCAGCCTAGATTAATTTTAGTTTTAATTTTTCTTTATATTTAACCTATAAATTAACTTCATCACATAATTTTGTTAATTCATATATCTAAATTAATACTGGTATTCAGCTGCATCCAGTTAGACTGGAAGCCGACCCCAACATGATTGGGAAAAGGCTAGGCAGATGATAATGACGAAAAAACCTGTGTTACGAGAAAAATAAATAATAAAATTATAATTATTAATTAGTTATTTTAGTATCAAAAGTCATGTATGAGAAAAAGAACAAATAAATAGAATCTGAAAAAACTTGAGGGATGTAACTTGAAGATACTACATTGTGCTGTATGTAAAGTGTTTTAGACCAGAAGGTACTCACAACACTTTTGTGTTTTCATTTAACCTAATTCTTTGAAGACCTGAATAAACCGCTGTGATTTGCTTAGGGTAATACAAACATCACAATACGGCGTATTAGTCCATTCAATTTGCTACATTTTCCGTCTACACTTTCTGTTTCTATACCTTATCACTATAAAATTATGAAAGCGCTCAATCCGTCCCTTTTATTGTAAGACAGCGTTTTCCATAAATGGAATAGGGAGCCCACAAAAGTGGTCTAAATGGGCAAAATTTGTCAAGAAGTTAAGTTGTAAGTTATGGTATCCATTGTTATAAGACCCGAGGGGCGTAAGGCGCACTTATCAAGGCCTAACGAAGATTTATATTGTGACGTCCCGTATTTTTATCCCTATGATACTCGTATTTTTTTTGAGACAAAAATGTTGAACATTTTTTTTTATTGCCCGGAAATATGTGGTTGGATGAGTGATATGTTTGTTTTGCTTGCGGTTTTGTGAGAGAAATTTCCCTATGATTGTGGGGGAGTTAAAATATGTGTGTATATTGGTTATGTTTTTTTAATACTGGAAAATGAATTTTTAATTTAAATGCAATGTTGGTGATTATTTAACTTATTGGTACTGAATTAATGACATATATGCATAATGAATTTTAATATTATTGTAATGTTTTTTTTTATATTTGTTATTATTTTATAATAACAAATATAAAAAAAACAAGTATGTCGTCATCCTGAGGATGCCTCGTTGAGAGGTGAAAACACGTGTCAATTTCTTACAGGGTTGTTTTTTCTAATTAACAATAAGACTTTTGAAAGAACTGAACTAATGGTCAACATAGGTCTTACTGACGAAAATTTGCATCGAATCACAATAAAGTTTCAAGGACAACTTAATCATTCACAGATTGAAACACAAAAATCGACTAACATTCCCAAGAAAGCATAATTAGATTACTGTAACACTTAAACTTAGCCAAAGGAAATTTTAAAGGAAATTAGTGGTGTCTTATAAATTTTCTACTCGAAATAATTAAGTTTGTGCTTTCTGTAGTGTCGGCATGAACTTTTAATTGGAAGTCTTGCGTTCGTAACTTGTGACATTATTCTTAGCTGGGTAAGTCATCGGGATAATAGGCGATGCTTGGAAAGTGTAAAAGTTGTGATGATACACAAAATAACTTGTGTACTTGTGTGAGGTTGCCTTTGTTGAGACCATGAAAGCTAGTCGCTGGTGTGAGAAATTGTGTTTCGTGTTAAGGCTCGTACACACTGGCGCGACTTGTCGCGCGACGCGACTTTAACAATACAATTTCTAATAAAACTTCACGATTGAACAAATACCGGTGTCGCGTCGCGCGACAAGTCGCGCCAATGTGTACGAGCCTTTACTCTAAGTGGTTATTTTAAATGGTCATCACGTTGTGGTCACCAATTTATATGTATGAGTAACAGGGTGTTAAGTTCACTCATCCTTTGTCTAAAAGGGACGAACCTCCGACCAGACGGCTGTCGTGTCTGGCGAGAAGTCTTATATATGTTGATCGAGCTGTAAACTCTAATTGCGCGATGCAGGATTTGTATGATGTCAGGTCTTTGATATGTATGTGCATGTTGCGTTGTAGATACCGCCACAGTCATAAAGGCTAAGAAACTCAACATCTTGTAGTACATATTAAAGTTATATAGGTACAAATACATGGGCTTTCTTATTTTTTTTATAAGACATATTTATGTTAATCTTTTAAGTACGACAAAATAAAGAAAAAAAGTTAGACAAAAGGAGAAGTCTAAGGAAAAAGGAGTATGTAAGGATCGTAGCATTCTAGCGTCCTCAAATTGCTGCCTACGAATGTATGTAAAAAGTATAGACTGTAATCATTCTAGGCAAAGACTCAATTTAAGGCTCGTACGCGACAAGGGTAGCGCTGCCTGTCACGCCCGCTATATCGCGCCAGTAATGTGTACGAGCCGTTAACCGGTATAGAAATTAACATCAAATAAAAAAAAAAATTATATAACCTACATCATATTTTATAATCATCATCATTTCAGCTTTACAGAAAGACGTTTACTGCTGGATATAAGCCTCCCCAGGCGTCGACATTTCGTTTACCAAAACTCAATTATGAAACCTCAAAAACTAATACAAAACAAACAACAGATATCACACAAAATTCAGAGCGATATCGTAAAGTAATAATTAATTGTATATTTAACTTAGCTAAATCATCGATACTGTGAAACTTCGACGGTTCACTTACAAAAACACAATTTAAACAGCTAATTAATTACAATATAATGTTAATTTTGGTTGAAAAGGAAAGATAAACGCGAGGGGGAGAGATTAAGTGGTTAATAAATGACGAAGTTTATAAAACTGTTTGTAATAATAATAAATACTTATGGTTATTAATCACATGGATTTTTCGATATTTCAGACAAGTGCGCAGATTGGGGCGGGATCTTCCTTCATCCCTTTGCTACATTTTCTATGAACCAACGCATACTGTGGGCTTCACCGCACTTTATTGTATGAACATACGTTGCGCTGCGGCCCGTTGCGGCTGTAATGTGTACTTGGCATAAACGTATTTTTGTCATAATATTACTATTCATTGATTACTCGTAAAATCTTCTAAAATAATTATTTTGTGATAAGTTTTAATAGCGTGACATCATGTAGATTATACGTCGTTCGAAGCAAATTGGAGCATGGCGTAGCAAGACGTGCGTGCTGCGCCAGAGCAGTTTTAATTTGAAGGATCTTTTGGCGCCAGAATGACATTGACAGGTATTGTTGGTAAACATTGTCTTTTGCAGAAATTGTATTGACAAAACCAAATGGCGGCGTTAGTTCCGTTTTTGGCCACATGCCAAAAGAAACTTGTAGCCTTGTAGGAATGTATAGTCAGCACCACAAAGTTTAATAAAAAATAAACAACGTCAAATATTGCGGCGCTAAAGATCTTGCTTCGCGAAGTTAAATAGGTAATTCGTCTCCGCGATGAATCGCAGTATGGCTTTTTAAAAATTCAAGAAATCCAGCCGGGGTGATGCAGGCTGGCTTAACACTTTCTACTTACGGATTTTAAGTTTGGCAAACAGATTCGAAGTTATTATTATAATAAGTTCTGGGTTTGGTTATGATAAAGTTTCTCAGGATGTGGTTCAATTTATTTCTACATTTCCCTGACTAATATCAATCGTTTTTAGAGAAAAGGACGAATGTTGTAATTTTGTATTTATTCTACTTTGATTAGTTGAAGCTGTTTCTTACAATGTTTCTGTTCAGTTGATCAGCTTTAAACTCTATGATTTCGTAGCCATGTACGTCGTCCTCGTAGCTGTCTACGTCGTGCTCGTAGCTGTCTACGCCATCTTCGTAGCGGGCTTCGCCGTCCTCGTAGCCGACCACGCCGTCCTCGTAGCCGTCTACGCAGTTCTCGTCGCTACGTGTGATGTAGACAGTTGGAAACGACGATACATAGATTTATCTAGTAGGTACAGCATTATGGTAAGGTCTCCACACATAGGAAGGTATATTCAATACTTAAATAAATACCAGATATTTTTATGAGTACTTTATGTTTTTATGACACAATCATATAACACTATTAAGAACATGATATTATTTCATCTCATAAACAGCTGGTTCAAAATTTCAATTAGAAAAAAGTGAAGTATAGATTTATATTTCATTTTCCAAAAAAATATACCCATAATATAACTGGCGAACCGTAGGTGTACTATAGGTATACCTCTGCCTAACCCTCCGGGGAAACAAACATGATTTTATGCTTTTGTGTTAAGCCCTAACCAGGTTCACATAACTAGTAAACTGTAAGTACCTAGGTCATTTGAATATTTCCCCACCGACGGAAATAAGACTCGGAATTTCACGTTGTTAAGAAATCTTTAATGTAGGTAAAAGATTTTGTTTAGTGAGACATTTAGCTCTTAGAGGAGCCTGCTTAGAGTGTATAACATCAAGCCTGTTTTCTCCCAAGAGTTAGGCAGAGGTGACGTATTTGTATAAATACCCACATTTCCCCATATTGTACGTTGTTAAAAAAAAATGCTGGAATACGACGTGTGAATTACCCATAAGAATTTTCCCTACCAAAAATTGCTTAACACGCCTAAAGAAGTTTTCACTATAAAAATAATATATACCGTACGTAAGTAAGTATTTGGTTTAAAATAGTCAATTAATGTCGGTCACCTCATATAAAATACTGATACTCTACCAAAATATCTAGTTGACTGAAAACCGACCTCAACAACATTTAAAAACTCTTTTCACTGATAAATAATTGCAAAAATATTTCACTTGAAAAAATCTTTAGTTAAGTACAATTAATGAGTAGTATCAACGTATAATGGGGTGAAAAGTTATGAAAGAAGACGCTGTTTATTTCTTTTAAAAATACCGTTTTATTTAATCTTCTTGCTATTTTTATTTTCATTGTTCAAAAATTAATACATTGGGTTGTCCATTGTTTTTTGTTTCAGTATTTTCAAATGCCACTTTTATTAATGAAATGAATACTTCCTTCCTTCCATATACTTTTTTCTAATGAATCGGTGTCAAAAGTCATTCATTTTTTTTTTCTACCAAGCTCAGTGCAGAGTCAAAATCTATTTTTCATGCCAAAAAATCATAAAAAAACAATAGGTAGTCTTTATTTTAATAAATCTAGCACAGAAGTTCCAATATCCGTTCGCATGTGATTAAATCGGGTTTACGCTTTCCGTGTATGCCCAGTGATCCAAAGATATACGAATTGTGAAGTTTATATATCTATTCAAATCCACAAATCAGTCAGTTCAGTTATTACAAACACACCTACAATAAAAAAAAACAAAATTAAAAATTATAAGCGATAATTTAATAACACTTTAAAACAACAACTTTAAAAGTTAGGCAAATTAACAGACCAGTTCTTAAAATAACTTAATAACTTTAAGTTAATTGAAATTATTAATTAAATCACTTTAAAGAAAAGCCAAGTTCTAATTTAAACGAAACAATAAAATAAAGTTTCGCGATTATGTTCGTTACTATTATTGGCTAAAAATTTAAAGTAATTTATTATACAAAATTAAACGAAATTGACTACAATGGAAGGTCTGTGGTGTCGAAGCCTAAGAGTATCGCGATTATTTTCGTAACTAATATTGGCTTAAAATTGCAAGTAATTTACTATACGAAATTAAAAGAAATTGACTACAATGGAAGGTCAAAGGTAAACAAGGCTTCGATACTACATAATCGAAGCCTTGTTTATACAGTGTGAGTCTTCATAATGTGCACATATCGAAATGGGGGAATCTATGCTTAATTTTATCGACGGAAAAAATAAAATCTAAATACCTACATTTTTTTTTTCCATTTTTTTTATTTTAAAAAATTCGTCTTATTGATTTTTTTTTACGATTATTGTAAAAATTGATTAAAAAAACAGATTTTTGGACGAAATACCTGTTTATTTTCAAATGAGGGTTTTTTGGGTTTAATTGGGAGGGGTTTTTCCCACAATTTTCATTTTATAAGAACACTTAATTACTACCAATCATTATGGAGTTGAGTTTGTTTCATCGCGATAGATTATTTAAAAGTTACAACGTTTTTTTACATTGGGGTAAAAAATACAAAATAAATAAAAAAATAAAAATAGATTTTTTTAAATATTTTTTCCGTTTGTCAAATTAAGCATAGAATCCCTCATTTCGATATGTGCACATTATGAAGACTCACACTGTATAGGTACTACTGCTTTTTAATCTATTCATTAACATTAGTCTTCTTCAGAGAGATGATGTTGGGATGCTTCTTTTTTATTTTTATGTTGTAGGTAAGTCTGTTGTTATAATTATATTTAATCAAATAATGGATTTTTTTCTTAGGCTAATAGATATATGTGGAAAAAAAATGTCTACATTTCCAGCTATTCACATTTAGGTACCTAACTATGTTAGTGAATAGAATAGGTTTTTGATGTTAAGTCATGTCCTTTAAATATAAACGGCATGACTTAATATCAAAAACCTATTTACAGTAACTACAGGCTAAAACGCGAAAAGAGTAAATTTTTAGTAACTTTGAAGGTCTTTTTTAAAACATATCGAAATAGTATAGGTATGTTATATTAAAAACATACAGAATATTTCTAAAGTCAAATTAAATAATAGCTCTCAAGGAAGTTAGATACAATAAGTAGATAGTTAATTTATTTTATGATACTTTCCAAAGTGGATGCCACTTAGGTACATAGCAAGTTTGAAAATAAGTCAATTGTTAAGACAAGTTTGGAAGTAGGTTAATAGATAAAGTTAATAGTTATTATTTGTTTTTATCAAGCTATCTGCTGTGATTTTTCCAGCTCGGATTCAGAATATACCAATGTTTAGAACAATCACGCCGCAAGTTCAAAAGTCTTACAATAAAGAAATCATCGTGAATATTTAATTTACTCGCAGTAGATGATATAGTTTAGTTTTAAAGGATCGGCCATTGTATGTAGTCAGTGTAATTTTTGGCTCATAAAACTAAATTAGTTTCCAAAATAAGAAGTTTATCAATACGTTGCAGTAACAGCACTAAGTTTTAAATAAACTGACACAAATTAGATGGACAACTTCTATAAGTTTTCTGAACCAAACTAATGAACAATAAATGTCCAATCCATTACAAACACTGTCATTTAATATAATTTAAAACGTTAATTTATAGTCAAATATTAATTTTGAAACCAATCTCTTCTAATAAATTATATAATTTAATTATTACATAAGTTTGAATGTTCACAATCACTTTATATGAAATAATAGTGAAGTTGCGTACAATTCTACTTTATATACAGTGACTTATTAAAAGTCTGGAGTAAAACTTATGAAAACAGCTGCCGATTTTCAATGGAGGATTCAGGAAGGAGTAGGTTAATTTGTATTTGTATTTTATAAACAGACCTGTCTTAACTTGACACCCAAAAAAAAATCTAAACTCAGAGCATTTATTTCAATTAAACCACTAACACTTTTCAACGATTGAGGCTTAATAGACTGTACATTTGTAGACCATTTTCTAGTTTATTAACAGGCCTACACTGTCCTGCCATACCTATCACTGTAATTTGAAAATATTGTAAAAGCCAATTATTTTTAAAAGAGGAACCGTGAAGTTTCTTGCCGTCTCTTCTCCATAGGAAACGACCAATTAGAACAGTGCACCTAGCTTCTGACGTTTCATAAGTGCACATGTAGGTTTATGTGAAGTAAAATATTTTGATTTTGAATTATCAAGCAGTCAGTGAGTCAGAAAAATGAAGCTGCTTGCCCATTACAAAACGTAGAGGGCCCTATTTCCTGTGGAGAAGAATGGGCAAGAAAGTCCCCAGAAACTCTTTTTATAAAATAATACCTACGTTACACTGAAAGTAGATATTTTAACATTCTCACTACCATGTTAAATAATCATTGCTGGGGGTTATTATTTATTTCATGAGCGAGATTGATGATTTGTTTACTTAATTATTTGCTTTGCAAATCAAACCTGAAACACGATTTCGTTAACTTACTTATTTCAGAAATACATATTATACTTATTTCAGAAATACATTATTTTACTTATTGGTGACGTTCTTCAGAAAGGTCAGGGGTGAATTACTCGCAACCGGCGTGCGTGTGTGACCTGATGTAATTATGAACGTAAACGAGGCAAAAGGAGTATGTAAAGATCGTAGCAGGTGGTGTTCTGTAGTTTCTGCCTAGGTACCCCCTCGGAAGAAGGCGTGAGTTTATGTACGTATGTAAATATTTCACAATTGGCTCTTTTGAACACTGTAATTAATTATAGCCTATTTAGTTCCAACATCGTTAACGAACCCTGACCCATTTGAGCGAAGAAAGTTTCATCTCTAATTTAAATATGAATTATTTGAAAAGTTCTTTAATAGTTCCATTATTAATTTGGAGTATTTAACATTAGTTATCTTGGCTACAATAGACCCATTTGTAAAAATAACACAATTTCAAGAATTGGATTGTAAAGTAAACTAGGTATTAAGTTTAGAAAATTGCAATCCAATTTTAGTAATCGTTTTTTTTTTTTAATCCACAACGGGGAAGCTGTTGACCTGAATCTCACCTGATGGTAAGTGATGATCAGGCCGAAGGTGGAAGCGAGCTTCACCCGGAATCCTCTACCACAGAGGAATTTATTACCTAGTTTTAAAAAACGTTTTTTTTTAAATTTTATTATGTTTAAATACCAGATAGCTGATGATGGTTTCATTAGGTATGAATTAAAATCTATGAATTAAAATGGTTACAACTTTTATGAGGAGAGTGAAAACTAAAAAGAAGCCGCTGCTTCACAAACTAGGTTAATTTTTTATTCTAAGGAACAAGGACGGATTACACACTACCTTCACCTACAATCCGGTAATAAAAACAAACACCCATATAAAAATAAAACAGTCCATAGTGATCTCAGAGACAAGAATAAAACGAATGAAAGAGTCAAGCTGACATTTGATAAATTGCAAGAAATAAATATTTCCTCTGCAGTTTCCTCAAAAGCCCGCGTTTAATCGGGGACATGCAATTTCCTCGCAACACGATACATTCTCCTAGCAATGCTGTATTTCTCTAAGGCGACATTTTTTTCCCGACTTTTAAAAATTAAACCACTGCGGTCCGAACTACATGTCGCCAAACTTGGTACACCTTGTATACACTTACCCAACTTATTTCGTTAACAGAAAAACATTTTTATAGAACCTTATTTCTTGAGCAATAAGGTGTAAAATAGCTTGTGAATTTTTAAGAGCTTTTAGAGTTGCTTTCTTTTGCAAATCCTCTTTCCTGAAGCTATTTACGGCTTCAACTGTTTTGTACCAGTTTACTTAACAATATGACTGCGTTATAAGAATTTTTTTTTTTTTTAAACCTGTATACAGGGCTATCTTAGTTAACCGTATTACACGAAAAGGGTTGGTGTTTACGGAAATATTCCGTGTTCCTTCTTTAGAAACGTCCATGTAGTGAATTTAAATTGTGGTTTAAGCATCGCATTTAAATTCTTTAGCAAAAGTTTGGGGTCTCTGTGATTATCGTGGTGACCTTGTTTCTTATGTCTGGCTTTGTGATTCTGTCTCTAAACTTTTAATACAGGATGTACCGTGAACTGACCTTAGAAAACAATAATTATGATTATTTCTGATCTTTTTTTGTGGCTGAGTTAAAGCAGACTAAGTCTAAGGCCAGGATTAATAATTCTAGAGAAAAAAAAAATATCAAGCTGCCATAATAGACAGCTATGCTAATAAGGCTTAAACGTTTTTCCCAACAAAGACCTAAAAAAATGAAAAAAAAAATGGTGTTTTCCAAGATATTTTTGAGTATTTCATTATGATTCCTTTAACGATACCCCTCATTTTGTATTCAAAGTACTTTTACATTTTTAAAAGGTCCCGGTTTTGCCTCGTTATTTTCTACGAACGATAATAATTATGCTGAAAGTATACTGAGGTAAATTTGACTTGCTTAACCGCTAGATGGTTGGTTTTACTTAGCTTCGTAACTACAGATAATTAATTATTTATCTGCTTATTTGGAACAAACAATTTTGAAGCAGGTTAGTTACTGCTACCAAACTGCGCGGATAAAAGGACAGAAAGTAAAAAAGACGTTAAATTGTTTAAAAAATTTGTGCATCATTAAAAACGCAAAAAGAGGTTTACTAAATTGGCTTTGCCCTGCAATGAGACGACACATAATAATAATAACCCTGATCCCGACAGCGGCGGAACATAATTTTGTAAACCTTTTTAATATCTTTTTTAAAAAAAATTTAAAAATGTTTTTTTTTATGGTATAAAAATGAATAAACGAAATAATAATAATAAATTAAATAAGTGTCCATCATTAGCGGTTTAATAAGTTTTTAGGGGATCAGTTAAATATATTGGTGAAAATTGCAGGTAGGTCGTAGGTATAATAAATATCAACATCACTCTTTACACCCTTAAGAAAATACAAGCAACTTAGTTACAGTTTGGCAGCTTGCTGGACGCACTGGCTGAGCACTTGGTTCCTAGGGAATTGAACCCGCAAATATTTGTAGACAGTTTTTCCGGGATTGAGTGTTGTAGGTAGTGGCACCTACCCCTGTGATATACCCACATGTGTGATCTGTAAAAATTTGGGTAAAATAGGTACTATGTGAAGAGATATCATAACAAAACATTACGCCTGTATCCCAAAGGGATGAGCAGAGGTGTATCTATAGTATACGTTCGCAAGCGAACATCATGCCGGACGCGATCGGCTGTCATCGCATGAGTTCGTATCCTTTCCGATCCGATGCGATCCGTTTGGAGGTTGCATAATGAAGAGGGTTTTCCGTCCCAACTTTCGATACAGACCGGTATTGATTAGTGGGGATTGATCTGAATAAGGAATTGTTTATCGTTTTCTTAAAGTACGTACGCGTTTAATGACGTGGAATTATTTACCGAGTATTATTTACGATTATTTATCCATAACGAGTACCAGGACAACGTGCTCCTTCGTGAAACACTTTGCAAACTAATTTAACTTTATGTTTTTGTTTTAACTAGTTTTGGTTGAAGGCCAGGTTAGGCCTTCAAGCAAAACTAGTTAAAACTTTTCATCTTCTATGAAAAATCAACTCAATTAGGTACTTAGTCATCTATACAAAAAAAAAAAAACGGCGATGCAAACGCCCTAATGGACCTAAAAGTCTAGAAAGTAGAACTTAATACTTTTACTGAGCAAACACCTGAGCCACCTAATTTGGATCTGAAAATGTGTGTTTATCCATTCAAGGTCAACCTGGTTTTTTCACGACGAGAAATCTTTACCAAGCCAGGGGGCCTAGACAACGTGACATTCTACCAGAGATAACGATGATGCAAAAATGTATTGAATTGCTATAAGCTTTTGCCAATCCTGTTGAAAGTAAGGAGGAACTGGAGGAGCTCGTGGCTAAGTAATACCAGCCGTACGGGTCAATCCACCAGGTTAAGCTACGCTTGCCAGGATTGGTCGGTGAATGGGTGACCATCTTTACATATCGAGACATCTCCGCGCCTCGGAAAGCACGTTAAGCCGTTGGTCCTGGCTGTCTTTCATAGATCTTTTATAGTCGGTTACGGGTCGTCAGAAGCCCGAAAGTCTGACAAGCAGATTTACCAAGGGGCAACGTGTAACCTAGTTACTGAATTGTGGAGGTCAAGTGGGCAGTCATTTCATGCAGATTAGGTACCTGCTAGCATTGAGCTGCATTCGGTTGAACTAAAACATATATGTATTATACTCCAACATAGTTAGCAAAAGGCAAGGCAGATGGTGAGTTTCAACAGAAATAGAATAATTAGAATCAATAATATATTACGTAATTTAATCATTTGATATGAAACATTTGCAGTGTGCCCTTACAGGTTCATTCATTCTGCCTAGCCTTTTCCCAACCATGTTGGGGTCGGCTTCCAGTCTAACCGGATGCAGCTGAATACCAGTATTTTACATGGAGCGACTGCCTATCTGACCTCCACAACCCAGTAACTGGGTAATACGATACCCTTTAATAAGACTGGTTGTCAGACTATCCAGGTTCTGATTGTGCCCTTACAGGGTGCATGTCTTAATATTATGTCATGAAATTTTAATACTAACCAATGTTTTACATGTCAGCAAATAAAATAATAAAGGAAGACTGGGAAACCAGTTTGTTTCCCTTCATATTTCACTACACTCTTGCGCTCCAACTTATGGAGGTTGAAAAAGATAAAAGAATCTTTTCTGCAGAAGTTTGAGTAAATGAAATGTACATCTGTCGATTCATAAATATTTTATCTTGTTTGAAAGCTAACGTTTTGCTGATTGAAAAAGTTCTTTAACTTTTACACTTTTCGCCTTTTTAATGGAGTTACTTTTTAATTCCGGGGTTGTTAGTATACTGGAATGATAGACTTGATAATTTAGACCTCCGAACATAAAGTTATTTAAGAAAGTACATGATACATACCATTAGCATTTACTTTTGGTTTCTGGTATTTTAAATTGACAATAAATAATTTCGACCACAGTATCCACTTATTAATTGGAAGCATTTCAGCATATCAACGTTTTAAACATAAATCAATCTGCCTAGCCTTTTCCCAACTTTGTTGGGGTCGGCTTCCAGTCTAACTGGATGCAGCTGAATACCAGTATTTTACATGGAGTGACTGCCTATTTGACCTCCGTAACCCAGTAACTGGGTAATACGATACCCCTTGATAAGACTGGTTGTTAGACGTTCGGGCTTCTGATGGTGTAACGACTGCCAAAGATCCTCGAATGACAGCCGACGAACGTCAGTAGATAAATGTTTAAAGCCTCACGTAGACCGGCTCGACGCGACACCGGTAATTGTTCAACCGTGAAGTTTTCTTAGAAATTGTTTTGTACGAGTCGCGTCGCGCCAATCTGTACGAGGTTTTACAAGAAACAAAAAAAAAAACATACCGCAAAAACGACGGAAAAAAAAACAACTTCACAAGTGAAGTCGAACATTGTAAATGTTAAATTAAACAAGCTGATTTCAGTATATTGACAGTTTATGTTCTGAACACCACTTCAATATTAGTGTTCCCGATTCTCATTACGGTCTGAAACCTATTTAAGCACCTAATTTTACATCAAATGCCTGTCGAACATGTCATTTCGAACTGATGTAGGTTAAAACAGAAACTACAGTGTACTAATTACACTGGATTGCCAGTTCACCACATCACGGGTTTGACTCCAATATACGGTACAATAAACATGTGGAGCCTCAAATATTTGATGAGGAGAATAGAATCGAAATAAACTGTCGAGCAAATAAACTGAAACAGAAATATCTGTGAGAAGGATGTATTTTCTTTCTCATGAACGGGTTTGTGATATTGCCAAAATTATATTTACGGGATACACTGGATAAACTTCTTATACTTACTAACATACTATTAAAATTAACGTATAATATCCTAACCTAACTAACACTATTACCTACTAAAACTATTAACAAACTAAAATAATGTACCCATCAGACTGGCGGCATTGCTCGCTCTATGATTAATTTGGAAGAGTGAATTTAATTACAGGATGATAACTGTTGGGATGTCTCCCTTTTCGTTTTATCATTAAAATAGTTCTTATTGATATTCGGCATCTAATTCAAAATATCCTTTGAAAGTTTTTACAAATTGTCTACAAAGAAATCATTGGTTGGCTCGTGTATTGTTGATTGAAGGATAGCTCGATAGTTAATTGGACCGCAAGAATTGATTTGGTTACTACCTAAATACATACCTACACAAAGCGAGGTCATCGATACGATGTTTTGCAACAAAAATATCTATATTATTTAAATCAGAAGCCCGAAAATGTGTAATGAATAACGAAGGCTTGATAACACCGCCGCATCTTTCTAATATTATTTTAGAAAAGGCAAATGATGTTGAACATAAAAAAATATGATTCACTTAAAGCATTAGAAAGCTTCTTTCTTCTGTTGCAAAAAACTTAAATAAGAAGTAAGTAGAACATTAAACTATAAATACTCTACAAGAAATCGTCGCACTGAGTGCTCGGAAATTTTGTCTTCGATAAAAAAGTTCCTTATTTATATAATTTCCTGTATTTATAAAATATCTAAAGTGATCCTAGATAATATAGAAATGTGTGGGAATTTAAAGAAAGTAGATAAAGGTTAGAAATTGGTGATAGTATCTACGTATCACCAATTTACTACATTACATTCGAATTACCCCTCCTACACGGAAATATATCTCATACTTATTATGGGGTCGTGACTAAATAATAACAGCCGCACGAGTCGATGGAAAGTTAAACTACGCTTGCCGCGGTCGGTTCGTGGATGTTTGACCATCCATTACTTATCAAGAACCCTCCATGCCTCAGAAAACATGCTAAGTAAGCCATTGGTCTCGGCTGTCATTTTTAGACCTCGTTACGTTATCAAGGGGTATCGTATTACCCAGTAACTGGGTTGTGGCAATCAGATAGGCAGTCGCTCCATGTAAAATAGTGCTATCCAGCTGCATTCGGTTAAACTAGAAGCCGACCCCAAACTTGTTCAGAAAAGGCTAGGCAGATTGATATTTAACATAACTGACAGATGTGTCGCTGGGGAATTTGTTGAACCATTTTTTCTTACCAGCTAAAATACTAGGAAGTGCTGAAGGGTGAACTTTTTAGGGGACTGTCTTATACAACTTGTTTTTTTTTATATCCCATAACTCTAGGGCTATATTCTATAAGTAAAAATAATACAAAAACTCCTAGAATATGTGGTCCAAAAACGCATAGTTTCGAAGATAACATAACACTATACTCTCGATGTGTGTATCTAAGTTTCATTGATAAGTACGAGTAAATCATTTTCATTCAAACCCATTATTCACATTTAAAGGTTAGAAAATGCGACGTCATATTTCACGTAGGTAAGGGTGTTTTACATTAATAATCGTGACTTTATCGTATTATTTTGTAGGAAAAATGAAAAAAAAAACCGGCCAAGTGCGTGTCGGACCACGCACAATGAAGGGTTCCGTAGCTGGGATGAACTTATCCCAAGAACAAACTTAACATTGTAGTTGAAAAACATGTTCTCCCATACAAAATGTATGGTACAACATATTTTTGCAACTGCAAATTTAAGTTGGTCGATAATTACTCGTTAACTAGTAGAGCCTACTTAGCTGTGATAGTTTTCCTTTTAATTTCGTTATATATACTACTACTGTGAATTTTTCCACATATCTGGAACTTACCGTTTAGCTGGCAGGGGGGGGGGGGGACACTTGACTCTGACAAAAATTAGCCCTTTAAAGCTTAATATTTCGCAGACGGATCCTTCAATCCAAAAATGATTTTAACAAGCTCACAATATTTTTGAACGAGCTTTCTAACGATACCCCACACCATCGGAAAGACGAAAAAAAAAAAGATATCCCCACTTTACATGAAGGGGAGCTAACCTAAAAAAAAAAAATTTCATGGTTTTATTTTACCACTTTGTCGGTTTCATTAGTATGTATACTCATGCCAAATTACAGCTTTCTAGTATTAACAGTCTCTGCGCTAAGCGGGGGACAGACAGACAGACGGACAGACAGACAGACAGACGGACATGGTGAAACTATAAGGGTTCCTTGTTTACTACGGAACCCTAAAAAGGATAGTTGAAAAATAATTTTTAAGCCAGTTGATTCTTTAAAAAGAAAAGGGATCGTTATCAGAGATATCAGTTAGTTCATTGATTTATTTGTCAGAAAAGCCATTAAATTGAAAATTATTATATTATATTTGTTTCAAACTAGATCAATCAAGGAGTGGCCTGCTATTTCCAAGTTTGCTTAACATGTTCAATGACGGGTTCACATGTTAACAAGCGATTATTATCGAAGCGTATTTTCCTGATAAGGTACCGGACCATTTCATCCATTGTTACTATTTACACAAAGTCTGGCAATACGTTCATTGCTAATTAGGTACAGTCATTAGCAATAGAAGTAAACCAAACAATAATAGGTAGTTAGTAAAATATTCCCTTGGAAAAACCTGTCGTGTAGGAAATTGATAAAGTTATCATAGTTTCATCATCATCATCATAAATTATAAATTTATCAAAAAAAAAAAATGCAAACAAAAATAAGCCGTCGCGGGACGCCTAGCGGATGTGACACATCGAAACTATTCTGTATAGAAAATATATATGAAAGGATGGTTTATTAAAGGAAGACAAAACATATTCCTTATTTAAATTTCGTTCGTATTTGGCTGATGGCTGTTCGCCGCGTCGCCACGCCAACTTACAGCTAGTCTGACCCGCCGCATTAGATGTTTCCCATCAAAAAACCCACTTAAAACTATTTCATATATTGAGATAAATTATACCCCCACCAATTTAAAATCATTATATCTCAACATTCCATAAAAGTACAGATAACAACAATCGCTATAACTATTACATAATATTTTAGTTTTGCGCGTGATCACACAATAAAGCATTCTATGACGCTAACGCGAAGACGTGAGCGGAAAGTAGATACAACACATACCCGACGTAAAATGATTGATTGAGAGAGGAGCAAAAGAATTACCTGTGATAAAAGATTTTCCTGAAAAGCTCAAGTGTGCTATAGGATAGCTAGAAAATAGGAAATTCCTTTTTCACTGATGCTCCTGGGAATTAATGGGAAATTTTTGCTGCTGACCATAACGCCGGCTTCAAGCCTGTATTCCCCATGAAGGCAAACCAAACGTGACCAGTTATTAAAGGCATTGCGCCTATTAATAACCGTGTACAAATACAGACTACGCGCTGCTTCTGAGAAAAGGTAATTCTTCTTTTGCGGATGCTTCTTTTGATGGAAAATTGACACCACTGACAACAACGCCGCCCAATCAATCCTGTATTCTCTCTATAAGGAAAACAAAAGTGAGCAGTTATAAAAGGGTCGTAGCCTACTGTCATTAACCACGTTCAAATTCCGGGCTGCTTTTTTTTTAAAGATTTTTTCCGTAAATTATATATATTTGGCATTTCTTTTTGCTTAAGTCAAGCCTGCTTAGAAAGAAAGAAAGAAAAATATTTTATTTGGGACACGCACAGGAAATACAAACAGTAAAAAAAGGAGCATTTAAAACTAACAAAATTAACAGCTAATCAAAAAGAAATAATAATAATAAAACAGTTTCCCTCTTGCCTTAACAAATTACGTTCACGTCTGTACGCAAGGGTTCAATCCACTGCCGTCGCCAGTCTCTGGGTCGCAACAATGGATAGAATAGTTCCCATTGTATAACTTGGACCACCAAGTTTGTGTACCACTTGTGTATACACGAAATGCTAACAAATTGACTTGTAAGTTTACGCCTCTACTGTATTGTGGTTGAGTTTCTTGTAATTGTACACAAGTAATTAGGAAACAGATTGTGTGGATCAGTAACTTTGATTTATTTTGTTATAAAAATAGTGAAGTTTCGGTTTAGTAAGGAGGTGGAGCTTTTGGCTAAGTAACAGCCGCATGGGTCGATCCATCAGGTTAAGCTACGCTTGCCAAAGTTGGTCCGTGGATGGATGGCCATCTTTACATACGAAGACTCCTCTCCTCCGTGTCTCGGAAAGCACGTTAAGCCGTTGGTCCCGGCTGCCATATTTATGTGGATCGTTGACAGTTGTTACGGGTCGTCGGAAGCACAGTCTTACCTACAACCAGTCTTACCAAGGGGTATCGTATTACCCAGTTACTGGATTGTGGAGGTCAGATAGGCAGTCTAGTTCTATATAAAATACTGGTATTCAGTGGCATCCGGTTAGACTGAAACCGACCCCAACATAGTTGGGAAAAGGCTAGCCAGATTGAGTGAAGACCGATTTACTGGAAATAAAGGAATAAAATATATTTTTAAGTACCTACATTAGTATATTTTAAATACAGTAACAGGAGCTAAATTAACTGTTTTTAACTCAAACAATGCTTTGATTTATAGGGTTAATTGCAGTTTCGTATGATATTAAATTCGCAAATGGTTGTAGCTTTCTATTGTCGTAATATAATCACTTTTCACACTCAGAAACAGAGAACCAGGTAGAATATTAACAGGAAATCACACAGCATATTTCAGCATAAAAACTTGCACCTAAAATTCTTTTAACACCTGCTGCTACCACTACAATCGGACTGGTAACGCAGAGACTGAAAACAGGACGCATTAAAATGAAAAATTGTCGAGCTTATCTAAAAATACTGGCCACCTGATGAGAGAGTAATGCAAATGAATCACCTCGCCCAGATTTTAGCACTTTGTCAAGAAGAAAAAACATTTAGTTTTTGTATCAAGTGTCACTGAGATAAAAGAGCTGAGTCAGGAAAAAGTAAGTAAAGTAAAGTAAAAAACACGCGTGATGGATGTCGCCTACGAAACTAAAAAGGTAGAGGTTTTCACATTGTTTTAGTTTCGCAACAGTGCCCGGTGTTGGCAATCTTGTGAACGACATTTGTTCTAGATTTTTTGACTTTGTTATATGGACGTAAGGTAGGTTTAGTCACTTCGGGTAAAACCATCGTGTTATGTTATGTGTTCTAAAGGATTTTTTTTGTAAACGTATAAGTGTGCATTAAAATATCCACAAGTAGAGCAGTATGTCCAGACCATCTTAGATTCTTTTTTACTATGGCATAAGCTATGCTGACATAGTTATTGTTCACACATTCTGATCTCGTCACACGTAGTGACTCTGGTATTCCTTTCTGGTCGATACCAAAGAAGAAGAATTTAGTCACGTCTTTGGGAAAATTGCGATTAGCATTTCATTTGCAGTGTACTCCACGCACTTTTTTTTATTTGTTCTGGGGTGGAAAATGCTCATGGATGTCCCTCGCCCTGGGGCGGGCGGAGGGGTCTGTCAGACTCTTACTGACTAAAAACCACCGCGGTGTTCCATCTCGCACCTACGCCGGGGGTCGCGGGAACTACGAATCTTCCGCATCCCCCGACTGGTGCGTGCCTCTTCCTCGGGACAGGGAGTGAGGAGTGAGGTGTTTAACTCCCCCCGCGCCGTCTAAGAGGGGCGCGCGTGGAACACTAAGCGCCGCCACCGTGCCCTGAGCCAACGCCAAGATGTCCTAAGAAACTTGTTAACAATACATAGCCCCCCAGATATCTTAGCTCTCTAGTTATTTTATCTACTTTTAGCTACATATTCGAATTTGAAATAAAAGTTTTTTTAGTATTTTATACTATGTAATATAATACTAGGTGCTACTACGCTACGCTACATGTAAGTAGCACGTATAGTCTATAGATTAGCGTCCGACATTCATTTGCAGTATATTGCCCGTTACCCTACAGGAAAAGAGGATCAATCATTAATCGCTTGTTGATTGCCTTGTAGCGGCTAAAGATGATGAATTTCTAGGAAACTAACGGAGTTTTCCTAATTTACGGTCTGTTCACGCAGACGTGTAGCATCAAGGATCAAGTTTTTTTTTTGTCGAATTGAAATAGTTTTTGGTCGCGTCCGTCATGATTCACGATTTGTGAGTGTATAAATATGATTGTAGGAGATACTGAGCCTTTTAAAAAATTTCGTAAAACATAGTCTGATGTATTTTAAAGCAAGATTTAAAGCAGAGTAAAATGTTTTGTAATTGTAATGGCCGTAATAGTAAGCTCTCGTATATACCTATTCCAGAAGACAATCTACCATTAATTAAGATCCTAGTGTAACCAAAATGGGTGTTAAATCCTGAAGGAATTCTTCTTACAGAGCAAGGATTAAGACGAGAAGCTGCGAGCGTAAGATTCTGATCAGACGTTGATTGATGAATCGCGTGTTTTTGTTGATAAACTTTCCCTTTAAAATATCGAAGTCAATGCTTTCGATTATAGGGAAAATTTCCACCAATATTTTCCAGGTCGTGAAAGCGTAAACTAGCATTATTTATACCTTTAGGTATCTTTTTAAGGAATATTCTAGACGTGCGCAGAACAATAGATATGTCCAGTCTTGTGCGCTTTCATGTTGAGCAGTTTGTATTGTAAAAAGATTGGTAATACTAAAACTCATTCTGAAAAAATATATACAAAATTATGTCGTTTAAATAATACTACTTAAAGGTTGAACCGAGTACTTCGCCGGCACGTACATTGGCAAGAGTCGTAGATGCGCAGAATTAATTTTCGCTTGTTTTTCTTAACAGACATGTTCATCAATAAATTATTAGGGCAATAACCGTAGAATAATTACATGCAATAAAAGTGTCAATTTTTTTGTTGCACTTAGTGTACATGCGTGAACTTACTCCCTATACGTCAAAACCTTGCCAAGTTACGTGCCGGCGACATAGGCATTAAGGCTCGTGCATACTGGCGCGAATTGTCGTGCGACGCGACACCGGTAATGGATCAACCATGAAGTTTTATTAGTAATTTTATTGTTAAAGTTGCGTCGCACCGTCGCATCGCGCCTGTTTGTGGGAGCCTTTATAAATTGACACACGCCCGAAATACCTCAGCATTTACAATAGTGTTCCAGTAGTTTCGTGAAGTTTAACTAAACAAATAAACCCAAATAGATCTTAAGTATACGAAATAATGTAAACGCAGAATCTTAAATGAGATATCCACTAACGTAGTAACAGTTTCTAGTAGATTGTTTACCGAAAGTCCTTGTGAGCATTGTGTTTGCTACACAAACCAAGTTTCTGTACCTCTGAATGCTAAACAACACGGCTTTGCTCTACAACGTTGTTCTGTCCTGAGATTGTTGTTACAAGAACGATACGTCTGTTTATCAAATGACGGATTGAATTCAAATGCGTGTGTATACTAGCTTTGTATTAGAACACATTTACTAATTCTATATCCTCCCTTATCATATTGGAACGAAGTTTCTTATCGCACGTTATACTCAGCATACTTAGCAAATGAGAGCTAGTGCTAGCTTAGTGTAACTTTTTTCAGTCTTCATTTCATTTTTGATTTATGTATTTTGTTTTCTCGTCTACTCTAACACAATGACATGTTGTCTACATCTCTTTTTATTTACTTTCCTATCGCAGGTATGCTGGAAGACGTTTCTTTAGAAAAAAACATCACCTTTGTACGTATTTCCGTGTTTCTTTCATCTTGTCTGTATATACGCGTGTGCATAAATGGTTAAATAAATAAATCCATACTAATATTATAAAGAGGTATTTGTTTGTATTGTAGGGGGGTAATCTCCGGAAGTACCAGTCGGATTTGAAAAAATCTTTTTGCATTGGATAGCCCAAAGCTTGAGGAAGGTTATAGGCTATGTAATATCACGCTACGACCCTAAGGAGCCGAGCAAAAAGAAAGAACGCTAAGGGAAAACAAAGTAGGTAATAGCATGGGTGGGCGATGGGATGCGACGCGGTGGGTCGGGGGGCGAAATTTCACGCAGACGAAGTCGTGGGCAGAGGCTAGTAAAATACAAAACGGTGAGCTCAACAAACTGCAATAATTCTGTAAGTGTGAAATACCAGCTAGCACATAGTCCGCCTTCCTCAATCAACTCACCACAACTTCTAGAAATATTTATTACAATTCCGCCTGTAGTTCTAAACTACAATTTATAAACGTTGCACGTATCCACACAAGTCTAACATCGGCATTGTTTGAAAGTTTAATTCAAGCGTTAGTAACACATATTGATAACGTGGCTACAGAAATATGGGAACGTGTTCCTTTTGCTGTAGGTTCGTGAGATTTTAAGAGTAGTTTTGGGCACAATTCCGTAGAGTTTTGTTAAGAGGACTGAAATCTCGATAATACGCAGACTATCACATCACCTCGAATGTCTTTTATTGTTGTAGTATTATTTTTCTTCTTCTTCTATTCTTCTTGTTGGTCTAGTAGTCGCAATCGCTGCTGCTGAGCATTAAGGTCCTGAGTTCGATTCCCAGGTCGGGCAAAGTGTTATTAGGTTCTTTCATTAGGAATTTCTCAGTAGCAGCACTTGAATTTGGGTCCGGTTAGGCCCGGACTAGCTAGGTCTAGGCTAGGAAGTATTAACTACCAAGGTTCTGAAGGGTTTTCATTTACCCAGACTAGGTCCAGTTTTATTCCAGGCCAGAATTTTTGACGGGCACTATTTATTAATTCTGTTCAGTTATAAAATAAAACATGTCATGCTTGGATTCAGAAGGGAAAGACAGTATGTGTAAATGAAAGAAAGTTTATAGTCGCTTTTTACTATTGGGTAAAATTCCCGTATCTCCTACTCAGAATTTCCAAACCAAATTTTCCAATAACACTGAATATATTAATGTAAAAATATAAGATAAGTTTCAACAATAAAAGCTGGGAGCTTTCACTGCTAATTTGTGCACAACATTGTACAAACTTTTGCCGAATGAAAGTTGTTCGGTAACAGTGGACACCGGATTCGAAGTTATTAATTTCACCTACATAGGTAAATTTTAGCTTCTGAAACGGTCACAAATTCTACTACCTATAGCAATGCGATATTGTGTGTGTTTACCCGATTACGGCGAAGCAAAAAGAAGGGTTATGATTTTCACCGGTATGTATGTATCTTATTCATCTGTTCCCTCATAACTTCTAAACTACTCATCATAATTTGACAAATCGGGTATCGCTGGAAGCGTCTCGGTCGTCCGCTGTTTTGATAGGCCACGCGATGTCACATTAAATTGAATATGGCGCCCTCTACAGGACATAATAAAGTCATGAATTAAGAATTAAAGTTATTTCATGGTGCCAAGTTGGGTATCAAATGATAGGGCATTAGCACATTTCAAAAATATGTATAATTATAACCCCAACATAATTTAATAAAAAATAAAAGTACAAATAATACCTACCACTAGTATTTGTTTCAACTCATATTTATTTTCTTTTCCGATATGGTATTAGAACGCAATAAATCTTTAATTTCATATTGCAAATTCTATTTCAGTTGGTACTTTTACTTTTCTATTAAGTATGGAAGACAAGTTTCAAGACAATACAAACTATTTTGTTTATAAATAAAGTTTTATAGCGTAATTCCTATTAGTTCATTTTACAAAAATATTTATTAAAAGGTACCTACTTATATAAAATAATTTACAATTTTTTTATTTTTTTTATTTTGAACTCATCGCTAGCGCTTTTATATTGTAAATAAGCACACAGTCGCAAAGGTGATTTGGCAGAAAGCCCAAGTGTTCACGAGTTATGGTCGGAAATACAGTCCGCTAGTGGTCTAGGACTAAGCTACTATTTAACCGTGCAACTTGAGTTTTATCGTCTTTTAGAAGAGATGTATTTTGTACTCTATGAAGATTGAGATATTTGCTCCGACCACGTTGTATTCTTGTTAATTGTAAATGTTTTACTTTTATTTGTTATACTTTTTTATAATTAGTTTTTTTTTTAATTATAAATCTATCACTATAATATTACAGGTACTAAATATTACGTATTAATAATGTTGTCTAAAGTGGCACATTTTAAAGTTTTTGGTTGTTTATAAAGAAAGTGTATTTAATAAAAAACTTGTCGTAATTTCTACATTAAAGTTAAAGGGTTCACTTTAGCCTTTCAAACTAATACTAGACCTATATTAATCTCGGTTCGCACCGCTCATTCATAACACTCCTGGGAATTCCTATTACCCTCATATTTCATCCTTTTAAAGCCAATCTCAAACAATATCAGCGGAGAGCTCCTAGCCTATAGAGGCCTGGATACCGACACACATTTTCACACTTCATTTATCTTTATAAAAGTGAGTCGAACCTCCTTCTACCAAACTTAACTTGCCATTAAAGCCGAGCGAATGACGCGTAAAAAAGAGCGGCAAAAATATGGTGTAAAACAAATCTGACAAAGTATACAGTGAATAAAAACTCCATAGGAAAGAAGGGTTATAAATTTTTCTTCATAAAAATAAGTACAACAAAGAAAGATACAGAGGGCTAGGATATAAAATGTCAATATAAACGAGACTGTATTACGTGTATGGAATCAGGCTTTGCTTTGTCAAGTGTGAAAATAAGGTGGGAAATTTGAACATACGGGTCAATAATTTGGACGCACCCATAATTTATAATTTTGATTTCTAACATTGTCTTTTCTATAAAAATGGTTCTAAATACGTCACGCCTTTTTCCCATAGAAAGGCTGAAACTACATAACGCCTTTTGCTAAAGATGCTTACATACTACTTTTAGTTCGTTTAAGTTAATGTCATACACGTACACCACCCGGTTTTGAGTACTACATACTTGACTTCTTTACAATAATGGTTATATTAGTTATAAATTAAATCAGAGCTTTGTTTAAATCACCTTCATTTATTTGTATTCTCGACTAATCTACCGAAAATTTGGAGTTAAATAACACGCATAATATACCGTCCTCTTCCGAAAACCCGGTGATGACATAAAACAAAAATAAAAAATGGATATAGTGAAAACTAACCGTCCTAAAAACATTACAAACTACTGGTAATTGAACCGTGCGGTTGCCGTTAGATGCTTGTAAATGGAAGATATTTTTGTACAAAATATACAAACGTTTTAAAAAGCAAAAAAAAAATCACCATTCATTTAATTTTTTTATTACAAAATTCTTGTATTTTTTTTGTTTTTTATTAGGTACTTGAACCCCGTATGTTTCCAGCACAAAGGATATTTTCTAGCAACGCCTCCAGGTGTATCCGTGACCGCATTGCCAACGTGTGCTCATATGTTGCCCATTCTCTTTCGGCACGTGAGTAAAATAAACTTTTACTCAACTTTTACTTAAGAATTCCCTTGCAGACCTCTTCGTGGTTTACAAAACGAATAGATTGGTAACGGATTTACGCCAATAGAAAAATTCCTGTATTTTTTCAAACATATTTTTTTATTTAAAGGTAAAAGTTGAGTGAATCGACATTGTAGATTTAATTACTCTTTTATAACGATAAGGTCTTGTTCAACCAGACTGGTATAAATATTGGGAGGTAGGTAAGGGCTGAGAAATACGTACGTATTACTATTCACAGGCAAAATAATAATTATCAAGTTGCTACTCTGCAGCGTTTATAGTCACAACGTTCAGAAACTTGATTGCTCAAACCTTTGATTGCCAAAAAAAAACCTCTCTTTCAGAAAAACTACTATATATTATATTGATTTCCAAACAAATTCCTCTCTTTCAAAGAGCTCCTGTTTGCGACGACCGTAAATATTTTATTTCGTACATGTAACTAAAATGTTAACCGGCTCGTTCCCAGCACGTGAAAACTTGCCGGCTAAGGGAAAACTTGCAACTTTTAACGATGCATCTGACGTGCGTCTAGCTCCACCGACTTTTACCGTATTTTGCAATATCGAGTAACAAGTTTTGATACCTTCGATATTAAGTTCCTAGGAGTTTTGGCTATTAATTTCAGTGAGCAAAAAAATATCTCGCTTCTCGTAAAGAATTTACAAATAGCTCTTTGCTTTGTCAACATTATCATCATCTTCATAGGCAAAAACCTCGACTGCAGACTGGACATAGGTCGCCCCCTAGTCGTAGCCCGTATCGCCACATCCACCGGTGCTTTGCTTCTCGGGTCCAACGGAACCCCGCGTCGTTCACCAGGACATCGGTCCACCTTGTGATCCGATCAGTGCTAGGTAATTCAACCATAGTATATCACTCTTCACAACAGCAGCCTTATTCTTTAAAAATCTCCCAGTGAAATTTAAGATGAGGTGAGCCGTCAATGGTGTCAGAGTTTTAACGGAGAAATTTTTACAGAATAGCTCGGCAGATACGCCCGTAGAAACCACAAAAACGACACAATCAACATTTTTACCCACTACACCTCTAAAGGCATCCATACAGGTCACATTCCTATAACGCGAACATTTAAACTTTAATTGCCCACCATCTCAATTCAGTCGTATCACGTACCGGAATAACTGCCCAAACAACAGGTGTCCTAATCTCTTTATTTACCCTCTTAAGGGTCTTATTGTTCAATTTTACTTCTATTGTCATACTTTCCTAAACGTCATGTGACGTCAGAATTTGAAAGTGACGTCGTTACGAGGAAAATGGGGAGTTTAACCCCTTTTATGATGTCAGACGTCTTTGTGATAGAGATAATCCAGTTTCTACTGTCTTGGGTTAGTTCTGTAAGACTTGTTTAAAGTTAAGGACAAAATCTTCACAGACAAAAGAATGAGTTTAAAACCTGAATTATAATGAGATTTAATCGGTTTTATTTAGGGCGTAGGTTACAGTGTGTAAGAACTTACAACTAGTACTTATTAAAGTTATTACAAGGCTTTTTTTTAATATCCCATAACTCTAGGGTATGAATGAGACCATATCAAAGGATCAACTGGCATATGAATTATTTTAAAATGTTTTTTTTTTGTTTTCATTTTTCATACAAAATAATCCAACAGTCACGATTATTGATTACGTGAAATATGACAAGTTCGCATTTTCTTAGCTTTAAATATGAATGATTGGTTTGAATGAAAATGATTAACTCGTAGTTATCAATTAAACTTAAATACTCACATCGGGAATATACTTAATAGTGTTATGTTATCTTCGGAAGTATGCATTTTTGGACCAATATTCTTTGTATTTTTTTTTTGATACAGCATAACCCTTAAGTTGTGGGATATAAAAAAAACACGTTTTATATTTCTGCTATCATTTATTGTTATTTTTGTTATCTTTCGTTTTTTATTAGTATTATTATACTTTCGAATTTTCAATCACATTTTTGAGCTTCTATAAAATAGAAGGCACTGCCAGGCGATTTTGTCTTTTTTCACAAATAGAGAATCCAAAACGTTTGTTCTTCCTTTCATCCGGATCCGTTGATCACATAATCAACGATATAAATATGTCTAGATAGACAGTCAAAGCTGTGAACTCGTCGAAAAAAATAGCGTCCAACTGTTGGCCGCCAATTGCACGCACACTAGAAAAGCACAATGACGTTGCTTGACTGTAAGACGTGCTGTCACGCACACCAGCATAACAAAGCTGGCTTATTAGTTTTAGTTCTTTTGCAGCAGGACACTATAACTAGAAATTATTATAAATAATCAAAGCAACCAATATCCTAATTTATAATTTAAGCACAAGTAATATAATATAACGAGTAGGTGGTCACATTAATTAAAATTCACAGATTATATCGTGGTTATTGTTTATTTTATTTTGTATATCTCCGACCTTTTTAGCCCCTTTACAAGGATCGTGGTCAAACCAAGGGTAGGCTGAATGAATAATGTTCGCATAAATACTACACGGTTATAAAGCCTGTCTGTACAACGGTTTTTTTTATATCCCATAACTCTAGGGTTATATCCTATATGTAAAAATAATACAAAAGTCCTATAATATGTGAATATGTGAAAAATAATTTGTGCCAGTTAATTTTTGATAAGGTTTCATTCAAAGCCTTAATAACCTTTAACTTTGCTAGTTTACATTTTAAAGGTAGCAAATTTTTCCTATGAATTTGTTTTTTCTTGTACCATACCTATTGAATACTGCTACAGTAGGTCCGAACTCGTATTATTGGAACAAACTTCCATAACGCATGATAGTTAGATCGAAAAAAGTGTAACATTATGACCGTTATTGTGACGGTCAAACGTTACACTCTAGTCTAGCTCTCATTCGCCAAGTGCGCAAAAGCGAAACGAATGTTCCAACTGGGTGTCCCAAGACACCCCTCGATTGTTTGGTTGCTTCGAAAAATACAAATATTTTAATATATATGAAAAACGTATTTTTCATATTAAAATATTTGTATTTTTCTGCTCTCTCTCTGATTCTTCACTGATTATTTTTAAAATATCCGGAACATTTCTTCTGCTCATGGGAATCCAATGACGATGACCTTTTCTATAATACAGGTTTGTCCATATTATATACCTACCATGTTGAATAAAAGAAACGATGAAATAATTTATTTCGTTCCAACTTTTAAGTCTATTCGCAAGTGCGATTTGTCCAAACGTCTTAAGGTTATGAACAAATGGCTCACGTTTTATCTCCAGAACACCAGGCTTTTTCGCGATATTGAGTACCACAATTCGTCAAAGCTTTTCGTGACACAGTAATTACGTCATAACTGAGTTCAGGGACGGTGTATCGACCGCTTGATCCTACGATTATTCGCATGTCGCAATAAAGTATCATAATTATATTTATTTAATGTTGTGCCTTTTTCCTCCATTGAGCCTGTTACAAATCAAAGGACGTAAGCAAAAGATGTCCATGTCAAACGCAAAAATAAACATTGAAGCACGTACAAATATTCGATTGCAATAGCTTTGAAAAAAACAAAAAACTTGTATTCGACATAATTATCTAATCAAATATGAATTTTAGAACATTGAATTAGTCATGCTCTGAAACACTGAATCTAGTAAAAAATGTTGGTTTAAAAATTAAAATGCAAGTCAAGACTTTTGCTAACCTTTCAAGAAGTATTTAATTTATGACTCCAAAACCACCATTACAATAATGTTAAATAATTATGAAACTTACAAGCAAGGTAAGTTTAATAATTCAGTTTTCTACACTCAAACTGTTATCAGCAAACTCCAAGGAAGCTTCCATTTTATTTTATTATAAAAAAAAAGAAACAGGTCTGCATTCGACGGCCATCATTCTCGACGTCTCGGTAATAGCAGATTTCTTTTTTGCCGATTGTCTTATTACGGGCAATTTCCTTAAGTGGCAACCATCTTTGATCTTTGTGTTCGTATTTTCTCGCCTGGGCCTTCGAAGAAAATGGTATCGTCTGGTTCGAATGGATTAGGACCCTCGTACATTAATTAACAATGTTTGTCTTTCATTGTTTTACGTTTATCACAAATGCAGGTTCTAGTTGTTATAGAATTTGTTGGGTGTTTGATTTTTGTTGTGATTTATGTCCTTCAAGGATTTTGTTTGCCCTTAAGTGCCGTTTGGGCTGCTTTATTGTTGTTTATGATCACAAAATATCTTCGATGTTAATTAAACTTCGAAAAAGGTTGAAATGGAGCTTTATTCTGAATTATATTTTTACCCGCATAAGTATCGAGCCCATGGGAACATCGGGATAAAAAGTATTCCATGTTCCTAATAATAAAATAAAAATTATTCCAGGTCATCGTCTATAACAGTTCATGCAAATCCGTTCAACCGTTTTAGCGTAAAAGCGTAACAAAAAAAGAAATAAAACAAACTCACTAGGATAGTTTGGATGTAACTTCGTTGGTTTACAACCTATCAAAACTAATGAATAAGATCGTTCTCAAACCCCATTCATTAGCTTATGAAAATGAATGAATATGGTTTGTCTAAACAAGCCGTGTGCCCGTTGGGATTGCCCATCGGCAAAAACGACGAACTTACGTACAAATTTTCATCCCTTATTTAAACTTTTTAGAGGCGTATTTTCAAAACTCCTTCGTTAGTGCTCAGATTCGCAAAATAAAAAACTCATTATTTTAGACCTTGCGGTTGAGGCCGAGTGTTTTCTATTAGTGGATGATTAATGAATGAATATTCAAATGTTTTGTAAAGTATCTACTTTACAAAATTACAATCACAATGAACCTACATATACCCTCAATAATCTGAGACATCGACATGAATAATATATCGATATATATCTCCAAAGACCGACCTCATCCGTATAAACGACCTCAAAGCTGGTATTCATGTTGTCGTTCAGGTTTTCTGAAAAATATACGACATCAAGCGAGACTTGAAGTTCCAAGTCATAAAAGTGGTGCATTTAATGCTTTCTGGCGTCTCAGATAAAAGTGTTTCCTTGACTTGTTTTTAACGTTCCCCTTAAATGAACTGTGAGTAACGACATTCTATGATGGCTGAGGCTCTATTAGGGATTAAGTTTTACGGAGCGGTAAAATGGTGTAATAACTGACGTTGAAAGATTATAATGAAACGATTTTTGTTTATTATTTGCATGTTTAAATACAGACTTTCCGATAGACTTCCGTCTATTCTTCCGTGGACAAAACCCGTGTCTATGGTGGTCATGTTACTCGTACGCACGTCAGTATGTTTTTTTTTTTGAAGAGTCACGATGTTATTTTATTAAGTTTCAAAAAGCCCTGCATTACCATATTATGGTTATGGCCAAACATGAACTTCTGACGTATAATAATATCAACAATTTTGACAGCACCGAAACTGAGGTACGCCCGCTAGGTTCATCCACGTTAGAGTAATGTCAGTTGACATAATTTCGTATTCATTCGTCCTACTCCTGGTTTCATGTAGGGTACAAAGGATTTCCAACAGTTCCATCCACATTAATATTTATAACATGAGCTTACCTTTGTACATTTGTTTTGTTCACTTACAGCTACAGGCAAATATAAAGAAGAGGCTCATGCACTTTGATTCTGAAATTAAATTTGTCTTTTTTTATTTTTCATGTATAGTCAAAACGAACATTATCTTTGTCCCTCCGGTCCTTAGTAATAGTCTAGCCAATAATTGCGAAGGTCTAGAAGTGAGAAAATAATAAATTATATTTAATATTTAAAATTAGTATTACCCAGCTACCAGGTTGTGGAGGTCAGATAGGCAGTCGCCCCATGTAAAATACTGAAAATCAGCTGCATCAGGAACTACATTTTAAAATATAAAATGTCAAATTACTCGAATATGGTTGACATTGGCGTCATTGGGGCCATTTGGTTGGATAGATAATCATAGCGGTAGAAGGTATTATATAAGTATAAATCAAAATAAGTAACTTTGAGCGAAAATTATTGCTTGGATACCACTTCTATTTTGATAGGCAAAATCACTGTTTTTGAGAGCGCACAATGTTACACACGCAAAATATTGTGCTTATATGGGTGCATGCAACGGTACAAGAGTTGAAGTTAAGCTAAGGTTTAAAATTTGGAAAAAATGAAATAAGTTGTAACTTTAACCCTCAATATCTCCGTAACCATTGACGGGGAGTAATATGTCTCTCGAATTTGTTGACACCCATTATGTCTCGCTGAAAACCAATGTCATCGGCTTCCAAAGAAGCTAATACCTATTCAAAAACGATTAAATTTAACAGATTAAAAGTTCACAGCTAAATACAAGCACGACAATGTCAAATTCAGAAAATCACCTAAGTTGTAGTCTAGACAACAGTGAGAACCCTATTAAAATTGTACTGTCGTCGAACTTTCAGCAATTAGTCTTGCGAAAGTTGTGTCATAGTGCTCAGGGTTGCCACAACCAATAATTGATGCTTGAGTAGTCATTATTAATTTGGGTGGTCGATGGTCTTTGAATTTTCAGCATTAAAATCAGAATTAAACAATAGCTCAAGGATGGCGAGCCTCTGTATATCCACGTGCCATTTTTTCCAAATAAATAGTATGTTGGGCCACAAAAGGCATGAATGAAAGGCCATTGCATGCAGCTGAGATGATAATGCTAAGAAGGATGTGTTACACGAATGGATAGAGTAGTAGTAAGAAATGAGTATACAGGGTGTCTCAAACGTAGTGGTCCAAAGGCAAATGAGGTAAAGCGAAGGGGTCCACCTATCATTAACAAAATTAAAAGCTGGGATATGCTGAACAGTTTTCAAGAAATTTAACACTTCCACTTATATTTTTCGACCCTGTGAACATAATTTTCGACGTAACAAGTTCAAAACAGCCAGATTTGAACTAAAAGTGTAAAATTTCTTGAAAATAATTACAATAGCGAAATTTTCTGATCTGTTCAGAATAATCCCAGCTCTTAATTTTTTTAATGATAGGTGGACCCCTTCGCTTTACCTGATTTGCCTTTGGACCACTACGTTTGAGACAGCCTGTACAAGAGGAAGTCTGAAAGTCGCGCCAATGACTGAAAAGTTGTGCGGTAATCGGTTGTCCCGGTACGGGCATGTGATGCGGAGGAATAAGGAAATGTAGTATGAATGTCGATGGCTATGAGAGTAGGAAGACCAAATAAACGCGATGGATGGACTGTGTGAAAGATCATAATTAAGGCTAGAAAAAGGGCGACTACCGAGATGACGGACTAATAGAGAATTAGGGCAGAAAAAGACATGTTACGCTGACCACTATGGTTTTTCTGGAGTATGATAATTTTGATCGCAAAGCATAATCAAAAATTCTTCCCTATTATTCCAATTTATTTCAGATCGACGCAACTTATCTTCTTCCACACATCTCTATTAGCCGACATCTCAGTAGTCATCCCCAAAAGTCCTTCTTCACTATTTCATTACAATGTACTACAACAATCACAATACGAATAAGCATAATTTCTGTATTCTACTTAGGCAAGCTACAAAGGAGCACTAACCAGATTACAATGCAATTTCTTTTTATCAGCTAAGTGGGGGAGGAAAGACGATTTCAACCTGTAAATAGCATTTAAAGGCAGTAACAACCCGTAACGCAGGTCTTAAAAACGAATGACCAGGAAAGCTAAGACTAAGTTAGGATCAATTGCTCAGAATGGACTTTGCTAAGTAACTTGATTCCCTAGGTAGAAATTCCCGTAATATTGCAAATTGCACTCGCACTTGGATGTGTGCATTCTAACACGCTCTAGTAAGTTTAGAGACCTGTCCTACCGCCGGCGACTAACGAGAACCGAGTAGAACTTGCAAATAAAAACAAGTTGGCGAGCAGCGAGTGCGCGATGGCGAAGAGCGATTACTCGCTGGTAGGCGGATGTACCAACCGTGAGGCTCTCAGTGTTCTGCCCGCCAAACGAGCGTCCCTTTTTTTGTTTTTTGGGTGGCATCTCGTAGTTGTCCTCGGAGGACCTTACTCCTTAACCGGGCTATCCTGTGGCTGCCTAAAGCGACTAACTTAAAGCCAGTCAGGGCATAAACTAATACTTAAAAGCCTAGGCGAAGGGCACCCGCTTTGGGATACGAACCTCGGCTTAGGGCGTCGCTGGTGGGAGAACAGCAAGTCAGGACAGGCTGGATCATTTCTGGGTAATTTTTATTAATCGAGGAACTACTGGCTCAGCTTTAACGCGGGCTGGCACTGTAACGGGCAAGGATCGGGGGACGAGCGTCTCTGAACGAGTACTCTCTTATAAAGCTGTTATCGCTGCGACAATCGAGAACTCGCCGGGGGTGTGAATTGTCACCGCTTACGGGGTGTCCTGCGTGAGCGACGAATACGACGCGACGCGACGCTGCGAACTCGATGAACGCGATCAACTCAACGTCATACCCTGATTGCAGCCTATGTGACAGTCTGCGACAAGAAGAGCCGTAACGCGTACTTGTTTTGAGGGCGACCAGACGCGACACCACGAACTACGAAATGGTTGATTCAGAAGCGTTGATCGCCGTAGTGCGTGAGCAAACATTATTGTGGGACAAAAAACATAGGCATTATAGGAATCGTTTAATAATACAAAGAAGTTGAAAGAATGGACTTTCAAGCAAAATTGTACTGTACTTCTCCATAATTCGAGAAGTAATGACCAAAATTTTGGACATTTGTCGCGTGTATCACGCGACAAAAGTTTGCGTCGCATTACGTCGCGTCGTATTCGTCGCTCACGCAGGATAGGCCCTTACACGGGACTTACAATCTTTTTTACGGTGCTCGAGCGAGGAAATTTGTTGATCGTTGAGTCGCTTCTTCGTCGGCGCGGCATTGGGACAGGTGCCTTAGGACCTCCCCAGTGGTTGCTGGTCCATTTGGTAATAATATTCCGTGAATTTGAATTTGTATGCGTTCGTTTTAGTTTATGTAAACATAATTGGTACACATTCATAGAGTGTTAATAGTTATGTCGTTTTTGTTGCTTTTTAAGTAATTGTGGTATATTTTTATAGTGTTTTAATTTTGATATTAAGCCCTTAAAAAAGGTAGAAATCAACTGAAATAGTTCATCACTTTTTCTATTTTTTCGCTAACACTTGCTAACATTTGTAGGCATGCAACATCGAGTTTTAAGCTCACAGAACCATGATGAAGTAGGTAGAGTGCGTGCAAGATAAGTCTGCGCGCGACTGGTGGCGCTGGCGTGCTTAATTCTATAGGTACTGTAATACTTGAAATATTAAATCTTTGTTTAATTAATTTAATAAAAATATTTAAAATAATAATAATAATCTTATATTAATCTATACTTATAATAAATCTGTAGAAGTGAAAATTCTGTACATTGAAAATATCAAAAAAATAAATGGTGTTACTAGACCGACACCGAACGCAAAAATTTGATTAAATTTTTTTTTGTCTGTCTGTCTGTCGGTCTGTCTGTTTGTTCAGGCATCACGCAAAAACTACCGGTTCGATTACGATGAAACTTGGTATAATTATTCTTTGATATCCTGGGCACCACACTGGGTACTTTTTATCCCGGAAAAGTATCCTATCCTACGGTTGGGGGGTGTCAAAATTTGTATGGAAGAATTTTAACGCGCTGATTAACTCGAAACTCAATATTTATACTTAAACCCAAAAATTAAGAATAACGTGTATCAGAATTTTTCGAAATTCAACCCCTAAGGGGGTAAAATAAGGGATGAAAGTTTGTATGAAAAATCTTATTCCTTGAGGTAGTAAACATGAAACTTCGCACGAATAGTTATCTAAATAAATTAAAAAGTTTGTAGTTTTTTGTTTTTCTAAATTATCCCCTAAAGGGGGGTTGGGGGGAGTCAGTGTTTGTATCGAAGAATTTTAACGCGCTGTCCGATTAACTCGAAACTCAATATTTATACTTAAAACCTATGGGGATGTATGGGGTAATTTCCGACACACACGCGGGCGAAGCCGCGGGCAGCAGCTAGTTATAAATATATACTAAATTTGACCTTACATAAACGAGAAGACGGTGGCATACTTATAAGTTCCGATTTTGCGAACACTTTTTAATGAACTGTAATGTCAAACTAGCAGTCCAAAGTGTCATGAAACTTCACACAAATGACAACAAAGCTACGAACCTAAGAAAACATCCAAAGTAGCATTTTATTATTAGGTGAGAAACACCAACAAAAATCTTCAGCATAATAACTCTTTGACGCCAAGATTTAACTTTTTAATAGAATTTATAATAGCAAGCTTCTCAAAATTTGATTGTTGGTTTAAAAATTAAGGGAGCTTATTAAAAGTAGGTACTTACGGAGTTTAAATCTTTTAAGAAGTCACTTTCTATATTTATGAAACTCCTTCTCTTCCTCACTTACCTACTTATTATTTAATGCTTTTAAAAAACAAGGGGCTCGTGGCTAAGTTATAACAGCCGCACGGTTCGATCCATCAGGTTAAGCTACGCTTGCCGGGGTTGGTCCATGGATGGGTGACCATCTTTACATATCTAGAGACCTCCGTGCCTCGGAAAGCACGTTACGCTGTTGGTCCCAGCTGTTACGGATCGTCAGAAGCCCAAGACACTGACAACCAGTCTTACCAAGGGGTATCGTATTAACCCAGTTACTGGGTTCTGGAGGTCAGATAAGCAGTCAGACCCCAAAATATTTCGGAAAAGGCTAGGCAGATCGATTGCTTTTCAAATACAAAACCTAAATTGCATAGTGGGAAAAAAATTGCGAAATCAAATTATTAAAAAAAAACATTTCAATTTGGTCACATTTTTTTTCCAAAAAATCGGTAAAAGTGCAATTATCCACAAGACATGTAGGCGACAATGGTGTTATCCTTGGTATTGTTCCTGAAGGGAAGTCGACGGTTACAAAATTGTATCATTCTTTTTAGCTATATTTTCCATTACGTCGCGATTTTTCCACATCGCTGTTTGGACTGAAGTACTTATTATGTTAGTTTTATCTAAGTACTAGCGACCCACCCTTGCTTCGCACGGTATTTACGTCTTCACAAAACAACAAGATTTCTTTATTATAATAAGTTTGATAATAAAACATAAACATTTATAAAGAATAGAAGGCTCGTGCTTAGTGGCGCGACTTGTCGCGCGACGCGACACCTCACACCGGTAATTGTTCAAGCGTAAAGTTTTCTTAGAAATTGTTAAAGTCGCGTCGCGCTGTCGAGTCGCGCCTGCTTGCAGGAGCCTTAAACCTTCCGGAATAAATTTTCTAAATGATGATGAAAACCACATCAAAATCCGTTCCGTAATTTAAAAAATAACGCGGTTACACAGACAGACACCAAAAGTTATGTGAGTGACTTTCAGCAATTTTTCGTTTTATCTGTTGGTCTGTTTGTCTGGATGTATGATCCGATTCGGCGAAAAAGCGGCTGAACAGAATTGGACTTTTAATTCCGTTCAGCCGTTCCCATGGGATATTTCCCAACATCCATGCCGGCGAAGCCGCGGGTAAAAGCTAGTTTATAATATCTAATAGATTGTTTTGTAGATTGTTTTTTTTTACTGAAGTTTTAATAGGTTCCCATGACAATGTATCAAATCGTGGTCTCGTGTTTAATCTAATTGAATGTTGTAATCATATTTTGTGAAATAAAATAAAATTGCGGTTTGGTCCAAATTAATACAGTTTTATTGAAACCACAATTGTATTGTGATGATGATGATGACTGATTAGTGATTTAATTAGATGAAATGTTTTGCTGGTCAAACTTAATTGTTGTTGGCAAGCAGTATTATTAATGAGTGTTTGCAAATTGTACAGATAAGGCTGCCCGGCCACGTCCGATAATAATCGGTGACCGATTTTTTGTAGGAGAAAAATAGAACACACTGATAGCAATAGTGCAACGCCTCCTACAAAAAGTTGGTCAGAAATAAAATCGGTGCATCCCGACCGATCCCATTATCGGTGAAAAATGGAACTTTCGGAAATGTAGCATAAAACACACTACTCACCGACAGTCAGCCGCATGCTCCCTCGATAGCCACAAACAAAGTGACGGATGTAGGCGTTGAGTCGACCACAAAATCGGTCCTAAGAATCGGAGGAAAAATCGGCCCGATTATCTGTCCTACAAAAAGTAAGTGTATGTAAGTGGGCGGGCAGCCTAAAACATAGCCAGTACCACAAATATCATGCATATATGTATTGTTTACAAGTAATGCAACAATGTGGTTTTTTTTTTTCGATACCTATTCATAAATAGCGATTATCAGTTTCGTGCCGTGTCCTAATGTTGCTTCGGGTCGGCTTTGTTGTTGAACAAATACTATGAAAATACGTGTAGCATCCTGTCGGTATATTAGGACACGGTGTTTATTTTACAGAAAGACGAAACAAAATACAATATTGTGTCTTGTGCCTATCACAGACGAAAATGTGGTAGGCATTTATATGATTGGCATTGATAGGACATTGATACTCGCAAATAAATCAAACCCTTTATTTGCGAGTATGAAAATATGTCGCATATAAATGGCCATTTTTTTTATTACGTTGACCTAGAAGTTACATTTTTGTAGAGCTCCAAGAACCGAAATTCATATTAATTTTAACTTGATACCTCCACGCGTTCGTGAGAAAAAGGGTCTTGACAGACAGACACACGGACAACGACGTGATCCTATAGGTAAGGGTTCCGAGGTACGGAACCCTCAAAAGCAATGTGACAACAGTGTTAAAAGTTCACGTTACAATTAGGTCAAACAGAAATGTGCTTTCATATCATGATTCGGACAGTTTTCTCGAATGAAAATTGCTTACTGCTGCACTCACACTAAACCTTCGCGTGCCCGTGGCATTTTAGTTTCCCGCGGCCAGTTATAAAGTTGAATTTGTGAAATGTATTGCAGAATTTGAACGCTGCAAATTGTTTTCAGTTCATTCTGGACAGTTACTTACTATAGCTTTATTTTAAGCAGAGCATAACATGAAATTACGCCTGTATATCCGAAAAGCCTACAAGGCAGACCAAAACAAAGTTTGTTTTTGCTGAAATTCTGACATTATGTATTATCAAGTCATCGTGAATAAGTTTCCGTAATTGAGAACGTACCTTATTTCATCCAATATGTAAACGACAATGAAGGAATAACGAATAATGTTAGTAGGTATTAATCTATTTCTACTACTTTAGTGATTTATTTAATATTGTTCGCATCAATTCTATTTTAAGCTAGCGCTACCTATGGGCGTAAAAATGTACTTGTCAGCATACAACTTACAACGGAAGCAGCGTTTTGATAAAACCTCTCTCCTCTACAAGTCTAGCTATGGAGACGGTAACTCTATACGCCAACAGAGGGCGTTGTTGCAAATATTTCATGAAACTAAAGATGGAATGGGGCAGCTAAATAAAGTTCAAGTAAATAAGGTTTCATTTAACACTATGAATGCATGCAATGTATCCTTGGCTTGACAACAAACAACTTTTTTTAAGATATCAAAATCAAAGTTTTGTCGGGTTCCGATATAAAATGCACCAGGTAGGTACCTACCAAAATAATTTTCTATAATTGAAAAAAGTGTGATAAACTTTAAAAAGGTATTATTTATACAGAAGTGTAAATATTGAATGAATTAAATAGATAATTGAAAGTTTTATTTAATAATACACAAAACATGTTGTAAAAATTGGTAAAAACCATTAGGGTACTAAATTGATCTTCGAATCATTCATATTATACTAAAAAAATATATTTTAGTTCATCTAAAACACAATTCAACGTTTTCAAAAATGAAACTTTCATCTGAATCACCAATATCTTCCATCCACATATCAGTAATTGGTAGCCTGTTTACGTTGGAAGTCTGCAGCTCTATGATGGAAGTGGGCTCTCTCGCGAAGCCATTTCTAGACTGTAACAAATTATTATTATTTAGGATTATCTGATGGTTAACTGGGAGGAGCTCGTGGCTAAATAATTAAAGCCGCATAGGGCGATCCATCAGGTTAAGCCACGCTTGAGGAGATTGGTCCGTGGATGGGTGACCATCTTTACATACCGAGACTCGTCCGTGCCTCGGAAAGCACGTTAATCCGTTTGTCCCGGCTATTATTCGTGGATCTTTGGCAAGTTACCGGTCGTCAGAAGCCCGAAAATCTGGCAACCAGTCTTAGCATAGCCCACTCCATAGCGTGCTGAGCGCCCTTAAATTGTGGACTAGCCCGACTGTCAGTCTCCACGTTTCGACGCCGTATGTTATAACGAGCAGGACGCACTGGTTGAAGATCTTAGACATCAAACAATCAACAGAAATTCATATATGTACGAATGAATTTTGTCATTATACCTATTAATAGGTATACTTATGATATTGGCCCTGGCTGTCAGCCGTGGATCTTTGACAGTCGTTACGGGTCGTCAGAATTCCGAAAATCTGGCAACCGGTCTTACCAAAGGGTATTGTATTATCCAGTTACTGGGTTGTGGAGGTCAGATAGGAATGTCGCTCCATGTAAAATACTGGTATTCAGCTGCATCCGGTTAGACAGGAAGCCAACCCCAACATTGTTGAAAAGAGGATAGGCAGATTGATATTGATTTGATGATTAGTTGTGATGTTAATTAAGCAAGCGCATATTACAGCCCTTTAGGGCCGCACCGCATTGCATTTCAATACTAAAAACTGACCAAGTGCGGGTCGGACACGCACACAAAGGGTTCCTTACCGTATATCAGTATTAAGATCGAGCAAAAACACCGTTTCTTGTATGGGGACCCCCATTAATTATTGACTTTAAAATTCTGTTGGGACCATTCGACGGAACCCTTAAAACACCACGGTGATTGCGATGGGTAATACAAAATGAAGGAAAGTGGTGAGGATTTTTGCCTTGTGGTGCGGCCTACCCATGTCAGCCATGTACGTCAGTTTTAGTGTGATTATGAGGTCTGAAAACCTATCTTACCATACATTCATCAGAAGCAGATGGTACAGAATAAGAGAACGGGTATTCGCTACTTGGGTTTGGTCCGATCACCATATCATTCCAAGTCAACAACTGCACCGCTGACGACAAGTTGAAATTTTTGCCGTTATTTTGAAGGTTTTTGCAGATGTAAATTAGCCTTTGACGGGCGGATACTGATCTTATTTGCAACCACCTTATTTGTTCTATTGATAACTGAAACAAACAAACAAACATTTGAAGCATTGCGCGTTTTAGGCATCTTTAAATATAATAAAAATGAATTGCTGTTCGTTAGTCTCGCTAAAACTCGAGAACGGTTGGACCGATTAGACAAATTTTGAAATATTTGTGGAAGTCCAGGCAAGGTTTAAAGGCTCGCACAAACACCTGGCTGACAGGCAGCGCGACCCTTGTCCCGCCCGCGATATCGTGACAGTGTGTACGAGCCTTAACAGTTTGAGAAAATATGGATAAATTGCTGTAGGTAGGGTAGGTAGGTATGTAGGTATGTAAGTAGGTATGTAGGTAGGTAGGTATGTAAGTAGGTATGTAGGTAGGTAGGTATGTAGGTAGGTATGTATGTAGTTAGGTAGGTAGGTAGATAGATAGGAAGGTAATTAGGTAGGTACGCCGTAGATAAGTAAGTACCCGTGCGAAGCCGGGGCGGGCAGCTAGTTTTTCATAAATATCGCTTACGTCATTATATAAGAGATCCGGTGTGTTGCCTATCCTGCTACTTAGCCAGTGTTTTCCTGGACCAAAAGATGTATATTCACGTGTATCCGGTTTTCCTCGAATACAAGTCTCCATGGTCTCCATATTGCAAAATACTTGAAAAGCTTGCGCTGGCGGTCCCAAATAATATCTATCTGCAAAACAATAACAGTCAATTTGAATTAACCTCGTCTTAAAATGTTGACTTAGGTTAGGTGACCTTCAATACCATAAAGGCTCGTACACACTGGCGCAATATCACGGGTGCGATAAGGGTAGCGCTACCTGTCCCACCCGCGATATCGCGCCAGTTTGTACGAGCTGTAAAGCAGCCTGGTATTCTATTAAAAAAAAAAATCGTTTGTGGTTAATTCTTTTTTTTTTGGTTAGAAGATGTTTCAAACTAAACAGATTTTTTTCAACATTTTCCTTACCACTGGTAACACCGGGTGGTGCAGATTTACAAGTAACTGTTGCTGGCGACTCTATTGTCCCGAACTTCAGGGTATCTCCGTCAGTACCTGGGAAGGTGTTACAACCATTTATACCTTGAGCTCCATCTTCTTTCAGAAGGCATCTATGGAGTTCGAACATGTGGCGGCATCTACAACGCCACATGCGAACTACGCGTCACACTGACGTCAAGCAAAATCCTGCATCGCGCAAGCAAAGTTAACCGCGCGACTACCATATAATATAAAACATCACAACATCAATCGTCGGACAGTGGCCCACCAGACACGACCCATCTGGTCGGAAGATCCTTCCTTTTCTATGGAGGATGAGTGAACTTTACACCCTGTTCCTCATACCTCTTAAACAAGTAAACTATGCGGCACCCGTGTCGTTTATGTCGAGTTAGTGTTTATTGACAGACGAGGCTCTGATCAGCCATAGATGCACAAAAGCGGGATAACCATAGAACTTACACGCTCTTATTGTGAGGGGTTAAAGCATATAGCCGGTCATAAGTCCGACTATTGATAGTAAGTCTATGAAAATGAACAAACTTTTGAACTTTTGAGAAATATGAAGAAAAATCAACTTTTCCTACAAAGTGCAAAAACCGCGTGATCAAAATGTGCCCATGTTTTTTCAAGTCGCTCGATGTATTATATGTGTCATCGCACAATAATAAACACAGCTAAAGCACTAGGAAGTGGTGAAGGGTGGGCGTTTTGGGGGACTGTCTTATGTAATTTTGACGTTCAAAAAGTGCTGATTCTCAGCCTAGATTGAATAAATGACTTTTGATTTTTTATTTTGATTTTGAATAGCTATTTACCCACCACCTTTGTTTAACCGCATTTAAAGCAAATTAATGACTTTGACTTTGGCTTTGAGTAAAAGTTATTCATTTTCAAAACTTTGTCCTTCGTAAAACCTACCAGCCTACTCGACAGCAGTATACTCGACTAGTACAGTTCGATTCAAACTTAATGGCGGCTCGGAAGTGAGCTACTAGCTGCGCAGTACCCCACCCCTCGCTCCCGCTGACACATGAAATTCTTACTGCGCAGCGACTCGCCTCATGTTCCGAGCCGCCATTAAGTTTGAATCGAACTGTAACAGCGATTCGAATAGAACATGATAAAATTAAATTAAAAATATATGTAATTCTCTTTGAGAAGGGTTGCACTTCCATAGCTTTATAAAACACAAAATACATACTTTTGTTATACCCACAACCGCAACCGCCCATTATTCCTGATTGTCCTGGAGGCCCTCTCAGCCCCTTCAATCCCTGAAGAAAATAAATATGATACCTATTCAAATTATCATAACGTAGGCTATGGCGACATTGTGATACTTTTAGCGCGAATTACTAACCGCATTCAAGAACTGTCAGTGTCAATATTCCATAACAATTTTGTCACTAACAGCTCTTGAACGCGATTTCGATGTGCTGAACGCGTTGAGTATCATTGGTGAAATTCGCCCTTAGTGTAGGTATCTATGTTTCGTTCCCAGAAGACAAACATTAGTAGACTAGGAAACAGCCTAAAAATTGCTCAGTATCATAAACAACCCTGTATGTAGCTATAGGCAAGGAAATTATTTTTTAAACAAATTGACACCCTACGGCAATTTAACAAGTGTCAAATAATGACAATGGTTATGATTTGAAAATGCGGACAATTTAAGATAATTATCAAATTAGTTATGCAATTTTCACTGACTTTACGTAGGCAAAACTTTTAAATTAAAAAAAATGCTTTTAATAATTCTTACCGGAAGTCCAGCTGGACCAGTGATCTCCAGCCCCTATGAAAGGAAGTGACATTAGTGATATGAATTTGATTGAATCATTACCTTTCAGTAAAGCTACTCAAGTGCTTGGGGATCTTACGACTGCGGCAGCGAACTGCTGAATGCTGATTTTTAAGCTAAACACAATACATTTCACCACAAATTTCTTATTTGCCATCGATACACTAAAGCCGCGTTTTCACTAGGCAACATTTGGCGCGCAACACGTGACGCTCAACATGTACGGCAACGCTGCCCAACAGCGCGCGACGTTGTCAGCTGGCGCGCAACATGACGCGTGATTTGTTGTTTGTTTAAAGAGCATCGTTAGTTGAGCATCAATTGTTGTCGAGTGGAGACGTGCTACGCAACAATGTCCGTAGTGTGGTGTTACGAACGAGTGCTCAAATTATAACCACTGCCGCTGAAATCAACACAAGTTCCTCTGGCGACATGTTGTCGACGACTGACGTAAAGTAGTAGATACGTAGACAGACAACGTTGTTCAACAAAAGTTCCGCGCTGGCTTTCAACATGTTGGGCAACTTGTTGTGCAACATGTTGCGCGTTAATTGTTGCCTAGTGGAAACGCGGCTTTAGAAGAAGAAGTAAAGCTACTTGGTTGCGTTTTAGAAATAGCAGAATACGGTTTTTCTATGCTAGACGAACTGTTTTGCAGTTTATAAGCACTATTTTGGTAGGTATTTCGTCTTGAATCAAGATCAAGATTTTTTCTTTATTAGAATTTTGGTCATCGCTGTAGAACAAGAATCGAAGAGTCTTGAGTAGATCAAGAGTCTTGTGTCTGATTTGCGATGGCAAATATTAGAGTGTTCATTTATTTATTTATTTATTTATCGTACCTACAACTACCATTACAGATCTGCGATCCAATGCGATAGAGGGGCCTTACATGCTAATCCTTAATATACATCCTATATAGTTACATAGGTACTCTATCCTAAATCTTAACCTACATCTAAATAACAAATAATATATAATGCAGCTTTTGCGAGTACACTCAAGTTGCATGTTAATACATCAACCCTCTCATCCTCTTCATGCATGCGTTGATAATGGGGCGCCTACTGGACAACTAAACGCTGTGGCCACACTACACTAAAGTGAATCCCGTAAGGGCTGCTGGACTCGACTACTCGCGTCGATTGTTTTGACGATTAGTAAGTAACGCGACTGTCGTGCCAGTGTGATCACCTTCATGCACCTGTCCCATCGCCGGCGATTGAAGCAAGTAGAGCGAATAAAAACGAGTTGTTTGTTTAACTCACCGCGTGTCGGTGTAAACAGTGAGCGATCAACTAATAATACATTCCCGGACTCCTAAATCTTTTTAAACGAGACCTTTGCAAGTACAATCTTTGAAGGTACGTTTCTTGAGCGAGAAAATAGTCGATAGCTAGTCGCTTCCTCGTCGGAAGGATAGGTGCCCCATACAAGTTAATTGACACAATCAGCGCGAGCGCATTTTGTCCTGTAAAGAAGCGAGAGTGTTCTTCACTTCAGACAGGCCAGAGCTAAAATTGTACATTTCAGGGCAATTTCTATTTTATCGGCGTTGCCGAGTCGACGTCATATTTTTAACCATTATTGCCAAAAATTTTGCAATTAACTCCCGTGTAAGTGCAGTGACAAGTTATCTGAAGACTTACCGGGTCTCCTTTTTCACCGGATAATCCCTGAATAAAAAAAAAACAATGACATTTTAAACACCCTGACAGAAGTATTTTTGAAAGACACTAAGTAAATTAATAAAACTTACTGGATATCCAGAGTCACCCTTTCTGCCTTTTAGACCTGGTAATCCGCCCAGACCCTGAAATTTTCAAAACCATTGTAATAGAAATCAATTCCTAAAGCAGGGCTCAATGTATTATGTATTATGTACAATGTATTTTACAGGTGGTTCGGAGGAAACGATTTTTTTCCATAATATTTTTTTCAGGCTTGGCAATTTTGTATGGAAAATAAGTTCTTAGAAATCTTCGCCTTTTCGTATTTCGCTCAGTATATAAATTAAAAATACCATCTAGTTAAGATGTTTTTTTTTAATTGACAGTTTACTCTTCCGATCTAGTAACAGACAGTTACTAAATCGGAAGAGTCAATTGTCATGACAAAGATCTGTGTTACACCAATTTGGGGATAGAAAAATTGTAAACTTTGCTATGATAAGTAGGTAACTGCGTAAGACACATAAAATGTAAAATGTAAATCACACTTTCTATTAGATTTCAAAGTACCTACTTTAAAAAATTAAAGCCGTTATTTCCTGTTAAAATCTAGGATTTTCTTCTTCTTAGCTGTCTTCAAAGTTACGATAATTATGACCTTCACCGTAAATCTTAGGGATTTCATCAATGATATTATATTAAACAGATATGTTGTAAGCGTGCGCATTATGAAGGCTCGAAAACGTCCTAATTGGGACGTACTATCTTCAGTCTGCATCACACATGGCGATGAGCGATACGCTTTGCTGAAACTGCTGCGTAGAACACTTTTTTCGGTTGTTTTGTGAGTTTATAACGTATCTGTTTATTAGATTAATATTGGGTTTCATTATTATAAAAAAATACTTACAGAAATGCCGTTAGCGTCGTTTTCACCACGCGTAGTTGCTGTAGTAGAAGTTCTCAGATCATCCTTAAAATAAAAAATACCCAGTTATTAAAGCTTGTTTACAAGGTATTGATAGATATACAAGGTGGAGACGACAATACAACAATAAATTCTAATGACGTTCCCAGTCTGCATACGAAAATTAAATCAAAGATCTCCAATATTTTAGTCACTATAGCTAGTCTAAGATTAGCAAAACCCATAGTCGGCGCATCACTACTATTTAGTTTGTTAGAAAAAAACACTTTTTTGATTTCTATGTTAGGATTTATTTGATAGTTCCTAAATACTGTTATGCATTAATATTGCCAGTGTTTTCATTTATTGTTGTATTGTCGTCTCCACATTGTATACATAAACACAAGCCTTCTTCCCATGGAGAAAGGAAGAAACTACAGAAGGCCACTTGCTAAGATTTGTATTGTGACATTTCCACACTAATTAGTAAAAGTACTTTAAGAAACTGTTTTTTATATTGTTAGATGGGATATTTTTTTTTCAACTGCAAAGTTAAATTTATCCTTCAATATTCGGAATCAGAAATTCACAAACCGTATCTTGAAGTAATAAGCTCCTATTTAGCCTTTATTTCATTCTAATCGGCGCACACTCTAATTGATGAAAAGTTTTTTCAACTGCAAAGTTAAGTAAGTCCTTTAAATATTTAATATTTTGGCATATTCCAGGATTTGAACAAGGCGAATGACAAAACTGTCCTGGTAGCTTCTTATTGGCCGAACAAAAGCAGAATGGCAGGATTTCATGCAATCTGGGTGTCCCATTTAGACTTCGCGTACATTGGTACCAAATACTCTCAAAATAAAAGGTAATCACAGCATATGTTTTTCGTATTTGGTTACACCAGAAAAACGGTGTCCGATGGTGGCTCCGTTTATTTATTTTGATTTCATGTAATTTTATTTATTTTGTTTCAATTGGTTCTAATTTATATTGATTTAATCCAATTTAATTTGACTTTATTTATATTATATAATTATGTGATTTTTATTTTATTGTATGATGTATTAATCTTATTTTATGTTTGGCAATTGGTGTTACTTTCCTGAAATAAATGAATTAATAATAATAAAATAAAACATATTAATAAATATGACCCCGTGATGGTAACCCCGTGACCAAAGAGCACTGTTGACTGCATATAACGCAGTCAACAGTACATAATATATATGACATTCAAAGATGGCGGAATTTAATTGTTCCAGGGAAAACTGGAGCAGCAGTCGATCAACACGAAAAGATAAAGAAGAATCCAGAATCAGATATACATAGGACGTGTCACTTGAGTATAGCCGAAGGCAGCCACTGAACCCTCAGGGCGCAGATGGCGCTTCAATGACTTACCATTTTCAAAGTGCAGGTAGCTGAAACAAAAAACGTATTCATTGAGCAGTTATCGTCTTGAAATAAATGTATTAATATCTATATTTATCGATGTTTGTTAAACACCGATAAATATTTATTAACTAACGTATCAGTCGCTACAATAATGACATTAATTGGATTTCCTGTTTACTTACAAAACAATTTATTATTTTAGCTGCAACGGTTAATAATCCGCTCAAAACGTATGCTATTAAATAAATGTGGTAGGTAAACAGGGAAATCGGTGTCAGACTTTTCTCAAACCAAATAAAATCCCACCCACATAAATGTTTCTATTCTGTATGAAGTCTTTTTAGGGTCCCGTAACTCCGAATGACAAAACGGAACCCTTATTAGGATCACTCGCGTGTCTGTTTGTCTGGCTGAATGGCTGTCTATCCTTCTGTCAGTCAATTTGCTCCCAATCTACTGGACCAATAAGTGTGTACCCAACATATGAATTTCTGTGAGCCAAACACAGACGTGCAACGTAAATAAATGAATTTTGATTAAGGGGGTCACTTTTTGGGCAAAAATTGGAAATGTAAACTAAAAAGTTTTGCAAACTGTACCAAGTGACATATCAAATAAAAAGGCTAAAAAGGTAGTGAATATCTCATTTTTTTAAATAATTTAAAACTCAATACTTTTATAGATATTTAAGAAAATTGATGAAAATTGACAATCGACCTTACCTACGAAAATGCTGAGTTTTAACATTTCGAAAAAAACTCAGGGAATAGTTCTATACTCATAGATTACAGGAAAACCTATATATGAAGTTTGAGGTCTTAAAATAACATTTACAGTTGGATTGTATGGGGAAACATATTTTTCAACTACAATGTTAAGTTTGTTCTTGAGATGAATTCATCCTAAGTACGGAACTCGTCATTGTGCGTAGTCCGACACGCACATGGCCGGTTTTTAAAATTGTGTTCTTCTTACCTGTCATTTTGTCTCCTTGATTTTCGCCACCTGTTATGCTCTGAAAATAAAGTAAGTGTACTTAAAAAATATTGTAACGGTAGGTAGTCTAAAAACCCAATATTGAATCTACCTAGTTTAAAATCGTTTTTCGTCCGATTCAATAAGGAAATTTGTTTAATATAGTGGGTAGAATCGTCCCCTTGATGGATGAGGGTAACTAAATCACTAGCCTATATACCTAAGTAATATATATTTTTTTCTTTTTTCTTCTTTCCATGTATTTATATTATAGGTTATTATAGGATAGATATAGGATAGATTAATATAGGATAATATAATATAAGTTCAGTGCAGAAAAATATTTATATTACTTAAAAAAAAACATCTAGGTATTGAATAATGCTTTTCCAATATCACGCGGCGGGCACATATTATTATAGTAAATTATAAAAAAACATTTCGTCGGTTAAAAAAAGAGTAGCCTGTATCTTAATCACATTCGTGTATTCCCGTTCGTCCCACTGCCGTCCAGGCTACTCTATTTTTAACGACCAGATACTGAAAAAAGTCTATTCCTAAAATGATTTTTTCAGTTTATGTATATTAATAATGTTTAAACTTATAATAAGGTACTTGGAATTTTGGCTCACCAGTTTAATTCCAGGAATGATTGCTGTAACAAGAAAAATCGTAAACTATTTAATTTATTTTGCCAGTCGTTCTATAACATCTTCATTAAGAAAAATTCAAAATGATTTAAAAGTAGGTATAAAGTAGGTAAATAAAGAGTTTCGAAATTTTATTTTAATGTAATTTTTTATTATATTATGATGTATTTTTTAGTTTTATTTTGAGACTTACCCGTCATTTTTTTAATTTGAAGTGTAACGAAAACAAATAAAATGTATGCTAATATTTTGATATCCATTTTTTCAATCGTCGAGACAGACTGAAACACCTACGAAAAATATTTATGTAATCGAATTTGCCTGTAATATACAGGATGAATAATATGTATAGTGTCAATTAGTGATTATGTACGAGTTTTATAGCAGTTTTTAAAAACTATCCGGTAATAGACATTGCTCCAAAAACAAAATAACAGTCATCAACTTATGAAAACATTAAGCGCTCTTTTAATTTAAGCTTTTGATGGGCAACTGCGCCGCCGCGGCCGGTGCGGTGCGGGAGTCATAAGGTACTGCGCACGGACGGTGTTTGTTTAGCGCAGTGCGATGCGAACTGTTATAACCTTGATTTGCATAGAAACGGTCAACAAGTAATTAAGAGAAGTACATCCTGCACTTCTCAGCATTCCAAGCTCAGATAACACCGATAAGGGCCAACCGCCGTCGCCCAAATTCGAGGACACATTCATCAGTCTGTCTCGAACTCCATTAAGAGCCACACACGTCCTAAATCTTAATTTTGTAACTTACTATTTCTTTTATATCACTACATAGTATAAAACAAAGTCGCTGTCGCTGTCCGTCCCTATGTATGCTTAAATCTTTAAAACTACACAACGGATTTTGAAGCGGTTTTTTTTAATAGATAGAGTGATTCAAGAGGAAGGTTTATATGCATAATACATGCATAATATTGTAAAGAAACACTGATAAAAGAGGTTTCTAATGTGATGTCGTAAATAAACTCATTTTTTTGCGCTTACATTGCAAACGCTGGCTGAACCCCACGAGATAAATCAAAATAATGTATTACAGTATTGTACACCTTAAAAAGGTCAACAAAAAAGTCCGCGATGGTATATGTCTATCTCTTAAGGATAACCCACAATAACCATTTTTTATCCTTTACATTTTACGGGAAAAAATGGCTTATTTACGAAGTGATTTTAAGCAATACAGCATTAATCCTTATCCAATTAAGTACCTTAAATACATTGTACATTTAATATCGATCAAGATGGCCCTTTACAGCATGTAATTTAAATGAGTATTTCCGAAGATATTACAGATTTAAAATGCAGGGACATAACGGTGCGGCGGTACCGGCCCGGCCGGCGCGGCGGCCGGCGCGTGCTTATAAATAGCGCGTCGAAGGCCGCGATTCGCCCTATAGCACTTTAGGATTAGCAGCGATCGCACGCGTTTATCGGACCGGTGCCCCATTCTATGTTAGGAATAAAAACCTTCACCTCGATCTGAGAATTCCCACTATTGCCCAATTCATAAAACGCGCCGCCAAGCGCTATTTCGATTCCGCCGCCAAACACCGCAACCCTCTGGTTGTGGAGGCCGCTAACTATGTCCCCTCCCGCATTAGTCAAGTTCGCCGACCAAGGCATATTCTCACAGACCCTGACGATCTCATAACCCTCCTCCAGGAGAGCAATAGGGAGACCAGCACAGTAAAGAAACACAAACACAGACGATCGCCGTCATTCCGACCTCGCCGCAGAGGTCCTCCGCGCTCGCGACCCCGATGTAATACCCCCCCCCCCGACCCTTGCTCCCCGGTCTCGATGGGATGCCAGCCCGCGCCGATGATGCTGAGCAATTAGCTTTAAATTCCCCGATTAATAATAATGATGATATTTTGATCCAGCCTGTCCCTGAGCTTGCTGTCCTCCCGATTGCGACGCCCTAAGCCGAGGCCCGTACCCCACAGGGGGTGCCCTTAGCGAGCGTCGCATCTTAGTTTAGTAGCATATTTTTGCGCCCTGGCTGGAGGCTTTTAGATTTAAAAACCCTAAAAGTAGCCACAGGATAGTCCGGTTAAGCAGACAAAACCTCTCTAGGTTGATCTGCGAGATGCCATTCACAAAAAAAAAAAAGCGTTTATCGGAGCTCTCCAGCGAGTAAAATAATAATTAACGTTCCAATTTAAACGCCTACAATTTCCGGTAAAGACATCTTTTGCCATGACCATTAATAAATCGCAGGGCCAAACTTTCAACGTTGCGGGCTTAGATTTGAGCGTTGAGTGTTTTTCTCATGGTCAATTATATGTTGCTCTTTCAAGAGTAACCTCTAAAGAATACATGTTTGTATTGTCTAATGACAAAAAAGCTGTAAACGTTGTTTATAAGGACATTCTGTAGTAGGTAGGTATATTTAGTATCAGCATTGCACCCGTGCGAAGCCGGGGCGGGTCGCTAGTTCAATATAATATTCTAGGTTTTAATTAAACCTTTTTTTAAAAACCCTTCACGAAGGCACAGCCTAACATTGGTGGCAGCTTAAGGGATTAAAAAGTTTATCCCGCGGTCCGTCTCCGTCCCGCCGGAAAAGCACTCGAAAAATCGACAAAATCCAGTGAAATCCAGTAAAATTCAGTGAAAATCTGTGAAAATCTGTGAAAACCTGTGAAAATCTGTGAAAATCCGATAAAACAAGTGCAAGTGCAAGTGAAAAGTGCTACAAACATCCAGCCAACAGTTCCAGCAGCTAGCAGAAATGCAGCTGATCCTCACATTCGCCTGCCTGTCGTGAGTCATTCAACATTCCACATCTTCAAACTACCTCTACATAATACTATGCCAAAAACTCTCAAACCTGAAGAAATCGCAGAATCCCTCGAAAAACTAGATTCCGAAATGGACCTCAACAGCCTCTTCAAATTCGTAAAATCATACGACGGGAGCAGGGAAACCCTGAACTCGTTTATAACCAACTGTAACAACGCGTACCAGCTTGCCTCTGAATCTCAAAAACCTATTTTGTTTAAATATATTCTAAGCCGACTCGAAGGTAAAGCGGAAGTTGTTTGCTCAATAAAAGAATTCCATAACTGGGAACAATTAAAAGAATTCCTAAAAACTCAATTCTGTGACAGAAAACACTACGCTCATCTTCTTACCGAACTCCAAGAGAGCAAACAAGGTCCGCAAGAAAATGTCAATGAGTTTGCATTAAAAATCGAGACATGCCTCTCACGTCTGCTTACAGAAGTATCCACGGCTAAAGCCAAAGAACTTCCCGGCCGCACAGCGGCAATGGAAGATTTAGCTCTCCATCATTTCACGTTGGGACTACTCCCACGTATCTCTAATATGGTGAGATGCAGGTCTCCACATAATTTAAATGAAGCTGTAAACTATGCTATTAACGAGGAGCGCATTCAACAATCTATGTTTAAACGAAATCAACCTACGGAAAATAGGTTTTCTAAATCAAACAAACCTGCCCCTTCCAAACCTCAACAACGTCCAACATCTGACAACAACCAATCTACTAAATCCGATATCTGCCGATATTGCAAATTCCCAGGACATTCAATCGAAAATTGCCGTAAACGCGAATACAATAATAACCGTTTCCGAAATAATGATAAACCTACTACTTCCGGTCATAAACCACCACAACGAATCAATTTTGTTGAAGAAACAAACGAAGAAGAAGACCCTGAATCCATTGACGAAACCGACAACGACCCAAAAAACTATTAAGTGACTCGCATCGGTGTCGTGCGAGACACCACCTGCAATACCCACTGGACACCGTACCTACTAAATCCACTGAATCCACTAAACTTACTAAATCCACTGAATCCACTAAACTTACTAAATCCACTGAATCCACAAAACTTACAAAATCCACTGAATCTACTAAATCTACTCAACCTATTAAATTCACAGAATCTACCATACCCATTAAAATCCCAAAAAATACCAAATCCAAACACACCGAACCCCATTCACCAAAACAGTTCCCAAATTCTAAAGAAATATTCGAAATTACTACTAACCCAAGAAGAACCCTACTTCCACATCTCATGATCAACACCTCCGTCTCAGACGAACCACTCTGTCTTTTAATAGACTCTGGTTCGGCAATAAGTCTTATAAAAAAGACATGTATCCAGAAATTCCCTAAACTCACAGCTGAACCCATAAATCTAAAAGGGATAGAACCCAACCAAGGAACCACAGTAACCTTAGGTCATTTCCTACTTAAATTACAATTATCCGACACGCCCCGAAAATTCGTAAATCACAAGTTTCATGTGGTAGGCAAAATACACCTTCCTCATGATGGTATCATCGGAAGCGATTTACTAGACGCTTTCGGAGGTAACATTGATTACGTTAATCAAGAAATCAAATTTAATAAAATTCCGATGCCACTCCAGTTTAACGAACCTGTTTATTCCATTCCAGCTAGGACCGAAATGGTAATAGAATGCTCCGTTTCCAATCCCGAAATAAAAGAAGGATTAGTCCTCGATCAAAAACAGTACAAGGACATACTAATAGCAAACTGCTTAGTCAAAATAAAAGAGAATAATAGAATCAATATAACAGTAGCCAATATATCCGACTCTCCAATACCACTTAAATCCAACTTAAACCTTACCCTGATCCCAGTTGAAGTACCCTCTGAATCCTTCCAATGCGACACGTATCCTATCAATACTATATCGTCTCAAAACACCTATTTCCGCACTGAAGAAGTGCTTAAACAACTAAGAACATCCCATCTAAACTCCGAAGAAATTAGTGCCCTCCATCAAACCTGTTCCGATTATTCAGATATATTCCATCTACCTGGTGATCCATTGACAACGACGAGTGCGTTACGACATGAAATCAAAACCACAAGTAACACACCGATTCATGTTAAATCGTATAGATTTCCAGAATGCCATAAACAAGAAGTACAAAATCAGATCACTAAAATGTTAAACGATGGCATTATTAAACCTTCTATGTCCCCATGGTCCGCGCCCATTTGGGTTGTCCCAAAAAAATTAGATGCTTCCGGACAACGAAAATGGAGAGTTGTCATAGACTACAGAAAATTAAACGACATCACTATCGGAGACTCCTATCCTATTCCTAACATCACCGAAATACTAGACCAACTCGGAAAATCTACATACTTCTCTACCCTAGACCTAGCTTCTGGTTTTCATCAGATTGAAATGTCACCAGAAGACGCAGCTAAAACCGCGTTCAGCGTCCCACAAGGACATTTCGAATTCAAGCGAATGCCCTTTGACCTGAAAAACGCTTCATCGACATTCCAGAGATTAATGAACTCCGTCCTATCAGGGCTACAAGGAATCCGATGCTTTGTTTATTTAGATGATATCGTAATTCACTCCTATGACCTAGATTCCCATATCAAAAACCTGGAATTAGTATTCCAACGTATCAGAGAGTTTAATCTCAAACTACAACCCGACAAATGCGAATTCCTTCGAAAAGAAGTCTCTTACCTTGGTCACCAAATCACCGATGACGGTGTAAAACCTGATCCTGAAAAATTAAAAGCCGTTTCCAATTTCCCAAGACCTAAATCCGCAAAAGACATAAAATCATTCCTAGGTCTCATGTCTTACTATCGTAAATTCATACCTGACTTTTCCAAACTAGCTAAACCACTAACCTCCCTTCTGAAAAAGGACATACTATTCAACTGGCAAAATGAACATCAACTCGCTTTTGAAACCTTAAAAACCAGACTCATATCCCCACCTTTACTAGCTTATCCAGACTTTTCCAAACAATTTATATTAACATGTGACGCGTCTAATTACGCGATAAGCGCCATACTCTCTCAAGGAGAGAATGGTAAAGAAAGACCTATAGCTTACGCGTCCCGTACTCTTAATAAAAGTGAAACCAACTATAACACCACTGAAAAAGAATTACTAGCAATCCTATTTGGTTGTAAAACCTTCAGACCATATCTGTATGGTCGCAAGTTCCAAATCGTTACTGATCACCGTCCATTAAAATGGCTCTTTAACCACAAAGATCCCTCCAGTAAATTACAAAGATGGAGACTAAAACTAGAAGAGTATGAATACGAAATTGTCTATAAAAAAGGAAAACTTAACTCTGCAGCGGATGCACTATCTAGATATCCAATATGTGTGTCAGCTCCTGTAAACATAATAAAAGCTGAACATCTAGAATCTATGCCTGTATTACCCATATCAAATCACGACGACAGACCTACTACCTCGAGATCAAATACTAACCCTTTAGATTTACCACTCCCATCTAGTCCTTTTAACCCTGACGGTTACGACTTACCATCCCTGGATCCCCTTCAGGAGAATGACTTCGAATTACCAGATACCCTAAATCCAGCGAACCATAACGCTGAAAACCTTCCAAACCCCGGAAACCCCGAAAACTCACCCGTAAACTTACCAAGTCCTGATATACATGAATACTCATACTCTGATTTCCTGAAAACTACATCTAATAAAAGTCACACTTACAATACTATAATACACGAGTATACAAACCCTTTGCTATCCTCAAACTCCAACGTCATCGTTGTTCCTACATCCGTCGATCTCGATGAGTCGAATCCCTACATAGAAGAAGTACTTGCTAATTATAGTGATGTGTCCGACCTAATGGATAAAGAAAGAACACTGTATTCCTTCCAAAACCTTAAATTCAAAAATACATCATATTATTTAATTTTTACTAAAGTACATCACTTTGATGAACTCCCATACCCGGATTTATTCAAATCACTGAAAAACTTAAGAAATGAATTATTAGTAGGATGTGATGAAACTCCTAAAGAAATCGCTATCTCGGATTTCAAAGATCCCTTTGTCAAACTTTCATACGCTAAAATATATAATATTCTAGCATATATATTCCACAATACAAATATTACAATTAATATTTATAAAAACACTATTATATTTCCAGTCCCAAGCGAAATCCCTAAAATCCTAAAACAAAACCATGATTTACCCGTAGCCGGACATGTAGGTCAATCACGCATGTACAACCGCATCAAAGAACGGTATTACTGGAAGAACATGAAGACCGACATTGAAAACTACATAAAGAAATGTTCCCAATTCCAACTCAACAAAGCTCTTCGCCAAACCAATCGAGCTCCTATGCAAATAACCTCCACATCAACCGCACCTTTTGAACGCCTTAGTCTTGATATTGTAGGTCCACTTCCTGAAGCTGGAGAATTCAAGTTCAAATATATATTAACCCTTCAAGACGATCTAACAAAATTCTCCTTCGCTTACCCCATCTCTAACACTTCAGCCGAAGAATGTTGCGAGTGCCTTGTCCATTTCATATCCCTATTCGGTATCCCTAAAACCATACTAACCGATCAAGGTACAAATTTCACAGCCGATCTATTTAAAAAGACTTGCGAATTCCTCAGAATTAAACAACTCTGGTCAACACCCTATCATCCACAAACACAAGGAGCTTTGGAAAGAAGTCACTCCACCTTGAAAGAATACTTAAAATCTTATGTCAACAATGATCAAACTGATTGGCATAAATAGGTGTACACAGGAATCCTTGCCTATAATACCAACGTCCATACAACAACCCAATTTACACCCTACGAACTACTATTTGGCCATAAACCCTATTTACCTGATTCGATCTACGAACTAGACCCTACATGTACTTACCATGAATACGTTAAAATGTTGAATCACCGTCTAAAACTATCTCATAGTAAAGCCATTGAAAACATGATTAAATCCAAAGAAACATCTAAAGAATATTATGATAAACGGTCTCGACCTATCATTTATAAAGTAGGTGACATGGTCTACCTAAAAAGTCACCTGAGAATGCGCAAAGCATTATCACCCGTGTGGAAAGGTAGTCAACCACCCTACAAGGTAGTCAAAATACATGGGAACCACACACTCTCTCTCCTAATAAACAGAAAACATGTCAAACATCACTATGATGAAATCAAATTAGCTACAAGTAGCTCCCCTAGGTTATAAGTTACTATATCTCTTTTACTTAGTATTAGCTTAGTTAAACTGTAGACTTAGTAATGAAATATATTTAATCTCTTACAGCCTGGCAGCATTATGCCATAGTGTGCCAAACACCCAGGACACCACCACCATCGAACAGATTTCCAAAAGCCCTGGCATCTATTTTAACCCCTCAGGATCTATCAGACTAACAAAAGACTACCTACACGTCCTGGTGCCCATTGAAATAAATTATATTAAATCACACATCGATAATATAAAAAGTGTGCTATTCTCATCCTTACACCAATGCACTAAAGTCAATACGATTATTAGTATGAATTGCCAAAACATTTTCCAACCGCTAATCTCTATGAATGACGATATAACTAGAGACTACTATTCAATTTCACACTTAATACCCATCAAAACCAAACGATCTGCCTGGATATCCGGCATCGGTACCATTCTCAAACATATAATCGGGACAATGGACGAAGATGACGCAATCAGTTACGCTAACGCCATTCAATCCTTGAAAGAAAATGATAACAAACTTTTAGGAATAATCAGAGAAAACACTTTAATCTCCAAATCTGCGCTTTATAACTTCAATAAGTCATTCATAGAAATTAACAAAAACGAGCAAGCCCTCAACACAGCCATAGAAAACCTCTCTTCTCACATTGATAACATTACAACCGTTACGAATACTTTAACAGTTAGAGCTACTCTACAAAACACGTTAAATGTGCTCCAATCAAGTATGTTAAGCCTTTCCTATAAACTAGAAGATATTGTTAACTCCATCCTGTTTGCAAACTCAAACACTCTGCACCCTTCAGTTTTATCACCAAAAGATCTGTATTATGACCTTATCGAAAACATTAAGAATCTGCCTAAGTATACAGAATTCCCAATAGACTTAGAACTAAATGGCATAAACACTTTGATAAATCTGTCAGAAGTTGTAAGTTATAATTATTTTAGATGATAAGCTTGTATTTACTTTAAAAATTCCTTTAGTTTTGATAAGTCAATATAGTTTGTATAAGAATGTTCCTGTGCCTGTACCTCATAATGTTAACGTGTCTAAATCATATGCATTAATATTGCCAACGGCCTCATACATAGCCTTAAGTCAAGATAGATCTAAGTATATAACACTAGATAAGTTAACTGATTGTAAAATTGTTACTAGTTATACATACATCTGTAAACAGATTAACGAACTCAGTACTCAAGACAATCCTATTTGTGAAACAGAAATAATGACTAAAATTCTTAATTCCCTTCCGAAACAATGTACGACCAAATTTTTATATGGCCGAATTGATATCTGGCAACCATTAGAAAATAATAGATGGTTATTCACCCATTCAGAACCAACGAAACTTAGCGTTGAATGTGAAAACGAAATGTCTGAATATACTATCCTAGGCACAGGCATACTAACACTAAAACCCAACTGTAATGGGTATTGTAAAAATATGAAACTATTGAGTAAGAAATATCCTAGATCAAGTCTTAATTATATTCATTCCGATTTTAACTTAATCCACGATTCATGCTGTAATATGTCTAATTTTAATAAACTTAATTATAATAAAAATCTACCTAAGATTTCGAACTTGAACACTGATAACCTAGATAGAATTAATAATAGGATCGATAACATCCTAGAAACAGCTAAAAACTTTAACATCAATGAAACACCTAATGTACCTCCATCACACTCAATTGTTTTATATATGTTTACGAGTCTTTTTGTATTGTTTATATTATACTATTGTTGTAATAGGAAATGTATGGCTCTTTACAATAAATTCAAACCCGTTCAAGTAATAGATTAATCTGAAAATAATAATTTAAATACCGATAACCAGACCGGCGAAAACATAATCGAATTAGCACACATGCCGCGTCTGAGAACAAATTAGATCTTATATTTTTGTAAACTTCGCGTTTAAAAAGCGTAAGTTTCCACTTAAACAGGGGGTTGTTATAACCTTGATTTGCATAGAAACGGTCAACAAGTAATTAAGAGAAGTACATCCTGCACTTCTCAGCATTCCAAGCTCAGATAACACCGATAAGGGCCAACCGCCGTCGCCCAAATTCGAGGACACATTCATCAGTCTGTCTCGAACTCCATTAAGAGCCACACACGTCCTAAATCTTAATTTTGTAACTTACTATTTCTTTTATATTCAATATAATATTCTAGGTTTTAATTAAACCTTTTTTTAAAAACCCTTCACGAAGGCACGGCCTAACAGAACCTGTCGTCTGTCATCGCGTACAGTACCGGCATCGCACTGCGTGGCGCCACCGCAGCCCTAAACACACTGAACAAACTGTTGCAAAAAAATAAACCAAATTAAATTAATTAAATTATGTATGGCCCATTTAGCTACGCGAACTCCACTACTTAAATCAACCTGTATTTTACCTACAAGGAAAACCGTGCGTAATCTAAAATAAAATAATAATTTTCTTATGTATTCAGTCTACCTTTAGACGATTGAAAAAATGGACGTCAAAGTATGGTCATACATTTTGTTACTTTTTGTTACTCTTGATCTTCAAAAAACTACAGGTAAGTCTTAAATAACTATTACTGAAGTACCTACGTTAGATATAGACCAAGAGGTTTTAAAACTAAAAATAACATTTTAAACGTGGATTTATAGTATTTTGCCTATGAGAAACTGACAAAAATAAAAATAAAATTCTATTGTGTTTGTTACAGCAACCATTCCAGGGATTACATTGGTGAGCGAAAATCATACATTTCTTAATCTTTTTCTTTCTAAAAGCAACATTTTAATTTATGAAATGTACAGATGCATATCTGTACATTTCATAAATTAAAATGTTGCTTTTCATGTCTGTTTGACCGCGTTGTTCTTCTAGACTGCATGTTGGTTTCACAAACATTTAGAAAAAAAAAATATTCCGGAAGGTTTATGTGTATAAAACTTCTAGGCTCACCCCCTATTACAGGGGACTCAAACATAACTGGCGAAAGGTTAGTTATTGATAACGAAAAAAAGAAAAAGCCTTTATTTGTGGGGGAAAAAAATAAATAAGTATGTATTCATATTATTATTTTGATTGCTCTTGATGTTGGGATAGAATTATTCTGTGTTTTAAATTTTTTATTTAAAAAAAAACTTCATTCATAAACGAAAGCGGCGTGCAATTCTTCAAGGGGTGATTCTGGCCTTCATACTAAAGAACATTCTATATGTATAAAACTCGTAGTTATCATATTCGTAAAAAAAAATAAAAAAATCTTTTTAAACTCTTTTTTTCACTATTTTAATCTGGGCCTTTTTAAATGTCCTTCTATTATTGTACGCGTGATAAAAACACACAGTTTACTTTATTTTCAGAGCATAACCGATGGCGGAAATCGAGGACACAAGGCCACGGGTAAGAACATTTTTTTTTATCGTTAAAGTTAAAATATTAACATGTGTGTTAAGTACCACAACTAAAAAAAATACAAAAAACTTGCAGAATGCAGATCAAAATGTCTCAAAAAGTTAGGGACAGTCTCCTAAGACCGTTTTCTTGTAGCGTCAATGGTTAAGGTACCTGTTCTTACTGGCTCATCTCAAAGATCCAATCTGTATAACAGTAGTGCTATTCCGTAAACATCTCACCGTGAAAACTAAGGTGAAGTAAGCTGTCAAATTGTGTCAATCCCTAGCAAACAGGTGGAATGACGATCACTTTAAGGTCAATTCACCTAAGTTTTCACGGTGATATTTTTACAGAATAGACCGGCTGAACTATAACTATTTACTCTAGGTACTAAATTAAAAGTCTATCTAACTATTAGAAGATATTAATATACTATTATTAGAAGACTAGACTTAGAAGATAGAATTATAGAAGTACCTACTCGTAATCTCAGTTAACATTTTTGTGGTATTTTCTGACCATTGTAATTTTTTGCGATGCGTATTTTCATCGCGTTGTATCATTACATTACCGACTTGACTCTAAAAGAAAAATGTTTGTGTGTTTGTGTGTCCTAAAACCACAAAATCGTTGCAGCTAAAATAATAAATGGTCAATCTGCCTAGCCTTTTCCCAACTATGTTGGTATCCGGCTTCTAAAATAATAAATAATACCTACTTTTAATACGTAAACAGGATATCCAATTAACGTCACTATTTTTGCGACTGAATAACAAACACCGATAAATTTAATGATTTGTAACGAATTCAAGATAATAAAATATGGGATTATAAATATTATGTTGATTTTATTTACAATAATACATTATTAACTTGAGGAAAAAAAATCAATTTTAATATCGGTGAAAGTAAATAAAAATTTGAAACATCAACATATTAATGAACAATTTTTTGTTATTTGTTAGGAGTTGTTTTTTTTTAAATAATATAATAAAAAACAATCTACTTAAAAGAAAGGCGTTGTCGGTTTTTTTTTAAGGCAATGTTTTTTTATTGATAGACGGGACAAAGCGAACAACATCAAAATCTCTGTCAAACCTACGGGTTGCATCTCGCTCAGTTTGGTTCTACGTGGCACTGTGTGCTAAAAAAAAAGGCTATGCCATAATATGCCAATCTCGTTGTGATAAAATGACTGGAATTAACTACGGTTTCTTTTCGTTAGTATTTAATAATTTACCGAGTATTATAGATAAATTAAATAATTTTCTTATTTGTCAAACTATTTGACCTGACCATTAAAAGTTGGTGTCGATAAAAGTGTATCGTATCAAACTTGGCTATTATGTCATTTTGCTATAATTATGCTGGATGGCGTTACTGAGACATGGAATTACAGTTTTTCTATGATGACGTTTCTTCTGATAGTATCTATAGTATCTTAAATCTTTGGGCATATGAATAAATAATAAGTACAAATAAATACTTTTTCTTTCTGTCTTTCCAAAATAGACACAAAAAAAAACTTAGTTGTGGTACCTACCCCCCATAAATTCGAATATCACGACCTGCTATGTAAATAACAGTGACAGAAATATGTTAAAACATCATCCACATAGACTAAGTGGGAAAAGTACGTATTATTGAAGATAACTCAAAATGTACCCAAGAAAAGTTAATACATTTTTTTTTTGACGGAGAAATCGGTTTAAATTCATTTAAAAAAAAAACACGCTACGAACATAAAACCTTTTTCAAAACAAGTTATTATCAGTGAAACCAAGACATTTATATGATAAGGTTTTATTTGGTTTTAATTAATAAAATATTAATATCTGCTCACACGCTTTTTTTCAGCTACCTGCACTTTGAAAATGGTAAGTCGTTATATCATAGATTCATTTCTGCACAATATCGGGTGAAAAAGCTTTAACAACTATATATCTTATTTCAGGATGATGTGACATCTTCTACTACTACGACGCGTCCTGAAAACGATGACTTCATCTCTGTAAGTATTTTTTTAAATTATAAATAAGGTAATCCGTAATATTTGGTAACGGTTAAGGACATCAGCCATAGGTTTCGTACCGGAAAAGTTGTCAGCCAGGACAAAGTTACTGATTCTTTAATACTAGAAATAATACCCTGAACATGTTTTACAAGCACAAGGAAAACTTACCAATAATTCCTAGGTTACTATGTGAGTTGAAAATACTAATAATCTTTATCTACACCCATGCTATAAATCCTCTATAAAAGTTTCTAAAACAGTTAGCTTATTGCCAACATTAAAACGACCAGTGTCATAGTAACCATTATATTATTATCATCCAAACGAGTGTTTACTTAGTAAATTTCAAAATGCAACTCGTGTGCTCCTTCGATTCCTTGCGGTCAGACCCCCACGCCGACACTTCTGACACATTTTCCAAAATACGATACGTCACGTTTGGCGGGTACGGGCTATGGTCGGTTTAATGTTGGCAATAGCTAACTGTTTCAGAAACTTTTATAGAGGATTCATATCATGGGTGTAGATAAAGTCTTGTATGCAACTGTATATAATTAGGAATTAAAACAATCATGTTATGATACTATTATCACTAAACCCACATAAACCCACATTCGTGTTTTAATACCCCTTATTATACAACAGTTGCTTATATAACTGTTTATTTGCCAAAAGCTACGGTTTTCTAGAAGAGTCCTGAGCACGTGACCGCCACATAACCGTCGCTATGACAGCTGTCATGAAAATGATGGCAGTGAGGTTTGACTTTATAGTGTCAAAAACGCTCAGATAGCTAAAAACACCACACACAACACAAGTTACTTTCATAAATAACGTTTCAGTGACGTCATTCCCCGGTAAATTGCTATGTGGCGGCCACAGCTCTTATGTGAAACTGTAGCTTAATGGGGATGCGCTAAGGTAACCCGCGAAACTCAAATTTTCTTACGTTTTTTGCAATTTGCAGGCCATTGGTGCCGATTCCCTTGTTCACAAACTAAACTAAATTTAAGTTCAGTGCATCTTGTTCTTTCTATTTCATTAAGAAAAGGACAGATGATAATTTTAGTTTAGTCCTGTCAAATTAATCAGCGCCAAAAAAATACAAAGAAAAAGATGCACTGAACTTAAATTTAGTTTAGTTTGCGAACGAGGGAATCGGCACCAGTGTCAGGTTTTTATGTAGTTTAGTTTAGTACACATAATTATATAGCATTTCAGATACATACTTTTTTTTTACTATCATGTGTATCACACTTTGATGTGAGGGTGTTGTCAATATAATTAAGTAAGTACTTATGTTTTTTTCTTCTTCAGGGACTCCCCGGCCCAAAAGGAGAACCAGTAAGTTTTCGGATATACATCCATTACACGGGAATTAGCTGTTACATTGGTGGCAATTGGTTAAACATCTCGGCAACACGAAACAATTTGCCGACAATACCAACTTTGTATACAGGGTGGATTTTTGATATTGGGCAGTAAGAAGAAGAAATAGTGCTTCGTCTAGAACTAAAATGGGCTTTGCGAAAACATTAGGCTGCAAAACTTATATTTATTTTCTCAAGGAAAAAATTAAAGTTCAGTTATTTCTCAAGACTCATGCAGACTGGCGCCATGCGACACCGGTAGAACAATTTCTAAGAAAAGTTCACGAAAATTGTTGTACCGGTGTCGCGTCGTGTCCTGTCTGCACGAGCATTTAAACGGAGCCAAATAACTTCATAAAAAGTAATGATTACAACTAATTGAGACAAATCACTTATATTATTTTCTTTATCATAGGGGCAGTCGATCGTCGGTCCACGAGGATATCCGGTAAGAAATATGAAAATAATTTTTAATTTGACAGTGTTACCTAAGTACTATTTTAACTATTTTAACCGATTTCCCCCCGGAAATTAAGACGACTACGTGTTAGGTACCCCGTTACACTCATAATAAATTGTATAAATTTAAAATTAAATGTTATAAACGACATGTTTTGCAAGACACTAAATAAAATAAAATAAAACGATTTCCAAAAAAACATGACTTGTATAACATTTACTGACTTTATTCGAGAAATGTTTTGTAACTATTTTTGTAACTTTTTGACAATTTTTCTACAAGTTCTGTCACACACAACCAGTCTTCAGTCTTCAGTCAACGTGTTTTAGGTGTAAACGTTAAACAAAAACAGATGCATAAAAAAAAAGAATTTCTTTGTCAGACAACTGGATCTAATTATAAAAATATACAATAAATACTTACAATTCTAGATTTTGTAACAATTTAAAATATATGCTATATTAGTACTTAAATTCTACTACAGACAAGATGATGTTTCTAAGATCATTTTCACATCATCTCCATTATGGGACTTTCGTGTCTAACTAATGCCACAGTGTCACTGTACACTGTACAGTGTCACTTTACTGATGGTCAAATCCTATATTTAAAAATGTTCAAAATCTAGTCGCAATCTCATCTCTCTCAAAAACATAGATAAATTATAGGTGTTTTTGACTGACTGTGAATATAATGCGAACTTCTCAAAAGTACGGGAATTGTTCCTCTGATTTATTTCATAAGTTTTTGGTAATTTCAGGGTGTGATTGATATAGGCCCACCTGGTGCAACAGGAGAACCAGGAAATCCAGTAAGTACTTTTTTTCAAGCATAAATAATAAAAAATGGGATAAAAAAATTGGTTATTAATTGAAAAGAAGGCGAAAAAGGTGTGAGTTTATATTATTAAAAAAAACTTTTTCGCAAACCATCTAGTATCTTAGAAGATGTTCTTCCACTACAGCTCCGTAGAAAGTAGGGTATCTCGATATTATATTACGATCAAGTTATTACTTACTTAGGGACTTAAGGGTTTACACATTTTAAAGCAATAACTCATTTTAAAATCCTAGTTTGCCATAAGACAGTAACGGTGACAAAAAATGTATTTGCCTTAAATAATATTGAGATGTGCCCGCCGTCTATAGCTCTGGCCACACAGAGGCAAAATCCCCGCGAGTTGCCAAAACAAAAATGAAACACAGAACAGAAATTCATTCATTCATTCTTCTCTTATATTTTCCAATTTTGGATCATTACCATGACCTACTAAACATGTCTACTATTTTGGTTTCAAATATTTCATTATGAATAGCTATTTGAATAGTTTCTGATTTTATCCTTCAAAAACCTCAAACCATAGTGTACTGCGCGACCTTAAATGTGTGAACCAGCCCGACTGTCAGTGTCTACGTTTCGAAAATTCGATAATTATCTGAGATTCTTAATCCACGTAAAGCAATCCAAATACATGTTTTTTTTGTACTAGAATAGTACACTTTGCTGCGAGGGTGTTGTAAATATGATTAAGTATGTTTTTTTCGTCTTCAGGGACTGCCCGGCCCAAAAGGAGATCCAGTAAGTGTTCAGAAATACGTCGATTACACAGGAATTAACTGTTACATTGGTGTCAATTATTATAAACTACTCCTTTTGCGAAATCGGTAAAAAAACAGTTGCATCAACTAATATAATTTTTTATAATTTTAATTTATTTTCTTTATCAGACAACTGGATCCAATTACAAAAAAATACAACAAATACTTACAATTTAAAATATATGCTATGTTAATACTACTAAAGATAAGGTGATGTTTTTAGCATGCTTCATTATGGGACTTTCGTGTCTAACTAATGCCATAGTGTCACTGTACACTGTACATTGCCACTGTACCTACTGGTGGTCAATTGCCATAATTAAAAATGTTCAAAATGTTGTCGCAATCTCATCTATCTCAAAAATATAACTAAATTAGAGGTATTTTACACAAACTGAGACTATGATTCTGATTAGAATGCGCACTTCTTAAAAATACGGGAATTGTTTCTCGGATCTATTTCTCAATATATTTTTGGTAATTTCAGGGTTTGAATGGATATATGGGACCACCTGGTCCAAATGGAATGCCAGGAGTTATAGTGAGTATTTTTTTCAAGCATAAAAAAAATGTTTTGGGATCAAAATATTGGTTATTAATTTATGACATCACGGACAGACAAATTAAAACTGCGTAGTCACACGTCGTGGTAGGCATACATTGAACAGATTACGTGTGACTCTGGATTTTTAATTTGTCGGTCTGTGATGTATTGTTTATACCTTTTTAGTTGGCGTTTCTTCGTAGTTGGATTTTAGTTTTATAACTTTTTTTAAAAAATATTTTGAGGTTATAATATACATATTATTATATATATATTTGATATATGTGCTAATTAAGCTCGTTCATTTTATATTTTTTTGTATCATATTTTTTTATTCATGATTTTATATCCTCTAGAGAGCGCCATATTCAATTTAATGTGATGTCACTAGCGGACGATCAATACGCTTCCAACGATACCTCATTAGTCAAATTATGATAAGTAGTAGTAATGAGGGAATAGATGAACATACACAAATACATACTTAGATTCTTACATACACACATACCGGTAAAAATCATAACCCTCCTTTTTGCTTGGCCGTAGTCGGGTAAATAGAAGGCGAAGAAGGCGTGAGTTTATGTAATTAAAAAAAACGTTCTCTAAAACAATTCTATACGAGAGTGTGGTAGAAGATGTTCTCCCACAGCTTCGTATATGTTGTAGTAGGTAATGCCTCGATATTATATTACGATCAAGTTATTAGAAGCGTGATTTATGGGGACTTCGAAAACAGAAATTCAGACCTTCTCATCTTTAATTTATAGAAACCTTTGACCTTTTTGACAGAGTAAATTTGAATCGTTTCTGATTTTATCCTTCAAAGAAACTCTGAGCATAGCCCGCTCCATAGCGTGCTGAGCGACCTTTAATATGTAGACCAGCCCGATTATCAGTGTCCACGTTTGGACGTATGTTATAACGAGCAGGATGCACTGGTTGAAGATCTTAGACATCAGAAATTCATAACCCACGAATTTTGTCATAATATATACTTAAATATGACATTGGTCCCGGTTGCCATTCTTAGAACTTTGACATTCGTTACGGGTCGTCAGAAGCTCGAAAGTCTGACAACTAGTCTTACCAAGGGATATCGTATTAACCCAGTTACTAGGTTGTGGAGGCCAGATAAGCTGCGGTTCCATGAAAAATACTGGTATTCAGCTGCATTCGGTTAGACTGGAACCCGACCCCAACATAGTTGGGAAAAGGCTAGGCAGATTGATTGATATGACATTGAGTATTTGACCTAAAACTCGATAATTAACTGACACTGAATCCACATAATTGTAAAGTAATTCAAATTTTTCTTTTTTAACTATAATATCTCACTTTGCAGTTAGGGTTTTGTAAATATAATTGAGTAAAAAAAAATCTATTTCAGGGACTGCCCGGCCAGAAAGGAGAACCAGTAAGTTTTCATCGATTACATGGGAATTCGCTGTTGAATTGGTGGCAATTATGTTCATCAAGCATTTCTCGGATCAAATCAAATTAGCTAGCGAAACTCCGCAGAAGTGATGGGTATCCTTATCTAAGCATGATACAAGTTAAAATTAAAATTTTAAATAACCCCCGACACAATTCCAGGTGATGCTGCATATCGGTCCAAGGTTACTATGTTCTTCTAATATCATTGAAGTAACAGAATACTAAATTTCGAATCGATCAGACCTGTGGAAGATGCGCACATCCAATCATCAAACGGCTGAACCGATTTACTTGAAAATTAGCTAACAACACTCTCGATCAAGACACCTTTCAAACAAAAAAATAATAATCAAAATCGGTGTAGCTGTTTGGGAGCTACGAGGGAACAGACAGATACACAGATACACACGTTAAACTTATAACACTCCTCTTTTTCCGTCGGGGGTTAAGCGATTGACTGCTGCGCTGCGTGTCGCGGGTTCGATTCCCGCACGGAACAAATATTTGTATGACCTTCAAGTAGTTGTTCCGGATCTGGCTGTTTGTGTTTGTGAGTTTAAATGTTTGTAAACGCACCCACAATACAGGAGAAATTCATAGTGTGGGGCAAGATAAAAAAAAAAATGAGTTAGAAAAAAAGGTTTTTTTTAAATATTAACTTTACAGGTGTGACGGGTAAGTACTTATCGATATTGCAACACGATAAAACAGATTTTATCAACTCACACTTCCAGTAACAATACTACCAGCGGTCATTTATCCCAAAAAAAAATCATAAAATCTCGTATATTTTTATTTTGTCTTGTATAGGCAAAATGATATTATTATTATATTAGTGTGAAGAAACGGGAAAGCATTTCGTCTAGAACTGTAGTCCTATTCTGTAAAAATATCACCGTGAGAACTTAGGTGAAGTGAGCCGTCAATGTTGTCAATCACTAGCATCGGTTGGCATGACAACTCACTTCAAGCTCACTTCACCCAAATTTTCACAGTGAGATTTTTACAGAATAGCAATACTGAAATAGGCTTTGCGAAAACAGTTGGCTACTATTTAATTTCGGTTATACATAATTATATTTATTTTCTCAATGAAAAAAATTAATTTCACGTATTTCTTAAACGAAGCCAAGTAACTTTATAAAAAGTAATGATTCAAAATAATTAAGACAAATCACTAATGTTATTGTCTCTATCATAGGGGCAGTCTATCATGGGTCCATCAGGATATCCGGTAAGAAAGAATTTATAATTTGACATTGTTACCATACATAATATATATGTATGGTAACAATGTCAAATTATAAATTCTTTACAATGTAATATATTATATTACATTGTACAGATCCATTTTAAGCTATATCTAGGTTTTTGACTGCCTCCTTGGTCTAGTGCTCGCAAATGCGACTGCGGGTCCTGGGTTTGAATACCAGGTCGAGCAAAGTGTTATGTGAATTTCTCAGGTCCAGCCCGGAGTCTGGATTTTTGCCCGGTTGATGGCAATAGACTCCCCCCCCCTATTATATGGGACTTAAACATAACTGGCGAAATGTGGGTGTACTCTACCTATAGTACACCCACATTTCGCCAGTTATGTATAGACACCTCTATACCTACACCTCTGCCTAACCCTTCGGGGAATACAGCCGTAATCTTATGTTTATCTAGGTTTTCCTTAGATAAACATTATTACATCACGGCTACTAAATTAAATAGTCTACTAAACTGATTTCCTGAAACGGTTACAATTTGTGTGTGAAAATTGCACTATAGCCTGTGTTACCCCGTGGTTACAACCTTAAACAAGTTGTGGCACAAGTATCACAACTTCCCAAAGACTTGAGAACAAGTTTTTAACAAGACTTTTAACTAGATCTGTTAAAAATATGTCGTTTAAAGGCTCTTACAAACAGGTGCGACACGACAGCGCGACGCCACTTTAACAATACAATTTCTAAGAAAACTACACGTTAGAACAATTACAGGTGTCGTATCTCGCGACAAGTCGCGCCAGTGTGTACGAGCCTTAAATTATATTTATTTTTATCCACGGACGCTTTTATCATGCACGTCTTTCTACATTGTTCTCACATGTATAAGTAATTTCAACATGAATGATGTAACCAATTTTTGTAACATTTATTTTATTTAAAAGAGTGTCCGTAGAGTTTCTTGCCCGTTCTTCTCCATAGGTACCTACTACGCTTTGGAATGGGCAACTAGCTTCATATTTTCTAACTGACTGACTCCTTGACAATTCAAAAGTGCCTGTAATTGGTTTAATTGAAATAAATGCTTTGAGTTTGAGTTTGAGTTTATACATTTATTGATTTTGTTCGAGATATGTTTTTTAAACTAGTTTGCAAACTTTTGACAAGTTTACTACAAGTCTTTACGAAACGAAAACATCAGCAAAACATGTAAAATAAAAATGGTCTATACCTTTGTGTACACGCTGGGTAAAGATTATTTGAGTATCAAAGCTAATTATTTTCTTTAGGGACCTGTAGGACCGAAAGGTGATCCTGGTTTTCCTGGTCTTCCTGGGAAAATGGGAGATTGTGAATGTGAGGATACCGATACCGAACCAAAAAGTACGTATTTTGTGTTTTTATCGAACTAATGAAGTTCACTCGCGTCTGTTAGTAAGCACCAATGACAAGGGTGCAACTGCAAGACTTGAATAGTTTACATGTTCACCTTAATTTCAAATACCTTAGTAAGGTTGGAATTCACGGACAATGAATAGTTGTGATACTTTTACAGGTAATGATGGCGATCCCCTAAAGTTCGGGACACAAGAGTTTCCAGCAAAAAGTTACTTGTAAATCTGCACCGCGTGGTGTAAGCAGTGGTGAGGAAAATGTTTTTTGTGTTCAGTTTTAAGTTACATTTTTGTAGAAATAAAAATCTACCGCTTAATACCTACACAAATGAAACTCAACTCAACTTTTAAAGCTATAAAATCAAAAAATCAAAATCAAAAGTCATTTATTCAAACTAGGCTGAGAATCAGCACTTTTCGAACGTCGAAATTACATAAGACAGTCCCCCAAAAACGCCCGCCCTTCACCACTTCCTAGTGCTTTAGCTGGGAAGAAGAAGTGGCGCAACAAACTCCCCAGCAGCACAGCTGTCTGATCAGTTAGAAAAGAAAATGAATCTATACAATAGTATCCAAAATAATATGCAATGCAATGCAAAAAACGTCAAACTTATATTAAATTATTTGCCTTATGTCAGCTAGCACACGCCAATATACCCACAAAAAACATCGAAATCCTTACTCAAGCGAATAAATTAAAAACGTAAACAGAACTTAATCGAATAAAAGCCTCCATGCAAGCATAAAGGGCGTGCCCACTTACATAATAGTTATTAAAACTGGAACTCAAAGCCACAAAAATGTTAAACTAGGACCATCGAAGTAAAATAAATAAACAGTTAATTAGTAATAACAATAACAAAACCATGGACAGCAAGACGACCAGTCACCACGAGCAGCACCCGTTCACGAGCATAACGCGAAGATCAGCCATCACCCCCTTCGCCATATTTGAGGGAAGGAGGCAACCCGACCCCCGACGCTACCGCAAGCAGTGACATCTAAGGGAGCATGACGAACTTGCTGCCGGTTGCTCAGGCAAAATAATATGATCAATTGTCGAGGTCGCTAGCTAACCACTTATTGCAATACAACTCATTAAAAAAAACATTTTAATGAGTAGATTATGTCAAAAATAAAAAATAACACCAAAATAAATAGACTTATTAGTCAACAAAAATAAACATGTCGGTAGGAAAGCTAATTCTGGAGAAAGAACATAAACATTGTCTTGAGTTAATCACAGCGCCCAACTATTCTTATCGTTCAAATAGTCGTTGATAGAATAGTATGCCTTTGAACAAAGGTTGGATTTTACTTTAGCTTTAAACGCATTAAAAGGCAAATCTAACAAAGAAGAGGGTAGCTTGTTATAAAAGGTTATACCAAGCCCAACAAATGAGTTATGCACCTTATGAAGCCGGTGAAATGGAGCTCTTAATTTGTCTTTATTTCTGGTGTTAACATTATGAATATCACTGTTTTTAGTGTATAAGTGTATATTTTGCCTAATATATATGATGTTCGCGAAGATGAATTGTGATGCCACCGTGAGAATACCAATATCTTTAAAAAAATCTCTTAGAGAAACTCTGGCACCTAGCTGGTAAATTGCTCGTACAGCTCGTTTTTGAAGAACAAATATATTTTGAATGTCAGCCGCTTGGCCCCACAACAGAATACCGTAGGACATAACGCTATGAAAATAACTGAAATAGACTAACCGAGCTGTATCAACGTCAGTGTATTGTCTAACTTTCCTGACGGCATAGGCAGCCGAACTGAGCCTTCCCGCTAGGCTTGATATATGTATGAGGGCCCCACTGAAGTTTGGCATCTACTGTAATGCCCAGAAAAACTGCCGAGTGTACAGTTTCAAGCTCCTCTTTATCTAAGACGATGTTGGGTCCTAGATTTCTAACATTCGGTAAGGCAAACTTTATACATTTCGTTTTCTTGGCATTGAGAACTAAGTTATTTGTCGTAAACCAATCCGTAACCATTGAGAGGGCACTGTTTACGTCGTCAAACTCTTGTCTATTCCTGTCTACTTTAAAAATAAGAGAGGTATCATCTGCAAACAGTACAACGTCACAGATATCCTTTAAAAGAAATGGCAAGTCATTGATATATACCAAGAATAAGAATGGGCCTAGTATAGAGCCTTGCGGTACACCTAACTGAACTGGCAGCCCGGAAGATTTCACACCATTAACATCAACACATTGGAACCTATTATGTAAATATGAATTTATTACTTCGAGAGCTTCATTTTGGACACCGTAATGACGTAGTTTACGTAATAGCGTTTCATGGTGCACGCAATCAAAGGCTTTGGAGAGATCACAGAAAACCCCAATAGCATTTTGCGAGTTCTCCCATGCGTTAAATATGTGTTTCAGCAGAGCAACACCCGCATCAGTAGTCGAACGACCTTTTGTAAAGCCATATTGTTCATCATGAAGGAGGCTATTTAAATTAAAATGTCTTAGCAACTGCTTGAGTATTAACTTTTCAAATATTTTGCTAAATGCAGGAAGGATAGAAATAGGCCTGAAATTGCCAACATCATTTTTATTACCTGTTTTAAATAATGGTATGACTTTACTACTTTTCATGAGGTCAGGAAAAATTCCTAAATCAACACATTTATTAAAAGTAACAGCTAGATAGGGGGCTACGATGTCTATTATATTACTTAATATTTTAATGGAGATGCCCCAGTAATCACCAGTATTTTTAGACTTAAGTGTGTTAAAAACATTAACTACATCACGAGGTGTTACATGTTCGAAGCTAAATAAGTTACTACATTTGGGCACACTACTATGCAGAAGGGTTTCAGCTTTAGACGGTGACGAATTTAAGGAGCGGGTCGTAGTTATAGGTATGTTGGCAAAAAACTCATTAAAAGCCTCAGCTACGTCAGCTGCTTTATTAACTAATTTGTTGTTGACCATAATCTCAAGTTGTTTTTCTTGTTTAATCGACTTACCCGTTTCATTGTTAATAATTTTCCAAGTGGTTTTCACTTTATTATTGGAATTTTTAATTGTATCGCCCAAAAATTTAGATTTAGCAAAAACACAAATAATTTTAAATAATTTTGAATACTTTTTGACATACTCAAGGAAAGGAGTATCAAACCTGTACTTTTTCAAACCATATAACTCGTACAGTCTCACTCTACTTTTATAAATACCTGGAGTGGCCCATTGGTTAAAGCCAACGGAGGCTCCAATAATGTTAATGGTTTTGGTCTTGAAAGTAGATTGGTACTCTTTTTGAACAACATCAAAAAGGGCTCCATAGATTTTATTAGGATTCTCGTGATCTACTATAGATGGTGTTAATCTATGAGCAATATTATTTTTAAACTTATTGCAACGACTAGCTGTATAGGGCCTGCATTCTATTTTATGCGGCTTTTTATTTAATGGCATGGGGAAGCTAGCTAATAAACCACAGTGGTCAGATGTTAAGTCACTTAACACTAATTTATTTTTGGCATCACAATTACTAAATATATTATCAAGACAAGTTGACGAAGATGCCGTGATCCTAGTAGGTTCATAAAACAAGTTAATTAAATTATAAGACCTAAACAGATTAAGAAGTCTAATACTTAATGGAGTGACATCTAGAATATTAATATTAAAATCTCCACATAAAATTATACTTTTCTTACTTGATTTTAACCTATTGAGTAAATCCTCCATTACCGATTCGAAACGAATGAAATCACCAGAGGGGGGTCGATAAACACAAATTATAACGTATCGCTCGAGTTCAACACAAGACAACTCAATAGTGCGCTCGATAGAAAGGTTAACTAAATCTATACGTTGTTTACATTTCAACTTGTTTGAAACAAGAACTAAAGATCCACCGCGAATTGCGCTTTTTCTCACAAACGCACTTTGTACTGTAAAATTATTATCATTGATAAACACTACTTCATGTTCTTTCAACCAGTGTTCAGTCAAACATAACACCTGAACATCATAGTTTTCTATAAATAAACTTAACTCTAGCTCTTTGCCGGACAGACCCTGCATATTTTGATGTACAACATTCAATATATGCGGCTCACCCGTTGTCGCACCTAATAGTTTAAACTATATGGCGTATCAAAAGTAGTGTTAGTACCACTACTAACAGTAATCGACGGTACACTACAGGTACCAGTGTCACTGGGTATATTGTATGCTAAAAGATTAGCAATATGTCTCCTACAACTAGGTGGCAAATACATTGTATAATTTGTCAGTTTGTAATCAGTAATAAATTGATTACAATCAAAATATAAAATAGCGTCACTGTGACGACATGTCCTATTATAAATAAACATATTTAAATTATAAATGTGCCTGTTTTGCTGCTCAGACAAATATTGAGAATAAGGCAAGGCACAGAAAATAAATTTACAACTATTGGTCTCATTGAGATGTAACATCAACTGGACACATTCCATTATGTCCTTTTTTCTTACAGCTAAACTATCCCCATATAATAATATAACAGTGGAAGTGGGGTTTATTTTTGTTAATCTAATATTATTAATTAATTGGCTAACACTGGCACCGGGTAAACAATTATTAATTACATAGTGTTGCGAACACTGATTAAATATACTACCAAAACCTTGACCAAATTTGTCAGAAAATATGTATGTTGTATTAACCAAATTGATCATCTTATCATCCATACAGCTACCTACTGGCTGAGCCACTGAGGGTATGGGTGTAACAAGTTGAGACTGGGGCTCCTGGGTGCAGGCACAGCTAAAAGAGAGGTTATTTGTCAGAGACTCATACCTCTCCGCATTGTACTTGACCAGGTCTGCCAAGTCATTGGCCTCCTGCAAGCGCTTACTCAGGTCTTGTTGAGAAGCCTCATATTTACTAAAAATATCCTTTAGAGCATATTCCCTAACAAACAATTCATCCTGAAGGTGCTGAGTGTCGGTATCATACATGGTATTACATAATTGTAATTCACTATTACACTTCTTTAATTCTTGAAATAAATTTATATTTTTTTGCCTAAGTTTTATATTTAATTTGTTAACTTTATGGCGTTTTAATGATTTGTGAATTTTTCTAATTAATCTATTAATTTTAATATACTTTTTTAACTTATTATGGCTAGTAAACAAATTGCTTTTAGTGATGGTATCATTAGTTAAGTCTATTGTAACAATTGGCTCAATACATAAATTACCCAATAAAGGCTTCTTTAGTGGGTAAATCTATCTAAGCTATCTCGTTTGACGGTTTTGATGATTTTTTGATTCGACAAATCAGAGGCCTTATTAACCTTCCGTATTTATATTACAGACACAATTAAAAACCCATTGTGTCTCGTGTGGATCAACGTTAAAATACGAAAGGTTAAATCACTTCTAAAGTGATGGACAAGTATGGGATATCTACCGGAACCCGAACTCTGTTTAATTTTAAATGATTGTTCTTACAGGCATTTATTATATGGGACCGAACTCGCAAATGTTTCAAGTATATTGCAATATGACGACCAAAGAGACTTGTTTGAAAAACTGGAATACAGATTTCCCAATTAGAAAGATCGGAAATGAGGGATCTTGGTTAAGCAGCCATGGAATTGATTTTATGAAGGAATTTTATGCTGTAAGTTACCAGAATACCCGCGTTTCGCGGATTTATTTGCACAACGTTTTAATTAATCGAGATTTTTAATTCATATTCTTAATGGCACCTTTTTAGGTCATGACTCAATCGAATATCAAAAAATATTTGGCGTAGGTCTTTAGGGGAAGGCGTTAAAATTGATTCGCTATTATACTATATATATATATACTATCGCGTACAAAAAAAATTGATATTTATCTAATCTACTTTAAATTTATGGGAGAATCTGTTTTTCTTTTTAATTTTTCAATATGGTGGTAGGTTTACGGCAATATTTGATCCTTATCCTGTCAGACTCCGCAAAGTATAGACGAGAGGAAAGAGGCTTTAATTTACCTAACACTGTAGGTACGTAGCCTAACTGATGTGGTTTGAGCCTTTAAGCTTACCGATAGTTTGGTTGAAAAAACGCGTGTTCTCACCGTCTTATCTTCAGCCTCGACTTAGTTACTTTTACTTTACCAAAGAGATTTAAATTATGTAACATTATCTTTACACTAATATTTATCGATGTATTTGTTACAGTTATCTGAAAAACAAATAAATTGGCTGCAGAAACGATCAGCGTACGTACGTCAAACGCTGAAATACACATGCCTGAATGTTAATAGTCAAAATTCTTTCAACTTGTCTTCGGTGGTGCGGTTGTTGACTTGGAATGAAATTTTAATTGGACCAAACCCAACCAGCAAATCTCCGTTCTTTTATTCTGTACCATCTGCAACCGATGGATGTACGGTAAGATAATTCTCATAATTTAGTTTTACCTTTGCTCGACTAAGGTAACACTTCAAAGAAGTATCGACATTCATATGTTTGTAAAGCCCCCTGGCTTTACAAACATATGAATGTCGATACTTCTAACAAAATATTAGCGCTATAAGATACCGAAATCATTACCGCCAAGCAGCGTTACTCTGTTCCGTTTTGAAGTATATGGGTGTAATTATAGGTACCTACATGAAACATTTCAGTTCTGTGTCTGGGGTAACAACACATCTGCGATGTCTCTGGTATTTGTTTGTTGGCGGCGGCATCTGTGCTCAAAACTTCGCTACACTCCACTCCGCTACACTCCACTCCACTCCGTTCCACTCCACTCCACTCCGCTCCGTCCAACTACGCTTCACTACGCTCCACTCCGCTCCACTCCTTTCCGCCTTACTACGCTTCACTCCGATCCACTCCGCTCTACTCCACTCCACTCCGCCCCGCTCCACTTCGCTCCAATGCACTCCACTCTACTCCACTCCGCTCTACTTCACTCTACTCCGCTCCGCAACGCCCAGCTCCGCTTCAGTGGAAACGCTCCCTTACTGTTAGATTAGTCGGTTTAGTAGTCCGTTCAGAGACAGAGTAGTTCAGAGAAGAGTAGGTACATGGTAGAACAAGAGGTCGTCAAAAAAAGACATGTGGCACTATTTGATGAGGTGTAACTTGCAAGGGGGAAGCAAGGGTATATCCACGTTTTAAGTTTCAAGATTCTGTGGCACGTGTTCAAATATGCGCGAGCATACTTTTACCCAAAACTTCAAGAACATTTTCGTGCATTTTGCTTTTCTATTTGCGCTGTTGTTCTATTATGTTTGCTATCTAACCCTATCACTTATTTCTACGCGAACAGTATCACGCGTACCTACCTGCGTATTTTGACCGAAATCGCTATTACGCGCCTTAGGAAAGTGCGCGGTTAGACGGGGGAGTGCAGGCCACTCATTCGCCAACGCTCCCGGGGCGTCCTGCCGCTCATTCGTCAATGCTGCCGCCCTCGCCACGCATTCCTAAGGCGCGGTGCAGCAGTCTCGGTCAAACCATATAGTTCAATCATAGTAAATTATAAATTATTGTTTCAGGGAAGGAGTGCTCACGAACAAACTTCTAGCATAGAGCTGAAAAGTTCTAAAGTGAACAGGTTACCCATAACCGATGTGTGGATCGGTAATATTAATGATGAATATCTAGGTTTTACTATTGCTAACGAGGAATTGTGTTTTAGATGACTGAATTACATTTCAATGATTGTACTTAACTGTATATTTAATTTTGAGTTGAAGATACAAAAGGTTTTAAAATAAGCATTTTCTGTCCTTGCTAAAATTATCATATTCATTTGTTAATACTTTTTTTTTTTTTTCTTATAACATTCAAATACTCTAATAAATACAGTAAAACGTAACTACATTTTTATTTATTTCCATACCTAATAATTACTTGCTGCACTAACAGTAAACACCAAAGCGCGCAGTAAGACAAAAACATTAACATTTAGCTAAAAAACTTCAAGCAAACATTTAAAATAGATTTACTGCTAAGTATTACATAAATATGTCGGCGCGTATATATAGGCGTTCAGCAGATTGATCGCCTGGGTTGTGGGAGCATATCAAACAGCATGGGTACGCACTGGTGGAGCCGCGAACCTACCTACCTACCTACCCTACCTATCTACATAAATACCTAGGTACCTACCTAACTACCTACCTACTTACATACTTACCTACCTACATACCTAGTTACCTACCTACATACCTACATACCAACCTTTAGGCATTTCACACCGTTTAAACCTTCCCTGGACTTCCAAAAATATTTCTAAACCAAAGGAGTGTGGACAAAATACACCCAGCTCCGCCACAGTTAAGATCACTGTAGTTTTCAAGGCATTACTTACACTTAAGAGTGAAGGGAGAAATAATGTCATCAAAACTACAGTGGATTTAGCTGTGGCGGACGTGGGTGTGCGGCCCATACAATTTTGCCCACTATCTTTTAGCCAAATCGGTCCAGCCGTGCTCAAGTTTTAGCGAGACTTACAAACAGCAATTCATTTTTATTATTTATCAGATATGTTGTAGTGCATCAAAAGCGCAGACTTGCACTTGCACTTGAGTGACTATTTATTTCGTATAATCATTACCTACTCTAATCTTACAGTAAAATAATTAACATTCATGGGTCCGACACGAGGTCAGTTTGAGAGTTAGTTTAGAGATTTGTGCCTCTGAACTGACAACTATACAAGGTGTTTTTTTTAATATCCCATAATGAGTCCATATCAAAGAATCAACTGGCTCAAGAATTATTTTTCAACTATCTTTTTTTTTTCATTTTTCATATAAAAGAATACGACAAAGTCACGATTATTAATGTAAAACACCCCTACCTACGTGAAATATGACAACGTCGCATTTTCTTACCTTTAAATATGAATGATTGGTTTGAATGAAAATGATTTACTCGTACTTATCAATGAAACTTTGATACACACATCGAGAGTAGTATAGTGTTATGTTATCTTCGAAACGATGCGTTTTTTGGACCACATATTCTTTATCATATCCACATAACATCTTTTTTATATATTTATAGATTAAACGGCTCCTCTGATTTTTTTTCCAATAATCTTTGATCCTATTAATCTATATTGAGCTAATTTGTGAACCTTCTTTAGGGGCTCGCGGGGCCGAACGGGCCTCTCTATGGAACTCCTGGAGAGCGTGGAACACTTGGGATTTGCCCTACTAGTTAGACTGAAGATTATCAAGGGTCAAATCCTCAGTAGATTTGCCGAAACAAACTTTTTTAACGTACAGTGTTATTAAAACACTGTGTGAACTAACTAACAAATCATCTCATTATGAGCCAATACGAGAGAAAAAATATTTTTTAGATACGCTATTATTTGAATAACGTGTAACTAATAAATAAAATAAAATAAATTCCAACTTGGGCCAGCCGAAGTAGAAATGCTATTGTATTGAAAACACTGCCATCTGTCTTTGGCTGGTCAAACTATTTGACGACTAGAGGGCACACGAATCAACATACCAATTCCTAAATACTTTTATTAAAACGGCGATAGATTCTACTGAAGCAGACGAAGAATTTGGGACGAAGGAAAGGAATCAGAAGTTTGTTGTAAATTGGCACCGGAAGGCGTTACGAGCGTTAAAAAGGACACTTCATTCATTTAGAATAATAAAATTAAGGTTTTAGTTAACTCGAGCATTCTCGTGTAAAAGAGCAAAGAGCATTCGCCGTTTTTAAAAATGTTGTCGAACTGAACAACGAAAGTATATTTTTCTAAGCTTTATTGCTAACACAATAAGGATGTTTTCGCGAAATAAATGCTTGAATTGAATTGTATTACGCTCATTTCAAGAGAAAGCTTAGGTTTATGAGCGCCTTTGTTTTAGTTTAATGAAGTTGCCAAGTGAGGTTATATTTATTACCCCACTGCGTGACAGCAAAGTCTTATCAGCTAGGTAGATTTTAATACATGAGATACTAGTATATAACCATCACACGACCTAGACGAGTATCTCAGGTTTTGTTTTTAATTATTTAAAAACAAAACTTTCTAGTTATCTTTTTTAATTATATTTTTTATAACCATAACGGGTAAGCTCTCGGCCTGAATCGATCCTGATGGTAAATAATGATTAGGCTGAAGGTGGAAGCGAGCTTCACCCGGAATCCTCAACCACAGAGGATCTTGAAAAATTGTACTTAGTCCATCCATGATTAAGTGCGAATTTCACCAACGAACGCGATCAGCACATCTAAACCGAGTTCAAGAGCTATTAGGGCCTAGGGCCGTCGACGCGCGTTTGTAGCTATTCAGACCGTTTCTGTAGGATAAAAGCGTTTTAAAAACGTGGTGTGCACAGGCCTTTAGTGTCTACACACGTTCGTCAAACGCTAAACACACATTTGCTGAACACAAATTGTCTTCATCAGTGAAGTTGTTAGCTTGGTATGACGTAGTGATGGGGCCATATCCAAACCAAATCACCTTTCTTATATTCCGTACCAGAAGCTACCGATGAATGTGAGGTAAGATACTATATTTAGGGTTCCGTAACAAAGGGTGCCAACGGGACCTTATAACTAAGGCTCCGCTGTCCGTCCGTCTGTCACAGGGCTGTATATTTTGAACCCTATTAGGTAGACGCTTGAAATTTTCACTGAGTGTACACGACTATGGCCGCTCATCAATTAATAATAAATATACTTAATTCCAGTAAGATGCTGGTAGGGATCTTGACCGTACTTCCGGGATTGTCCTGATAGCCGTGGAATACCGCTCCACTCCTCAAGCACCTCAGGAAGTGTTGCCCCCTTGTCGCTACGACACTTTGTGCTAGCGACCGTTTTCGGGGGCCCATTATTGAGTGTGCAAGTCACCCCTGCCATTTTATCTGTGTATTTATATAAAACATTGGTCAGGCAGGGGCCATAGTATTTCCATAGTTCGAGATAGCCACCCAAATCCATAATCCAATGTCTTTGTTTCCACATCCTGCAATAGTCCTACACCAACCGGCGGTTGTCCTTGGCTGCACTTGCATAATGCGAACAGGGATAATCGTCGGTTGGTGCCTCATTTCAATAAAACGTCTAACGGGCCTCTGCGAGTTGGCTTTGGCCCCTCGTACGCCTTCCAAAGGTCCGGGACCCCAGGGTCCCGAGATATGTCAAGAGACGATAATAATATACTTATGTAGTGTTGAATATTATACGGTTGTACGTAACCCTTCCTGTACGAGCCCGACTCGTAATTATACATTAATTGTTTATTACCCGACAGTGGCGAAGCTAAAACGAGGCATCGAACTGATTACGTGAGATTTTGGAATTTTAATTTGGCTCCCTGTGATGTCTTGTTTATTTTTTTAGTTGATTGACGTTTTTGTCATAGTTAGGTTTTAGTTTTTATAACTTTTTTTTATGTTTTGGCCTTATTTTTGATAAGATTTGTAGTTTTGTTGGAAGTATTTTATTTGTAGCATAATAAAATTGTAGATAATGATAAAGCAAAAAGCTTTACACCAAAACCTAAAATACATAAATGACAAAAAATATACATAGTTATTCGTTTAGTTATATTGATTCATACATAGGGTCCGTATTAAACATTAGCTTGGAATGCAAATAAAGTTTTATGAATATGACGTGCAAGGAAAATATTACCTATTCAAAAATAAATAATTAATGTTTCATGCAGGAATTATTGAATGGAAAAGTACTATCGTAGAACTACAAAGTTCAGATATATTCAGACAACCAATACTTAGCTGCTTTGTGGATCTGAGATATTGGAATGCAAATCAAGCGATGAGCATCGAGAGTGTTTTGGATGAATTTAACCATTAGTAGGATATTTTTCATGTTTGCGAATACCTATTAAAAGTTTTCAAGTATAGTAAATAATAATATGCAATGTGGCGACAACAAAACTGAGAATAAATGAAAACACTGGCAATACTAATGCCTACGAGTATTTTGGAACAATCAAATAAATCCTACCATCGAAATTAAAAAAAGTTTTTTTTTTCAAACAAACTAAAATATAATGTAGTAGTGATGGGCCGACTATAGGTTTTGCCAATCTTTGACTAGTTTATAGTGACTAAACTATCGGATATATTTGATTGAATTTTCGCATGCAGACTGGGAACGGCAAGATGCAGTTTGATTTATTGTCGTACCAGCTGCTGTCCTGCCACCCACGTGGATCCTAATTCGTTTTTCTAAAATAAAAGTAGCCTAAGTTACTCCTTATAACATCAGCTATCTGCCAGACGTTTCGGAAATTAGCTGGAACAAACAGACACTTCTTTTTTTTACAAAAATAGTTTTTTTTTTGTTATAAACCGTATATACTTCCTTAGACATCTAGTAAACAGCTGTTGTTTTGACAGACACTTCCATTTTATTTTTATTGTTTAATTACTTTTATTGTATTGTATAGATTATCGTCTCCACCTTGAATATTGTGAAAAATAATAAAATATTTTTATTCCAACTCCTACCTGTTTCTACCGAAGAATTTGCACCACATAATAGGTTAATGGCACATTTATAAATAGATTTGTTAAGGAAAATCTAAATCAATATGTAAGGATGCTTATTTCCCTATTCATGTCAGTCTGTCTGTGGCGATTTAAAAAATGGACGTTAAATTGTTCCCGTTCCTTATATTTTTTGTTTGTGTAACTCTTGGACTTCAAAATGCATCAGGTAACTACTGTTATTGTTGCTATTATTTATGTTATCATCGTGTTTAAATAATTAGCTTCTGCCTGCGTCTTCGCCCGCGTAGTAGTCATCTATAAATAAAACATACCCTATGGCACTCGGCAATAGGGTAGCTTTCTGTCAGTGGATGCATTTTCTAAATCGGATAAATACCTACTTCCAGAGATTAGATAAGAATGTTAAGTACAATGAAGACTATACTAGGTTTTAAAATAGAAAATTATAACGTAAAAAAAAAAAAATTGCTTAAATTGCGTATTAGTCATAAAGGCTATATTGTATCAATGTGACTGACGGATAACATGACAGTTCAAAAGTGCTTCTAATTGGTTTAATTTATTGATACTCGTATAAATCTTCTGATGTTTGAGTATTGTTGATTTTACAAAATATTATGTGGAATGCTCTATCTGAAATAATCATAACTAATAACGATTTTTGATTTTGTTTCAGCAAAAATTCCAGAAATGAAGTTTGTAAGTAATACATAAAATAAACGAATTTAAAACATTTAAGTTTTGTTGTAAACATAATTAAGATGTATTCAAATGCAGTGCAGCAACTATTGAATTTTACTTTTTTGTTTTTAGAAAGCGGTAGATGCCGATAAGACATGCACGACAAAGTATAGTAAGTAGAATCAATAAACCCTACTTTCTATTAATTTGGCAGCTTAAAGACAATTTTATAAAATACTAGCTTGTGCCCGCGACTTCGTCCGCGTGAAATTTCTTGTTCCCCAGCCGCGTCGCATCGCATGGCCCGTTTTCGCCGTTCGTTCTAACTTTTTTTCTTGTTAAAAACAGGGCTACCAAATGCAAAAAGATTTTTTTTAACCGATCTGAGTATAAGTGTGTGCCTTGTTGGTTTAGTAGTCGCAAGCGCTACTGCTCAGCATGAGGTCCTGGGTTCGTTTCCCGGGTCAGACAAAGTGTTATTAGGTTTTTCCATCTGGAATTTCTCAGTAGCAGCCCGGAGTCTGGATTTGAGCCCGCTTGATGGCAATAGGCTCAACTCCTATTACATGGGAAATAAAAATGTCTGTATATCTGTCTATCTAGCGAAATGTGGGTGTTCTATAGGTTATAGGTTTTTTGTTAAGACCTATAACAAACATATGCCCACAATAAAGATATTTTGAATTTGAATTTGCCTAAACCTTCTGCGTGATGTTATGTTATTATGGCTTTGCTTACATAGGTTTCCACGAAACGGCTCATATCGCATCGGATCGGAAAGGATACCAATGGATGCGGCGACAGCCAATCGCGTCCGGCAGGATGTCGACGTATACGATCGGCTCCGTACATTCACTTGCGAACGTATCGGTATCTGCGCCTAGTCAATTAGTTTCATTCCTACCGTGTTGCAGCCAAAAGGATCCGATCTGATACGACGACAGGCGATCGGAGGTGATCGCATGGCAGCATACTTTCGGCTACGATCGCGTGTCACGGAAGACGCCCGCGTTCAAGTTGCTGTGCACGGCTTGGTAATTAGACTTTAAACACTGTGTACACATTTAATATCGTTTAAAGGATTGTAAAATCCGTTCCGATCCGATGCGATCCGTTTGGAGGAAATCATCCTTAATATAAGCAGGTACAGTGGACCGCATGTCGGTGATAAGACCTTGAACTGCCTTAGTAGGTACACAGTTTCAATATAATGAGAGGCCAGCTTATACTGGATTTGTATTGGTTTGGGTTCCATGAGGCCTACTGTACTAACAGTTTGAATTAAAACAAAAATCAGATAAGGTTGGTCGTGAGTTTGCGGGACAAATAATGTCTCTCTGTAAATAAAGGCGGAGTCTCGGTATATAAAGATGGTCACCTTCCACGGACCGACCGATAAAATAAAACCTCTTATTTCCTTATACTTTTGTCTATCAGGTAACTATTAGGTTCCCAATCCTGGCCGTAATCTATTTCCTGTCGATCCATAATAACTCAATTATAAATAGAATATGATGGCAATCATGTGGTTACATATCTGGTTCCAATACCTGACAGGAAAATTACAAGGATGCTGGACAGTCAGGATTCTGTATAATGCTCAGGAAGTTGTTATAATGGAAACATAAAGTGTATTAATTATCATGAATTATTCCCATTTACCCGTCAATATGAAATATTATGCTCCTTCCTTGTGTGGGTATTGTGGTAGATTTTCCTCTTAAATGAAATTACAACTGAAACCAAAAAAAAACTAGATTAATTCTTGTTTTTTTTTTTCATTTAATATACCTCTCATAATAACACATCACGCCTGTTGACCCCAGGGGATGGGCAAAGGTGTACTTATATGTCACCCACATTTCTCCAGATATGCTTAAGTCCGACGTGATAGGGGACGAGCCTTTTGCCATCAACCAGGCACAAATCAAGGCTACAGGCTGCTCCTGAGAAATTCCTCATGGAAAAACCCTTAATCACTTTGCCTAACCTGGAAATCGAACCCAGTATAAACTATTGTAAATAAACCCAACGGTAAGGAGAGTCGCATATCATACCGCAGGAACCGATTAGTTAGTAAAAAATTTAAGATTGACTGATGAATGACCAGTGAGGATTGTCTAGTGGTCGCAAGTGCTTCTGCTGAGCACTAAGTCTAGGGTTAGATTCTCAGGTCGGGCAATGTGGTAGTGTGTTTTTCCATCAGGAATTGTATTGTAATTGGAATTGTATTGTAATTGATAGCTCAGTAGCAGCCTAGAATGTGTATTTATGCCCGGTTGATGGCAATAGGCTCGCCTATTACATGTGACTTAAATATAACTGCCAAAATGTAGGTACACACTTAATAGGTACACCTCTGACTAACCATCAGGGAAAACAGGCCTCATGCTGTATAGTTTAAACTAATATATAGTATAACTAATATAATATGTAGTATAGTATTTAGGTTTAAATTGAAATTTTATTGTGCAATTTTACTCTTCTTCTGAACCTCTAGTCTAACTTCCTAATAAGTTTTAAACGATTTCTTTTTTTTCAGCTACCTGCAGTTTGACTTTCGTAAGTAAATTATTAGTAATTCTGTTTATTAAATACTAGCGCCACGAGTGAAGACGGTATTCTGCACCCTAATTGCGTAATACACGATCTATCACAATCTGGATCGGTTTGAAACAGATTGCTAAACCATTGCTTCATAAGTTCGAAAAAAAATCTGCTCAACAACGTAAATAACGCAATGAATGTTGTTGAACCGTCAAAATGAAACAGATTAGTCGGAATCGTTTACGAAAACGTTTTACGCAATTAGATAGCTGTTCCCGACAATTTAGGCACAAGTTGTGAGCAGTAACCTAACAAAAAGTACGGTTTGCATGAATTTAAGATAGTATTTCATTAGAATTATTGAGTACTTCTTTTTTTATATATTCACATGACCTAAGACCATCTGGAATAATGTACCTTTCAAATGGTGAAATAATTTTTCAATTAGATACAACCTGTATACAAAAAACGAAAAAAAAAATTATCTCTGTCTCTCTCTTTTTAATATTATACAACGTTGATACGACAGAGGGGCTTTCCTTTGAACTGCCTATACTAGGTTCCATTTTCAAGCTCTGTACCAAAAATCAATTAAATCGGAGCAGTAGTTTAGTCGCAAATGATTTTTTAAGTTTTTGCCCCGTTTGAACACGATGTATCTTTCCTAACAGCTGATTATGTCTATACGCGTAGGTCATGCACCTTAAAACGATAAATCTGAGTACAACCTACATGCGTTGTTGCCGCTCTGTGACGCAAATCACAAGTACATACACCCAAATATTTTCGCTAAAAAGATGCCAATTCAAACAAGGACACACGACACACACACTTGCACTTTCATTACGAGAGTGACAGTCATAGCAAAACATACCTTGCGTAAAAGAAATAGAAATAGGTCACTGTGTTGCTATTTCATCCTAGATCCTTGCTATCGGTAAGGGGGTGGGGCCTGTAAAAAACGTGTTTTTTCAGTGCGCCGAGGCAATCCTTTCGGAACGTACGCGTACGTAACACGGAAGCTCCCGCGCCGCAGGTTACAAAACTCGCGCGCTGACAATAAAGTTGTGGTTTTTTTATTGTGATAGGACACTAAATAAGTTTTTCTTTTTTCTATTGTGACAGGACACGTAACTTAGGATTAAGTATTATTATTTAGTGTTAGTTTTTTTTTTTTATTGACTGGTTTTATTGTGATAGGACACGTAATTATTAAACTTTGGTTGTGTGTGTGTAATTAAAGTGTTCAACAATGCCTCGTGTAACTTACACGGCGTCAGAATACACTGACATGATTTTAATTTACGGCGAATGCCGTGGAAACGCAGCATTAGCTCTGCGAACATACCGAGAGAGGTATGGTGACAGCCGCAATATCCCTAGAAACGCCCGCACCATACAATTGGCAATACAAAGACTACGGGACAATAAAAGTATAGTGCCGCAACAGGAGGGAGTGCCACCGCGGCAAATATCCGCTGCTTGGGAAGAACGAATTTTAGACCATTTTTCTCGCAACCCGACAACGAGTCTCCACAGAGCCGCCCGGCAGTTTAGGGTTTGCCATAGAACCATCCACAAGGTTCTAAAACGTAACAAACGCAAACCTTATAAATATCGGAAGGTGCAAGCTTTGTTATCGAGAGACTTGCCGGTCAGAAACACTTACTGCCAATGGCTACTAAATAAAACAACCGAAGACCGTAATTTTTTAAATAATGTCATATGGACCGATGAGAGTACTTTTACTCGGAACGGCATCTGGAATCGGCAAAACCTCCGGTACTGGAGTTTGGAAAACCCACACGTGTTTCGAGAATCTGCACACCAGTACAGATTTTCTCTCAATGTGTGGGCTGGTATCCATAATAATAATATTATCGGCCCTGTTTTTATTGACGGCACCCTTACAGCGGCGAAATTTTTAGAATTGTTAAATGGTCCTGTGGCCGAGTACATTGGCGAACTGCCTATAACCGTTCGTCGCAAGTTGTGGTACCAGCTGGACGGAGCGCCTCCACATTCTGTGATGGCTTCCAGGGAGCGGCTCACAGAAATGTTTGGGCAGCAATGGATCGGTCGTTTCGGACCTGTTCGGTGGCCACCACGATCTCCAGACCTCACTCCGATGGATTTCTTTTTGTGGGGTTACATTAAGGGTGAAGTGTATGCCTCAGAGGTAAATACAATTGATGAACTTAAAACTAGGATTATTTTAGCATTTCGCAAATTAAAGTGCTTAGCGACGGAGAGTGATTTAATAAGAAAAATAAATAACAATATTCTCCGTCGGTATAATTTGTGCATTGATGTGAATGGAGGACACATCGAGAATTTAAAAATTTAGTGTTTTTGTGCGCGTACTTCAAAGCCGCCGCCCGCGCCATCGCCGCCGGCCGGGGCGCTTTGACACGCCGCGCTTCGGCGCGCGCGACGTTGCCGCTTTTTTACCTAGGTATCTAAGGTCAGTAAAATTTATTTACAAAGGGTGGTTGCGTTTTACTCTGATTTGTAAGCTATTTAGTTTGTTTGAAAAAAAAAAAAACTTATTTTTGGTGCTTTTTATTTTTATACCGTATCGTATTAATACTAAACACGTATAGTATACGTAGTATAATTTAATGCCCCTCTGTCATATCAACTCTGTATATTTAAAAAAAAAACTATGTATTTGACATAATGAATAAGATGTGTTCAAAATAGATAAAAAAAAGTATAGAATAGAATTATACCGCTTCTAAATATTCTTAAAATTCATAAGGATTAGAGGAGTGTTTACCAGGGAAACATGCCACAAAAGGGAGGACGCCTGTACTCAGCGGTGGGTGAAACATGGCTACCAATGATGATGATGATAAAGAGGAAGGATTATTTTAGTGATTTAAGTGTAGCGCTAGTGTTAATTAATATAAATGCCGTAGCGTACACAAGTACTTACAAAGATATTGTTGCTAAGCAAGCATAGCAGTCTTTTGGTAGAACATGAAAATAAATCGAAATATGTCAACAATATTTGCTCGAACAGACTTTTGAAAAATGTGTCTAAACTGTCGTTTTTTTTTATACTAGCAGCACCCCGAGTTTTCACCCGCATAAGTCTCGATGGTGTGGGAATATCAGGATAAAAAGTATCCTATGTGTTAATCCAGGTTATAAACTATATGTGTCCCAAATTTCATTCAAATCCGTTCAGTCGTTTTTGCGTGAAAGAGTAACAAACATCCTCACAAACTTTCGCATTTATAATATTAATATTAATAATAGTAGGATGTCAATGTTGCATCTCACCATGTATTGTGGAAGTTGGTATGCAATTGCACCTGTATCGAGTGAAATAATTATAATTATTATTATGTTTTGACAAACTATGTTTTTTTTAGGATGGAAAACCCGTTATGGAGCGTGGTGAGAAAGGTGACATTGGATTTCCAGTAAGTACCTACATTACAAATAGAATCCCATAGGTAAATTGTACAAGGATATTTATAATTGCGGATAAGTACTAAAGTTACCTACCTACTGTGAAGAAATATTATACAGAAATATACTATGACTGGGTGGAGTCACACAATCATAGTTTATTTCTGTGTAATTCGTAAGTTCATATTCCTCAACGCTGCACCACAGGCGTGAACTCTAGAATTCTCTTTTGCCCAAATATTTCCTTGAGCTTCCGTTTGTGTTGATTGTAGTTCCGCTAATAAATATTATCTATAGCTACTTAATTGTTTTAAATAAGCCTGTTAGTTCGGTACTTCAAAATGTTTACAGTCACCATTTTTGGAAAACGATTTGTTAAACACAATCGACGTAGATATATTTAGTAACTATTCCGCTTTACTTTTCTTAATGAGTCATTTAAAAAAACCCTGTCAGAAATCGACACGTTTTTCACCTCTCACCGAGGCATCCTCAGCATGACGATTGACTTGTCGCGAACCCGAACATGACGTGTTGCCACGCCGAGTGCTGGACGCTGAGTGAGCCACACCGCCTGACAAACTCACGTATAATGGGACTTTGCTTAAATGTTTCGTTTGTTAGCGATTGATTAAACGCTAACAGATTTTTTTGAATAATTTCAGGGATTTCCGGGAAGTCCAGGAATTGAAGGTCAAAAGGGGGACCAGGGGATGCCAGTGAGTATGAGTAATATCAGTTCAAATTTAAATAGCAAATTCTTGACCAAGAAAAATAATTATAGTTGAACGTAGAACGCGTTCAGTTTTATAGGAAATTCGTCCTTAGTTATACTTATACCTAATAACGACGATTTTTTAATGAACGTACGAAACGTACGGTACGTACGTCCGAATTAAAAAACGGAACCCTTATAGGATCAATCGTGTGTTTGTCAATCTGCCAAGCTGGCTGCCTGTCCGTCTGTCAGAGCCTTTTGCACCGAATCTAATGGACTGATTAAGTTGAAAGAACAATGGCGAGATCATTGTTGATGGAAATATTAAGCGTCTACATATGTGACTATCATAGATACCGACGAAATAATTTGCTAAGTTTTATCAAATCAAGCTTGTGGCGTATCGAAGTCCTGGAAAAAATACGATGTAATTGAAAACTAAATTGACTCGTTTATTGATGATAAGAAATAATAATGGCGTAGTTTTCTTTTTCTGGCTTGACTGCATGACTTTTGGCTAACCAGAACTTTAATATTGCCATGTAATACAAATGTTGGCCAAGTTACCTAAAATGTTTTGCTTTAAGTATTGCATTAATACATTTCGGAAATACATTTCTGCATCAGAATAATTATAAATGTGAAAATAAAAATAATTGTACGTGCTAAAAATATAGCGGTCATAATTTTTTATACTTAAATGAAATCGCAGTACAATCCGAGGAGGGCAAAATCGCAAAAAAAAAACGCGTTGCTTCATCTGTCAACCGGCTAACTGACAATGTGACAACAACTGACAACTTGTCGTTCGTTGCTTGCACGTGCGCCTCTTTATTTTGTGTTTTCAATCGATTTTCCGTGACTTTCTACTATATGGGATCTGCTTATCGACTCTGAGATTTACTGTTCCCTGTGTGACTAGTGCTTGCCTAAGGATTCTGATTATTTGCATTGCATATACAACGACATTTTTCTGTGGCTCTGTATTACGATTCTGCCTGATACCTCGGAGTTTCTTGTGGGTGCATCGATTTGTTTATCAATATGGGAAGCCGTGTAAGGCCTACACACATCATGTATGTCAACTGCAATTTAAGTTTCAATGAAGTACCTTGATACATCGCAGAGCTCTTGGAATGGCTTCAGTTATTAATAACTTGCAAAGAGAAGTTTGTGGCAATGAAGAAGCTGTGAATATTGTAGTTAGGGATGATGACGAATAAATATTAAAAAATATATATATTGTTTTATTTATTTATTGATATCCTACCCCTACCATATAATTAATCATAAACTTATACCTATAACTGTCCTAAAGATAGTTGGCTAAGATTATTAAATAAATATTCTTCTGAACATTTATTAACTTACGAATAAGCTCGTGGCTAAGTAATAACAGCCACACGGGATCGTCGACCCATCAGATTAAGCTACGGTTGCCGAAGTTAGTCCGTGGATGGGTGGCCATCTTTACATACCGAGACTCCTCCGTGTCTCAGAAGTACGTAAAGCGGTTGCTCCCGCTGACATTCGTGGATCTTTGGCAGTCGTCAAAAGCCCGAAAGTCTCACAACCAGTCTTACCCAGGGGTAACGTATTACCCAGTTCCTAGGGTGAGGAGGTCTGATACGCAGTTGCTGCCTGTAAAATACTGGTATTCAGCTGCATCCCGATAGACTGGAAGCCGACCCCAACATAGTTGGGAAAAGTCTGGGCAGATTGAATTGCCATGTGGCAAACCTACGCACGTCGCAAAAGTTCGTAGTTTATTTTACTGTAAAAATGCACTTCCATCAAATATATTTTAAGTGGTAAGTAGGTATTCCTATATTTCTTTTTGATTAGGGTCTGTTGTTGACAAGACATAACCTATAGAACGAGTGAACTTAAAACTGAAATATCTTTAATTCCTGACTTCCTCGAACGGTATACCTACAGACAAAATTGTTCAGGAATTCAAACTCTGTACGTTAACATATATTTCATCAATAGACGCAAAAAAAAATGTCAACAAAAATTTGTTCGGCAGTTTGCCATTGTTCTTTGGTACACATATGAACTTCTGTTCCCTAAACACGGAGATGTAATGCAAATAAATTAATATTTTATTACTTTTGAGGGGAAAATAAGAAAATTTAAAAAAAAAATTGCAAACTGTTCCGTTTGACATCAAATGATCCTTTCATTATAAATAAATGAAAATGGGGGTTACTTTTGAGGTAAAAATAAGAAAATTAAAAATATTTTTTTTGCAAACTGTACCGTTTGACATCAAATGTAAAGGACTAACTGTGAGGATCTCATAAATATTTTGATAATAATTTAAAAAAAATAGTTTTACAGCTATAATAATTACATAATATGCTATCAGACTCAAAATAATAATAATAATATGTACATTTATATAAAAAATGGGAGGGGAAAGAATCATAATCAATCGACGCGGACGAATTCTTTGATGCCCTCAAAGAATTCATCGCGTCGCTGTCAACAGGAAAATCATTAAAGAAAATAGATGAAAATTAACCATTTCCCCCTAATCTAATCTCCGAAAAATTTTGATGAGATTTTGAAATAATACAGAATGTAGTTTAAACAGGAAAACCTATAAGAACTTTATGGTTAATAACATGGCAAATCTCTCAATATTGTGCTTACAAAGTGACATTTGCAGTCTGAATAGGGAGACCATTTTTTTCAACTACCATGTTAAGTTTGTTCTTGAAATAAAGAAGAATGGGCGAAAGTGGTCCAAGAGCCTCCACTGATGAGACTTAGAGGAAATGGAAGTGCTTATTTTTCTTATGAATTTGGCAAAAGTTTATTAGATTCTGACCCGGGGTTCTATTGTTATGGTCATGTTTGTCCTGACTATAAATAATATGATTTTGCGTATAAAGAAAGGCCGGTTAAGCAGCCGACAACCTCCAGGGTTGACCTGCGAAATGCCATAAATAAAAAATAAAAAAAAGTTTGTGTTGTAATCTTCGATTTTTGAAAATACCGACATTTGCTTTTGACGGGACTTGATTTTTGTCTTTATAACCGATTTCAACGGATAATTTTTTCCTTGTGATTGGTTATAGTGAGTGAATAATTATCAATATGTTTCGACCTTAAGCGGAAGTTCTTTGTCTACTGTGTAACCATTCTGTGTTACGTAAAACACAAATGACAATTACCCAAACGCTTTTTGATGAAAATCCAGGAGCTGCTGTGATTATCACAGAAAATCTGCAACCATATCAGGTATGGAGAATAATCATTATTACATAACATAACATCACGCCTTTGGTCCCCGAAGGGTTAGGCAGAAATATCCTAGTACCTATAGTATACCCACATTTCTCCAGTGTTTAAGTCCCATTTAATATGGGGCGAGCCTATTGGCATCAACCGGGCACAAGACCAGACTCCTGGCTGCTACTGAGCTATTCCAGATGGAAAATCAAATAAAACTTTGCCCGACCCAGGAAACGAACCCAAGACCTCATGCTCCGCAGTAGCGCTTGCGACCACTAGTCTTACGAGGCAGTCAATAATAATCATTAATAAAAAAGAAATAATACTGAATGAATGTGAGTGAGCGGCTCTCTTTCCGAACAGACTCTACTAATAATTAACGGTAAATCTATGTATTTTAAACCACGCCAATGTTTAAACTATTTACTACTACGACTTGTTTTTTTTTTTGTTTCAGATGTTATTTAATAACGCTGAATACATTTGTAGACCTTGCTGGGTAGGAGTTTTAGGATGCCTTCATCAGCAACGTGACATAGAACAACCACCAAATGTTGAAAACATCGCCGACCCTCCACTTGTTGATAATTATCAAAATGATCAACATCAGGAAGCAACTCCAGTGATAGAGCTACCTACTTATTCCCGGCCACCAAATACGTCGAATGCTTGTATGTTTCTTGGTTGCCGCCACAGAAAAAAACGATTGCTGATGGATAACAACTATTATGTTCCCTGTTGCAAGAGTGTGTCAGTTTCACTTAGAAGCAAATGTTTGGGAAGAATTATTAGGAGCACCAAATATTAGTCACAGTTTTAATAGTGAACAAATAACTGAAATTATTAACGTGGTGAAACAAGTTGCAGAAAGTAGAAAAAGAAATGATTTTGAAAATCTCGAACAAATGGATGATGACTTGCACAGACACAATCTAGTGGCTAGGATTATCCACCAGCAACTTGCCGTGCAGTACAACAAGGTTGTACTGCACGGCCGAGTCCGAAGTACCATACTACAGGTATGTGCCCAGTTTTCAAGAATGGTTATACCACATTGTACTGGTACTGATCTATCATCACTGACAGGACTATTTTAGCCAATTGTGAAGCCTGAAATTGTGGTGATAGACCGACGATATCGCTGACCTTCAATCTTGACGACAATCTCGTGAAAGCTGTTGGACGTGGACTCTACAATCATTGTACTGATAATCGTTACGTTTAATGGCCTAATAGCGGAAAGCCTCGACCAAATAAACAGTATCGAAAATAAAATAAAGGAAAAAATAAATGTTATTTGTTCCTCCACTATCTTGTTTTATTTTATCTAGCAACTACCTACGTTGAGCTTATTATGATTCGCATTGCATCGCTATGCTTAATCACAATAACATAAAATCACGCCTTGTTTCCCCGAAGGGTTGTGCAGAGGTGTACCTATCCGTAGTTATAACATAACTGGCGAAATAATTCCCATACGTAATAGACGGCGAGCCTATTGCCATCAACCGGGCACAAATCTAGACTGCTACTGAGAAATTCCAGATAGAATAAAAATAAAACTAAGTATAAAAACTAAAACCCAACTACGGAAAAAAAGTTAACTAAAAAGGTCATCTCAGACAGACAAATAAAAATCCGGAGTCACACGTGTTAGGGGATAATTCGAATAAATAACGTGTGACACCGGATTTTTAATTTGTCTATCTGAGATGACTTGTTTATACCTTTTTAGTTGACTATATGGCGTAGTAATTTTTATAGTTACTTTTATTTAAATTATTTTGGGGTAATTATAATATATATTTTTGAAATGTGCTAATTAAGCCCTTTCATTTGATACCCAACATGGCACCATTAAAAAAACTTTTTTTTTTAGTTCTTTTTTGAGACTTTTTGTCCTCTCTAGAGGGCGATATAGTTAATTTAGTGTGACGTCACATAGCTTATAACTAGCGGACGACTGAGACGCTTCCAACGATGCCCCACTTGTGAAAACATACCGGTTAAAATCATAACCCTCCTTTTTCTTTCGCCGTAGTCGGGTAAAAATCCAATAACAGTTTGCCCGACCCGGGAATCGAACCCAGGACCTTATGCTCAGCAGTAGCGCTTGCGACCACTAGACCAACGAGGCATTTAACTTAAAATCATAATTATTTATATTCAGCATATAAACATGACCATAACAATATAACCCCGGGGCAGAATCTCATAGAATTTTGCCAGGATCATAAGACATATAAGTACTTGCATTTCCCCCAAGTCTCATTACTGGAGGCTCTTGGACCAAGTTCCTAGCATCCATGCCCATTCTCCTTTATCCCAACTACTGAATCCTTTATTGTGCGTGGTCCGACACGCACTTGGCCGGTTTTTTATACATAATTATACAATATAGTGTTAGCATGTAAAAATATAATTATGTATTATTTTGCTGCTTCTAATTCTAACTATTATGTTTATTTTTAATTATTTACTTAACGTGTTTTTTTTATTATAGGGCGTGCCTGGAGCGACGGGAATAAAGGGTGATGCTGGTGAAAATGGAAAAATAGTGAGAAATATTAAGTGACTAACGTCTAAGTGTCTAAACCTATTTATATAAATACAATTAAATGCCATTAGTTGGTAGGCCCATCACTTGAGAACGGCTATATCGTGTATTTTTTTTTAATGGGAAAATTTTCAAATTCGGGAAAAACTGAACGTCCTTTTTTTCTATGAGATTTTTGAATGAACTAATGAAATTTGAACAGGACAACGTCTGTCGGGTCAGCTATATATACTAACTATAAAAGAATTAGAGCGCTAATTTGGTACCTACATAAAGATGATTATAATTATGTTTAATTCTGTAAATACATACATGGTTGTTACGGTCGCGAATTAATTATAATTACCCAATGGTTAACTGATTGTTATTCTCAGGGACCTCAAGGCCCACCTGGTGTTAAAGGAGAAAGAGGAGAAACGGGTATAAATGTAAGTTTTGTACAATAAATTAAAATAATTAACGATCGAATGAATTGCATGATAGAATGGTTTTTGTGATGGCCCAGTAGTTAAAGGCTCGCTTCTCATGCACGAGATTCGTGACCTACCAACATACCAAATCCGGGGTGGGTTCAAAGTCAAGTGTAGTATCAATGTGATACTTTCAATTCATAATGTACTTTCTTGAGAGGAGTTTATCTTGGACACTACTGACATCAGTGGCTCGTGGCTAAATAATAACAGCTACACGGGTCGAACGAAGGTTAAGCTAGGTTTGCCGCGGTCGGTTTGTGGAGGGGTGTTATAACCGCCTCTGTGGTCTAGTGGTTAGCACACCTGTCTTTTCAATTCCCAGTGGGGGCAAAATTTTCTGTTCGGTTTGGCTGGTGGTGGGGCTTGTTTTAAGTCCGCCTGGCTAGCTACCACCATCTTATCTAAGTCTGTCGCCATAACAACAATGTTACCAGTATAGTAAGTGTTCCGGCAGTAAGAGGCAAAATAGCCAGTTCCTCTGTGGTGGAGGATTCCGGGTGAAGCTCGCCTCCACTCCCTCCAGGCCAAGAGCTTCCCCGTTCTGGTTAAAAAAAATAAAAGGGGTGACTAACATATCGAGACTCCTGCGTGCCTCGAAAAAGAAGTTAAGCCGTTGGTCTCGAATATAATTCGTAGATCTTTGATAGTTGTTACATGCAGTCAGCAGCCCAAAAGTCTGATAACCAGTCTTACCAAGGAGTATCGTATTACCGAGGGTTGTGCAGATCAGATAGGCAGCCGCTCCATATAAAATACCTACTGGTATTCTGCTACATTCGGCTAAACTGGAAGCCGAACTCAATATAGTTGGGAAAAGGCTAGGCCAATTGATTACTGATATCAGTGACGGAAACTCTGTATGATAAACGGCCTTTGCCCAGCGGTGGGACTTGAATAGGCTAAAATTATTATTCTACAATGATTAAGGAATTAAGGGTCTTAAGACCCAGGCAACACGCAACAGCTTGCATGCGCAAAAACGGCATCTATTATACATTGTAACAGCGAATCAATTTTCACGCCTGCTCCAGACCTAGGCTAAATATTTTTTGATATTCAGATAGCTCATGACTTAAAGAGGTGCCTTATAGAATATTAATAAAATAGGGATCTAAAAAAAAAACGCGTTTCGTGGATTTTCTGGTGAGTAACAACAGAATACCATGCAAACGGTTTGCTGTGGAGAGGATGCCACCATGTTGTTTGCAGAAACTATCGGCTCTTGTAAAGCAGACAGAATAGAGGGGAAAAAATCAAGGGTGTATAAGCACTTGTGGTACACGAGAATGTATCATCGATCTTCACTCATATGTTTTCCAAATGAAAATAATTTCATAACAAACTAACAAACATAATCATGTTTCTTACTACTTAGAATACCTACTCTTTATTATGTAACAGCAGTGATAGCCTAGTGGTGTGACCGTCGGACTGCCACGTCATAGGTCTCGAGTTCGAACCCAAGGTACGCATCTCTGACTTTTCGGATTCATGTGCGTATTGTATAATTATCACTTGCTTCAAAAACGGTGAAGGAAAACATCATGAGGAATCCAGCATGCCTGAGAGATATTTCTCGACGGCATGTGAAGCCAAGTCAGAGGCCCATTGGGCGGTATAAAAACTTTGCCATCAGGTTAGTCACTAATTAAAAGGAAGAAGATTATGTACACCATAAAAATTACAAATGTAAACGTAGAAATAAATAATACTTAGTGTGTATGCGTGTGCGTGAGTAAACATACATTATGTTTTTCTTTCACAGGGCTTTCCTGGAATCGCAGGTAGAAAGGGAGAGCCTGGTGAAAATGGAAAATTGGTGAGAAATATGACTGTTCTGACAATATAATAAAGAACTATGTTAGCCATTAGTTAGTTATGCAACTTTTGTATAATAAGGGGTATTAAAACACTGTTTTAATACGTAATTATATACAGTTGCATACAAGAGTTTATCTAAGATAAGAATCGTCTATAATCGTTTCTGAAACAGTTAGCTTATTGCCAACATTCAAACGACCATAGCCCGCAGCGCTCGAAGCGTGACGGAGCGTATTTTGGAAAATGTCTCACATGTGTCGGCGCGGGGGTCAGCAACTGCTGACCGAAAGAGATCGAAGAAGCATAAGAGTTGCATAATGAAATTTTACAACAGTTAGCTTATTGCCAACATTAAAACGACCAGTGTCATAGTAACCGTTCTATCATCCAAACGAGTGTTATAATGTTGTACTAAATTTCATAATGCAACTCGTTTGCTCCTTCGATTCCTTCCGGTCAGCGGGTGCTGCAGATCCCCACGCCGACACATCTGACACATTTTCCAAAATACGATACGTCACGCTTGGCGGGTACGGGCAGAGGATTCATATCTATGAGGGTGTAGATAAAGTCTTGTATGCAACTGTTATAATTAGGTATTAAAACACTCATGTGATACTATTATCATATAATTATGATTTAATTTACCAACACTACAATAAACAACTGCTGCTTTAAATAAGTGTCTTTAATATTAAGTAGTTTAGCGACTGTTAAGACACGAAAAAAAAACCACTAATCCATTCACATCCGTCACACAAAATATGTTTTGGCATTTTTTTTTGCGTATTGTTTGTGTTGAAAATCATCGTTTTATACGCGTGAATATTTGTCATTGCATTCTTGACTCCCTTAATTTGGGCAGCAATAGCAATCCCGACTCCAGTGCAATAACATACTTTGTACACCTGCATCAAAATTTAATGACTTTGTACCTAAATGTTTGACACTAAAATGAGAAGTGTGTAACTTCTGTAGGGACCTGCGGGCCCGATGGGGTTGCCTGGGCCAGTAGGACCTCCCGGACCTCCTGGAAGTCATGGAGTTTGCCCTTGCGTTGCACCTTCAACCAGTAAGTATTTATATATTTTGGAATAGTCGCGTGATTTTCTAATCATTAGAACAATGGACGCGTCCCACGCGAGATTCACGTCAATGTGACCAGAGCTTTACGGTATTTTCACATGCATATGATTGCCGTCCAAACGGCGCGGTGCCGTGCCGTGCAAGCACTTTCACATGCTACTATTTACGCACGGCCACTCGGCCGCGGCGGCGGCGGTCACAGTATGATCTAGGTACCAGACTGAAGACGTCGGTCGTTTTTTATTATCATTAGATGGAACGAAAAAAGAGTCTTACTCCTATTGTATCGTCGTCGTCAGCGTCGACTTCATGTCATACGTGAGAGAATATTAGATCCATCCATACAATGCTATGAGAACACGAAACCAAATTTTTCATCTATTATGGATGTCAGTGAGCTCATTTGACGAGTACACGGCACGGTCCGCGTGCCTTGTGAAAGCTGTCTATTAGTATTTAGCTCATACATTTCTACTTTACATGGCACGGCGACCATGCCGTGACCGTATGCATGTGAAAAGGCCCTTAGGTTACTTATTCAATTCAAGTTTGTTCGTTAAAATTACTAAGCTACCTAATGATTGTAATAATATAATATATAAACTTATAATATAAACTTTATTCGGTGTAAAAAAAAAACATGGTACAATATAAAAAAAATAAAACTAGTAACATTCATATGAGCCTTAGGTGCTAGATTTTTTTATTACAAATCCCCTGGACCCCACACTAGGATTCCCTGTGTCGTGGGGTCCAGTCTCTTCCCAAGTAAGGCAAACATTTCCGTATTAAAATAGTAATAATAATAAATAATATTTTATTACAGCTGTGGATGAACCGGAACGAAGCGATGATTTCGGGACGGTGGAAACGCCAGCAGAAGTTGTTTGTAAAACTGCAGAACCTGGTATAAAAAGTGGTGAGTAGAATACTTACCTATTTGTAGTTCAAATTGAATGTGATCGCAGTAAGCTTAGTTCTCTTAGGTTCACCTTAACATTTTAGGTTCGGACACACAATTCATCGTTTTTTTAATATAATTATATTTTTAACCCTAGGGAAGAAAACTCAGCCAATCAATAAAGGTTTAAAACGAGAGGTGTCCATTGTCCATATGTATAGGATCGAGTAGGTGATATATGGGACTACGGTTTCCTTTTATAAAGATCATTATAATATAACACAAACACTTTTTTCAGGCAAATATTATTTAGGACCAGCAGGAAAACCAATGGAAGTGTTCTGCAATATGAAAACCCTGGAGACATGTTTCAGGATAAAGAAAACAACCCCAGTGTGTAATCATGATCCCAGTAAAGGGGCCGTCTGGTTGAATGAAATGAGCGTTAATATGAAAGAATTATATATTAATAATGTAAGTTACATTTATCGCCAAGTGGTTGGTCGACTCTTCACGTGACCAGAGGGCTGGTTAATTATTTTTTGGCCAAAGAATCAGCATTGCCATAAGACGTGGCAATGCTGCCAGCCTTTTGGACACCTTTCCTGTTGACAGCGATGCGGGCGAATTCTTGGATGCCCTATGATTCTTTCACCCTCCGCTCTCCCTACATGTACAATTATTATTTTTAAGTCTGTAAGCGTTTAAATTATACAAATACTATGATTATTATTTGGAAATTTATAGGAATTCAATAAATAAAAACATTGTTATCTTCTTGTTTGAGTAACCGAAAGTCTATTTGATCGATTTGATTTATTTGTTTCAGACATCAGCAGAACAATTAATATGGTTGCGCGATCGATCAGATTCCGTTCGCCAAACGCTAAAATACAACTGCCTGGATTCAGTTCCTTACAATAAACACAACATGTCTTCATCAGTGAAATTGTGGGCTTGGAATGATGTAGTGATTGGACCATATCCGACTAATCAATCACCTATATTTTATTCCGTTCCAGAAGCTACCGACGGATGTAAGGTAAGATACTTTTTGATGTTCCGTACCCAAAGGGGCCCCCTAAAACAGAACCCTATTACTAAGCCTCCGCTGTCCGTAGTCAGTTTAAAACTCCTTCCTTAGTAGTTTATCATCATCACCATGAGCCTTTGAAAACCACTGCCACTGGACATAGCCTCTTTAATCCTCGCCCATCAACTGGACAGTCAGCAACTCTCATCCAGCTGCTACCAGCCAATCTGCGAAGATCGTCGCCTCACCTATACAAGGTGTTTTTTATATCCCATAACTATAAGGTATGAATTAGATCTTATCAAAGAATCAACTGGTTTAAGAATTTTTCAATTTTCTTTTATTTTGTGTTTTCATTTTTCTTACAAAATAATCCCACAAAGTCACGATTATTAATGTAAAACACCCTTACGTGGAATATGCCAACGCCGCATTTTCTTAGCTTTAAAATATGAATGATTGGTTTGAATGAAAATTATTTATGAAACTTAGATACACACATAGAGAGTATAGTGTTATGTTATAAACGAGTATAGTGTTCGAAACTATGAATAACTTTGGACCACATATTCTAAAACTTGTTTTTTTTTTTTTTTACTTAAGTATAGTATATAACCCTAGAGATATGGGAGGTCAAAAAAAAAACTCGTTGTATAGGTGAGGTAAACAAAAGTATGCCGTGTTATATTATGTGTTAAAATTTTATGCAAATGGATAGGGAACCGAGGCGAAGATCTTCTGTTTGCCTGTGTCCTGCCTTATGTTTGCTGATTCGCAGTCTCCACTCAAGAACACGTCCTTCCCGACGGTCATCGGTTCTGCTACTAATAGACCCGGATTCCGGATCAGACCCTATTGCCACTTCAGCTGCTTAATTTGAAGGCTATATAGACAACTTCGTATCTCTGCTGGAACCCCACAGTTATAACCTCAGTATTTTCATATCAAATCGAAGTTTATGTCTTGAATCGAAATGGACCTGAATGTGTACCGCAGTTTACCTAAATCTTTCCAAAATCGTTGTACCACATTGAGATAATTTCAAAAACATGATTAATTAAATAACATAATATTCAATATTTTGCGATGGCGGCCATGACAGGCATCGCTCGCTCTCTTTTTGTCGCATAGCTTTCTCACTCTAAGATCGCAAAATAAAATAACATACTAAAAAACGAACATGATCTATCATCTCTTTGAACAACTTCAGTAAAATTAATTAATCCAAATAATTAATCTTTCAGGAAGGAAGTACTGAATGGAGTAGTACTATCATAGAACTACAAAGTTCTAATGTATACCGACTACCAATTGTTGATTTGTGGATCGGAGATATACGTAATGCAAAACAAAAGATGAGCATCGAGAGTGTTGAATTGTGTTTTGGATGAATTTTCCCAGGATAGAGAGTGTCTTTTCGTGTAAGAGAGTATTTTTTTTAAATAAACCACTATAACTTCCATCAAACTTTTTGACTACTGTGAGGATTTTTTTATTTTGTAATTATTTAGAAATAAATAAAGTCCAAATTGTTTGACTATTGCATTTTTCATTTTATACTACACTAGCTGCATGCGTTGCAATGCCACTTTTTATTTTTATTTATATAGATTTATTGGGCCAGAAACCCTCGCGGGCGTCCTCAGTACAACCTACCAAAGTTTCATCACAATGTGATCAATGGTTTAGGAACGCATAGAGGACAAACAAACATACAAACATTTATTTTTATGTCTTTAGATAAACAGCTACATTTATACTACACAGCCAGATAGCGAACTACAAGTTGCAAATGATGTCATTACTGACATCACAGACTTCTAAATCGCAGCTATGCTTCACATAGTCTGTGGACTGTATGATTCGTCATTATACAAAATTCAATCAATCAATTATTCAGTCAATTTAATTATGTCTGTAATTTTTATGGTGTACATATAATAAAGAGTACCAATAAAATTCTATTCTATACACCACAACGCATTATTATCTGGAATTCCTCGCCTCAATAAATATGTAAAAAGCTTAGCTCAATTTAATTCAATACAATTCTCAATTCTTTATTGCGTACCATAATATATATAGGGTGACTGGTAATTAGTGACCGATACTTAAACACATTATTTTACTCATCACAACGAACAACTTTTACTTTAGGACCAAACCTGAAATCGTGACAAAAAAATCGCGATTTCAGGTTTGGTCTTATAGTAAAAGTATAAGACCAAACCTGAGTTATTTGTCTAATGCTAAAATACATTTAGTAAAGTTATTCTAGCCTCGTGTATAGGTACAGAACTATCCACATTTTTGGGCTAGTAAACTAGTGAAAGAGTTTAATAGTGTGGGGTTCTATTTTTCAGCTGTAGCGCCTCCCATCAGCAATTTTGCTATCCTGGCTCGTGTGGCGGGCGAAGTATACAATCGGATCATTTTACTCTAAGGACTGAGTCACTGCAATGCTATTGGCTTATTTACTATGCTCCATTTATTTTAAGTTTGGACAAATATCGGTTATCACCCTTTCGTTATTTCGATAGAGACATATTATAAACTCCGTTATTTCACTATAAATACATGTATGTAGCTATTTACCATTTACATGAAAAATATAATTCTAAAGTGCAGTCATTTTAATATTATTACACAATAACCGTCGTTAATTAGCCGTTATTTGTCTAGTGCTAAAGTAAATGGTGTAAAGCATCGTGTAAACAGCTCTAACATGTTCTAAGCCAGGACAGCAAGCCAGGATAGTAAACAGAGGTTCTAGCTTGCTATCCTACCTTTGAAAAACTAGCCTTGTGTATCTCGGGCATTAGTATTCGATACTCAAGCGACACCTACACCAGCTAGCCAGTGCATAGCGTTAAATAAAGCATCGGTCAATGTAATTTAGAGGTATGAAGAACAGGGTGTAAAGTTCACTCATCCTCTATTGAAAAGGGAGGATCCTCCGACCAGATAGGTGTCGTGTCTGGCGGCCAACTGTCCAACGATTGCTGTCGGATAGTCTTATAAATGTTGCTCGCGCGGTAAACTCTAATTACGCGATGCAGGATTTGTGTGTCAGGTCTTTGATGCGTAGTTCACATGTGGCGTTTTAGATGCCGCCATAGTCTACCTCGAGAAAGGGTGCGTAAATGAGCGAAAAATGGCAACAATTTTCTCCCTTCTAGAACATTAATTATTCATCTTGGCTAAAATTTATTAGCACAAAAGAATGCCTCATGAAAGTAGCGATGAGCGTACGATATTCATTTGTTTTCATTAGCAGACTTGCGGTGCTACCACGAAGATAATTTTGTGACGTCAACAACTCACTCGATAACCGGAATACTTGCGTAAAAGTGTTTTTTATTTGTGAAAGAGTTCTTTTATGGAGACTATGGATCGCAGGAATCTGAAATCGGTGGATGCGAACCGATTGGATACCCTCCAACAGCACAAAATAGAAATCGATAAGAGCTGTATGGCAAAAGCTGGCTAAATATGTAATGACTTTAGGGCTTGCACCAATATGTTTAAATAATAAGTCACAATGTTATTTACCAGGTTTGAACACTTATCTTCGCGAAAATAAAGAAAAAATTGCGCGTGCAGCACCGTGCACGTGATAAAATTTAAACTTCTTCTTCGTAATAAAATTCAACCTCTGAGTTTGTTTCGGACCTCTGAGTTGGTTTCGGCCGTTCTTCTCAGAATAGTCAGATAGGAAACCCCAATCTCATCTAGCTTAGCTCTAATTTTTTTTTAATATGACGTGTAAAACTGATTCCGATATCCTATTTACAGAATAAACAATTTCATATTATTTCGTTTCTTAAAAAAATAAGACAGATTTAGTGTGAGAGTTAGAGACAGTTATATCTTTTTTCTCTCTCATATAACCAAAATATGCCTAAACGTGACGCGTTCTTGAAATTTCAATCTCAATTCTCGTTCAATTATCGGATCGCTGCCTAGGCAGTTTCACTTCAAAAATTCACTTTGCGAGCTCATTTTTTTCTCGATCCCCTTTTGGACTCGGTGAGAACAAGTTCCGTGGTTCCTCTGAGCTGTTGTACAAGCGAGATTAATAGCTTATTACTCCTTTGTTTACTGGTAGTCATTATTCAATTAAATATCATGGCCAACCGTAAACCATTGTGTTTACCCGCCAATATCATAACCGTTTTACGCCCCCCATTTATTATTAAATTGAAAGTTTGAGTCAAACGTAAAAGGAGTGAAATTTTATGTGTATAAACATATAGTTTATAGAATTTACCACGTTCCGGGACATTGAAATTCTTAAGACATGAAAACAATAAAAGATAAGTACATGTATTATTTCAAGAAGTATAGTCTTAGTCATGTGTCATGAAAATTGTTTTAACCCCGTATTGCCTGTTATAAAACCCATTTTTTTTTCCTAATCGATATTTTTGTTTCACGGAGAACCAAAAAAGCGGTCAAGTGCGAGTCGGACTCGCACACGTAGGGTTCCGTTCCACCGTACAATATTTAATACTGCATAATTATTCCTTTCCTGTATCGGCCCCCCCTTTATTTTTTACCTTATTTTATTTTTATGATTTGGTGTTGTAGCGGCCTTAGTAGTACACACTCTGTGAATTTTTCAAGAGTCTACCTATTACGGTTCAAAAGATACAGCTCTGTGACAGACGGACGGTCGGACGAACAGCGGAGCCTTCCCGTTCCGTTGCCACCCTTTGGGTACGGAACCCTAAAAAAACATCCCAAAAAACAGCAATTACTTAGTATCTCCAAAAACAAGATGAAATTAAAAACACGCAATAAAGTCAGACAAACGTGCAAGAAGAGGCTGTAATAGTCAACTGCACCCCAAAACGGTCCCTTGGACACAAAGCATAACAAATTGTTTAATTCATTGCCACAACAACGCGTCCCTTCTTCAACTGAAGAAATATTGCAACCATTTGTCACTGTTCGCACACGGACCTTTATTATTCATATTTTTACCGCAACAAATACCTAAGTATATAAGTTTGTTTTAAGTTGTTGTGCAAAGAAAAACAAATTATGGTGTGAGCAGTGAGCTGGTGTTATGAAGAGTTTAGAAAGAGATGGAAATTGGAGAGGATTTCTGCTTTGTGTTTCAAGTGAACATAAGAAAATCATGTCATTTTGAAAAAAAATAAAAATACTCTTCTTTTGCCCTTATCACAATTTATTTGTGGTCGGCGCAACATGTCTTTTTCTTCCATCCTTGTCTATTAGACGTCATCTCGGTAGTCACCCTATTTGCAGCCATATCATCTTTCACACAGTCCATCCATCGTTTCCTAGGTCTACTCTTTTAAGATAAAAAATATTGATTCAAAATATTTTTGATTTTGCAAATATAATATTAATAAACATAGCATTGTATGTACTAAATATAATGATCAAAACTGAGCAGAAAACCGAACTTAAAAGTGAAGTTCCAAAATTATAGTATGTATGTTTGCCTCGAAAATTCTAATTCCAGCTAAAAACCTTGATTCAGGCCAGGAGGAAAACGCATTGTTACCCACAACAGAATTTAGTTGGGCCACAAACAGCCTCCATTAGAGGAGACATCACGACAACATGTTGCTACCTGTCCAGCGTGATATATCGCGACCCGCGCCTAATTGCTTGTCTTTTTGTAGTACATTGTGTATTCTGCCATATTTATGATGTTGGACTAAATTGCGGAGTTTTTACTTAAGAAACAGAGGTTATGTGATACGAAAAAAACTGAAACGAATAGCATGTAATAAAAGACGCTCTCTAAATATACCTACCGCAGTTCAAAGTTTGCTAATTCTTCGGGCAGATCATGTCCATGTCGCATATGGAGTGTTAAATTCGCTGTTTTACATAACCACTAGCCTTTTTACAAAACAGCGCGGTTATAGCGACATTCATATCACAATACATAGTGTCTCTGTATCTCTGTCAAAAGCATCAAAAAGCTGTGTCATAAAAAAACTTTTAGATGCAATTCAAGAAAATTCTGCAAACATGATTACCCAATAATATTATTTATAAATCTGTGTTGTCCCACAGTCCAACCGCAGGGCAAAGGCTTCCCTTCCCGCTTTCCACTTTTCCCGTTCTGGGCCAATCCTTTAAGAAGTAGTCCAGCTCATCCCGCCATCTCTTTCTGGGCCTGCCGGGTAGTCATTTCCTGCTATTTGGGATTCACTGCTGATTAAAGCATGCTGACAATTTGCTGGTCAGCATATGATTTATAGGTATCGTACTCGTCTTTAAACAAATATTAATATTTTATCTTGCCTTACTATATCATATTATATTTTTTTTACAAAATAATATCTGAAAACTAAGCATATACTGCATCAACACCCCATATTTAGGGTTGCGTCCGTGTGGAATTGAATCGGACCACACTTGGTCGTTAGCACAGCGGTTTAATGACTCAAATGGTCCGGTGACATAATGACTACTACTGATTTGGCCCATTGATTCAAGTGCAGGTGACCGTTAGACGAATGTGGAGTTTTAATCATCAAAGTGACTTATATGAAAAGAAATAATTGGTGAGAAGATACTATCAGGTTGGATAATTAGGCATGAATAGTAGCATAAATGTTGTGCATTTAAATAATAATTTATATTCATTGGGCATAGGCGAATGTCTGTATGCGGTATAGATACTGAATAGAGAGTGAGATTATTCGGCCTTTATTCTTGTAATAATTAAATAAAGAGTTAATTATCAGTTCCTACATCTTATGATTTGATAAAGTAATACAACTAAGACCAAAATGACACTTCTAACACTGTAGTTGTTATTTACAGTAATAAATTACTGGATTAACATGTCCAAACGGAGACAGATTTTTCACCCTCATTAAGTGAGAGGATTAACAGCTCATATTCCTTCTCAAGTCAACGGAACGCCAAATACGGGACTATTCAAAAAGTTACTATAGGCCGCTTGTCCACCGCATCGTGGACATCAGCAAGAACGAGATGACGACGCCGAAGTAGCGACAGTACATTTATAATGGCTGCGTAATCTAGTTTCTCGTTGACGTCCGTTCACGGTGCGGTTGACAAACAGTGCAAGGGTCCCGCGATAAAATTAATCGGTATCGGCATACCGTTGGCCCTTGTGTGTAAGAGCAGAAACGGGCTTATAAACACAAGGGCCAACGAGATAAAGCTATTGACTAAAAGGCACACAATATAACATACAGTAGATAAAAAAGATACGAAATAAAACAAAAAAAAGGGGGTAAAGGTATGAAGTAAGAAAATTGGCAGGGGAGTGTGCCTCACGATGAAACATACTCTTATTACAGAACTTTATTATCTCGTCTTTTTGCCATTCATTATTGTACGAATTTAATATAGTTAATCTTGTCTTGTCTCAGGACATAGCGGACTCAGTCACTCCCTCTCGCAGACATAACGCCCGTGTCCCTGAAGGCTATAGAATAATATACAGACCACCAGGTCTTTGACAGACTTAAATAGGATCCTGTTGGTACACCTATCAGCGGCCACAAAAGTAGCGGTGGTTGAGGTGCCGGAGCGGTGGCTGGCGAGCTGGCGACGATACGAACGCGTTATTTAAAAAAAACGTTACACTGCGTATCTCAGCTGCTAGTTACATTCATTTCATACAGTTTTTTCACTCTCCTGTAAAGTAGCCATTTTTGACTTCCGTACTGTTAGAACGTCATTGACGACGCCGCGCAAGCAACAGGAACAAACTTGTTTGATTTCGCCGCTCCATGGCCGCTCGTTCTAGTATAGCGTTGTATTTTATTTTCCGCCAGTTTCGGCCTAGGCCGCTGCCGGATCGCCCCGCCCCGTGCCGCTCCGCTGTCGCCATCGCTCTGCCGCCGCTAACTTCGTGCCCGCAGACTAAGTGCGGAACCCTGAAAACCACTGCCTGTCGACCCCATTCTTTTATTCAGCGCTGGAATATTTTGTTTCAGTAGGTAGTCGGTACGTCCCTCGTGGCTTATCAACCCTACCAACTCATAAAAACTGCGAGTTAGGGAAAGTTCAGCATCCCTCGTTTTCTCTCTAATGAGGTAGGTACGTAAAGTTACAACCGACTACGATGTTATCCTATAGGTAGGTACTGTAAAAATGTTAGTTTCTTCATTCTGTGAGTTTTTCTACATGTAGTATTAGATCTCCGTGTAAAAGAAATCGTCCAGAGACGTTTTCCATAATACCCATTTTGTAGCGCAAAGCAAATGTGCTTCGGGGTAAAGGGTGTGGGTATAGCCTGGTGTAATACAAGGACAATAAATATTACAGCTTTGTCTGTTGTTGCAACGCCTCTGCCAATTACCATCAGGTGGACCGACGGCATAATGGTCATTCAATATCCTAAAGAATACCATAAATTTTGACAATCTTTTGCAATAAATTAAGGTGGAAAATAACGGAAGAAATTGATTAGATCAAAAACGTTCTCAGAATTTTAATCAATACCACAGGCAAAACAATTACAAACTCAGCAACAATCTATTATGTTAAGTTTTCCGCCTTTTTCGATAGGTGGCGTTGTTAGCTTTTTTGAATCGCGCTATGGTTTCGTTGCAAGGCCGAGTATAATATGTTTCAAGTGACATGAAAACTATCACCTCTCACAACCTATGGGAAGGAAAAACATCGTATTTTTGAGAATCCCGCGGTGTAAAATCCGTGAGGTTTGTAATTACCTATTCATTTAAAAAAATCATTGGACATTGGTTATAAGCAACAACATAATTTTAACTGTGCATGCAATTCTTAGCAATTAACAGAACAACAAGAATGAACAATTAAGGGAAATTGTTCTTCAAATTGACTATGTACTTATATTCAAATCACAACTGTAGCTGCGACACGGAAAATGGACGTAGTGTGTCAATTTGATAAACAATCGATTTCCCTGACTGAATGATACTAACAAAATAATAATTGACGATGGTAATTAAAGAATTGTTTTCTATAAATGATAATAATAATGATTAAAAATGGTAAATGAGTGACCACTCTCCTCCCTCCCCCCCTCTCCTCCTACTTCCTCTCCCCTATACTCTCGTTCTCCTGCGAAAGTGCACTTTTATAATTTCTAACGCATGAAAATTTAAAAGCGTTTTCATAATTATTATATTTCCATACATTTTACTTCCCCGTGTTATCGTGAAGCTATAACATAGACGAGGACGTTCACGATAATATCGTCAGATTAAAAATTATAAAACCACACATTGGCCCACATAAAGGCTTGTGCATACTGGCGCGACCTGTCACGCAACGCGACACCGATAATACAGCTGCCGTGAAGTGGTCCTAGGTATTTCATTATTGAAGTCGCGTCGCGCCTTTTTGTAGGAGCCTTAACTGTTGACCGACAAATATTATCAGCCGCAAACATCAGAGGCCTTAGTGTAAGTTTGCAAGTGAGTAAGCGTAACTGTCGCGTTTGCGTTAAGATTTGACTGATAGATCATAATGTTAAGAATATAAAGGTGAGACTAAAAATCTTAACGCAAACGCGATAGTTACGTTTTACACTAAGGCCTCTGCAAACATCTACATTACTACAGAGCTTTACAATAATCTCTGTCCACGTAGGTACGTATTACGGCGGAACATAATACATAATTCTGTAAGTATCATACATAGGGGAATACTAAAGTTGAGTGCGACAGGATGGTCGGCACTGCCCCGTGCCATGAATAATTTAGACGAGCCGAGCCATCTAGGTGAAATATTGTAAGGCGGGGTGTTCACAGGATAGGCTTTTGAACGAAAACCGTATTGATGCTTGAGAATGTTCTCAAAGATTGTTTGGTGTAATCAATCTTGAGGTTTACAATGGATGAGAATGATAATAATTGTCGTGGCTTGTATGTGTTTAACAACGCAATGTTAAAGGGTCAAAGCGGAGCAGTGAGATTCAGTAAAGTCGTCGGGAACCCACCATTTTGTTAGACTACTGTTGTCATCGCTTAGGGTCTTAATGATGGGTCGTCTTCTTTGGTGAAGAAGAAAAGATCTTCTTTGGTTAAAGAGAAGAGGCATTTGGCACTGCTGGGGAATGCCTCTTCAAATACAGAGGATGAGGATTGATCTCCACGCTTACTCAAGGCGGGTTGGTGATTTCAGACTTATATTCTATACTTCAACTTTATTTATTTGTGTGATGCCAGTGAAAGTCCCGTTAAAATCGGTCCAGCCGTTTCGGAAATTAGCCGGAATAAACAGTTTTTTTGTTATATATCCCTTTTAAATTTTCCCATGCATTTAGTTTAAAAAAAACTGTTATTTTGACATTATAAACTGACATTTCAATTTTATTTATTTGTATGTATAGATAGAAGTAGAGAGAAAGCTTTTCAAACTCAAACTCAAAGCAATTATTTTTAATAAACCAATGACAGGCACTTTTGAATTGTCAAGGGGTGGTCAGTCAGAGAGATGAAGCTACTTGCCCATTCCGAAGCGTAGTAGATACCTATGGAGAAGAACGGGCAAGAAACTCCACGGAAACTCTTTTAAATCCAACTCAACCGAAACTCTTCTCAAATGATGACTGAAACAATGAAATATGTACCTACATTAAAACGTCAATAGCTTAACAATTAAAATGTATTGTCTGTCGTAGGGATCAAAACTTAACCGTTGCAAACACGTTTTGGTTATGTCTTATGAAAACTCATGCAAATCTATAGGTATACTTTGTTTCGTAACATATCATTATATCATGTCTGCCTGTATTCCACTAAGGGTAAGTCACAGGTGCACCTATAGTACACCCATGTTTAAGTCCCATGCGTTAGGGGGCGAGCCTATTGCCATCAACCGGGCAGAAATCCTGACTCCGGGCTGATACTGAAAAATCCCAATATCATACGTCCCGACCTTGGAATCCGGCCCAGGACAGGATGTTAATATTGTTTATCAAATTGACAGACTACGTCAATTTGCCGTATTTTAGCGATTTCATACAACTGTCAAAGAGTGACAGTTGTGATTTGAATACACGGACAAATTGAGTTGGTAGTCAATTCATTTTCCTGAATTTAGCTGCGTGTTTTCCCAAAACTTTCGGGCAGTTTTAGACTTGACTTTATACCCTAGAAAACATTAAGTTCCTTACAAAAACAAGAGTTCTAGAGCAGGCTATCAGGATGCAAGAAACGAAACTTGGCACGAGTATGATCGTGATTATTTCTAAATTATTACTATAGCATGACATTTTCGTACGCGTTCATGTAAACGATAACTGTTACGATAGTACGTGGTATTGCTTATTTGATCGAAATATTGGAGACTTTAATGAGAATAGCAGCATTATTTCTTAGATACTTTTGGACTACAAACTATCTGACTTTCTTTGTTTGCACCCACATACGTATACATAATTTTGTGTGCGCTTGGTTGGTTAAATTTGCCCAAATATTATGTTACTAGCTTCTGCCTGCAACTTCGCGCGTCACGTCGCCCGCCCGCGCTTTTACTTCGTTTTCGCTTAGCGTTCTTTATGACTTATTTTCTTTTTGCCTAGGTACTTATAATCTTCTTCAAGAATTGGGCTAACTAATGCAAAAAGAAATGTTTAAATCTGACTAGCAGTTCCAGGGATTACCCCCTACATACAAATTTACAAACAAACTAACAAATTTTACCCCTAGAAAGTATTATAGTATAGATACTAGCTGTGCCCTGCGGTGTCACCCGACTCGCTTGGGCCCTAAGGATCACATTGTGATGTTAAATATAACCTATAGGTTTCCTCAAAAATTGGGCTATCAAATGCAAAAATACATTTTCAAATCCGACTAGCAGTTCCAGAGATCAGCGCCATCAAACAAACAAACTTCAGCTTTATTATTAGTTTACATAGAGTATACATTCATTATGAAAACCTGGTCAGAAAATCTATTAATTTCGCGTGAACATTCACTGAACATTGAAACCACTGCATATCTATTTGAACAAAGCGAGGAGAATGAAGCTGAATCCAATGACTAACAAAGACAAAAGCAAGTGCTGAAGCAAGTCCCAGGAAATTAAACTTTACATGTGAACGGGTCTCAATGTTCACGTCGCTATGGATTTTATTTGTATTTGAATAGTTGATACATTTTAGTAGTACATTAGTAGTACTTTGGTAGTAGTAGTACCTTGGTACATTTATTAGGAGCAGATATTGACTTGTAAGATACGCTCATTATATTTATCTTATTCAATTACGTATTCATTAAAATACATTTATTTCAGCATAATCATAATCAGGCCATGATGTACTGCTGGAACACAGGCTTCCTCTCAGTGAGAGGGAGTGGGCCGTAACCCACCACGCGGGCCTATTGTGGGTTGATTATGATTATGCTGAAATAAATGTATTTTAATGAATACGTAGATATTATTTCTCATGTCTTCGAATGTATTTATACTGGATGACTTTTTTTACCTTCTCGAAAAAAATGGGTATCATAGGTTAACGGAGTAGAAGCAAATGGCATACTATTTTTTTTTTTTTTTTTTTGAAAAAAAAAAACTAATAAAAATCATACGCGACTTGCGTATGATTTGAAATTCGATATTTTTTATCAATTAATGTTTTTTTTCAAAATGTCTCTTTCTTTGTCCTTTTATGAAATGTTTACATTAAAATTGTACCGTTTATTGATGATCGATCAATTTTTTTTCTAAGATGTGGAAAAAAAATAAAATGGTATGCCATAAGCTTCTTCTGCGTTCACCTAATAAACCCATTTATTTCGAGACAGTAAAAAAGTCATCCGGTATATACCCATGATTAATAGGTATCGTAAAGTTCTTATTTTGAAATTAAAAATGATCCCATAATTACAGACTTAATCCACGTGAAATTATTTCTCTCTTCCTGGCTATGTATCCCACAGTGTAGTGGGGTTAGCTTTCCAGGTCTTTCTCTTCCACTTCGCTCTATCCTTGACATACGTCTTCGCATACCTGACACTCTTTCATGTCCTTTAGCCTTTACAGCCTTACAGCCTTTCACTGTGTTTTGGGTCTGCCTCAAGGTCTTGGACTGGGAATGGAAAGTTGTAGCGCTAAGTTTCCCACGTATTCAGGCGGCCTAATTGTCACGTGACCATACCAACGCAGAATACTCTCTTGCGTCTTGTCATAGATATCGCGCACGGACAGGCTTCCTCGCACGTACATGTTACGGACTGGTAATCCACACATCCACCTCAACATAACCACACATCCACCTCAACATTTTCATTTCACCAACTTGAATGGTATGCACGTTCTTATGGGTTATGTAGGACCCACGTTTCGCTGCCATATATAATAATCCACGTGAAATGAAAAAGCTTAATTTTAACACATTTTCTTTAAGACAATAATGCTTTACAATAACTTTTTTTCCCTTATACATATCCAACTACAATTACTTATGGCCACATCTTCATCATCATGATCTTTCTGCCCTTGTCCTATGTTACTAATTGGGTTCGGTGCAACACGTTTTTTCCTTCCATTCTCCTCTGTCAACCGTCACGCTATCACTCACAAGGCCTACAACTTAATCCGATTATATTATACACTGGTTGACAGTATTATTGACTTTTGGTTTCATGGTGACAATATAATGTGAAGAAATAAAAACTGCTGGAATAAGACCTACTTATGTCAGGTAGGTATACTTAGCATGGCGGGGCCCGCTAGGGCCGATGCCTGCTGGGGTTGCGGGAAAGTCTGGGTTTTAGTTTTAGTCAGTAAGAGTCAGACACGCTCCGTCCAGAGCGGGAGAAGTTATTTGATGATACATACAAAAAAAAAAGTTATACGTACCTACTTAAAAGCAAACCCATAGGCACTTAAAAAAAATCTTCCTATAACTGCACAAAAAAGCCAAGATATTCTTTTCTTTAAACGAATACATTACAATTGACCTTTTTTAAAGAGGAATCGGGGATTTGAGGTATCTTCACACCGTTAGAGAAGATTTTGTCGGATTATATTAAAGCATTTTTTCAGAGGATAATACCTTCGTGACAGGAAGAACGCTCATTTTGTTGCGTACCGTGAAAATGTTTTAATTTTTATAATATTTTCTTTTTTTCCTAATCTTCGCACTTATTTTTGTTGGTGGCGAATTTAGAATACCTGATTTATTTTTAAAGGCCTTGTGGCTATGTTATATCGTTAAGTTTTTTTTTTTTTACTTCAATTAAATTTTGAAATTGTAGATTATTAGAGGAGCGTCGTGGCTAAGGGTGGAGCTCGTGGCTAAGTAATAACCACCGCACGGGTCGACCCACCAGGTCAAGCTACGCTTGCCGGGGTTGGTCCGTGGATGGGTGACCATCTTTTTATACCGAGACTCCTCCGTGTCTCGGAAAGTAGTTCGTTAAGTCTTTGGTCCCGGCTGTCATTCGTGGACCTTTTTTGACATCAGAAGCCCGAAAGTCTGAAGACCAGTACGTACCAAGGGGTATTGTATGTCCCAGTTACTTACTTGTGGAGGTCAGATAGGCAGTCGCTCCATGTAAAATACTGGTATTCAGCTGAATCCGGTTAAACTAAAAGCCAACCCCAACATAGTTGGGAAAAGGCTAGGCAGATTGAGATTGTTCCAGAGTCTTGAACTTTTATCATCATAAGATGACTGAACTGCAAATTCAAATAGTCAGTTGATGCACGAATGAACTTGACATTATATAAAAAAACTACTGTTTTATTGATTCCGTACTCTAAGTTTGCACCTAAATACCTATAGGTATACCTACAAGTTGTGTGATAGCTACTTGTTTTCAACAAGTCTTGAAAAACACTTGTCAAAAACATGTATAAAACATGTATCATACATTTATGGACGTTGTTTCAGACATGCCTTGTTAAGAATTCTAATCACCTTTTTCTAATTTTTGACAAACTTACTACAACCTTTGTGTACAACTAATCTTTAAATTTGTTTTAGCTGTAAACGAAAAATGAAAGCAGTAGACAAAAAATGAACACTACATATTTTATACTTGGTGTAAACACGCTGCTATACGTATAAGACATACATAAAAACATACCTACTGCCATTAACATAGGTAAGTGCACATAAAATAGACTAGACAAGATGGCATTTGAACTGAAACTCGTAATTTTAGGTCATAACCTCGTTGATTGCCGTATAATAAACGTGACATTGATTAACTGGATATAATTGTTAGACTGTGGTCCCTCTGAACGAATGGCTTTTGCTATAAAATCCTGCTACAGTTTACGTTGAATAAATGCTGTTGTTTAATAAAGACAAAGATGTTTGAAACGATATTTAGCTTTTTTGTTTAAAAATGTATTCGTAAATATTCATTTTTTTTTGGATTGATTGTTTCTGTCAGTTATTAAAAAGTTTACAAAAAAAATACAAAGACTTTTATAAACAAGCAGAGATAACAAAAATGCTCTTGGTAAAACCAAGATGGTTTTGAAACGAGGTAAATAAATACAGTGCGTTCATTATAATTTGAACCGTAACACTGAAACTAACTGCAAAATTCAGTACTACTAATTGACTCACGTGTCAAGTTATAATGAACACTGTGTAGTTTTTTAACAAAAATGTACTGCTACATGTGTCAAATTGTCATATTTTAGTTACACCAGCCTCGATAGATTGCGTTGTATATTTTAGATTTTCCGCTTAATTGCGGTTCTAAATTTTTCCGTGACGAACTAGTCAGCTGATTTCAGTTTTCCTTCACAGAACAGATGGAAAGAGATAGCAGTTGTTTTCATTGACGAAGTGCACTTCGCGCGTAATTTGTGAACCACGTTATGCAGAGTAGAGTCAATGTTTATTTAACTACTTTATTTTCTCAAATTGATTTAACTGTACGAAATTTCTTCACTATTGTTATCTTTAAACACAATACTACCTCTCATTAAAGCCGTGGCAGATATTTTTATAGCACCTTATATAAATTTATCTCGTTCTGAGCTCGGTGTTTCCATTGGCCAAGTCATAAATACCTTGCAGGCTCCTCAGACGTCTTTAGGTATTATAACGTAATTATACTTACATGTACCAGCTGACTAGAGGCTTTTGTTCGATTTTCAAAATCGTTGGCACCTTTCAAAATCAGCTATAGCAAATTATTTATTTGATAATTCATGAATGTTCACACAGTAAAACATGCTAAATGGCACGGCAATTTACAATATTGTCGGCATTAATCATAATCAGGAAGGAAGTCAAACTATAAGGGTAAGCTAGAGGGTTGCTGCGTTATAGATTTACGTTTTAATATAATAATCGTGTTTCTTCAGACCTTTTCGAGACCAATATTGACCAATAAATAGAGTAGAAAAAATATTTAGTTAGTTGCATTGCTAAAAATGCAACAATTTTTTTTTTCTACAATTGACAACATTTCAAAAATGACACGGCCATAAAACAAAAATACCATTTCTTTATTTTCATATCCTGAGTTCAAATATTTTTTTTTTATTTTTTTTTATTTCTTCATTTCTGAGAAAAAAAATTAAAATCAAAAAACACGTCATGACGTCATAGAAATAGTGGAATGAGGTAGTTACCTTTGCCTAAGCATTCCAATGTATTAGATGAAAACTTGACTTGTCAAACAAGACGTCAATGTCAAAAGTTTGTTTACAATCTTTTTCTTAGGAAATTAAACTTTAAAATATACACGCTGCTTACTGTAAATATTGCCAACTTTTGATTGATATTTCGCCAATGAGGATAATAACACTTGAAAATAAGTAAAACGAATTTAATTGAAAACAAACAAACAAGTTTAGGCACCAACGAGTTTGACACATTTGACAAGATGACACCAGTGACATCTAATAGTTTTTTTTTTTGACGATCATAGTCAAGCAAAGGTTTTAGGTTTTAACGCTATTCCACTATATGTTTGACGTCATTTGGCGCTTACGTCTTTTTAGAATAAACCGAATTTCAAAGTTAAAACTATTGTAGCAGCTCATACTTACGTATACTCATACCAATTAGAGGAGCGTACACAGCCGTTCGCCAACGCGCGCCCGCGCATACTAAGCTAGCCGAGGTGTAAAGAATGCGAACCGGCCGGCTGTATCATCGCGCTCGTACAACGTAGGGAGCGCGGCACATTCTACCGACATTGTCAAATTGTATTAGTCCTAAAATTATCCATGTACCTTATTTATTGTAATATATTTTAACTAGTACTGTATATAAGTAGCGTTCCCCAATAAATGACACAGATCGTTATTCGCCTTCTTATTCGCAACAAACGTAAACTATGAATGAAAAGTACATCATTTTGAAAAACGGAAAAATACCGGTGCCCTAGTTTTGGATTTACTTTTATAAAACGTAATAATACATGCAGGTTAAAAATATGAAATGTTGTCAATTGTTATCGCCCTCAGGTTTAAGGTAATAAAATCAAACTGCCTAGCCTGCCAACCGTTGAGGTCGGCTTCCAGTCTTACCGGATGCATCCATATACCAAGTTTTTGACATGAAGCGACTGTCTATTTGACCGCCACAAACCAGTTCCTGGGTAACGCGATCCCCTTGGTAAGCCTGGGTTGTCAGACTTGTGCTTCTGCCTACTCGTTTAAGGCAATAGAAATTGTATACAAGATTTACCAATCTGCTAGGTCTGTAGCAAGTCTACTGTGAATGATCCACTTGGAGTACTTTTATTGGGTGTTATTCAAACCGCGTTCTACCGAGCGAACATTTGGATCAGAGCAAATGATTTCTGTACTCCAGATGTTTTGCTCAGTTTGCTGAAAACAGAAAACATCTGTTTTCACTACAGTGAAAACAAAAGACCTTGCCGAGCGAACATTTGTTCACTGCAACGAGAAAACGAGTGCTCGCTTGCCGTGACGTCGTTTTCACTGAAAGAATGAGCGAGCGATCATTCGTTTGCCGAGTCCAACCGACCATCACTGAACAAACATGTTCGCTCGCTCAAGTGTTTTAAATTACCGCGCGAACGAACGCTTGCTCGCTTGCTCGCTTGCCGTGCACCTAGCTTCTGACGTTTCATAAGTGCCCATGTAGGTTTATGTGAAATAAAATATTTTGATTTTGATTTTTGATGATTTTGAAGAACTGTTCAGAACGCTAATAGAAAACGCAGCTTAAATTATTTATTCAGGTTTCGACATGGTTATAGATGCCATTCACGAAAATGCACCCCACTCTTCTTCCTAAACGCGATTACTGTACCTAATGTAAGCGATTAGGAAGAAGAGTGGGGCGTATCTTTGTCGATGGCACTATCTATAATGTTTAGCCTGGTTTTATAAATATTTAAATATTTTGTTAATATCACTTACAATTATTACAGCTACATTTAAAAAAAATCTGCATTATTAACTTTATAAAATTACGTTCCTACTTATAAAATTAATTAACCTTATCATACCTTAACTAAACAAAATCGCATGAATGTTTTAATTCCCGTAAAATGCTAAATAGAGATAGCAGAAACATGCTTCTATGTACTTGCTGTATTTCTACATTAGTCAGATTGGTTTAATTTACAAAATGCTCTTGACATATTTCCGCGCAAAGTACTAAACACAATGAACGGAGCACAGAGTGCGACACGCTCCGAGCAATATTTAATGCTTTTCTGCCTCTATATAGTTTTACATTCGTTTTTCATTACTAGGGAACTAGAGCTCATTGCCAGATGGCACTACTTAAACGCAAGAGCCACGAGCAGCTTATGCAAGAAGACAGTAAATTAATGATAATACTGAGATTTCCACAGCATTATCATTTATTCTCCGTAGCGTGGTTGCTTACTCGCCTGTGATAATACGATACCCACGTATTAATACAAGAATAAGAAGCAGTTGCAAAGTTTATTTCTTTGGTATGTCGTATAAAATCGAATTATCTCAATCTTAAAATTATCTATCGATTTTTCGCGAAAACCCTAGGGATATTGCGAAAACACGGATAAGACTATGGTGAAAACATTTCTCAATCTTACTGAAAAATGATAGGGTTTTTGCAAAACACGAGTCGCTCTAGTCATATTGCGAAACGAAACGTTAGCTATTATGAAATAAGAACGCTGATTGGCCGGTCGGAGCGCCCAAAACGTTGAGAAATGTTTTCACCATTGTCTAATTATCCGTGTTTTCGCAATATTCCTAGGGTTTTCGCGATAATCCGAATGATCAAATCTTCCTAGGACATAATATAAATAACGAAATTTCTATAGCCGTCTTAAATGTCATCCTTACAACACGACACTGAACTTTGACCCTAGATCTAAAGTTATTCATGAGAACATTCTGGGACATAATGTAACATGTGGGACCTCCAAGTGACAATTTTTTTTCTCCGCCTACGCGCGGCAAATATCCGATGTTGAGCTATGATGAGGCTACGCAAGCCTTAACTTCAAATAGCTCAACATCGGACAATTCAAAAACGAATGCTGATAGGTAAGAACTTTATATATTGAGTTCAGAAATTGACAAAATAATATTGTCTGACCCTTTTAACCCTACATCGACAACCCTACAGGTGCAGTTCCGTTCACCAACAATGGCTATTGTGAAAGCCTTAGCTGTCGCACGCTTGGTGGCTCGCAAGATTATCAATCAATCTGTTGATACGACGTTTACAATCGCGAAAATGTTGTTGTTCCCTTCGTGACGTTTGTACCTTTATTATTTTGTCGCCAACTAACATTCACACTTTAATGGGTTTTTTTTTAGAAACTATACGTGTTTCATCATTGCTTTTACATTTCCTTCGTATTTTTATATTAAGTAAGTAGGTAGGTACTTAGTTAGTTACTCCTAGAAATAGACGCTGCGAAAATATTTGAATTAAGCCTCGTGCAGACTGACGGGACGCGCGACACCGGTAATTGTTCTACAGTAAAGTTTTCTTAGAAATTGTATTGTTAGAATCGCGTAGCGTCGTTGCGTCGCGCCAGTCTGCTCGAGGCTTTAATCTGGGTATTATATGAAGGAGAGGCCTTCATTTTAGAGGTCGTTTCATAGTGCTGTTGAAATATCTACAGGTTTGAAAGATCTATTTAATATGTTTTTATTTCAGTTAGTTTGTTAATTTAGATTTCTTAGCTCTTTATCTTCACTTTAATTATCCTTGAATAAGCCTTCAAGACATCTTATGGGCCCTCTATACAATGGGGAGGTGAAAAGGCTTTACGTTAACGCCCATCTGGCTTTGTAAACAAAAGGTCCATCACAGCTCACTTACCCCTGAATTAACGTTTCAGTGAGGTTGCAACGGATGTTATACCTCCTTGTAGTCCTGGAAGGGGTGAACAGAGGGCTTATTCCCAGGAGCTCCAAATAATTTTATACCGGCGGACGGGAGGATCGACATTGTTGCATTAGTTAGTTAAGTATTGTAGTAATTTGTTTTTTTAATCATAAATAAATTAGTTTTATTATAAATATATAATTTTCGGTGCAATCTGTACTTTAAAAGAGCTCATGGGAAAGATTTCATTAATTATTATTATATTGATTTTTTAATTTGGAGGGTATGAAATTATTTGGAGCTCTTGGGAATAAGCCGCTCAGAGTTCTACTAATATTAGGTACATTTAAATTTTTGGCGCGTATAGTTAAGCTCTTAATTATTGCCTTAGCACTGTTGACAACAATTAAAAAAAAACTATGAAATACTGGTATTCAGCAGCATCCTGTTAGACTGGAAGCCAACCCCGATATAGTTGGGAAAAGGCTAGGCAGATGATGCTGACTGAAGACAACAATGCCCAATAAATTGAAACTTCAGCAAGGTTGAAACTATCTAACTATCACTTACACAAATACCTAGAGTCTAGACTTTGCCGTTATACTGGGTTCGAATCCCAGGTCAGGCAAAGTGTTATTGGGTTTTTCCATCAGAAATGTTTCATTAGCATCCCGGAGTCCGATTTGTGCTCGCCCCATATTACATGGAACCTAAAAATAACTTTCGGAATGTGGATGTACTATAGATTCACCTCTGTTTAACTCTTCGGGGATTACAGGCGTGATACTACGTATAATTTATTTATATTTAAAGCTGATACAAAAACAAAGTTCCGCCTTAAATAAACAATAAATTGACTAATAATACCGATAGTGATATCAGGTTAAACCTACGAAGCCACAACGCAGTGGCGGTCAAGACAGGTATTGATGTATCACATGCATAAGCGCCTCTTGACCGCCGATGAATCATATATGATGCATTGCTCTACGACGCGTTCATAATTTAATACCAAATATCAAAGCGAGTTGCAGGGCAGGGCAATGCCGTTCGTGTATTAAATTGAGAATATTCTGTAGTGTTTAGAACGTAAAAGAAAGCTTAAAGCTTGATGATAAAATCGTCGTTAGTTTTTTATTTATTTTCTTTGGATGACTTACAGGGAAACCGAACAAATATAGTGTGACCACAGCAAAAGAAAGCTTAAAGCTTGATGATAAAATCGTCGTTAGTTTTTTATTTATTTTCTTTGGATGACTTACAGGGAAACCGAACAAATATAGTGTGACCACAGCAATGACGTAATCATTGGACCACAGTATAATATTAAGAACAGTACTGAAACTACGCACTACATTCGAAACGGCACAATCACACAGACGCACTCACTGACGAGACGCCAAAACGATTGTCGCGGTGCTGTCAATTGCAGTTGCCGTGTCGAGACGAGTGGTCACCGCGATCTTTTTAAAAATGGAGCGTAGGTTATTATTTCAACAAATAGGCCTAATACTGTCCATATTTATAGTATGGTGTGACTACAGAATAAAGAGTGTGTGAATAACACAGCTCCAACCCACAATAAACAAGAGAACAAAAAAGCTAAAATATAAAAATCATATCATAAAAAATATTAAGTACGTAATGGTAACTAACACTACAAAGGTAGGCACTAAACCTATTTGCGGGAAAGTCCTTTAGGGGTATGAGGAACAGGGTGTAAAGTTGGTCGGCCGCCGCCGGTACCCCATCCCTCGAAGGTGTCAGGAGAGGAAGGGGTTGCGTTGCAGCACGGTTCGGGGAGATTGTCGTGGTAGGGGCATACTTCTCCCCGAACCGGACTCTTGCCGAGTTCCACAACTCCCTAGGGGAGTTGAGAGCCATCGTCGTCGGGTTTCGTTCCCTCCCCGTGCTCGTCCTCGGGGACTTCAATGCCAAGAATGTGGCTTGGGGTTCCCGGTATACGGACACAAGGGGAAGGATGGTGGAGGGCTGGGCTCTGGAGACAGGCCTGGCCGTCTTAAACCGGGGTTCTGTCCCCACGTGTGTGCGGATGCGGGGCGAATCAGTGGTGGACATATCATTCGCCAGCACCGCTCTGTCACCACGTGTTGTTGACTGGCGCGTTATGGAGGGGGTGGAGACCTATTCCGACCACCGGTACATCCGGTTCGACGTCTCCGCCCAGATCTCGGGCGCGTTGGTCCGACAGGCCTCGAGTGGTCCGCGGTGGGCGCTGAAGCAGCTGGACCGGGAGCTCCTCTTGGAAGCCTCGATCGTGCAGACCTGGGTGTCATCACCGGACAGGCCTGCTGACATCAACGACGAGGCGGAGTGGTTCCGGGAGGCCATGTCCGACATATGTGACGTGGCAATGCCCCGGGTCCAGCCCGGCCGTGCTTCGCGCCAGGTGTACTGGTGGTCTCAAGAGCTGACGACTCTGCGCGCCGCGTGCGTTGCTGCGCGACGCCGGTACGCCAGGCACCGCAGGCTCCGTATCCGCCCTCCGGATACGGAAGCCATTCAGGCGGAGTTGTACGAGGGGTACAGAGCGGCGAAGACCGCCCTCCAAGCGGAGATCCAGCGGGCCAGGGGACTGGCCCGCGAGGAGTCGCTGGCGACTCTGGACAGGGACCCGTGGGGACGCCCATACAAGTTGGTGCGGGAGAAAATCCGCCCATGGGCTCCCCCGCTGACTCAGAGTCTCCGGCCCCAGCTTGTGGAGGACGTGGTGAGCGCTCTGTTCCCCTCGAGAGGGGAACACACCGCTCCGCCCATGGCTCCGCCTACTGCGGTGCCCGCTGCGGACCACACCGCCGACGACGATGACGATGCTCCGGAGGTGACCGAGGTAGAGATGAGAGTGGCGGTACGTAGGCTGAATGCCAAGAATACCGCCCCAGGACCCGACGGCTTACCAGGGAAAGCATGGGTCCTGGCCTTGGAGGCTCTCGGGCCTCGACTAAGAGGGCTACTAAGCGCATGCTTGGAGAGGGGCCAGTTCCCACTTCGATGGAAGACGGGGAAACTGGTCCTCATTAAGAAGCCGGGGCGCCCTGCGGACTCTCCGTCTGCCTACCGGCCCATCGTGCTGCTCGACGAGGTGGGCAAGCTCTTTGAAAGAGTAATTGCAGACCGCCTTGTCGGGCATCTGGTGCGGGTGGGGCCGGATTTGACGGAGAGCCAGTTTGGCTTCCGCAGAGGGCGCTCCACGGTGGACGCCATCATGCGCGTGCGGGCCCTCACGACGGGGGATGCTGTTGCCCGGGGTGGGGTCGTCTTGGCGGTGTCTTTAGACATCGCCAATGCCTTCAATACCCTGCCCTGGAGTTGCATTAGAGAGGCACTCCGGTATCACGGGGTGCCGATCTACCTCCGACGTGTGGTCGAGGCCTACCTGACGGACAGGGCCGTCATCTACCCCGGTCACCTGGGAGAATGGAACCGGCGAGAGATGTCGTGCGGTGTCCCACAGGGATCGGTCCTGGGGCCGTATCTGTGGGATATCGGATACGACTGGGTGCTGCGCGCCGACCTCCCCGACGGCGTCAGCGTGGTTTGCTACGCTGACGACACGTTGGTCCTGGCGCAGGGGAGGTCGCACCAGGCGGCGGCCGAAATTGCGACACGCGGGGTTGCGACAATCGTCGACAGGATCCGGCAATTGGGACTCGAGGTGGCCCTACACAAGTCCGAGGCCATGTGTTTTCATGGTCCTCGGAACGCGCCACCTTTGGGTTCCCAAATAACGGTAGGAGGGGTTCACATCGGCGTCGAGTCGACGATGAAGTACCTGGGACTTGTCCTCGACAGCCGGTGGAACTTCGTGGAGCATTTCCGACGTTTGGCTCCCAGACTGGAGAAGGCTGGGGCTGCTCTGAAGCGGCTCCTGCCTAATCTGGGGGGTCCAAACGCCTCCTGCCGGAGGCTCTACGCGGGGGTCGTGCGGTCCATGGCCCTTTACGGGGCTCCTGTGTGGGCGCGTTCTTTGAGGCTGCGGCCAGCCCGCCGGTTGAACGCGTCCCAAAGGGTCATGGCCATCCGGCTTGTCCGGGGATACCGCACGGTCTCGGGTGAGGCGGCGAGCCTCCTTGCCGGATTGCCGCCGTGGGATCTAGAGGCGAAAGTCCTCGCGCACATATGGGAGTGGCGCGAGGAGGCGAAACGCCGGGGCGTAACTCCGCTGCCGCGAGAAGTCGCGGCACAGCGGACAGAGCTTCGGCGGGATCTCATGGCGACATGGAGAGTGCGATTGTCGCAACCCAGTGCTGGGCACGCCACAATTGCGGCGATAAGTCCCCTCTTTGAGGAGTGGCTAGAGAGGCGCCACGGCGTCCTCACCTTCCGCCTGACACAGGTCCTCACCGGACACGGTTGTTTCGGGAGGTTCCTGTTCCGGATAAGGCGGGAGGAAGCGCCCGGGTGTCACCATTGTGTGGATCGCCCGGAGGACACGGTGGAGCATACGGTGGAGGTATGCCCGGCTTGGGCAGAGCACCGCCGTGTCCTCGTGGAGGCGATCGGCGGCAGTGACCTCTCGCGTCCAACCCTGGTGCAGGCCATGGTACGGAGCGAGAGGGAATGGGGAGCCGTCACCTCCTTCTGCGAAGCAGTAATGCTCGCAAAGGAGGAGGCGGAGCGCGTGAGGGAGAGGCAAAGTTCGCGCCCTCACGCGCCTAGCCGCCGTAGGAGACGCCCTGGGCGTCGGGACTCCTTGGAGGATTCCCGGCCACCGTAGGCGCGGGCTTGCGGGCGGTGAGCAATGGGTAGCTCGTCCCCGATAAGGACCAGGCCCGGGTCGACGGCGCGTTGTGTTCCACGCGCGCCTCAAAGAGATGTCAGCACCAATGGCGGGGCCCACTAGGGCCGATGCCTGCTGGGGTTGCGGGAAAGTCCGAAAGGGATACCGTGGCCCCTGGCAACACAGGCAACTGAAGGAACACGGGTGGGTTTTAGTCAGTAAGAGTCTGACACGCCCTCCCGCTCCGCCCAGAGCGGGAGAAGTTATTTGATGATTTCCCACCCAAAAAAAAAAAAAAAAAAAGGGTGTAAAGTTGACTCATACTCTATTGAAAAGGGAGGATCTTCCGACCAGACGGGTGTTATATAGGTATATATAATACCTTGTTTGTTCGCTTGTAAAACTTTGCAAAAACCAGTGTAAGTATCTTTAAATAAACAAATCCATGTTCACCGAAATATATTTAACCACAAACACGAAACTCATGACACACATTATGTTTGACGACTTAATGAAATAATACTCCCATTATACTCAAATTTAACGCTAAATAATCTGATAAAGCACGCTTCATTTATTATGGGATAAAACACTATTTACGGTGTGGTAATGCCCTAGTAAATTATTCTCACACGTTGTTCACAGTATATGGCTACAAAATTTCATTATAATTACCCGTTTTAAGGATTAATGTGCCTTTGGTGTACTTATACCGTTCGTTGTTGGTTTTAATGGCTGTGAAGCTAAGAAGGGTGGAAATTAGAAGACATTGTTTCAAGAGTTTTTTTGGTAAATAAACTTTCCACTGTTCCTATTCAGAACGAGAACCCATTTTGTTTAGGCATAAGACTTATTATAAGTACAAATAAATTAAATATCACAGATCCCCCTTTCAAATATTTGATAATTTCACTATGTTTTGACACATTTTAATTTATTGCGTTCCACATAAAATGTTGGTCGCCATTGAATACCTACCTACTTGAGAAGAAGATACAGCGTAACCGCGTGACATGACAACCATAAAGGCACGTGCAGACTGGCGCGATATCGCGAGCGTGACCAGGGTCGCGTTGCCTATCGCCCCCGCGATATCGCGCCGGTCTGCACGAGCCGTATTACAACTTGTAACATAAAATTAATCGCAAAGAGCACAAGGATATACCCTACCTACAACCTACAGTTCTTATTTCATCAACATTTCCACAGGACCCTAAAAACTCATCAAGGGATTTTTGACACAGCCTAGTTTGTCATATACACACAACAAAATCCCTGAGGCTCCACACCGTATAATTACAAAGCCGACAAAATTAAAACACGCCCGTACATCGTACGCATCATGCTATCTCAAGGAACAAGCATTCTCCATCTAAAAGTATTTGGAACAAAAGCAAATGTGAACACGTTTAATGTGGTACCCGCATTCCAAACTTTTTCCGTCATATCGCACCAGGGACTTGGTGTTCAGAAAAGTTAATATAGGGGAGTTAGTATGTGCTGCTAAATTAATATATGCACCTACCTATGTAAAAACAGGATTAAAGCTGCGGGTTCACTAACGTAGATTCAAGATAAAGCAGCGTCTAGAAAGTTGGCGTCTTAGTTATGAATGCGGAACTTCCCTTTTTGTGTTTGCCTTTAGGCATTGTTTTCATTAGCCTTACTTGGAGATTTAGCGGTATTAAATGGAAAAGTTTTGCTAATTGAAAATCTAAAATGGAAGGTGGTACAATATCTGTTATAGCACATATTTATATGAAAGCCTTTAAAAGGATAGTGACCACTCTGACTAGTCGCATTTAAAGATTAATTTGAATGAATCTGTAAAAATCTTGACTAAAAAACAACTCAACCATCTTCGTTACATAAATCACAAACGATTAAAAAGATTTCAAGAATTCTCGAGTACGCTTTACTCTAGATTGGATCCGCTAAACTTCACCCAGATATTACGAATCTCATTATAGTTTGCTTTTTAGTACTTAATCATGGGGCACTTTAGTAGACAGTTTAAGTGAGACTAAACTTCTCCACAGAGCGGGGAACCGCCAGCACGGCAGCAACTAGAGACGGTAGTACCTACTTACTTATAAAATTCGTGACGTTAAAGGCCTATAAGTCTTCAAATTGCTTAGCAAGATCCGCCGTTATATCGAAACTTCTGCAGCATTAATTTTGAAATAAATATATGTTAGCCGAAAACACGATTTCATAAAAATTTCTCGATAGAAAAAAAAACCAAATTTACCCCCAAATCGAACAAAAAAACCGCTGCCATTCAAAAAATGCCTCAAATTAGATCATGAAAGTTGGCACACTAACTGAACTAACTATAAAGCAGCGACTATGTTTTTTTTTTTTAATTACCATTAATTTCACCGTAAAAAGCAATAACCTAAGCTTTTGCCAATTTGGAGCCGCCTCCGTCTCGCTCGCACTCAGTCCGCGAGTAGTATGGTGCGAGCGAGATTTAACCTGAGGTTGTGTGGGCTCTTAAGGCTGTAGACACGAAGTCAAAGGGCGCGGGGTAGCGCGGCGGCGGCGGAGGCGGTGGCGTGGGGAGCGGCGCGTTCCAATGCATGTATTTATATGGAACTGTCTCTAAGGCAGCGGCGCGGGGAGCGACGACAGTTCTATGCATTTGAACGTGCCGCTCTCGCGCTACTGCCGCCGCCGCCCCGCGCCCGCTGACTTCGTGTCCACAGCCTTAGTCAGTTCAGTGCTCAACAAAGCCATCAGATTCTAAACGTTATAAGTGTCGTAGTGCGAATAAAAAGTGACACGCATGGTTTGTATGGAAAGTGTTAACAATGCCACCTCGAGCACCGGCTGTCGAGGCGTCGCCATGCTCTGTGGACTCTGGACTTCACTAAATTCTTGTTTCGTAAAGCGATACTACAAACTTAACTCGTACCAACTGGTTGGTCTCTTTGAGATCCGTCCAAAGGCGGTTTCTCTATTAACAGTTTAAGACGAATAGCGCAGTAATACCTTTTAGGTTTCTTACCGTTTTATGTTTTCCAATGAATAGGAATGTCAATAGTAGTAAACTAAACCTTCTTTCCTTTAGAATCCAATTTACTAAGGCTTTGTAAAAAGAGCGGGTTATAAGAAAATCGAAGTGTACCTTGGCTGTTTTGATAAATAAGTTAAAGCCTTTCATTTTACTCGATGCCTTTTTATGTGGAGCGTACGATTGAAGAGTCTGAAAGTGCAAATAATAGAAAGATTAAATATGAAGACGGTAACAATCAATCTTTTCTTTTTCATGCATTAAAAACTTGTAGGTAATCAAGTATCTTGGTAAAGTTCAAAACTGTGAACTATGTATATCAGAGCGTCAAAATATTTATCATGTATCTTCCACAATAAAACCCATGCCAAACCAATTTGCAAGTACGTAATAATTTTATCGGAATAGGATGAAGTAATATTCTAAAGTTTTTTTATTTTTATTAACTATAATAAATATTCTATTCTAGTTACAGTAAGCATCCAATATTATTATTTTTTAAATTTATTTGTAACGATGGACCAATAAATTAGTCTTATTCTTATAATTACAGAAAGAGTCATTGAATCTCAATTCCTGAAATTAGAACCTAACCGTGCAACTCAATTTGCTGGAAAAATGTGTCTGGAATTAATTCACCCGGAAAATTAGAATCGGTTACCATCCAGCTGTTGTATTTCATTTTGGAATTCTGCCTCACCTTTGTGTAATGAACCAAATAAAATTCTGACGAGGAAGTTCTTTTTTTTTTCTTGTTTTCCTTTTCCAGCCAATGTCTTTGACTATGTCGCGGTTTATTGGCTTTTCACGTTTTATATTTATGTGTTTCGAAGCAGCTCATTTAAGGAATGAATTCTTAAGGTACGATTTTGCTCGTTACCTTTTTAGGGTTCCGTAGTAAACAAGGAACCCTTATAGTTTCGCCATGTCAGCCCGTCTGTCTGTCTGTCTGTCCCCAGCTTAGCACAAAGACTTTTAGTATATATTATTATAATATAATAATATTTTTATAATATTTTTTTTAGGGTACCTCCCCTACATGTAAAGTGGGGATATCTTTTTTTTTTTCGTCTATCCATGGTGTGGGAGCGGAGCTTTAAAGTGCTAATTTTTGTCAGAGTCAAGTGTCCCCCCCCCCTGCCAGCTAAACGGTAAGTTCTGGATATGTGGTAAAATTCATAGCAGTAGTATTAACGAAATTAAAAGGAAAATTATCACAGCTAAGTAGGCTCTACTAGTTAACGAGTAATTATCGACGAACTTAAATTTGCAGTTGCAAAAACATGGTCTACCATACATTTTGTATGGGGAAACAAGTTTTTCAACTACAATGTTAAGTTTGTTCTTGGGATAAGTTCATTTCAGCTACGGAACCCTTCATTGTGCGTGGTCCGACACGCACTTGGTTTAAAGGACAATTTTGACGAAATGTAAAGGTAGTAGGTAAGTTTTTGGTTTGAAAGGTGTTAGCTGGAAGGAAAGGCAGATTAAATGAAAATATAATTATAGTCCATGGATTAATTATAGAGGTAGTACAATTTTCTTTCATGTCCTTTTCTTTAACTGCATCCACGGCAACAAATATGGTGGCACATAACATTCAAATACTAATGCGTTATCTTTTTCATTAGTAAAATCTCCTTTAATAACTATGTAATTTAACTTCAACAAGCAATAAAGCTTTAGCCTTGTCTCAGTTACATAACACGTTCGTATAACTAGATATAGGTGACGTCATAACATCAGATTAAACCCTCACAGTGCGAATAATGTCAATGACGCATTAATTCTATTTAGCACGAGAATTGTATGCGAAACGGATTGAAACACGATATGAAGACGGGTTTGAATGCTCTTGAACAATGATCGAAGAGTAGTGCGCACACAACTAATACTCTAATCGATTGGTTTTGAGTGGTATGCAAAGCTGAGATTATTGTTAGAATAGAATAGAATAGAATAGAATAGATCTATGCTAATGTTATCCGTGGAGGGTTAAATAGCTTATATAAATCTATATATTTCCCATGAGGTGAGTTAAAGTAGACTACCGGTGTCTCAGTTTAGGATAGGATAGGACTCACTGTTGCCATGCATTGAGTCCACTTTCATATACAATGTGGAGACGACAATACAACAATAAATGAAAACGCTGGCCATATTAATGCATAGGAGTATTTAGGAACTATCAAATAAACCCTAACATTTAAATTAAAAAAGTGATTTCTTCTAACAAACTAAATAGTAGTGATGCACCGACTATGGGTTTTGCCAATCTCTGACTAGCTATAGTGACTAAACTATTGGAGATATTTGATTGAATTTTCGTATGCAGACTGGGAACGTCATTAGATATACGCAGTTTAATTTATTGTTGTATTGTAGTCACCACCTTGTATAAGTGCCCACTCTCTAGGAACTTGTGCTCAATGACTTTGATGTGATCAATCTTCTGGACAGTCCAAACTAGTAACGCAACGACATACTGATTCCGGTTCTGCTCCCCGCAGTTGTCCGAAAAAAAAGCCACCTCTTCAGCATTGGGAGGTACATACTCAGACAATTACATAAACAAATCGAACCGATTTCCGAACTACCCTTCTTTCCGTTTAGCTCGATCCACGGAAAATAATGGCTTCATTGGGCAAAGCATTTTCGTAGAAACATAAATTATAAACTGTTCGTTTTCTCGAATAATATGAACGACTTTGCCACTATTTGTAAAATAGACTGTAGATCAACTCAGGCGACGTGAAGGTGAGGGTGGGAGCAAGACAGAACGCTGGATAATTATTCTCGTGTAATAGTTACAGTTTATATTTATTTATATTTTTTAAATTATTTTAAAAATATAACATTTATTCCTATAATTCGTTGTATAGTTTCATTATATTCTCAGTACTGTTTATTTCATTTTATTTTGTTACATATTTATGTACAAATCACAGAACCTAACTTGGTTTTCCTACGTCTTTTTCGCGTGACCACTGAAAATCAGCGTTGTGAAGTGGGTCCCCCATAGCACAGCATCATGCTGTGTGGAAGCCTTCTTGTCACAGTCATGATGTGCAGCTGCCGACTATGTCTGTCTTAGGCTCGTAATGTAGATCTTATATTTTGTTTAATTTTTCTGGTCACCCATCTTTCTGTATGCACGAGTTTCCGTGACAAATCAACCTACTTTTCTTTCATTTTAAATGTAGCTGAAATTAATTTATTCTCCTTGTTTGATTTTCCTTGTCTTTTCTTGTTTACTCATTGCAGGCTTCTTTTCTAGTGATTTCCTCTTCATATATTCCTTTTGTAAGCTAGGTTTACCTTCAGCGTTCGTGCGTTCATATTTTGTACTAATACTAATAAGTAATACGACGCTGGTCTTTTTAGGAAGAAAAAAACATAAGTTAAAATCTGTACCAAAAACTTTGCACAAAATGGACTCTAAAACTATTAGGATTAGTGTGTATTTTCTTACAATCCAACGTAACGTAAACGGAGAATTAAGAGGGTGCATCCTAAAAGTTGGCAACGTCGTAAATAGCTGTCAAATATTTACCTGTTTCGATTAATTTGGAAATAATACTGTATGGAAATAAGAAATGTGGCTAACCAATTGACTAGAATATTAATAATGAATTGCAATTATAACATTGAATTTGATGTTGTACCCGTTTTAGGTGAAAAAAAGGCATTTGGAAAGTTACCAAATACTTTTTTACATCTAAAACTAACTATTCGGTGTTACGATATTAATTATTGCATTTCATAATCAATATTCTAGTTCGCTAGTTAGCCAAATTTTTTATTTCCATACAGAAATATTATCAAATTAATCAAAACAGCGAAATATTTGACATCTATTTGCGACGTTGCCAACTTTCAGAATAAACCCTCTTAAACATTCCAGAAAACGACTAAAATTCCTTAAAAAATGTAAGAGCAAAAAGCAAAAAAAAACAGCGTAAATATGATAATCAATACGTACATAAGAAAAGCGTCTTACTTTACACCCTTTTAACTTTATTTTTAAACGCGAAAGAAAGGAATATAATTAATGTTACCAGCTAACGAACAAATTAATTTACATTCATCCTTATAAATCTCCTATTTGTCAAGTTAATTCTTTCTAAAGGGTTTTATTTAAAACGGGCAATCTGCCATTTATATCTGCAGTTAAAACGGAAGCAGGACGTTGTTCAAAAGACGCTGTTTTAAAATAATTTGTGAGCCTTATGGTCTTCCGTAGGTACAAAGAAAGAAAGAAAGAAAGAAAATACATTTATTTAGCACAGACTAAAAGGCACACAATACGTACAGGAGATAAAAAAGATACGAAATAAAGCAAACAAAAGGGGTACACATTCTGCCTAGCCTTTTCCCAATCATGTTGGGGTCGGCTTCCAGTCTAACCGGATGCAGCTGAATACCAGTATTTCACATGGAGCGACTGCCTATCTGACCTCCACAACCCAGTAACTGGGTAATACGATACCCCTTGGTAAGACTGGTTGTCAGACTTTCGGGCTTCTGACGACTCGTAACGACTGTCAAAGATCCACGAATGACAGCCGGGACCAACGGCTTAACGTGCTTTCCGAAGCACGGAGGAGTCTCGGTATGTAAAGATGGTCACCCATCCACGGACCAACCCCGGCAAGCGCAGCTTAACCTGATGGATCGACCCGTGCGGCTGTTATTACTTAGCCCGAGCTCAATGGTCTTCCGTACACGATTTTGTTAATGACCCAAAACATAAGTTTGTCTTACTTATATCAACAGTACTGACTCCAGAGGAGCTCGTGGCTCGGTAATAACAGCCGTACGGATCGATCCATCAGGTTAAGCCACGCTTGCCGGGGTTAGTCAGTGGATGGGTGACCATCTTTACATTTTTTAGTAAGTTAATTAAATTAAGAACCTCGGTAAGCCGTTTGGTACCGGCTGTCATTCGTGGGTCTTTGGCAGTGGTTACGGGTCGTGAGAAACCCGAAAGTCTGACAACCAGTCTTACCAAGGGGTATTACCTATTTACTGGGTTGTGGAGGTCAGATAGGCAGTCGGTCCATGTAAACCCCAAAATAGTTGGGAAAAGGCTAGGCAGATTGATATCAATTCCAGATACACACACGTACGTCACACCCTCATGGAAGGCCAATAACATTGAAAGTACATAATTTGTAGCTTTAATAAAAATTCTAGGTTACAACTTATATTGCCACTAGCCGTTCCCCGCGAATTTGTCTGCGTGAAGATATTTTCTTTTGAATACAAATATCCCAGGTAAAAGTAGCCTTATTTCCTTCTCCAAGTCCAAGGTTACCTATCTGTGAAGCATAACGATCGGTTCTGTAGATTGGGCGTGAAAAGGACAGAATTACTTCGCATTTATAATATACCTACTAGAGGTAACAGAACAAAGATTTTATTTAAATTTCGATTTGGCTTGCAAATAGAGCGAAACAAATGAATATATTGGTGCGCAAAAATTATCGTTGTCCGTCATTGATTATGGAATTTATAATTAATTTACTCAGTTTGAATTTCCGCACATTATTTGAGAAAAGTACTATACAAGCCTTGGCCGTAACCAGGCATTGATGGACTCACGTATGTAAGTATGCCTCGGCTTCGCCTCGGCCCACATGTTCACGATCGTCCATCAACGCACCAGTTGCAGCCCGCGACAGTAATTACTATATTTAGGGCGGATTCGACCAAACAGGAATAAATTTTATTCGCGGAATAATATTTACTTCTAACAGTTTTCATATGGAGAAACTGTCAAAAATTCAAAATGTTTTCGAAATAGAAGGCTTATTCCGCGGATAAAATTTATTCCCGAATCCACCCTAACACGGTTAGAAAAGAATAACACTGCCCTAAAAAACTAAACCGAACACCAAACAAGTCTTTAAACTAGACAAGATCTTCACCCTCTCAGATTACTTATGTATGTACCTAACTGAACCCCTCTTGAAGGAGGTAGCTGAAACAGATACTGGGTGATAGTGGAATGCACTCGCGGTACCCGTCAACTAACGACTCTAGTAATGCAGGTGTATACTTCACTTGAACCTCGTCCATTAGACACGTACGTGTAGGGAGGCCATGATTCTGTAGTTACCTACCATAAATGGGGATTCGAAAACAATTTTTTAAAATAAATTATAGATCCTCATGAAGATCAAAAGTGACAGAATATTTAGTTTTTGGAAGTACCTACTTCTGCTTGTTTGGATTGCAAATAGCGTGGTTTAATAATGTTAAGCTAATTAGTTATACAGAATAGTCTTGTAACTTGTAAGGCTGTTTTCTAAATCTAAACTAATATGTATTATAAAGTGGTAAAATTATTTGTTTATATGTTCGTAAAAGGTAATCTCTGGAAATACTGATTCGATTTTACTAGATAACGGAAAGCTATACTATTGCAGAGTGCCCAAGGTAATATTTTATGTTAAAACGAAAAATACGGTAGCAGCAGTCTAATTATACTTTACAAATTATATAGACCACATATAAAATCTCTAGTTTAAATTGCCTTTCAGATTGAATGATTCAAAAGTATGAAACTCACTCACGTCAACAATAATGTTAATGGGTTTCAAAATATCTATTAATATGTAGATCGCGCATAATTATGTGCTGCGAGCAGTGTTTTGCATTTAAAATTATGATTGGCTTACGCAGCGTCGCGAATATGCTGCCTGAGTTCTATAATGTGTGGTGGAAATTATATTTTCCCATATTGAACTGGAATACTTTATTAAACCTTTGATCGAATTAAAGAGAAGTACTAATAATTAGGTTACGAAATATAAAAAAGATCGACAATTTATCCAGAAATGTTACTTTGGTTTGAGTATCATCATTAACTTTTAGTAGTCCACTGTTTGACATCTATGGGTCTCCAATGGCACATCACTGGGCTTATTATTTATCCACTCTCATCCATCCATTTCCACTATACAGTTTTATAACTCTAGCAAAAGATAAAAAACATTTTATTTCTTATTTTACATTCTTTAATTGACGCCTTTTTTCCATGGAGGTAGGCAAAAACGGACTACAGAACGCCACACACCTCTTGCTTCGTTTACATGCATACGCGCACGCTCTGGTTTCTTTTTATTTTCCTTACAAATACAATTGGTTCTCACTGACTGGTTCGTAAGGTTAAGACTATTGTTATTTAACAATCAGGAATGTCCTGAAAGTTGTCGAAGCATGGTGAGTGTTTATAATGTGATACTAGGCAATAAAGCCCTAGCTAAGTGTTCTAGAAAAGTAAGAAGCACTCAACGCTCTTAAGTAAAACGCTGTTTTCACTAGTTTGAATTGTTTTAGAGTTTTCGTTAATTACATTTCTTTATGTCTTCGACTTTGTACTTATATAAAAGCTTTCATTGTATAAATCGTTGTTTTTATAGTTATTGTTTCATTTAATTAACGTTCATGTTACTTTAATTACTGTTCTATAATTTACGTAAATCAAAATGTTTTTGTTATGAATTCGAAAAACTTGAAGAACATAATTATTGTCCATACTGCTTGTCACCGTTATCATTATCAGGGGCATCCCTTGTATCCCTAATATTAGTTCTGTAACTTCTTAAGTGGAGCACCATTGTCGGATCATTAATTAATATTATTATCTATAAGCTATGATAATTTTTTAACAACATACTATGTAATAATAACTGTCGAAAATAAATATTAAATAATACAATCATAAAATAACAAGAAATATCGTGTGCTTTGCCTTGCTTAGTTAAAAAATAAATTTAATTAATTACTAAAAAGTAGAAAATAGTATTAGTAGTAGTGGTAGAAATAGTAAGTTTTGTTATGCATTGTACATAAGCATTTTAATGTATTATAAATGCTCGGGTTAATTCACAAATTGATAAAATATGACAGAATTTATTTAAAATAAATGCTTATTTGTCTAGGTTAAAATATTTACGTTGGCACCATGTAAACATGGTGGAATGTTATGTAAATTGCTCGAGACTTATCACATAGCGTGTTAGTTAATCAGCAGCCGGCCAGGTATAGTCGTGAATAGTGGGAAATACTGATAACATTACTGTTTAGCGCCCCGTACCGGAGTTTGTGACGCTTGCCACAACACAGCAATTATTAATCAACAAAGACCTAACTTTGTCATTATGCTGGTTTTTCTTTTTCGTATGGGTAGTGACTAATCAGCCGGTCTATCTTGCAATAATCTCACCGTGAAAACTTAACTGAAGTGAGCTGTCAATAGTGTCAATCCCAAGCATCAAGTGCAGTGACAGCTCAGTTCAACTTCACCCATGTTTATCACGGTGAGATTTTGACAGAATAGATGGGCTGGTGTCAGAGTTTTTATGCAACCCATGGGCTTTTGACTTGTATTAACATGCCGTTATAAAATATCTCTCAGGTATGCCGCTTTCCTCACGATGTAGGACCGTTTTTGATGTAATTAATAAATATACTAAACGCACATGAATCCGAAAAGTCAGTGGTGCGTGCATTGGGCTCAAACTCGAGACCATTTTTTTTTTTCATCCACAGCTTGGAAACTCTTGGCCTGAATCTCACTTGACTACACCTATGACTTGCCAGTCCGACGGTTACACCGCTAGGCGATCACTGCTGTTATTATGCTGTTAATAGAATACAACAGACGTAGATAATTATATTTAGTAACCTAATACCGCTTAACTATTCCTAAAGAGTTAAAAACCCTGTAAGAAATCGACAACTGTATCACCTCTCAACGAGGCATCCTCGGGATGAAGATTGACTTGTCGCGAACCCGAACACGACGTGTTGCCACGCCGAGCGCTGAACGCAGAGTGTGTCTATTGTATTTTATAATGGATTTCCGCCAAGTCTAGCTGTTAATTAATAGACTAACGTTATTCCTTTATTTGAGGACCATTACGCCAGTTATATTTCCGTCTTATGTACTTTATAGGCGCAAGTCTTGCCGGACTTAAATCTAGCTTCCGAGAGACTACTGAGCAATTCTTAATGACAAAAAAATTATACCTACCTAACACTTTGTCTGATCTGGAAATCCTACCCAGACCAACGAGGTCGTGTTTTCATTAATATATTTAATAAAAATAATTATTTTAACAACGAAAAATAAAAAGGAAAGTTGTAAAAGGTGTCATAACATCTCGAGCAAGGAAGGCATTGCATAATTTACCGTAAAGTAACCTCTTCATTATAAATAATAGACAACAGGGGTTTACCCAGCTTACCTTACAGTATCCACGGTAAATCATGTGTAAACTGCGGTAAATACTTAGTTTAGACACTCGATGTTCAAAACTTCATTAATCTTAGACATGCAGTTTGTATAGGTCGTCTTTGAAGATCCAAGTTTTGGACATTAACATCTTGGCATAGATTATAAATGTATAGAGGCGTCACCCGCTTCAAACGCATTGAATAATCGATAGTTTTCTGGCGATGATGGAACGTTCATTTTACTCAGGATTGTGCCGTTGCTTGTACTTCGCATTTAGACCTTTGTTATTGGCAAATTGGTACCCCTATTGTGTTTTGGGCTAGCAAGGTTATAGTCATAGCAGGATAAGGCATGGTAGGATTTTTTCGGGGATATAGGTGCATGAACAATATAAACTAGGTACATAGGTCCTAGACAAGTAGTAATCGCTTTCATAGTGACAAGTTAGTACTATTTCTACAAGGACTTTCAACAGGATTGACATGTTTTTGCTAACTTATGTCAATGCCATACATTTCGACTTTTCAATCTTTATCGCTGATAGAATGTCACTTTGTTTAGGCCCTCAGGTGGCTGTAAAAATGACCATTCGCTGCTGGTACGCTACCGGTGAAGTGACCTTGATGTTCACGCGTTGCTTACTAGTTGGTAGGTCACCGTCCACTCGCGAACTGCTAGTTTTCAACTCAAAGACCGGTTTGCGAACATTTACGCGAACTGGCAATTATAGCTATTTCACTTGACGAAGAAGAGAATCATTTACAAAAAAAAGAAAAAGGATTTATTGGATGTAAATATATCATGTTAAAAGAAAGACGAGCAGAAGGAGAATATTGGCAGAACTTAAGACAAAGACAGGACCGCGCGCGGATGGAGGCGAGGCGCCGGCGTGCATACATGCTGCAGGCGTTTCTTCGCCGGGGAGCGGGCTGCTCGCTTGAAGCGAGCATTCGGCGCGACGTGACGGCTGTCCACTATTCTGTATTGTCATCGTTTTTTAACTTTAATTCATTAAGATTTAAAATTCTAACTTGAATGACAAGTTATTTTGTGTGTCGGAGCGGTGCTGTTATAATTTGTGGTGACCTTTAGAGTTTTCTAAAGCTCGATATGAGGCACAAGTATCACTTCTATACGATTTACTTAGTCTATGACCACGGTTAGACAAAAGCGTTTTCTTGTTCGCCACAATTTGCGGTCACAGCCGGCGACTGTTCGGAACTAAACCGCTTAGACGTCAGTTTCACCCACATCACGGCAGTGTAAACAATTCGGAAAGTGAATCCTCCAGTCCTTTTGTACGGTCCGATAGACGCGGTTCGTCGCCTTCATAAATTATTATCGGTTGGTCCAATTTTAGAGTCGTTAGCGAAGTTTTTGTGAACAAAGCAGTAATTTACATATTATATCTTTTAGCTGCCTCCGGTTAGACTGGAAGCCGACCACAACATAGTTGGGAAAAGATTAGGCAGTTACATATAGCTTAACAAATCAGTGAAACTAGTCTAGTTCTTGATAACGCCAGTGCAGATAAAAAATCTCTCGATTTTTGCCTGGTAAGCGAGAGATCGTGCGGTTTGCATTTTTTTTTTATCAGCATTATAAGACTTGTTACAAGATCTCATACATTCTCATACAAATTAAAGGTACAATTCAGCTATAAACTTTTTTTAAATAATAGAACATTTCAGCAGCGTCGGTACCAATTTTCTGGTTCATATTTTTTATACCTATACCTTTCATATTTCACTGCGTTACAATTTTAAAAGTTTCACTCTGTGAGCTTATAACTTATACTGCTGAGTTTCAACGAATTTCATGCTCCAAATTCGATAATGGACAAAAAGGAGATTTTTTAAATTAAATTTTGCTGTCCAAAGGGATACGTCATCGCGCTGAATATTAATTTACTTTTATTTATATAGATTTGTGCTTGCTAACTTAAGGGTAATGTAACTGTTTTAATATTTTTTGTTGCTTGGATTCTCTCATCTTTAATTTTTTATGACTTTTCTTCTTGCTCATTGAATTAGTGGGGCCAGTGGGAATGAAAAGTAATATTAAATTTATTATTCCCGATATGCCTATTGATGTTCTTGGTGCGAACAACGGAACTGCAAATAATTTGTTCCCGTTGGCCACCAGCTATATATGTATATAACAGTGACAGGAATAAGTTAAGACATCATCCATATGGACAAAATTGAAAAAATACGTATTATTGAAGCTAATTCTAAAATTACCCAAGGAAAGTTAATAAAATCGAGAGCATAAATATCCTTTCAAACAAAAAAAAATATTTTCAAAATCGGTCCACAATTGACGGAGAAATCGGTGACAAAACATACATATGCTACGAACATAAAACCTCCTCCTTTTTGGAAATCGGTTAAAAATAAATTGCTTCCGATAAAATCATCGATTTCTATAAATCTCAATCTAGATGGAAACGTTTCATAACTTACAAATCGACGTTTCGGGTCTTTCAGAAGATTCAATATATTTCCATAATAACTTGCCACTGCAGATTCAGTATTGAATTACCAGAAACTTAAAGTACGCTGAGACGGGTGTTAACGTAGATATGTGTAGGTCTATCCCTCTAATGTAATCGTGTATTATCTTTTATGTATAAGTAGTACCTAATACACATGGTTTCGCATAAAGCCTCGTGCGGACTGGCGCGACGCGACGCGCGTCGACGCAACGCGACTCCGGTAATTGTTCTACCGTGAAGTTTTCTTAGAAATTGTATTGTTATAGGGCATCGCGTCGTCGCGTCGCGCCTGACGTCACGAGGCTTAAGACGGAGCTTTATTATAGTACTTAGTAAGTTTATATGGAGGTCCAGGTCAGAAAAAATACATAAGATGAATAATTGTTTTTCAAAATATTGGCTGCTACTATCGTAAGTAACGGGATACTTACAAAGTCCAACCTAAGATTCGAACCCAGGAGGCTTGGTAAACACAATTTCATTTAAATGTATACTTGTCATCACTGTTTAAGCTTAGTCATGGATACTTATTAGCAGAATCAGCCGGCTATCATTTTCATCAGTTAATAGAAGTTCACTACGGGTCATTACTGGTTTGTCCAACCGCACCAACTCGATCCTTCGCCACTCGCATTCAGCTACTATCAGCCTTCCTGTGAAGATCCCTGCTTCACCTAGCATGGGAGCACCCAACACTATGATTGATAATTCTCAAACTAGCCTAACTAGGGCTAGGGCTAACGAACTTTGCATTAATTAAATCAAGTTACATGACATAACATCACGCCTGGATTCCCCGAAGGGTTAGGTAGAGTTGTACCTACCGTACCTACAACATTTCGCAATTTATTTTTAAGTCCCATGTAATAGGGGGCGAGCCTATTGCCATCTACCGGGCACAAATCCAGATACCAGGCTTCTATTTTGAAATTACAGATGGAAAAACCCAATAACGCTTTTTCCGACCCGTAAAGGCTCGTTCACACCGGCGCGACTTGTCGCGCGACGCGACTTTAACAATACAATTTCTAATAAAACTTCACGATTGAACAATTGCCGGTGTCGCGTCGCGCGACAAGTCGCGCCGGTGTGAACGAGCCTTTAATCGAACCCAGGGCCTCACGCGTAGTAACGCTTGCCAGTATACCAACGAGGCAGTCAATCAAACTATGTGCTTATATCAGGACTACTATATGAAGACTATCATAACTTCTTATGATCTTTAATATCTTTGCTAGTCACAGCTGCACATGCGAGAGAGCTCAATAAATCTTAGAAGTTATTCGTAACAGTTCATCTACCCCGCTCTCGCTAACAAATAATGGATCCGCTCCCTCGTTCCTCCGCTTACATTATGCATAAACACTAAAGTCCGTAGTTCCTCAAAATGTTGCTCGAATGTCCGGCATAATTATATGCAAACTTTGAAGTCTATGTGCTGGCCAGAGGTTCTGTTTCGCCGGCAGCGATTTGTTTTAAAGCCCTTTCATAGTTGGATGAATACTAACTTGGTTTACATAATTAAGTCAGTTTTGGGTATTATGATTATTCCTACGATGAGGCATATATTCTGGCATATTCTTGAAAGTGTATTACAGCTCTTTATTTTGTATAAATTGTTTTTTTCAGTGTGATTTTGCCTCGTTTTTCTTTCAGACTAATCAATCTCTGCCGATCAGGATCTGCCTTGAAATACTAGGAAATTGAATAGAATCACCGTACAACAACATTTTTTGATTGATTCTATACAGGATGGATTGTTGAGATGGGGCAGTAAGGACAGGTACCTTAACCGTTGTCGCTTTATGAAAACGGTCTTAGGAGACTGTCCTTAACTTTTTTTAACATTTTGATCTGCATTCACAGATTTTCAAAAAACTCACCAAGAAAATGGTATCTATTTCCTACCAAAAATATGCAAAAAGTTTTTGTTACGATTTCTGACTTTTCTAGTACCACAACCCCAGTTGGTCCAACAGACTTTTTTGATCCTTATAGGAAACAGGATGGATCGGCATCAAAATAGTAAATTTTTTAAATCTGTAAATGCTGATCAAAATGTCTCAAAAAGTTAAGGACAGTCTCATAAGACCGTTTTCCTGTAGCTACAACGATTAAGGTACCTGACCTTACTGCCCCGTCCCAAAAATCCACCCTGGATAGGCCACTTGCAAGCCCAGGGAATAATGTTGGGGACCTCCAACATCATCAACATTCTCTTGGCCTTATTCCAATTTAATTAGGAGCGACGTTACATTCTTCCCTACTTCTCTATTAGTCGTCATCTCAGTAGTCATCCCCTTCCTAATCATATCAACTTTGACAGTCCATTCATCACCAACATGACTTCCTTAAAAAATACAGGCAGCTGCTTCAATAGCTGCTAAACATTCATATTTAATGTAAAATCCAAACCCACTAGAAATTAATACTACGTAACTAGGAACGCAAATATGAAATAATGTTAATATGGAGCTGGTTCGTACTTCATTCAGCCTTTACAATTCCTATTAAGTTGATATTTCCCGAGCATACGCTGCTTCAGTCAATATTCAGTCATTATAGATATCGTATTAGAAGTTTGCAATAGGTATTAGGAGTTTTCATTCCAAAAACTATTGATTATTATGCAAAATCAATAATGTTTCGTGAAAGTTTGTATAATTTTGGTTTATCGTTTTTGTGACTTCAAACGGAACAACAAATAAAGTTCTATTTCAGCAAAATTATCGAATCGATTTTTTTAAACTTGTATTATCTTCTATCAATCTTCCCAAACATATTTCAGAACTTCTAGAAATAACTCTAAAACTTAATAGAAATTTTGTAAACTAAACCCGTTTCACTTTCTTATCTGACAGTCTTCTTAGGTCCAAAACTCTCAGAGAAATATTCATTTAGATTTTGTTGAGAGGGTCTTAAAATCGTGAAGTTAAAATTCGATCTCTCGATTTCTACGTGACGAGGATGTTAATGATATTCGTTTTTTTGACCTTACTATATGTTTGTATGTCACTCTTTGGTACACGTCCCTTTGAAGTCCTTGGAGGAATCCTTTGAAGGGATGACTAGAAGTATTTTGGCTTTCACATTTCAATTATGAATATAGTGCGTTGTTGATGTGATGTTTGTACTTACTACTAGTGGGTAGGTAATCTCCTCAATGATGTAATTTGGAAGTGCCGTGGTGTTTAGTTTAATTGACAAAAAATCTGCCTAGCCTTTTCCCAACTATGTTGGGGTCGGCTTCCAGTCTAACTGGATGCAGCTGAATACCGGTATTTTACATGGCGCGACTGCCTATCTGACCTCCACAACCCAGTAACTGGGTAATACGATACCCCTTGGTAAGCTTGGTAAGCTTTTCTGGGTATATTGGCGTGTGCTAGCTGACATATAAGGCAAATAATTTAATATAAGTTTGACGTTTTTGCGTTGCGTATTGTTAATTATTTTGCATATTATTTTGGATACTATTGTGTAGATTCATTTTTTTTCTAACTGATCAGACAGCTGTGCTGCTGGGGAGTTTGTTGCGTCACTTCTTCTTCCCAGCTAAAGCACTAGGAAGTGGTGAAGGGCGGGCGTTTTTGGGAGACTGTCTTATGTAATTTTGACGTTCGAAAAGTGCTGATTCTCAGCTTAGTTTGAATAAATGACTTTTGATTTTGATTTGATTTGATAAGACTGATTGTCAGACTTTCGGGCTTCTGACAACTCGTCACTACTGTCAAAAATCCACGAATGACAGACGGGACCAACGGCTTAACGTGCTTTCCGAGGCACCACGGAGGAGTCTCGGTATGTAAAGATGGTCACCCATCCACGGACAAACCCCGGCAAGCGTAGCTTTACCTAATAAGTCGACCCATGCGGCAGTTATTACTTAGCCACGAGCTCCATAATTTGTTCAATTTGACAAGAACTAGAATATTCTTTATTGAGGTCTGTGGTGTTCACAAGTCGCCACCGGAGATAGATCGGAACTCACTTCAGGCGCCATCACCGAGTTATGCGCTATATTTAATTGTATATCACAGCGTCGAAGTTTAGGTGCTAAGGTATTACCTAAAAAAGTTTCAATTTAAAAAAAGTCTAACATTAAGTTGAGTAATTAATACCTATTGATTTATAATTACACAATTTCATAAAAAAGTCACTCTCATTATCATGACTTTCTTTACTTGTCTCTCTAATTTTAAATACTTATGGGTTGCGAGTAAGGTGGGCATAGGCTTTGATATCATTAAAACACTCCACAGTAACACTGATATTTTTATTCCATAATTTCCCTCCTATGGTAAAAAGTTATTGTTATTATCACTATCTGATATTCCAAATGACTTTGCACAAACATAAAAATATTAGGAATTTTGACGTGTAGCACGTGGCACCTGAAACAACAGTAGAATTTATTGGAAAATGTTCATAGAATACGTCTTTGTTAGGAATAATATGCTTCATCAATCATTCTGACTATTATAAATAGTTAGTTGTCAATAAACTAATAACAATGATGTTCTCATTGAAATAGATATAATTATAATCCAAATTATTCATAGAATACGTCTTTCTTACGTATAATATGCTTCATCATGACATTGACTTCTGACTTCTAATAGTTAGTAGTCAATGTACTAATAATAATGAAATTCTAATTGAAATAGCTATAATTATAATTCAAATTATTATTCATAGAATATTATGTCTTTGTTAGGAACATGCTTTATCAGGACAACAATGATGTTCTAATTGAAATAGCTATAACATCGAAATTGTATTGCAATTCAGAATTATTATCACTGATCCTTTAATGTATGAAATTAGTTTGCAATGACAATGTTTCAGCTATGTAGATCGGTGTTTCGCAATCAAAATCGTAATTTTCTCCCTCCTAATACGTCGCCGTTACTAAATTCATCAGTTTTGTAGGGTTGTCCCCAATTCATTTTGCAATAATTACCCTATATCCCTTTAGTTCAGTCCCATTTACCCGTAACTAAGAGGATTTGCCTAAGCGTGGGGATTGTGACGAGTGCTTCGTTCTAGCTGTATTAATTAATAAGCTCATCTACCCTTGACATAAATTAAATCAATGGACAGTTACCAGATTTTTTTCTGTATTTAAATAAAAATGTAAGTTTCTGCAACGAAAACCAACAGTGGATAATTTAATTGTAGAAGAGAATCAAAATTCCTAATGGTTCAATCAGATCTGAGGAGCAATTCCCGTAATTTTTAACAACGTTCGCATTCGCATCTCATTCGCAATGTGTCAAAAATACAATCAATTTACCAACATTTTTGACAAGTTTGACAGATTACGAATTGAATTTGAACCTTTTTTTTAAGTTCGAGAATTGGCCTTCACAAGGCATCCCCAACATACAAACACGAACAAAAGTCAGAGAAATAAATTGACACCATACGTCAATTTGTCATGTGTTGCAGGCATTTCATACAACTGTCAAAGAATGACATTTGTGATTTAAATACACGGATGATTGGACGTTGGTAGATAATTTGCATAACAATTTAAATATTAATAAAATCAACATACAAATCCAAAACTACCTCTAAAATAAACATACTTTGAGCTTAATTTGGTCTTTAAAATTCTCTTGTTGAGCTGCAAAGTAAATTCACACGTCTTTATTGTTAGAGGAACATGAACACAATGGCCATGATTTGAATGGAACTGAAAAGCTATAGCTTTGGCTGGGAGACGGATTACATGCGGCAGTGGCCGAACGTCATCAGATTAGAGGTTTTAGAGAAATAGGTTTAACGTTGCTGGTAGTTATTGAGATTTAGTCTGGACTTGATTTGATTTGCATTAACGTGTAATTTTGATACAAGGGGACTAACAATTGTCATGTGTCTGTCATGGATCAGAATGTAGATATGGACAAAATTAATGAAATTGATGGTGAAGAATTGATGGTGGTGTTGACGATCATGTTATGAGACATTAGTACAAATTATTCTACGAGAAAGTAATTCTGGTGACCATCAAGTTTGAAAGTGTTGTACACCCTAACTGATTTCAGGCTACGTACAAACAGTCCCTCAAACAACAGTTAAAAAGTTGTTAAAAGTGTCCTAAATTATTACTTACTCCGGACACTTTACTGCTGTTAAATAATTTCAAGGCCATATTTCAGTGGATATAAAATGTTCCCATCCCAAAATTATTTATTTTGCAAAAGCTGAAGTAGGTACAACCAGTATTGCATTTGGTTATACTGTAAATATAGAATTAGATACATATCTACATAAACCTACCTAAACATCGCTGGTAAATCTAGAACTTGATACAACAAAAACACCTTGGAATGACGCTCCGTTTCCTAAAGGAAAACCGAAGTGTCTTCAAGTTTGGACTCCAAACTCGCAAACCAACTTAATCATAAGTAAACACTACGGAACCGTACACGAAGTTGTTGGAATAATACGCGTTCTGAATTTTTAGGGCGTGCAAGGGAATGGAACGACTGCTATTGGACAATCGATAGCGTTGCGTCTTGAAGCTTATTGCTCATTGGCTACTGCTGCCTCGCTTGATGACATGGGCAAACGTGTCTTTATCGGCACATTATCACTTGCCTTTCTTTTTGTGGTGTTCATTCTCCTGCCCTTATCCCTATTTATTTAGGATAGGTGCAGCATATATTTTTCTTCCATACATCTATTCTATAAGCCGTCATCTCAGTAGTAAGCCTATTTTAAGCCATATCATGTTTCACACAGTCCAACCATCAGAAGGCCAATTCTCGTACTTAAAAAACGTTCACATTCAAGTCGCAATCTGTCAAACTTGTCAAAAATGTTGGTAAATTGATTGTATTTTTGACAGATTGCGAATGAGATTAGAATGCGAACGTTCTTAAAAATTACGGGAATTGCCCCTCTGTTCTTTGGTCTTTCTCTACTATAGCCAAAATGTGTGTAATAGAATACAAACCTTTATCTATAGAATTCGGCATAGTTATACTATGCATTTCGGAGTCTCTTAGAAATAAATAGTTAGCCTTAAATCCTGTAGCATCTAGTCTGTCGTTCGATTTGAAGGTTATTCTTAGAAAATTCTTCTCTGACGTCACTTGGAGCTCTTTTAGTTGACCACAGTGCCTATGGCTTTGTGATTCGATCATTTGACTGTAAAACTGGACGTAATCGCTGGCTGATACTGCTTCACACCTGTAATGGAAACTTCATTAATTTTAAAGCTTTACAAAGAGACGGCTGTTTTGGTTTTAACTTTATCAAGATTTTTGAGATCAGAAAAACATTTACTTTAAGTTACTGAATTACTTTGGGATACTTCTGTTACACTTCTGATCTTCTTAGTGTTGATATTCTATTTCATTCAAATGGAGCACAAAAAGTTTTAGAACAAAATGAAAATCGACACTTCACTAAGATCCATGTTTTTTATTTCACTAAACTTTATCTACCCTACATGAAGTCAATTCTAGCTTGATTAACCCTTATCAAGTATCTATCGCACTACGCTAGTGACGAAAGCTACTTCACGGAAGACTTTCCTAAATCTAATAGTATTCAAATGAATTACTTACGGGACCACACCTTCGACGTCGAAATAAGTGAAATGTAAATGTACTCTCTCGTTTTCGTTGCCGTAGAAGAAGTAATTGCACTCTGTGTCCCTTGGATAGAGGCCAGGGTGGTTTGGTGACGTCACCACCCCCCGCCCCCTCTCACTGCTATTAAATACGAAGGCACATGGAAATTCTAAAAGTTGGCTCCCCGTTGCGATCCCGTAATCTGAAAGTCAAAAACTTTTTACTTTTGTTTTTTAGTGTCCGTGGATTTTGGCGTAATTGAGGCTTTCCGGAATGGCGATACTTTTGGATATTAATTTATGATTTGTTACTTCACTTGAAAGGCCAAAAGTTTTATGCTTTCTTTAATTTTACAGTCTCTTTAAGTACCATATTTGAGGTTACGTCATCTGTTTGTCTAAATCCTACATCATTAAAAAAGAAAACAACTCTCTACAAAAAGTCACATTTTAAGTTTCAAGCTCCATATTAAAATTAAAACAAAAACGCTACGTCACCATGTTTGAAATGCGAACATTCAGAAAAATGTGAAGAATTACGCGCGGACGGCATCAAGAATGATGAGGTAGGAATACGTGGTGCTCTGAATTCCGATGTGGAAATGACAAAAGATTTTCAAACACGATGAAAATGTGGTTAAAAGTAATGTGATAGAAATGAATGAGAAAGTAAGCAATGTATTTTGTGATAGATGCCATCAATAACTTCAAATTGTTGATAGCTTATTTTGCTTTATGAAAGGGGTCAATAACGCTATTGTCAACACCTAAACTTTCAGTAAGCAAACAGTTCACACTATACTTAACACAAACTTTTACGAGCTATTCGTAATGGAGATGTCTTCTACTTGTTTGTATTTTCTCAATAAAAAAGAAGACAGACTCATACAGAAAAACACCGGTCTGAAGAAATACAAATTGATATCGATCAATCACAATAAACCATAGGCATGACCGCACATACGAAATTAAGATAAAACAAAAGAAGTACGTACCTTCAACAAAGGAGTATGATATCTTAAACCCCCTGCTATGTCTCGATGAGTATATTCCACGGAACTCGATAGATAACTTGGGTCCATTCGACATTATTGGCTTCGGTATATCGTTGCCGCAAAATGATGCCATCTTTTCGAGACGACCGTCTACATACAAAAATACGTCGAGAGAATCCATACTTTCGCAACTGTAACAAAGTAAATTTGCTTATTCGATATCGCTTCGAGTGCTTTGTTTTCGTTCTTTATACTTGTCCATTTTGTTTTGTCAAAGTAATATTGTTATTCGGTTTTGTTGTTGAATTTCAAAACCATTTTTACAAAAAAAATGACATGCTCATTTGAAAGATAAAAGCTACCAAGGCTTTCAATATTTTTATTCTTTCTCGACATAATATACTATAATTCGAAAAAAACATATCACATTAAAGCGGAGACTGTCTTGTAATGCATTAAGTTTTTGTAACGCGTTACAGTAGTTAGTGCAGCGAGCCGAGCCGCTTGATGCGAGCGCAAGATCCTCCACTCGACTGTCGGCTGTTTCGTGAATTCCTTTGAATCGGAAATTGTATTGTATTGTAACCAAGCTCGCCTCGAATGATACAGTTCCCAAACATTACAAAAAAACGTTGCGTTCAGTCTCCGCCTTTAGACGTGAGTCAGCAGGGTCGATAGCAAAACTGACTGTTCAATGTTCAGAGTCACAAATTCAAGGGACGAATTATTATTGACGACTCGATTGATGCTATAACAGAATTATAATCATCAGAATTGTGAACGTATTACATTTCGCTGACAGACAGATGGACAGCGGAGGCTTAGTAATAGGGTTCCGTTTGGCCCCCTTCGCGTACGGAACCGTAAAAAAGAGGTATAATAGGTTTTTATGGAATAAATAGCTGGCTTTGTCAAAACATCGAGATTTCTGTACAGGGTTACTGGTTATATGCGGCAAGATAAGGGGATGTAGGAGAGGTAATTTGCAACCAAATGATCACTCATGACCCCTATGCCAAGGATTAATACTTCTCTCTAGGTTAGTGTTCCATTGAATGACTTTTTCATGAAATCGTGACATTTGAGAACAAATCTAACTTAGAGAGATGTATTAATGATTCAAATGATAATAATTCTGAAATCCATATTTGTTATAGCCGCAAATCATATTTTGATCAAGATACAACCTGACACTGACCTGTAAATTACAAAAGTACGTAAGAAAATTTGAATTTCGCGGGCTACCACTGCGGATCCGCGCTATAAACTTACTCTATTATATTCTCTGTTATTCGCTGCAAGCTGAAGTCTTCAAATACCAGTCTGACTCTTTCCCTCCCTCGGGCTAGGAAGTCGTAATGGCATTGCGTTTTCTGCGGGTATGGGGCTGGATAGAGAAGCGACGTCAATTTACCCGTCTTGCTCTTATCACTGCTGAATACTTGATGGCAGGATGACGCTGAAATGAAGGTGTCACATCACTAATGGAATGCGTACATTACTTCATAATATTACGAAATGGAGTAATGCATACATACATTTGTGGAATGTAATGCGTGAGATGTTTAGTAGTACATTTTGAATAGATTTATTTGAGTAATAAATATTTATGCTGTCAAAATGTAGTGAGAATTCTGCTTCGGATTATAAATTATTGTTATACTTTAAAATTTATAAAGGAATTGAGAAATTACTTTTTTATTTTATTTAAGTGAAAATGTACATTTTCTCACATTTTCACCACATTTGGCACCAGCTTATGGAAACACATTGGTGAGAAAATAAAGTTCAAACAGAAAATTCTATTCTATCAGCTGTTAAATCCCGTTTCTCTGTGAAACCACGAGAAATTCTTATCCTCTTGTCTGCAGCATAAAGTAACTCTTATGCTTCCGCCTTCGTATTAATAAATTCTCAAGCAATTTGGCACGATTCTATGAACCAAACATATTTGAGATAAGCTCAATTGAAGATTTAAACTCTACCTTTTGAAACTCATTGGCTCGTGTAGAGCTGTAGAAGTCGTTAATTAATTAAAGCCAATTGAACTTTGGAATTTATGTTCGATTGCTAGGTAGCAAAAGTATTCTTTGAAAGTTGCGTAGTTACTTTGTCTTCATCTTGCATACAAAGGTAATAAAACAATGAAAATACGACACATGAAAAAATGCCTGACTGAAACGTATATATTGTAATTTTGTAAGTAAAGTCATTAAACGAACAACGCCACTTCGTTACACGCCGACTTTTTCTATGATCCAGGATGGAAATAAAGCTTGTCCTCTTCCAGGTCGCAGGTTACCTCTCAGTCAAATTTTATAACTATCTGTTCAGCCGTTTTAGTGTGAAAGCGTGACAAACTAATATTATTATACAACGTGTTTTTTTATATCCCATAACTCTAGGCTTATATTGTATAAGTAAAAATAATACAAATAGTCCTAGAATATGTGGTCCAAAAATGCATAGTTTTGAAGATAACATATCACTATTATTATTGATGTGTGTATCTAAGTTTCATTGATAAGTACGAGTAAATCATTTTCATTCAAACCAATCATTCATATTTAAAGCTAAGTAAAAACGACGTTGTCATAGCACGTAAGGGGTGTGATATAATTATATAATCGTGACTTTGTCGAATTATTTTGTATGAAAAATGAAAACAAAAAAAAAAGATAATTGAAAAATAATTCATATTATGCCAGTTGATTCTTTGATATGGTCTCATTCATACCCTAGAGTTATGGTATATAAAAAAACACCTTGTATACAGGGTTACTTGTAATTCGACGTATATCCGTCAGGAGCTGATAGGGAGGCCAGAATGCAACAAATGGAACACCCCATATGTATGGCCGAAATTCAATAGTTTTCGAGATATTTGAATTTTACGGGTTTTTCGATATTTACCCAAAATTTGACATTTAATTCCAAATAATAAAAAAACTACGTATTGAATTCGTACCATTAAAGAATGATATCGTAGCTGGCACTTCAATCAAGCTATGAACCTAATTAAAAGTCCTTATTTCAACGAAATAATTAAAATTATGAGCGATTTAAGAATAATATCTTACCAATATTTTCATTTTACGCTTCAAAAATGTTGTCTCGTCAAAAAAATTACTATGACGTTAGTCGTACAAATAACTAAAATAATTTGCCTATTCTGTAAGCTTTCCAAAAAGGTATAAAACTTAAAGGAGATGGAAAACGGTGGGCCCAAATGTAATCAGTTGAGATATGATCTAAAAAATTAGTCATATTTTTTTATCTCAGAATATGAAAAATCACCCCAATTCTCAATCTGGATTCGGAGAAATATGAGAAAGATAGTTTTCGTGAGATTATCGATTGAGTAATTGTTGTATATTCATACTTATTAGTACAAAAAGTTATGGTTTGTACTCTTTACTCTATTGTTGTCACTTTACAATGTTATTTTCTTCTTTAAAAACTGTACTGTCCTATTAAATATAAAATTCATACTTCTCATCTGTGCTTCTCATAAGACTATTCTTTCAACACGTTCAGCACGAAGCTGTTTATTTTAAAAGTAGATAATGTCAGGTAATAGTATGAATTTTCAAGGAATCAAGATGTTAATAAACCGAGACGGATACCCAACCTGGAAGTTCAACATGAGGATGCTCCTCATTCATGAGGAGCTGTGGACGTCCTTCACTGGGTATGATGATTCTGATAGAACAGCGAAGGATGTGCGCTCTCGTAAAGACCAGAAGGCGTTGTCAAAAATATGCCTTACGGTAGACGGAGGTGCAATTTCACACGTGAGAAATGCGAAAAACCCTAAGGAGGCTTGGAGTGCTTTACAAAAAGGTTACGAGGATAAAGGTATGGGTGGAAGTCTCTCTCTAGAGCGTAGATTATACAAATATACCTACCTAACCGATTACCAAGACATAGAATCATATATCAACGCCGTTTTGAGTACTGCTCAAGATCTTGAAGATATCGGTAAGAAGATCGACGATGGATCTTTGGCTGAGATTATTCTTGGAGGATTGACACCACGGTACGAACCGCTGATCATGGCTTTAGAGAATTCGAATGTTGATGTAACCAGTGAGTTGGTTAAGGCAAAGCTATTAAACGAGCTTTCTAAGAACCCTCTCCAGAATGAGGTGGCTGCGCAGATTCTACAAGCAAAAAGTTGAAGCCTATAATTTGCTTTAAGTGTAGACAACCAGGACACAAGAGTCCCGAATGTCCCAATAAGAAGGATAAGAAGGCTATGAGCGCGTCAGAAAAGGTTTTTAAAAGTACAGATTGCCGTCATAATGAAAAGGTGGAAAAAAAAAAAAAGTCGATTATACATACTTGTTAGTACAAAAGTTATGGTTTGGACTCTTTACTCTATTGTTGTCACTTTACTATATTATTTTCTTATTTATAAACTGTACTGTCCTATTAAAATTCATACTTCTCATAAGACTATTCTTTCAACAGTAATCGATTACACAGTTACAAAAATAAAACCTTTGCACTATATAATTAACTCGAAAGTAATTGAATGCACTATTTATACTTATAAGCATTATAGTGCATTTAAAATTACAGTCGTATTAATAAATAAAATATCAATTAATTGCTCAAAAACCAATATTAATGATTATCGATTTCATATCGATTAACATCAGTCTTCTATTTTTAGTCTATATAATATGTCACTGGCATGACAGCTGACTGACATTGACACTAGACAGCGACTGCTCATGTTTGCTCACTCGCACATAAAATAGTCTTTGCCTCGTTTCGTGTTTTCCGATGCGACTTGAAGTCATTCAAATTCAAAATCATTTATTTTTATTTATTTCATTGACGTTCATTCATTAATTCATTGAAAAATCTTTCAATAATTTTCTACTAAATTAATGACTATTAGTGCAAAAGAACATATTTTGCACTTCAGGAATCAGCTGTTAGTTAAAAATTGTAATATAACCTCACTTTTACTTAAATAATCGCTTATATCTCTGTTCTCAGATTGACAAAATCCGTATAATTTTCAGTGAAAGGTTGATAATATATAAGCTATTAATTGAGACCACTTTCATCTTTTTACACCCAGGCCCAAGATTGTATGAAATCGTTTCAGTCTCCTTTAAGATACGTAATTCGTGGCATGGCATGTGTTTGAATCAGCGCGGGGACAGAAATCATCTGTGTTTTCAGTTTAGGATCCTCTCTAAAACTACCGATTTTACTGGCGAAATTCTTCGTGATGGGGCACGGTGTGCGGGCGGGGGAATAAATGGCGTCTGCTGTGCACACGTCCTCTTCCTTAGTAAATTTCGACCACCCCGAGGGATTGGAAGTACTAAAAGAGAACAGCTATTCAGTTCAGAACGTAATCCCAGTAGCGGCTTGGAAGCCTACGAACTCTCGTCGTTCTTCGCTGAGTAGTTGAATTTTCAGTGGCCTGGCGTTCTGCTTCGACTATTTGATGTTCTCCAGCTGGAGAACATTGTTCTAAAATACAACTAAAATTCTACAGATCTGCCTTGCCAGGTCCGATCTTGATAAAAGCTACTTCACCTATGGACAGATAAAGTATTGATTTTAAAGGTCCAGACATTTGAGTATTCATCGATCACAGTTATCATGTACCTTCCAATACAAGAAATAAGTACAAAAAATCTGCCTAGCCTTTTCCCAATCATGTTGGGGTCGGCTTCCAGTCTAACCAGATGCAGCTGAATACCAGTATTTTACATGGAGCGACTGCCTATCTGACCTCCACAACCCAGTATTTGGGTAATACGATACCCCTTGGTAAGACTAATTGTCAGACTTTCGGGCTTCTGACGACTCGTAACAGCTGTCAAAGATCCACGAACGTGCTTTCCGAAGTACGGAGGAGTCTCGGTATGTAATGGATGGTCACCCATCCATGGACCAACCCCGTCAAGCGTAGCTTAACCTGATGGATCGACCCGTGCGGCTGTTATTACTTAACCACGAGCTCCTCTCACAAGAAATAAGTACAATAGTACATAATAACTGTGATCGATGAATACTCACGTTTCCCATTGGGTTTCCATGTGCCGATATAAGTTCTGCAACGGTTATGAAACAGCCCGCACACCCCGACCTATCACGAAGAATTTCACCAGTAAAGTCGGTAGTTTTAGGAGGATCCTAAACTAAAAACACAGATGATTTCTGTTCCCGCGCTGATTCAAACACATGCCATGCCACGAATTACTTATCTATAATATAATTTTTATACCTTTTTGAAAAGCTTACAGAATAGGCAAGTTATTTTAGTTATTTGTACGATTAACGTCATAGTATTTTTTTTGACGAGACAACATTTTTGAAGTGTAAAATGAAAATATTGGTAACATATTATTCGTAAATCGCTCATAATTTTAATTATTTCGTTGAAATAAGTACTTTTAATTAGGTTCATAGCTTGATTGAAGTGCCAGCTACGATATCATTCTTTAATGGTACGCATTCAATACGTAGTTCTTTTTTAATTTGGAATTAAATGTCAAATTTTGGGTAAATATCGAAAAACTCTTAAAGTTCAAATATCTCGAAAACTACTGAATTTCGGCCATACATATGGGGTGTTCAATTTGTTGTATTCTGGCCCCCCTATCAGCTCCTGACGGATATACGTCGAATTACAAGTAACCCTGTATAGGATTATTATTATTACTTACGATTAGGATTAGTTATGTGGCGAGTTTAGTTCAAGTAGCAAGTAGTGTCCAAACGTCAGTCCAAGTGTCATTTTTTTTGTGAAGTGTCATGTATTGACGTCAAGTTTCAGTACAAACGATTGTAAGGACTTAACTTGGTACCTAACGAATGCAAATTGAATGTACATCAGCCTTTAGTCTGGTCACATCGTCTTTATTAAAAATCTTTATACCCAGAGGGAATTCTAAAGAACCGTCTACAAAGCATCTCACACGAAGATGGCACTCCTATAAATAATATATGAGGTGATTTTGTTTAAAAAAACGCAGACGCTCTGTTTTTAAATGGCGACCTTATTCTAAGTACTTACTGGCAGCGCTTACGGCGGGCCCTAAGCCGGATATTGCCTCCGTAGTACTTGATTTCTTATTAATATCTCCATCTGTTAAGGAAGAGAGCATTATTGTGGTTCATTGTATTAAATTTTATGAAGTTTAAAATGAAACAGCTGTTGTGTTTAGAAATGAAGAGAGAAACGGTTATTATATAATGAACAAGGAAAGAAATGGATGTACTTATTTTTGTATTTTATATTCGTAATGTTTTTTTTTAATGCCCGCAGTATTTAAAAAAACGGCGTTTAAATTACTTGTTCGGGTTTTAAGATTCGGCGCAGCCGAGCGCCAAAAGAAATATTCGATTTTGCCGCCTGACTGTGCCATGAGCCGAAGAAGTGTGTAGCACCACAAATAAACAACGTTTGTGTTAAATATGAAATTGATGATTTATATAATAACGATATTCTAAATGTCGTAAGGGACAGTGGTTCAAATGTCCTTTACGACATTTGCCCACTGTCGATATGTAGATAGATATAGGCAAGTAAAAGAACCGTGAAAGAGTATAATAGTCTAGTGGTCGCAAGCGCTACTGCTGAGCTTGAGGTCCTGGGTTCGATTCCCGGGTCGGGCAAAATGTTATTGGGTTTGTCCATCTGGAATTGCTCAGTAGTAGCCTGGAGTCTGGATATGTGCCCGGTTGATGGCAATAGGCTCGTCCCCTATTACATGGGACTTAAACATAACTGGCGAAATGTGGTTGTACTGTAAGTACACCCCTGCCTAACCCTTCGGGGAATACAGGCGTAATGTTATGTTATGTTATGTCTATCTGTCTATCTATAATAATATTCTGAACAGTCAGTTCCAAGCTACCATCCTTATCTACAATCAAATCTAATGTACTCAGCAGGAAACAACGGCTGATTAGTAGTCATGGTTTCTGAAACATATTCAACTTTTCAACAACACTTCTTTTCATTACTCAAGCTTAAAGAAATTGTGTACTCATAATATCTGTTTTACAATTTTGAACCGTATTATCATCAGCTGATGAGACAATTTATTATGACATGCTTACTAAACCTGCGTTAGGGTCGTCCTCCATTTGGAACTGGTATCTCGCTTTGAATCCTTGGCCAGGTATGTTTGAGTTTGCGGTAAATTGTACCAATAAGTCTGGTCCTGTCGATAGTATTTCATAACCTGAAATTAAAGTGAAAACCATGAAACTGTGTATCGACTTAAGATAGAAAACAAAAAAAAAAAAATTGCCCAATTTCTGTTGACAAAGGAAAACATAATGTTTGTGTACCTTCTGAATAGTATATAGTACCTACTAGGAGCTCGTGGCTAAGTAATAACAGCCGTACGGGTCAATCCATCAGGTTAAGCGGGGTTGGTCTGTGGATGGGTGACCATCTTTACATAGCGAGACTCCTCCGTGCTTCGGAAGGCACGTTAAGCCGTTGGTCCCGGCTGTCATTCGTGGATCTTTGACAGTCGTTACGGGTCGTCAGAAGCCCGAAAGTCTGACAACCAGTCTTACCAAGGGGTATCGTATTACCCAGTTACTGCGTTGTGGAGGTCAGATAGGCAGTCGCTCCATGTAAAATACTGGTATTCAGCTGCATCCGGTTAGACTGGAAGCCGACCCCAACATGATTGGGAAAAGGCTAGGCAGAATGAGTACCTACTAGTATCTCAAAAATAGATTTATTTTCCTCCACCACACACATAAGATAAAAATACACTAAAAGAAATCAAGATCCTTTTACAGAAATCCAAAGTAATTCGTACCTACGATTTCGTTACAAAGCATTGCTAGAACCGGCGCCGCCGAAGTCCGTCCATCGAACACTTTTATTATGTCAGCACGATTGAGGCAACTGAAAAGTGGAAAAGTTATAACACCAAAAGGCAAAGGACGTATTAGGTGGGCACAGAATACGTAGGGTACAGAAGAACAGCTTTATACAACGAGAGGAAATGCATACACACATTTCTCTAAATGACTTTTGATTTTGAATCGATAATGAAAAATAAATTCATTAGTGAATCGATCCAACAATGTTGGATTTCGGCACTCGGCATCTTTTACTCGCCTACCGAATGTTGTGATCGTGGATCTGCTCCTTGCATTTCATTTGTTGATACAAATAAAATGAGTGGAGCAGATGAACGTTCATGTCTTGTATTGTTCTCGGCATCGTCTGAACGTGGAATGAATCAAATGAATATACACTCACGCAAACCATTCTAATGAAGCATCTGATATGAGCATAAGTACGCATTCATGTGTACCTCTGTTTTTCGCTCGTTGTATGGAACGGATCTTCTGTACCTATCTATTCTGTGGTATTACTAAAGAAGTGAACTCCTAAATACCTCTCGTCGCCTTTCTGAAGAAACGATTCTTCGAAAACTAACTTGATCCTCTCGTTGTGCCTAAAACAAGAATGCCGAGTATTGAAGTACTTAGAAATGTAAGCGAGAGAATTAGATTTTTGGAAGCACTTGACTTGTGACTTAATAATTCCGACTTTGAAGGAAAGTTTTGTAAACTTTTCATTGTAAATGGGGAAGTTTATTTGAACAATTTATAAGAAGATATTAATTGAGCTTATCAGAACATTAATATTAATACGTTGTCTGATGTTTAAGTTATGGTTTTAGGTTCAAAATGCACCCACAAACGAACGCACACTGCATAGTGCAATGCACTGCACTTGCGTTACATGTCTCCAACCTCAAGAAAATACTACAATTATTCAACAATATACGCGTATCTTTCAACTACATAAACTTCACACTCACCTGGCGCTAAAGTGATAAGTACACCTCACATTGCTGGGATAACTCGATGGATATCTGGGGCTATACAACCTTCCGTGAGCAGGTCTGTTAGCCTGCGAGTGGAAGACGTAATCACACCACGTCTCAGCTACTTGTACACCGTCTGTCTCGAAATTTCCTAGGAAACGAGATAGATAGATATATATATAGAGATATAGATAGAGGTACAAGTTTTATAAATTGGAAAACTTTAAAAATCGATGAACAGAAGTCGACGTGAGTGAAATGTATGTTTGTTTCATGTTTTATGTCGGGTTAAGTCTTTTGTAGGGTGTAATCTGATAGACATTTTGATACATTTGCTTCCGAGAGTATTAACTGGCTGTTTGTTTGTTATATTATGAATTGTGTAGCCGTTTCATGCAAAAACATTAATCTTTTAGTGTAATTAAACAATAAAAGTTCCAAATTCAAAATAAAAATGAATTATCTTATCATATTACAAGCTACAGGAAGAAAGCCCTAGAGATTTGTCATGAAACTCATAAACCCTTTGAATCTACTTTCATTAATTTGCCTAACGCCAACATCGCTCAAGCTATTGTAGCTTTAACAAAATTAATTGATATATTTAAGGTAACCAAACCAGACACTGATTTGATCAGACAGAGACGGACAGCCAAGGACGAAAGAGATTGACTGTAATAAGAATTAATGACCACAGAGTAAAAACTTTATGGATCGAACAAACGAAGTTAGGAATATAATGAGACGTTTATTAACGAATATTTTTGTTCTATGGCACAGCATGAAGTTTTAAGTGGTTACTTGTTTGATTCATTTATTAATCGAGTATTTTCTGACTTGGTTTGTAGATACTTGCTATTTGTGTTAAAAGCAAGGCTATTAATTAAATGGAATGTGAGAATTGAATTTATTCTCTCATTCTAGTAGAAAAAGTAATCTATCGTTCGTTAATTAAATAATTAAAAATGAAACAAGAGCCTAATATTGTAATTATAGTGTTTTCATCAAATAGTATTTAGGGGTATGAGGAACAGGGTGTAAAGTTCACTTATGCTCTATAGAAAAGGGTGGATCCCCCGGTTGCAGGTCTGGTGGGCAACTGCCCGACGATTGATGCTAGGATATATATGCTGATCGCGCGGAAAACTCTGCTTGCGCGATGCACGATTACGCGTGACGTCAGTGTGATCCGTAGTTCGCTTGTGGCAATGTGGGTACCACCACAAGTATAGTCAATATTCCAATTTAAATTTAATTAAATTAATTTACCTATGTCAAATTATTCTTTAAAAAAACAAATGACAAACAGACTTACTTCTGTCAATAAACCGGTAGTTTCCAACAAAACCAGTAGCGTTGGTTGCTTTGGCTCCTGTATGTAGTTCCAGGACTAACAGTGGTCCATGGGAGTAGAGGGCTGGTGGTGCGTCAGCTCGACTGCCGCATAGGGCCCTGGACCAAGCGGAGTACTCGTTGACACCAGGTGGCCCAGGTCCATGAACCCCTCCTTCGGAGTATACCTTCAGGTAGTCGCCTCGGATGCACCTGTGTGGAGAAAAATGTTTTTAATAAAAAACCCTTACGTTTTTCGGACTCACCAGAGATCCTAGACGAAGTGAGATTCCATCAACGATAAAAATGATGGAAAATTTATAAATATATTTGATTGACATAATACGCTACCGAAAAGCTTATGCCAATCCCGTTGAAAGGCGTTTCAGAAATACAATAAAACACTTGTCGAGGCCCTTAATCCTTACTGAATGAGACAATTAATTTTAATAACAACATTTTCCTTAATAAAATACCTGTTAATTATATTTTAATAAAATAATAATATTATCAAGAGTAGATGAACGTACCTACTCTGAAAGGAATGAATTCAAGTTTCCTCTTTTATTTGCTCGACAAGATATTTTATACGCGTCAATGCCCAGAACATTAATTTAAATAACAATATGGCAAAGAAAGTAGGAATTTCTTAATAATTCTATATCAACTCTTTGCCAACAACAGAAATCAAGTTCTCAAAGACTAATTGTTCAAAGAGAAGTCATACATTATGAAACAGTAATAAAGGGATTCATTAATTAAAACCCTTGGGTAAATGCAGGCCAAGTGGAAAACTACAGACAAATGATACACATTAATAGGAATGCCTCCAGCAGTAATGTTGAGGTTATACTGAAAGATAAACAACTAGTTTCGCTTATTACGTCAGTTAGTTCTGTTATACTTAAACTTTGGTCAACAATTGAGTGTTATTTCGGTGGAATACGAAACTACACCAATTCTATTAAGAGGCCGTATACACAATTTAGGCGATTTACTTGATTTTACAGACGAGATTTTACGGTTAAAAATACTGTATTTTGTGTTTTTATGCTCAACATGAAAGATCATTTCTATGAACAATTTTTTTATTTTCATCATTTAATTTTGATGAGATTTAGGATGTTTTAACACTCTCACCGCCATGTGGTACGCCGGCCGCCCACAAAAATTATAGTGCAGCAAGCTATTGTTGATTTTTGAATTTGTTTCGGCAGGCCATGTGGGCGGCCGGCGCCCCACAAATTTCGCGGCAAAACTTTTGCATTTTTGGCCGTTATTAACTGTCAATATTCAATCCCGCAGGCCATCAGTGTAATTAGGTCAGTTGGCCGCGCGCCGCCCACGTAGCCTGCTGCTAAAGGGTTTTCGCGCGCTTTTTCTTACGCGCCCTCAGCATGTCGCACTCCGAAACCAATCCAGACTATCTACCATCGTTGCCACAAGATTCATCGCAATCGGAATCAAGTTATGATGAAACTTCGTTTGTTTGATGTATCCACAATTTGATTGTTTTGAATTATTCTAGTAAGCAGATTTAATTATTTTTTTTATGTAAGAAGAAGTTTTCAGTTTTTTTGAGTCAAAAATTAATAAATGTCTTCTATGGAAACTAGTTTTTGTTAATCCATTACCAACTGAACGGTCATGGCAATAGAGTCCGATTTTCCTCGTTTTTTTTTTCATAGGTCAGTTTTTTAATACACTATTCGATACAGTTGTTTTTGATTCCATATCGGGCAAGCCAACGCCAAAAAATCGATATGAATTCGTCGGGTCACAGCAAACCACACGGCCTGCAGATAAAGTTTACAGCGTGTCCCGCCGGCGTGCCACGTGGCGTGCCGCAAAAGTTTTCTTAAATTTAGCGTGGCCAGTTGCGAAAGAAATAGGGTGGGCGGCGCGCCGCCCACATGGCCTGCTGCTTTGGAAACCTGTATATATGCGTGGCGGTGAGAGTGTTAAAAGAGTTTTTAGAGCCTATATTTTTTTTTTCATGAAATTGATTGATATCGAACTGAAGGTTATTTCTGTTGTTTTAATTTTATAAACGAGAGTTCTAAGTTGCCGAAATCAAAAGCAATTGTTAACCCATTTTCTGTAAAAAAAAAATACCGTTTAGACGGCAAAATGATTCGTAAATAATGTTACTGCTTCGTTTGATATTCTAAACCTCTTACAGCAAAAATTCACAAAACAGTCTGCGTTTGATTTTTATTATTTAATCAAAATCAAATAATAATAACAAAAAAGGAGTTCATACTCTGCTCACAATTGAAATGATCTTTCATGTTGTGCAATAAAACTTATAGAAATTCAGTATTTAAGCTGTAAAATTAACTAAACGGCCTCTTAACCCATCAAGCGTGTATCGTGACGTTGTCAGTGTGACAGCGATTTAGAAATGTCTAGATATCTATATAGTCAAATATGACGCATTTTGTAACCTCCCATATTATGGAGGGCGTCCCAGATGTTGAAATTTATAAAACCTCCATAATATGGAGGTTATACGAGATTTCCATACAGTCAAATATGACGCATTGTGAAAACACCAGATTCTGGCGGCGACACAGACAAGGACATTTTAAAACGCCCAGTAACTGGTCGTTACACAGATGGGCGGTTAAATTGTCTAACTAGCTTAACTGTTTTCATACAGCAAATAATTAGATTCGATTCTATTATTGGAAAAGCCACTTCGGAAAGTATCTTATTTATAACACAATTTGATGTCATTAATCAAACCACAATTTGCTAAAAATCTTTCAGATAAATGCGAAGTTTAAATTTCAAAGTGGCAGAAAATCGACTCGCCCCAACCCTTTTAAAGCTAGGTAAACAGCTGTGGACACTGTCACCATAAGCCTAAAATAATCCCTTGGTAACTCTCACTACACTTAGGTAGAGGGTATCCTATTTTTAGTCCGGGATCACACGACTAAAGCTCACAAATTGCGTTACCATATCCGCTAGATTTTGCAGTCACTAAGTGCGGGCAAAATGTCATTACTTCAGAGGGGAGGTGCAACTTTTACCATAAAACTTACACTAATACACTATGACCGGACACTTTTAGCCACTAAAGCGTTTAGTACTTGGTAAAACATGCTTAACTTCGCTAAAATCCTGTACATTGTACGGAGTTAGCTGCTGCTTGCTCGTGACTGCGACTTCATATGGCCATTTTGACGGTACTACACTACTTTCACGTACATTGTTGGGCGGTAAAAGTACCTGTATGTGTTAACAAGTAACAAGGCTTTGTTGAGATGGGCAGAAAGTCACTAAACAAGTAGATGCCTGCAAACTTAGAGGATTTCAATATTTTTTACTTAAAAGATGGAAAAAAATAGAACATTGATTTTTACATCTTTTTTATAATAACGCCAAAAAAACAAAACATTCGGACATGACAGTGGTAGATGTAGATTATATCGTGAAAAAATATTTGGACTAGTATCATTAACCAGGGAGACAACAGAGGAATACGTTATGTATGGAATGAAAGCCAACGACCACGTGACCACGTTTTCATCAATATCATCATTATGAGAAAATGCGAAATAAAAAAAAGGAGTTCTATCATTAAAATCCATAAAAAAGAAAAGCTTATCAAAGCATTGCTTTACAAAAATATAAGGTTAACTAGGGTAAGCAATAAGTTCTTTGATGGTACCTACATCAGAATATAACTACTCTAAAATTGTAATTATATTTTTCTGTTCTAACGGAATCAGCGAAAGTTGAATGCGTCATTTTTGGCAATATTGAGAGGAAGGCATTTTACCACCTCTCCAAAGGGTAGCAGAATGATTATCGATATCAAAATGTCGTTGAAGGCGGAGTTTCGCGTTGAAAACATTAGTTCGAAACAATAGTTTTAATGAATTTAGTTTTCGATACCCTGTTCAAACTTTGTATTTCATATTTTGTACCACATTTTACTATTCTGTAGAGGCCATCTAATTGTTTAGTAATTAGAATGTACCCTTTTTGTTGATTGGGATGAGTGGTAAACATGGGGTTCCTCTAGGGAGAAACGAAATTAGAACCTCTGCTGTTTTCGGGCTTATTTGCTCTGAAGGGTAACTAACGGGAATTTGAGCGCTCTTATCTTCACAAAATAAGGACAGAATGATTCGTAGAAATTTTAAGAATTGGAAGGAAAAAACTCATCTGAACTATACTTAATACAGGGTGGCAAGGACACCGACGCGAAAACGGTTACCACGTATTCAGTACATTCTTCATTCAGTTCAGTATTCAGTTCATTCTTCGTTTTTTCTAGTAAGTATAAATTTTTCGTCGGTTATTAAAACAAAATCCATACATTTTGACCGTGTAGGTATTGTAGGAAACTGCAGATCGTTTTGGTGTCGGTGTCCCTGCCACCCTGTATAATAGAACTGTAGAGTTTGTTTGTTTAAACCCGCTTATCTCTGAAACTAGGTACCAATCGGAAATTTGAATTCTAGAAGAAGGAGGCTATTTAATATCACGCTCAGACTCTTAGGAGCTGAACAAAAAGAAAAAAATCAGGCGGTAGAAGTACGTAGTTCTAAGTGACTAACTTCTGGTCGCGAACAGAAGTCAATTAAAATTACATGCTAGCATTGTTAGGCTATCTTATGGCTAAACTATAAGCCTTATTTTCACAATACATAACATCTTGACACACAGTTTTCTTCATAGCTGCGCATGGTATCAATGAAAACCATGTATTGAAATGTATTTAAAGCTGGGTATGTGCAGCTCACCGCTCTTCAAGGAAACCGCGGTTGCGGTGAACGCCACATAACGGCCGCAGTGATGAAAATGATGGCACGGGTTGACTTTACGTTGTCAAAAAACGCTTTCTAGGAAATCACACCAACTTTCATAAATAACGTTTCAGTGACGATTTACTAGTAAATTACGGATGCTATGTGGCGGCCACCGCTCTTCTAGAAAACAAATTGTTCGCGATACAACCAAAAATAATATCTAAATAGAAATTATAAAAAATAAGGCTCAGATATTTTAAAAACAAAGCCGACACCCGAGCCAGAGCACTTCCGCGCCGTCATTTTTTTAATTAACGAAAAAATTCGAATCGTAAATTCAATTTGTGGTTCTATTCCGTATCTGCTTACAATTTTTTTTTATTTAGCGTTGAATAAATCAACGAGTCACGGTGTAACAAGCGAATGTTGTCGAATTAGAGACTACTCACACTTTTTCAGCTCTATTCAGCGTTTGCCCATAGAAAACGCGCGAAACGCGTACGCGTCCTTTCAGCTATCCGCAGCTGAAAGGACGCGTACGCATCTCATACAAAATCGTATTTTTTATGGGAAAACGCTGAATAGAGCTGAATAAGTGTGAGTAGTCCGTTAAGGTGGATTCGTGAATCTCTGTTTGACATTTTTTTAGTGAAAACTTCTTGAGGCGCACTTTGCGCTCTTTCTGAACAGTGAACGAAACTGAACCGTCACGCTCGGGTCAGTGACGCTGAAACACGTATACTAGGCGCTTAATCGCGTAAACTCGGCTCCAGTCGTAAGTTTTCACTTCTATCGTGTGGTAAGCTGGTTGGGTATACTTAACTAATGGCTTTAATGCTATTTTCATCAAAACAAAAACTGCAACTGCACATGTTTAGGACGAAAAACGTTACCCATATTTTTACCTAATAAATTCCGAAAAATGTAGACAGTAATCATTTTTAATCGCTTTTAATTAAAGTTAAATAAAAATAAATGGACTATATTTCAGCGCCTTGATCCAAACAAATACATAAATTGGCAAAAATCAGTAATAGCTTTTTTTGTATTTCGTGCAAAAATATTGTTTCCTATTCCCATTCAAAGGTTGCACCATTTACCTTTAGCCAATTAGATGCGATCAAAAACAAACCGACCAAGCTGAAGCTAATTTGAGGCCCGCATTCGGACGCAACACAACAAAACAGGACCATGTTGCGTATGTACAACACGCGGTTTAATCTCATAACATAGCGGGCACAAATTAGTTTTTTTTTGGCCCTTTCGTTTCGCATTCAATTATAACGGTTCGTGTGACGCTGTGTGACGTGCTATACGTGGTTTTATCGTAGATTTGTGATTTTGTTTATGTTTGCTAAAACGTGTGGTTATTTTGCATACTAAATTAATTTTAAAAGCTCAAGCTCAGCTGAATAACCTCTATGCAACTAGGTTTTTAATTTTATTCTTTAAGCAATAATCGCAATAAGTTTAAGCTACAAAGCGGTCGATATATTAAAACTGCCCATTTTTGTATGTAAATCAATAATCCACCGCTTTTTGTCATATCCACTTGAATAAACTCCCGAAATTATACTTTTTAGGGTTCCGTACCTCAAAAGGAAACAACGGAACCGGATTATACGATCACTCGTGTTTCTGTCTGTCCGTCTGTCACAGCCAATTTTCCCTCAATCTTCTGGACCAATTTAGTTGTTTGTTACACATATAAATTTCTTCGACCCAAATACGGACGTGTGACGTAAATAAATGAATTTTGAATATGGGGGTCACTTTTCGGGGGCAAACTAACATTTATAATTTTTAAATAAATATTTTAAAAGTTATTTAAGAAAATATACGAAAATTTACCAGTCCCCTCGCTTATCTCCGAAACGACAGAGCCTAAAATTTTGAAAAAATACTGAGAATGGTTCTCAGTATTTTTACTGAGAACCATTGTATGTATGGTACCTACTCATAGATTACATGAAAACCTAAAAGAAGTCTATGGTTTTAAAATAAAATAGTAAATCTCCCAATTTTTTGTGTATAAACTTACATATTATGTTGCAGTTGGAATGTATGGGAGAACATGTTTTTCTTGGGATAAATTCATCGCAACTACGGAAACCTTCATTGTACGTGGTCAAACACGCACTTGGCCGATTTTTAATATTATTATATCAGACCCCATAACCTCCTCACAAAATACGTCTTGTTTTAATAAAAAACTTACATTGTAACTTTTCAACTATATTTACTCTTTTATCCTTTAGTAAGTACCTGCAAAGTGGGTACTAACTAACACCTTCTATGCGAAAATCAAGGGGTAAACTTTTATACAGCGCTACTTTTCATATAAACTTGACAGTGACAAAGTTACTGTGAACAAATCATTGTTCTTTATGACTGAAATTTACATTGAGAACGCTCGCGGGAGCAAGTAATCTGAACTGTGATTGTCGGTTTTCATGACTGTGACATACAGATGCACAGGTATAAAAAACATTATAGTGTCGTTCATGTTAGTTCTTTTGACATTATATTACTGCTGCAGTATCAAGTCACTGCAGGATTTTGTTTGTAGTTTAGTACAGAAGGTATTTTGGAAGACCTCTGGAGATATTGTAAGCGTTGAAAAAAAATACGCGTCAACTTGACAACCTCCGCCTTTTTTTGTCGATTCAAAATCATCATGAACTGAAAATATGTAACAGAAGCCTGATAATGAACCTTAGCTTCATAAAAATTCGTTAATTTCGTTGAAAATTTTAATACTTTCAATATACCTGCCATATTGAAAGTATTTATTGTTAGAAAGTCCCTGAATTCAGCTATCTAATTGCATAACACCTTTTGGTAAACGATTAAGACTAATCTGTTTCATTTTGAATGTTCAACAACATTCATTGCGTTATTTACGTATGAAGCATTGGATTAGTAATCTGTTTCAAAGCGATTTTGCTTGATCGTGTATTACGCTATTATGGTGCAGTTCACTAGTAATATAAAACGATACGCTTAAAACAATTATTTTAAATGTTGACAAAAGGATAATGTTACACATAATGCACTTGGTAATAAGAACTGGTGGCAAAAATGATTCAAGAAAATGGATGAAGAAGAAAAAGAAATGGAAGGTGTTATGACGAGCTTAATGGCGTAAGGATTTCTTTGTTCACCCTTGGCCAAATTCCACTTTCAGCGAGGGTGAGAGGGCGGAAACGTAATCATTTTCCGTCAGATTATATCCTAATACCCCGCAAGATATAAAATGGGAAAATTAAAAGGAGGTTAGAAAGAAAATTCGAGGTTTATAACAGCAAACATTCACAACTGAAAGGGTAGGATATTATCACATCTCTATGGTTTGAGAAGAAACAGGTATAGAATTTGTTTGAGCATAATAAAACAATTAACGCATTTCGTTTTGAGTAAATTCAGAATAAAACGTATGTTTTCTGGAAGCTTTGAACACTGATGGGACTGTAGTGGTTATCATTGTTTGTTTTACATTTCCTTGCAAAACGAATTTGACAAAACAACATAGAAGAGAACTATTTTCAGCAGTCCGTAAGTTCGGGCTATTAATATTACAAAATTAATATTTACAATTTTTGCATTAATACATTGATTATGCAATTGAAACCTTGAATAGCAATCGTTTCAGACACGCTTGTCAAACTTTCCATGAATGTGTCTCATAAAAGGCATAAATTAACCCATTACGCATACATGTTATCAATTTTCGTAGGAATAATGTCATAGTTTGGCAAGGTTCTAGTATTATAAATAAATATATAATTAGTAAACATTCAGAATAAACGCAGAAAATACTTCAAAAGTTAAAATTAAGTCGTAAAATTTTATTGAAATAACTATCGCCAATACTCAATTTAATAACCAATATTTAAATTTTACCTCATTACATTCGGTTTCGGTAATGAAAAATTTAATCCCAAGAGACAGGCCGAGGCATTGATGTGAAAATGGAATCAGCAAAAATGTGTCAATTTACAATATTATTTCGGCAACACCGCTCCGTCTCTTCATTTGCTGGCTTCAATCAATTTTATTGACGATGTATAATAACATGCATTTCCTTTTATCTTGGTAAATATACATAGCCAACGCGGCAGGCCCAGGAGATGGTGACAGCTGAACCATGCACACAGCAGTAGATGTAAGTGGACAGGGGCCTAAGTCTACTAATTTATAAACGTTGCAATGGTCTCTCATTGGTGAGTTTTTGACAGATTTGCCAAACAAAAACTGTCAAAAACTCACCATAGAGAGACCATTGTAACGTTTATAAATTAGAAGACTTAGGCCCCAGCAGTAGATGTAAGTGGAAGTGGAAGGAGGGAAGGGAGGTCTTTGCCCTGAAGTGGGACACAAACGACTGAAAATAATAATACTTGGCTACTCGATTGGATGGAGAACCAATCAATACACTCTACAGTTTAAAGTGGCACTTATTTGCTGTCAAGCAACACAGTATAAAACATTTATTATTCATGTTTGCTGTCCCACAAATTATATTGCCAACAGCCTGACATGACTATGTTGCGTTCAACATAACCATTTTCTGGCATTGAACGGGTCATATAAGTATTGTATGTGAATTCATACGCACAACTGTTTTGTTCTATTCAGCACATTATGCACTAGTCTCGTAATTTTGTGTCATTGCACAATGAAAGATACAATGCTCATTGTTCATGCTCCCCTTTGAAAGTAATTTATAGTAGCAACCTCGTAGCGGCTACGTCATCAGATTTATATACATAATAAGTAGTAGTACATAATAAGAAGTATATTATACTTCATACGATATTCGATAGTGAAACTTTTCTATCAATATTTCGTTTGATATCAGGGTGAACAGTTTTACTTTTAAAACTCGGGAATTTACGATAGAAGGTTGAAACGGTTCTGGTTTTGACAAGATCTTCATAATTTTGTAGATATTCTTAATTGAATATAAGATAATTGAAAGGAGATGGTATTCAGTAATTGGTTTCGCACAAAAATATCACATGTTGTGACCAAAAAATAGGACTTTAAGTTATATTTAACTTATTTTTAATAACCCCCGACACAATTCCAGGTGATGCTGCAGTATCGGTTCAAGATTACTATGTTCTACCTAATATCATTGAAGTAACAGAATACTAAATTTCGAATATATCAGACCTGTGGAAGATGCGCACATCCAATCATCAAAAGCTGAACCGATTTTCTTGAATTGTAGCTAAGAACACTCTCGATTAAGATACCTTTCAGACAAAAAAATAATAATCAAAATCGGTTCAGCCCTTTGGGAGCTACGAGGGAACAGACAGATACACAGAACACCCCTCTTTTTCCGTCGGGGGTTAAAAAGGATGAACCTCAATATCTTAGATAAACAATAAAGGTTGGACAATGACAAAATACTCGAATCTCACAAATGACTGTTCCAAATTCGAATATGATGATGATTTGTAGTTGAGCTGAAATTGGCTCCCGCAAAACAGGAACCAGTCCACAACATGAAACATTTATTGTTATCCACACATGTTCCTCCCAGCATCACATAACTTCGCAATCACTACCAATAAAGCTAGATACCGGATTTTATGAAGGTACTGGTACCCGTCTTGTTCAGTTGCAGCTTCCTGCAAATTTACGAGATCATATGTCATATCGATAGTCGGTTCCAGGTTTAGTATTCCAAAGCCCTCGATTTATGTAGGTAGGTACATAGATACATGCAGTATTTACAATCATAGTGTTACATTGTTGTCGGGTTCGGATTACTAGCTATATGCGTTGATGTGTCATACATTGTTGCTTCGATGATTGGAAGGTGGGATAATATTGTAGTGGTTTCTGCACAAGCCGTGAATGTTGAGTGGGTTTATTGTGTAGTTAGTAACGTACTATCGCGGAGACGCATATCTGAACACCGAAAGGACTATTCCTCCTTGCAGCGCTCGGCCGCTATAGTAACGCTTACCACCAAAATAAAAGGGACGGTAAACTGAGTGCATGGTGTGCAGGGGATTTTGTTTTCAAAGTGGTTACATATGCGTACCTAACCGTAATAGTACTTCCCATAATTTCTCAACCATCCTTTATGATGTTTATTAGTGCCCTTTACTTGTTTAGTGTACCTTCTTCCTTTCCTATGATCTTGATCAATAATTCAGTGAAACATCTTCTATTTTGAACGATCAAGTTAGGAAGAAATATTTTTCAGCTTGAACGGAAATTCAAATTCTCACGCTAAAATGTATGTAATCACAACACATCAAAACAGAACGAAGATGAATAGTTTCCGTACATAGTTGTGGCTTCTGAAGAAAGTTTCCAAATATAACCCGTATTATTGATTTCTTTTGCTCGTTTAGGGGTATTTGCGAAACTTGGAAGTGACAGTACTAGTTGACGGAATAAAAAAAGAAACTACATTAAGGGTTGACATGCTGCTGATGAGGATAAAAACGTGAAATCCATAGTCGACAACGATTTTTAAGCAAAATAAACGGCCAACAAGGATATCTATAATGCAGAGATGTGTTTTGTAGTGTTTCGTTTATTTTTTGTTATGTATTTTTGTGGTGTACAATAAAGTAGGTAATATGTATATAAAATTTATATATTACCTACTAATATAAATAAATAAACACAAACTTTTCCGGAATTATTAATCGTGTAAATTATTACCTAGAGATTAGACAAAAAATATTGTAGCTGAGCCAGAACCAGGAAAGACCAAGACAGTTTTTTTTTTTTTTTTAACTTTAATACTGTTATAACTGTTATTATATTTCTGTTGGTGAAGCTGTGGCTTGAATACAGCCTCGTGCATACTGCCGCGACGCGACGGCGCGACGCGACGGCGCGACGCGACACCGGTACCGTGAAGTTTTCTTAGAAATTGTATTGTTAGAGTCGCGTCATGCCGTCACGTCGCGCCTTCGCGTCGCGCCACTCTACATGAAGCTTAGCAGCCAGTTTATTGGTATCGAATTATCTAAAACGTACTATAGTGAAAATAAAGAGAGTCGTTCAATAAGAATCCCATAAGTGGTCCACTTCACTCGTACTAGTTTTGTTTGCCTTCTCTTCAGCTCCAACTACAGTTCCTTACTCATTTCCTTTCAGGCAATTTCCTAAGAGTTTTGAAAGGGAGATAAAAAGTTAGTCGTTGTGTACCTACGCAATTATCAGATCTCGGGGTCCATTGTCAAGTTGGTTACATAAGAGCCCTCTAGGAATCTAATAATACGAAAGTTTCCCCGGAAGACCTTTTGAGAGTCCTTTTGTTTATTCTATCAATATTTATTAACGAGGAGTCCTCTTCGTTCCTGTGTTTTCTAGTTTTTTTTTGTGGGTCCCGATTGTGGTAGAATTTTTTCATATAGGGGGTGAGAGTAAGGGTGTCAGTCAGGCATATTATCAGGCTGGTCAAATATGGACCTTGGGGACATACTAAATTGTTGTTTGTTAATTACACGCAGTTGATTGCATCCTATAATTATGTTCAGGTCGTAAATTGAGACTCGAAGTCAATCTATGTACCTATCTATAATTTTAAGATACTGGAATATTAGGCAAAGATAGCAAATAATAGACATTAAAAAAAACAAGTATCAAGTAAATTAAAATTACAGAATAGAATAGAATATTTATTTATTTGCTCGGAATGTAGGTATTTACAATAAGATGATTAAAATTATGATTTACTTTACGAGTTACAATCGAGGAAATTGTATTTCTAATTGTAATGTAGACCTACGTGATCTAGGTTTATGAAAATCTGTATTTCAGGCCAAAAGCCTAACGATAAAGGTACTACTTACTAAGGTACGGTCAGCAACGGAAGCCGATTGACACTGTTACTTTTATATTATCATCAACATTTTTCAATTTTTATTTTAAAATAAACGGATATTATTTTACATTACTTAAGTTTAATTTGTTGTTTTGAATATTGTATAATTTCAAAAGCTGAAGTGTACTGTACTGTACTTAATAAATTAATTTTGACGTGTTTCTAATCAAAGTCAGTGTAATTAATTGTACATCAAATATATATTTACCTATATTTATGTTTAAATAATAGTATGAATTCCGTGAACGTAATAAAGCAAAGGGTTTTCAATTAAAAATATTTCAACCCTTTGTCAACGTATTATTATTTTAGGTGCTGTATATTGTTTACTTTGATCCGTTCAATTCACATTAATTTAAGTCTTTAATTAGATTTTCCTATTTGCCATTATTTCTACAGAAATCTTTGTAAACAGTTTTTTCAAAAAAAAAAATGCTATAGATATTTTTATTGCTATTAAATTCTAAATTATGTAATAAAAATTAAAACCGACACCATTAAGCTTTAAAACAAATGAACACAGTGGCTGAAAATAACCACGCGATTCTCTAAAATTAATAGAAGCAATTTCGCTAAGACCTAAACCGCTTACAGCAGCAATGCATGAACAATTTAAACCGAATATAATACTAAATTAATTGCACAATAAAGAAGGCAGTTTTAATAAATGCCAGGAAAATTTCTAGAAATCTGCGAAACAATAAAAATAGGATCTCGAATGCTTGACACAGTCTGCCTATAATTTCTTGCAACAACGACGTTCGGAAAAAAAAAATGTTTAAAAAAACTGAAATAAACCAATAGTATAGACTACCAGTACAATATAATCTTGTTAGAAACACCCAAGCTTATTAACTTCGCAAGCCATTTTATCTGTTTCAGATAACAATAGTCGTTAATGAACTGAATGATATTAGGAAACTCAATGGGAAAACAAAAAAATCGAATTATAGTCCATTCAGCGGGAGAAGCGACTGTAAATACCTATTTAAAAGACGTTAAACCAACAAAAATAAAAGTTAATGGTAAACCTTAATAGCTTCCTTATTAGCAGTTAAAAATAAGAGATCAGCGAATGGTTATTTGTTTTGTTTTATACTGAAGATTAAAGTAGCGAAATAAGGCTGAGATTATTAAAAACATAATGCTGTATCAAAGTTAATACTTGCCAAAGGTTTTTCAAATATTAACCAAAACCTACCTACCAAAATGAAATTGCAAATAAGCTAAATTAAAAAAAAATGGAAATTAGCACTTTCGTAGAAAAAAAGCGGCCCAATGCGAGTCCTTGATACACACATATTCATATTTAACACTAAATATTTTTCATTAATTGTTGTTATTACGGCCAGAGTAGTTCACACTCTGTAGAAATTTAAAGTGTCTACTTATTACGGTTAAAAAAATACAGACCTGTGACAGACGTGCGGACCGATGGACTGACGGACGGACAGCGGAGCCTTAGTAAACCGTCGTACAGACCGGCGCGACGCGACACCGGTAATTGTTCTATCGTGAAGTTTTCTTACATATTGTTTTATTAGAGTCGCATCGCGCCAGTCTGCACGAGGCTTAATAGGGCCCCTAAAAAGTCCTGTCCATCTAGAAGACCTTGTTAAAACCAATGACAATCTAAACGCAACAATTACTGACTTTAAATAATAAATCAGATTATAACAATACCATTAGTCGAGGCAGCTTCTAACAAAACTATTCCGAACAGCATTAGTAGGTACGCTAACTTTAATTCATCTGGCTTACACAATCATGTCGTGAAATATGACGGTAGGTATGTTAGTCAAATTACACCCGCAGGTGTATTCTGTTACTGACGATGATTGATGATGTTCGTGTGACGGATGACGCGTATCGCTTACAAATTATTCACGTAAACTGTACGCCCCATGTTTGGTGGAAAGAATGTGATGTGATATTAAATAAATTAGCAAAATAATGATGGTGGGGGTTTAGTATTTGAGTAAGGTAAATATGTGTCATGCCATGAGTAACAGTATAATCTTAATAAACATATAATGCTGCGGAAAACAATGGTTAAAGCATGTTTTTAAGTTCATCATACATAATTTTTACGGTAGTGAACCGCCCCTTCGCAAAGTTTCTACGACTTGATACAATATTGCGATTTCTTTATTATATGTAAGTTTAATATGAGTGTAATAAACTAATATACCTTTCAAAATAAATTCTCTATATGGTGGTGGAAACTTCATCAAAACCCGTTGCGCAGTTTAGAGGAAAAATGCTGACACATAGACAGACTCAAAAAGTGACTTTATTTTATAATATGTATAAATATAGACCATAGAAGATATGATGAAAACTCATTTCATACATAGGTATATTCCTAAAACGTGGAAGTAACGAAATAAAAGTTTATCACTTTCACAGCTGCATCTGTGATATCGACGTGACTCACGGGCATTCCGCCAGATTACGTGCGCAATATGCACGAGTTGAAACACTTCTATTTCCTCGTGTCTTTGCCCAACTTCTTGTTGAACACATTATGCAAACAGAATCGCTCAGTGTAGACGCAACACGTATATTGCTCTTAAAAACAAAGTTAACAACTTGAATATCACAACGATCGCGTTAAAACCACAAAAACTTATTCCATTCACGCTTTAATTATTCATTTATTACTCAGCAGTACCCGCAATAAAACGCAAGGAAAAATAAAACGCGCTTTCGCTTCGCGTATCGTTTTAAAACTACGAAATTATTGTTCGGAATACGGACTTTGACCACGGTTCCGCTTGCTTCCCTGGGCCGTAACGTGTTGTCTTTTATTTTCTTTTCCGACTGGATAAAAGCCGTTTCCCCGATGTTATAGCATTAGGTAAAGCTTCTTTTAAAGTCCAAATTGGCACTGAAATGTGTTCGCGTGAAGTTTCGAATTTGTATATGTTAGAAATTGGCTTGCTTGTGTGTGGGTTTAGTGATAACTTTTGGCTCCAACTTGTGGAGAATACAATGTGTAGTCTTGAAAAGAAAGAACGAAAATAGGGGTAATGATTGCAATGGATCCAGGCATCTATTATCCCTATTTTCTTTTTACTGCTTCGTCAGCCGTGAGAGGAGGTTACGTTAATTGTAAGGCAAGTATTATACACAGTATGTAGGTACTTAAATAGATAATTACACCAAGACGTAGAAAACGGAACTTTCCACAAGTAGGTCTAAAGCTCTAAATCGGGTGTTTAGTCCAAATGTACCTACAGTGTTTGCATGCATTCATAAGTTTCTAGACAATGCTGTTCTTCGAACTGCGGAAATTCATCTTAAACTTCACAAACTGCTGCTACCTAATAGGATCAATAATGTGAAAATCATGATTTAACACAGAAATAACACCTCAAGCTATCAATTATGTTTCCCAGGATATTGGGGTTTATTTATAAACGTTGCTTAAACTTAAATAATTATTAGCGACCTTTAACCATACATTTATGATGTTTGAACGTTTAATTAACTTTAGGAAACGAATTAATCCCATGATGTGCAAAAAATCTCCACTAAGATAATCCCTACGGCTCTTTACCATAGCAACTATAATTTTGCACCCTGCAGTGCTGCAGAATAAATATCTACGAAAGGATTTATGATTCCCCTGATGACATTCTTTAGTAGCCCTTGCGTTTTGACACACCGGCTGACACCCTGACCCCAAAATAAAAGACAATCTAGGTGCCAGTCACTTTCGTCGAAATTCAAAAACTCAATCGCACCGATTCACTTTACAGGGTGGCAGTGACATCTTCAAAATTCAAAAATTCAATCACTCGGATCAAACTTTTTACTCAACACTATTGAACAGTGTGGAACAATGTACCACAGACCAAAGAAAAAAAAGTGCGGTGTAAAACAGGACTCGGCTGACAGCAGAATGGGTTTGCACTTTCGCTTTATGGAACGGGCTTTTGACAGCCATGCACTAGCGTTTGTGGCTTCGCCTTTGAAACGTGTTTTTTGTTTTACACGTTTATAGGTCGTTCATTGGTGCTTATTTTTGTGGGGTAAATAAAGGATTTCATTGTGTCAGGTTTCATTCACAACGTAAAGGTCAAATTACAGCCACGGTGTGGACGAAATTGAATTAATACCTTAGTAAAATGTATACGTATATAACTACGTAAATAGAGGAGCTCGTGGTAGAGTGATTACGGCCGCACGGGTCGATCCATCATCTTAAGCTACGCTTGCCGGGGTTGGTCCGTAGATGGGTGACCATCTTTACATATCGAGACTCCTCTGTACCTCGCACACTCGAAAGCACGTTAAACCGCTGGTCTCGGCTGTCATTCATGGATCTTTGACAGTCATTACAGGTCGTCAGAAAGCCCGAGTCTGACAACCAGTCTTACCAAGGGGTATCGTATTACCCAGGTACTGAGTAGATTGATTGACATAACTAGGTACTCATTTTCTTTTAAACTTGAGTTAAAAAAATATCAAACGCATTTATCAACTTTAATTAAATAGATTTCACTATCACGTCATCTATTACTATTAGGCGTTTAATAGCTACTAATTGACTACCGAGACTAAATTCATAAATTAAAATTTAGATGCAAGTTTCTTGTCATTTTCAATTAGCTTCGCAACTAAACCTACAAAAAAATCTTCTCATAAGGGTCGTCTGAAACGATAAAATAATTTATCCATGTGAAGGAACTTTAACGTTGGTACAGATGCCAACGTTAAAATTAACCTCGTAAACTTAATTCAGAGTAGGTAATCATCCACCTTAACAATTCTCCACCTAATAAATTCCCTTGAACAACTCTCTCACACACCAATATATCAAACAACACACTAAAGGCAATCGTACAAAAGCGTCAAATGTACCCATTCTACACAGGGTCGTTTGTTAGTTCCATGCGATTAGTCGTACGACGTAAAGACAGACGCGTCACCGACGTCACGTGATCTATGAACGCACAGACGCACACTTTGATGTGGTAATATATGGACGGAATAATTTAGAGGCGAGGTATTTGTCTTAAGTAATGTCTGTAGAATAGGTAACAAGGATTTGTTTTTGCAAGATGCTGCCAAAACTGCGAAAATGTATTTACATAAGAGGAAATCTGTTTACTTAAAAGTAAAATGTTAGTTTTACTGCCCAAGTGAGTTACAATATTCAGCAAAATCAGTATTAATAAAAAAACAAATTTAGCAGCAATTGTAGTGTATCTATTTAATAGATATGTAAACACCATCTCATGTTCATCAGCAGTGAGGTCGCTGTCACTAATTTCAACTGTCAGTTTACCACGAATGGCGGGAAACAGTGGAAAAGCAGAGCGTACCTGCACAAGAGGCTTGGTGTGGTGATGAGCCAATGTAGTGATATAATCAGCTTAAATACAGGAATCAATAGGATTCTACAGCAATATTTATGCACGTTTAGTTATATGCTAAAAAATAATGATATAAGTAATAATAAGTAACACATAGATAGGTTACCTATTTAAAATTCGATCTTCAAAAACGACCCAATTTCACACTATTCGTTGACACGAGGAAGTAGGACGGCATTTCGTAATTATCGGGAGCGAAAAAGAGACACAGACAAGAAAATGTGAGCACTTTAGCCAAATTTTTACGTGCCACTTACAGAGCATGTTATTATAACCTATCTTGCTCTTTTTTATTTTATTTATAATAACACTGCTACAAAGCATCAAATCCGTAGTTATCTAGACATAAATCTCATAATTATTATGCCACATACAAACTTGACACATTTTACTAGTGAAGTATCTGGTTAAAATCTGTGCCACACATATTTTTTTTAATTTTCTTGCACAAACAAATAACAAATGATGTCACGAGCGGAGTTGGGCCCACTGCTCGCGACTAAGGGCCAACAATTTGATGTAAAAAATGTCTTCGAACCCATATTCCACTGGGACGTGTCCCGTAATACCCAATAGATAAGGAAACGTTATTGATGAATTTTAAGAGTAAACGATACATCTACCATTTCTGAAATTATTTTATTTCGTGACAAACTCACAACTGGTATTTCTATAATAAAACGATTATGTCTGAGAAATTTGGCAGTTCTTAATTATTTGAGGCAACATAGCCCCATAAACACACACACACACGGTCGATAATCTTTTGTTGAAAATAATACAGGCTGGTCGGAACATTGAAAATTCTGAAAAAAAGATCATAACTCGAAAACTATCAAAAGTCGCGGAACATACATGGGGGTGATTCGGATACCCCACGATACGAGGGAATTAAATTTTATTTTTGGATGTCAATGTTCCGGCCATGTATAGAACTCTCTTTATATATAGAAAACAGATATAAGCTATTACTTAATAATATATACGCTAACAGACTTAAAATAATAATAATAATATGTACATGTGTATAAAAAAGGGGAAGGGAAAGAATCATAGGGCATCAAAGAATTTGTCAAACGGCGAATATATTCCAATCTGATTGGAGGTTATTCGTTCGAGCCGTTTGCGGTTGGTCCACTCTTCACGTGACTATAGGGCTGGTTTATTTTTCGGCCAAAGAATCAGCATTGCCATACAACGTGGCAATGCTGCCAGCCTTCAGGGCACTTTTTATGTTGACAGCTATAACTAGTCAATTCTTACAGATACACATACAAGCAAGATTGTTTACCTAGAATAAAATTTTGAGAGAACATTTTCATTTTATTATAAGCTCCTTGTTACTCACCAACAGGAAGAAAAGAGTCCATTATCATAATCTCCTAAAATACATAACCTATCTACTTATATGCATTATACATGTATCAATACAAAATTGAATCCATAATAACATTTTGGTAACGTTTTATGCAATCTTCGGCTTTATAGATTATATGTAGCAACGACGGAAAATATACTTATCTTGTTTGTGTTATATAATCTAATAAAAACTTACAACTTGAAGTAGAACGTATGAGTACTTCCATAGTAATTCAATTAGGAATTATGACTAGGCGACTCCTTCGAGCCTCGTAGATTGTGTAGTTAAACTTGCCAACACCAGTTAAGACTACATCACTAATACAAGTCCCATATCTCAGGCCGACAAGACATACTTACACGAGAGGAAAATTCTCGAAAATAATGTCATAGAACCTTTATAGCTAATGAAACGCTTGAGAAAGAAATTGGTCAGGAACAATGTTGCGAAAGATAACACTCTACAGATAAAAGCAATTTAAATCCTTAATGGCAGGGTTCTAAGCGAATTCGTCAAAATTATTCAAAAAGAAAAAGAGGGTTGGATTTGGCAATTCCGGTATTATTCGCTTAAGCAGGGCTGAAACGGCACCGATCTTACTGAAAATCCATCTTTTCAGAAATATGTATGATCGTAAAGTCCCGTATATTTCGCTCACGAGGTGTAAAGCTCTAAAGGCTATCGCTTTGAGGTTTGAAATATCGTAATAGCATATTGACATTCTGCAAAATCTATTCCTCGCCTGAATCAAAATAAAAGTTCTATCTAGTATACAATTATCCTAACATATAATATAAATGCGAAAGATAGCTTGTTTGTATTTACGCTTACACACTAAAACGGCTGAACGGAGTTGGATGAAATTTGGCACATGGGTAGACCATGACCTGGGTTAAGACATAAGATACTTTTATACCGATATTCTCACGGGATCGAGACTTATGCGGGTGAAAACGCGGGGCATAGCTAATAGACTAATAAAAATGGAAGAAGTACAGCAAAGCCATTATTGAGTTTAACACTTTGCGCATAAAAAGAAGCAGCTCTACAAAACTGATAATCTTCATCCAAAGATTAATATGGAAACAAAGTTGTAAGTAACGATTGGTGCTGAAAAATCATCCTTCCATACTTTATCACAAACGAATAAAACAAAAGAACAGTAAATCTTTCAACTGATGACAGACGAAGTTGTGAAAATACTTTTTTCTCCGAAAAAAAAACTATGCGGGACAGAAGCACCGATAGTTTATAAAAGTAAAAAGTTTCTGCAAAAAATACGGCAGACTACGCGAGAACGCGAAACAATTGTGCTTGGCTGTCTGTTCTTTTATTCTCTCGTTCATTTTTGGCGACTCATACACGCTGTTCATTTTCGGCATACTTAGGAACAAGAATTGTTAAGATAGTGATAATAAAAAACGAACCAAAAGTCGGGCACGGAAAACTTGGCCAATTCAAATTACAATAAAAGCACCCTACTATTATAACTTGTTCAATTACACAAATTACATCCACAAAAATATTAAAACTCCAAACTAAAACATTTGCCAACTATGCGCCTTTTGTAAACAGTGCTCCAGAATTCTTTCAAGACCACCCAACGGTCTTAAACTAAAAAAAATACAAATTCTGGTAACAATAAGCGTAGTGTCTGTTAAAAATGACATACTTCAGCCGAAAAATATCTTCCCGTCGCCTGCACATTGAACATTTTCCACTTACTTCCACGTGAGAGCGTTATATTTATGGCTAACAATAGTGCTACAGAGACAGGGATAAACGATGTCCAGACAAAAGATTGTTTGTAAGTACCACGGTGATAACCTGATAGCTTACTTTATAAATGCCACGCGAAAGTCAAATTCCGCACTATTGGAAAGATTATGTATGCCCTATGATTATTTCTTCTTCTTTTTTATATAATTGGGCATATTATTATTTTAAGTCTGTATGTTTTTTTAATTATGTATAAAATTTTTTTTAAAAAAAGTTAATGAACAAAAAAAAATGTGAATTGTGTTATGATCTTGAAAAAAGTACATAAGTAAAAGAAATTGGAAACATAATTTAAAAATATGATAAGTGGAAAATTAAAGCACACAGCCTTAAATCTAAATAAAGTAGCCCTTTATTTCTTATCTATTTAGTAGACAAGTAATAATTACAACATTTACGACTTTATGAAAAATAATATTAATACTCAACTCAGAACGTAGGTTACTACATTCACAGAAAGTATTCTAAACGCAAAGTAACTGGAATAAATGTTGCGAGGAAAGCACATCCAACAATATAACACAATATTTCTGCAGCTGAACGAATTCTATTATATTATCTAACAGACAACTGCAATAAACATATTGTTTTGAAACAAAACTACACTGAAAAACATTTTATCTTTCAGTAAATGGGCAGGAAGCCATAAACTCCGATAGAGAAAAATACATTTTTGTACAAAAGTAAAAAATATTCTCATAAACCTTATGAATTAATCGTGAGAAATATGGGTAATTCAAGCGAGTTATATGCGAGAATCGCTAGTAAAAACTCATCCAACACTGTATATGTAGGGAACATTAATTTCGCCATAATTGCTTCAGGATACGAAGTGAATAGAGCAATTTCGAGATGAGATTTTTTGTTCTCAATGTATCTATTGTGAGTTGAGATTAAAATAACGCCATCAGGAGTATTTAACCGTACGATTTTTTCTTCCCCCATTTCTCCGTTCGCAATTACATTGATTGCCTTGCTTTTAGATATTGGTTCATTATCGGAATTAGGAGTTGGATTCAGAATTCATTTACAGAAATGGAAATTTGTTGCCATTTTTATTTACCGTGCAGAGGTTTGTGTTTGGGATAAGAGATTACTTGTTCGTTTATTAATGCTTGCTACTTGGATGCTTGTACCGTTTAGAATTAGCTCTTTTTGGTTGAACTGAATTGGAATACAAATACCTATATACCTCACTTCGTGATGAATAATGAGATATTTGAAAAACTTTAGTGAACTTGAAAAGGTTCACGTTGCTTCTTTCTCGTAAACATTTTTGGTAGCAAACCTTGTTCTTTTTAACCGACATCCAAAAACGAGGAGGTTCTATGTTCGTAGCCTATGTATATGTATTTTTTTATGTATGTCCCCGTCGATATTTTCGTCACTTGAGAACGGATTTTGAAAATTCTTTTTTCATTTGGTAGAAAAGCTTGCACGGTGGTCCCATAATATTGACTTTGCTTGGGTAGTTTTTAGTTAGCTTCAATAATACGTATTTTTTCCACTTAGACTATGTGGATGATGTTCTAATACTTTCCTGTCACTGTTATTTACATAACATATCGTGGTATTTGAATTTTTCGGGGTAGGTAGCACAACCAAAAAGTGAAAAATAAAGACTAATAAAAAAAAACAACGACTTCCAAACAACCATTTAGGAAGTCGGTGGCAAAAATTTAAAATTCAAAGCCAACAGACACCGACTTCCGAAATTAAAGTTATTTTTCACTTTGTAGTCGTTTTTGGAAGTAGGTCGTTTTTTTTTAAACCACCTCAACCTATATATACCTATGTATATGTATGCTAAGGTTTTCGTTTGAATTTTTATTTCTACAGAGAGTGACGTAAAAACAAGGAACAATAATAAACCCGGTCGTATAATTTGAAAGTCGCGTATTCAGGGATTCCTTACACTTAAATGAGCATTATTGCGCTCCCAAACTGCTGTCTTCAAACGTTTACATCGGCAACTTTATTGCTACAAATGTGACGAAAATGTAAATGCGTCCTTATGTTAATTTCTTAGGACTCGTAAGCTGGTTATTGTCAAGTTTAACTTTAAAGGCAGTAATATACCACGTTTGCGCCCTTTTCATTACGTTAATGAGATAGGCCATTTTCGTGATGATCTGAGAATTTAAAACGTGCGTAGAGTAAATTAGTTTCGTGACATCCAACGTTAAAGAGCCGGATGAGCTAATGAAATATTTTGATGTATATTGATGATATACTAGGTACATGTTTTTATTTCCGTACAAGCTTCTGCCCACGACTTCGTCCGCGTGAAATTTCACCCACCGCATTACATACCATCGCCCGCCCGCGCTATTACTTTGTTTTCCCTTAGCGTTCTTCCTGACATTTTTTTCGGCTCCTAAGGGTCGTAGCGTGATGTTACAAAACCTTCCTCAAGAATTAGGCTATCAAATGCCAAAAAAAAATGTAATCCAACTGGTAGTTCCGGATATTACCCCCTACATACAAAGTTACAAACAAATAAACAAACATACTTTTACCTCATAATACCTATTAGTAGGGGTCGAGGCATAACCGTTAAATTGCGAAAATAGTGTTAGGGTGCAAAACTTTTAAGTTAGAATGCTAATAGTACTGCCCAACGTATTGTTATAAAGTTCGCAGTTATTACAATGTTTGTACAGTAACTAGTAGTCATCAAATGTTCAGTTAAAGTTACAGTGACCAATTAAAGAAAACTCAAATATCATGGTGAAACTACAGAACTAGATTCCAATATATACTGGTCTCTTCTAAGTCTACCCACAAATTGGTTTCGGTAGCCAACCCTAATACGGGCTTTAGATTACCACGAAATGGAAAATTTAAAATTCAACGTTCATTTATTCACAAATTGAAGCGAAATATTGTGTGCAAAACATTGTTGAAGTTTTTAACATTTGGCCGACGGAATGTGACTGTAACGGTCTTTAAAGCAATTTCAACAATTGATTCGTTGATATGAATTTGCCTTTTTTATTGGATGGATGGAAACAAAACCGTAACTGCCTCATGCCTCATAAATATATTAAGTTATGTCAGATAAATACTGGTCATCTATAACGGCTATTTTTGTTTACAGCATCATCACAAACTGAAACCACTTTTTCATGTTATTTTTTGGTTTCAATTTAAACATTAGCTGTACCAATAGACAATATTGCATTTTTCTCATATAACGGTAAAATATCTGCATCAATTTGATACTATTTAAAAATTGCGATAACAAATTGGATAAATCATCTTGAGACATTTACTGTTATTGTATGAAAACCTGATATTGTAGGAAGTGTATTTATTTTACCGCTAATATACGTAAATCAGTTAGAGTGCAGATTAACTTGTAAATCTGCAGATTATCTGGTTGAGTCCGTTAAAGTGGAAAAAGTGTTTCTGCTCTTATGAGCACCTAGCCAATCCTAGGTAATATGCAGACTAGTAACCAAGCATACGGTTAAGTTAATAAAACAGCTTCTTTGCTTGGATTTTTACATGTAGTTAATCAGATAAAAATTCACACACATACTCTTTTTACGCGTTGGCAGCGGACTGAGAGACAGAGTACTAGATGAACACGGGCAATCGGCTCTTGCTTCGAAACAATAAGGTGCAATTCAGGTCGCACAGCGCTAAATACCTACAGTTATATTCACCAAGAACTTGCCTCTCTTTCTATCGCGTAACTACTATATCTTCTGACTACGTTAGGGTCACTGAATTGGCCCGACAAGATGAGCCCGCCGCGTACTTGTAGCTTTAACCTAAGATGCGGAGTGCGCCTTCTGTACTATTCTGTGCCGCGGCTGACATGGATACAGGCGCGACCACAGAGTGTTTCGCTCACTATATTCCGCGATTTAATCAGCAGCATCCGTTGATATGCAGATTAACTAGCTATTGTGCAGATATCTGTTACTTTAAGTAGAATTTCACACTTCAAGAGATTTTACCCGGTAATTAGCAAAATACCTAGTTAATGCGCATATTAGAAAGAAAGAAAGAAAGAAAATACATTTATTTGACACAGACTAAAAGGTTATTAACGTATTCCTTATTCTAACGGTTACATATTATAGATTAATAACGTCATTATATTTAATTTTCTACTACATCAGATCATTATCATCCAGTCTCTATTCATTAAACCAAATAACATTCTGAACTTACTCAAGATGTCCTTTAAAGATGTCAAAGTCTGTGAAGACGAGCTCGACGATCTCGTGGGGCGCCGCGACGAATGTGTAGAGGAGGCAGTCGATCCGCGGCGGGTAAGGGCGCGGGTAGTCGGGGCTGCTGAACGTGCCGCGCTCCTTGCCGTACGTCGACGTGTAGCGGATACACGTGCAACCTGGCAAATGAAATAAATTCTTAAGAAACATACAGAGAATCAAAAAGATCTAATTCCCTACTATTTGCTGTCTTTTAGATTAACGTTAGAGTTGTGGACGGACAATAAAATTCAAGAATAAGTAACATGGTTATATTTTTCTTTACTACAAAGACTTCGTTAACAGTCAATGTAGAACTGACATAATAATAGTAAGATCTTTACATTATAATGATTATACTGCTTATATTTTTGTATTGATAACGAATAAAAATACGTAATATTATTTTCTAAGCGCCAACATGTTTTTTTCACCTTTCTATTTTATAAAAAGCTTTCTGAAATTTATGTTGAATCGATGATAAGAATATGTTCAATGACCTTATTTCCCTCAAATAGGAACTTATTTGCCGTCTGGGCGGCTTTACGAGGTAATCTATTTTCTTGATCATTCCAATAACTTTGCCCATCAAAGTCAGGGTATAGAAGATATTCATTATAATAAAGCTTCAAATTCGCCACATATTTTGCCTAAGAATAATATGTGTAGAATCTTTTGAAGATAAAATCATTATTGTTATGATTGTGCGTTTAAACAGTAAATGGCGTATTAAAAACATTAACCCAGTTTATTTAGGGAAAATCTCACACAATGGGGACCAACAAAAAGGTGATTGCGAAGAAGAAAAAAACACATAACCCGAAAAATATAACCCATTGTCCTAAACATGTGACATTCGCCACCTCAAAATAAAATAACAAAAAACACAAAAGCCCTCATTGTACAGCATAATTACCTTTCAACGATATAATAAAAGCTATAACGAAAATGCTTAATGAAACAGAGGGAACAAATAAACCGTCAAAAAAAGAGGTGACGAATATAGCACGCGATTCGGAGCTTTAGCAATGATGAATATTTTATGTAAAAATTCTCTGGCGCCGACTTACGAGTTCACCGTAATCTTCCACGGTGTCAAATGAGATATTCAAGACGTTATTTTGAGTAAAATTGAAGATAAACTTGCGTTACACCGAATTTATATACGGTATAATTTTTGGGGAAAACATTTCGCTGTTTTCTGACGCCCTACTAGCATAATAGTCTGGGGGCAAATGATAATTCTGAATATTATATCGGAATGATGCAGGGCTTGAGATTTTCTTCGGTGTTTTTTGTCATAGCACTTTTAGCAAAGCGGTTGTTTATGGCTTACGATAAAACGGAAGAGAGTTTTAGATGACAAGCCATTACGACGGTATACTAATGATTATTGTCGGTACTCAAGCCCATAATATACATTAAGTAATCCTTTAACAAACCCATTTGCATTACCAATTATCACAACTAAATCCAATTATAAGTTAAATAATCAAACGCGGGAGTAATCTACCCAAATCAATAGAGCCATGCGCACGTAATCATTTTAGTACGAACACGTTGACATTGTGTCGCGCTTACATACACCCGTTGCCGCGGGCAAGAGCTATTAACATAAAGCTTTTACGAGTGTTTTCCTTGAACTACAAGTGATATGACTACAGTGACACCCCTACAGCTACAGCTGGAATTAACGTGTTGCGGTTAAAGTTATGACACGAGTGGAATTTATAACAGGACTTCTTGGTATCCTATGGTATAGTTATCTGATATCACTGGCTGGTATACTAAAGGTGCAAAATGGATTGACGATTCGATTTGAATATCGAAGGTCTATCTAGCTTTAAGCGCCATTCAGACCGAAGCGTTGGCGGGCACGGACTTACGTCAGACAGTACATTACATTGTCACTGATGACAATTTAATGTACTGTGTGACATAGGGTCGCGTCTTGCACCGCCTTGGTATGAACGGCGCGTTTAATGTTGGATTATTCTTGTCCATGTTGGGACCAGTACTTGGTTCACAAGAACTATAACTTCGGCAATTTCGAAGCTAGCCAACTTTTTGTGGTATAATATTACTTTGATGCTTCTGATCTTCCATGTGGTGAAACTGAATAAAATTCGGCGGTCTAAATATTTTCTGATGGTCATATGCTTAGGTTCAGATAAAAATGCAAACAATGTTAATTGACCATAATCATTAAAATGAACGATAATAAATACACTTCATAATAATGTACATTTTGTTAATTTATGATCCATACTAAATCTTTTATAGCATTATCCTGATAAATTGAATCGCGGATATTTTGGATGCAGCAATTTGTGCGTATTTATTTTATTTGCATTTTAATTTCATTGCCTTTGTATTGTGCATGGACAAAGTGGAAATACATAAAATGATATCCATTAGGATTTGGAGGCTAACCAGAATTAGAGCGTAACCTGTGTAACTACTATTTTTAGGGTTTTGCTAAACTGGATCTCTGCCTTTTGTACAATCAAAATATAATGATGCATCATTCTCGCGGTTTCGGTTGAGAATGATTCATCATCTGCCTAGCCTTTTCCCAACTATGTTGGGGTTGGCTTCCAGTCTAACCAGATGCAGCTGAATACCAGATTTAACATGGAGCGACTGCCTATCTGACCTCCACAACCCAGTAACTGGGTAAGGCGACTGGTTGACAGATTTTCGGGTTTCTGACGACTTCGTAACGAATTTCGGAGATCCACGAATGACACCCGGGACCAACGACTTAACGTGCTTTCCGAGGCATGGAGGGTATTCGGCATGTAAAGATGGTCACCCATCCACGAACCAACCCCGGCAAGCGTAGTTTCACCTGATCGATCGAATCATGCGGCTGTTATTGCTTAGCCACAAGCCCGCGAGAATGACTCATATCAATGATAATTATTCCTTTCATATTTGATAATGAATCTGAGTTCGCTAGTTCATATTTGCAATACATCTTATTGAAAGATTCAGTCCTACGAGACTTTTATGTCAGCAATAAAAGAGTTCACATTGATGAGAGTATAATCCAGATAAAATTGGATCGTAAAATCTTGTTTGACATCACAAGATTTATTGAAGGAGCAGTTGAAATAATGATTGTTTGATGTTTCATTGTTTATGTTCTTTGTTGTTATCTTCAATCACTAATAATGACATCTTTTCGATTTTGTGGTGTCTTTATAGCATCAAAATGTTGATTTCTATCAATTTCAGAATTATCGAATTTGTGATTGTTGGTGTTGTGTGTTTCTTCTTACTTTTGTACAGCTTGATTTGCTGTGAAATTGATTTCACCAGGGTAAAAGTCTGAAGCAAGACCTGCTCAATAGAAAATCGATAAAAGTAAATCCGATTCGTTACCGCTCTCGGTCTGCCGGGACGCGTATAAACCTCCAAATAAATACTTTTTGAGACATCAAATTGTATGGCAGAATTTTTAGCTGCGACAAACTAATAACTGAGCACAAGGTTTATTGCAAAAGTTGAAACTCTTTTTAAGAAAGCTGGTTTAGTTGATATTACCTCAACTGTTGATGCTCTGCAAAAAGAAAAAAACTCTCTTGGAAACTAATTTGAACCCATTGCACTGAAGATGACCCCCAATGCTCGGGCAGTTGGCTCACGAGATTGATATTCACCTTATATCAATCAACATAACTTTAGTATACGAATATGGCAGAAAAGGACAAAAAAAATTTTTTTGTTCAATAGTACTTAAATGAGCAAAAACTAAATATCAGCTGTTTTTTCGCTGAATATTACTTAGTCACCTAGATATAAAACGTAAGAATAATAAGACGCAATCCAATGTTGATAAAAAAGAAAGTAACTGATACTTTCAATAAAATACTAATTTTAAATGCCAATATTGCTCGGCAGAAAATTTTAATGAACTCGACGTTCTTTTAACGCGATATTGAATGCCTCAAGCTGAAATAATATTAGTGCCGTAGATACTGAAATACAAAATAAGAAAAGATTTTCTTTTTGATGGTAGATTAAGCAATTTAAATCATGACTAAGAAGGAATATTTTGGAGTGCGACTTTCAATAATTTTTTTTTGTAAGCTAGTTAATAGTTTAGGTAGTGTTATACCAAAAGAACGACCTTTACCAATTTTGACCATTACTGTCTAATTTAACTACATCATCAGTCATCAGCTTTGCTTGGTTTATTCCAAACTAATATCGATATCAAAAATAAAACTTAATCTTGCGTCAATGGACAGACATTTTGAAGTGCTATACCAAAAGAACGAACTGTGACCTTTGACCTTAACTATCTAATTTAACTACATCATCAGCGTTGCTCGGTTTAATCCAAACTAATAACAATATCAAAAATAAAACTTAATCCTGCGTCAATGGACAGACATTTTGAAGGTCCCGAAATTAAGGTTTATGACATTCAAAGAAGCGAAAATCCCCTTTATTATGCCACAAAAGTTACAAATTACGGTCGCAGTAAACAAAATGATAATAAGCTAACAAAGTGAGAGTACTTTTATACTTACTTGGATTTATAGCGTGCCCTTCGTCGACTGTGTGAAGAGATAAGTGAAGGAGTAGGATAAGCGCCGTTGACGTCTGAAATATAAAATACTGGGTTTGAAAAGGATCAAGATGTTTGTTTGTTATAAATAGGTACAGGGTTGAAATAAATTTGTTGGAGTCACTTCACAGACTTGCTGGCAACTCGGACACAATAATTATATTCGGAATTGATACATTTTATCTTCAATATTTTTTTAACTGACAATTTGAACACCATCAAAATATTGAAGCTGTTTAGTACCGTCAGATCAAAAAAAAGCGTTACTAAAATATTTTAGGGTGGCTTTAAGGCTATCTCTCGGTAATAAATTGCTTTGTGGACGTGAATCACTGTAAGTCACACACCACACCACACCACATTAGACTATATTAAATAATGTTGAAAAAAAAATACAAAGAAAAAAAGATGGTAGGACCATGCCCTCGTGTTGCGCGTAGTCACAAGTTTATGTTTATTTTTTATTTTATTTTTAAAGCTATTAGTTCGCAATACCCATCACGTATACGTCTGTGAAGTTTTGCCAGTTAATTAAAAACACCTTGTTTAATAATACAAGTAATACTGAAGCTAAAATGGTGAGCCTAGTAACAAATGATCAGACGGTACATTGTGGTTACTGGGTTCAGTAATGCTAATTGAAGTGTAAACCCTAACAATATTCGAACTACAACTGTGTTTGATTCCCTCAGGGCCTGAATTTCAAATAATAATTTCCTAACAAGACTTAGAACTAGCCAAGAGAAACAAATAGGTATGCAAAATTCGAAATAGCCTTCAAAGTTATGGAAATTCATTGTGAAATAATGATTATTTGCAATTTTTTATGGCATTGTAATAAACTAATGAACCTAAAGACCATATTTGTAAGAATAATGGCAAATGTGGTACAAACAAATCAGTAAAAGACGAATCAAACGTCAACACATCAGTCAACTCATGGCACCATAATCGAATTCATTCGAATGCAGACATGACAATCCTTCTAAACAAGTTGACACACGTAACCAACAGTCCAAGGGTACTTCACGACAAAAAGACCCTTTAGAATCGAAAACGTATTCCTCTCAAAATCTTGTGTAAGCATTCACACTTTCCCCTACATTTTCTGCGTACGTTTCAACCTGGGGAGCCGAAATGGACACGAACGCATCCGAAGGCATACGAACGGCTTCATTTGCAATGCGTTGCTTGTCGCCTCCATCGGTAGCCTCCATCTACATTGAAACGATTCTTTTGAGAAATCTCGGATACCATAGATAACTTAGACTGTATTTTATTCTAGCATGTTTTCTTACTAACCTTCTTATACGTTGGCTCTCTAGATTTGAGTCATGTATTATTTAAAATATCAGACGAAAAGATATTTATAAAATAAACTATTCAAACGTAATCAATAAACAGATTTAGATATTTAGTGTGAAACTAGACATCGCCTTGAATAACTTCCAGGTACGAGATACAGAGATATTGAATTAAGTAACAGTACCTGCTCTGCCGGCGTGTGAATTATAAATACGTAATTTCTGCATGAGAACCTGAAGTTTATCTTGGCTCAAATGTTCCACGAGAAGGGTGATATTTAGATCGGATCGTTTAAGAGACAAATAATAATGAACATCACCATTTAAAGGGGAATATCCATGCAAGTAATTCATAAATTTTTCGTTATTTATTTACATACCTAATACATTGTGTAAGAGTCAAGAAACAATTTCTATTTTATAAAAATATACAATATTTATATTCCCTATTTTACCACGATGCTGGTCATCAGCTCATCACTATGCCTGTTGTATATTTAAGAGAGAGGAAAATAATACGTCATTTATTCTCATCGCCAACGTATCTCATACCAGAAAAATAATGTTGTCAAATACTTATTACATATACCAAAACGAGAAAATGAGTCCAAAAAATTATAATAAAACAGATATGAGTCATCTTTCCGCTTAAATAACACCATTCTAAGATAAAACACTTTTACTCCAAGATTTGCACGTAATAAATATCATGAAAAGAAATGTAATTTTAACATATTATTTTGTTGTAATTCGGTAAAAAAGCGTGTTAAAATGGGGACTTTTCTTCACCTTGATTCGTAAACGAAATGTTAAGAGAAAGGCTGTGTAATCTAATATTTACAGAAGGAAACCAGGGCCGTCGTAATTATGATGTACGTACGGAATTAAATTATTTGCACAACGTAGGTAGACTTACGTTTATGTATTTTTATAATAAAAACATTTGGAACATTTGGAGATTATTGTTTTAAAATATACACATCCGAATTTGGAATGATTATTATTGATATAAAAAGAACAAAGAAAGAAAATAACATGTGGAATACGTTTATTTGCGACAAACATGACGCAAATATATGAATAATTCTCGTGGGCTCGTAGCTAAGGAATAACAGCCGCACGGGTCGATCCATTAGGTAAAGCTACGCTGGCCGGGGTTGGTCAGTGGATGGATAACCTTCTTTACATACCGAGCCTCCTCCGTGTCTCGGAAAGCACGCTAAGCTGTTGATCTCAGCGGTCATTCGTGGATCTTTGACAGTCGTTGCGGGTCGTCAGAAGCCCGAAACTCTGACAACCATTCGTACCACGAGGTAACATAATAACCAGTTACTGGGTTGTGGAGGTCAGATAGGCAGTCGCTCCTTGTAAAATACTGGTATTCAGCTGCATCCGTTTATACTGGAAGCCGACCCCAACGTAGTTGGGAAAAGGCTCGGCAGATTGATTTGACTTTTGTGTTAGTAAATGAAAAACCGCATTTTCAAATATTAAGTTAAACGATTCATTTACCTTTAAAATGCTTGCTAGTACTAGGCTTTTCAATATTAACTCTCAAACCTCAAAATCGATCACATCTGCAGACGTTTGCCTATGACTTAACTAGTGATGGGAAATTCCGGAGAACATTCTCCAAGACAGAAGTTTGCTGTTGTCGAGAATATTCTTTTAGAAGAGAATTTGCGAGAGTTGAAAAATTGGAAGTTGTTTATTAAATCGATCTATTTTTATAATAAAAATTTTGAGTTCATCTAAACGTTTCACGATGTTAATGTCAAAATAATTCTCCTGAGCAAAAACATTCTCGAGAATGTTTCCAAGAAAGTTCTCACAAATTCTCCCGCTAAAAGTTCGATATAAAAAGGTATGAAATTATTAATGTTAAATTAGGATTTCTGAATTAAAACTAACTTCTGAATTAAGATTAACAAATTAATTTAGCTTTAATAAAATGTATAAATAAAAATATTCTATTGGAAAGGTAAATAATAATAAAAACTAAATAAAAATCACGATTTCTTAGGAACAGACTTTTATTTTGTAATTTAACACTTTTTTGGTCGCTACTTGGTATTGGCAGTTACGTAAATTGCCTGCTGCCTATCATAATTATCTACTACTTTTAAATTATTACAATTTTAAATTCTCAATGTTCCGAGAATATACTCCATGGAAAATAATATTGCAGAATATTTTCTATCGGAGAAAATTCTCCGTGAGAGACTATTCTGTCGACCCATCACTAGACGTAACTCGGTTAACCACGTCAAAACTACGTATGTACTTTACATACCTACCTACCTACGTTCATAGAAATAGATCGCATTTTACTGGCGAGCCGTTAGCTCTCCAGAACGTTCCACCAAAATGATTGACGTTTTACCGCACCTAGTTCCACGACCCATGTAGTTCGTTCATAACTTGAATTGAGAACGAATCAATCAATCAACTCGGCGTGTGGTCGATAAAAAAGTATTACGTTTATCGAAAAATTGTTTTGCACGCCTTGTGAATATGTTTTTTTGTTTTCAACTTAAATCATTCGTTTGTTTCTACAATTATTTGTAACATTGTCTGTCTGACATTGATTTTGATTCTGGTTACAATAAGGTTGCAGTTGGGTTGCTGCATGCTGGCCGGAACCGTGACAGACACCATGCCTGATGCATGTTGCGTACTCGCTTGCATGCTACATGCTTTTTATTGCTTGTGTTTCTGAGATTATGATAGTTCTGGCTTTTAATGACGTTTTCGGAAGTTTCGTTTTTTTTACGGAAGTTTAGTATTTTATTCGGTCGTTTCTTTATTTGTATTCGCATATTTTAATTTTTTTTCGGAGCTTTTATTACTCACATAAAAAAATATAATGCTTCTAGACCAGCTGTGCGTTGTCTGTCAGTGAATATAAGTAAATGTAGGTATCTAGCTTGTATTGTCGATCGTTCTTTTAGCCTACCCTTCTTAATCTTTAAAAAATAATTAAATGAGATTTTAAATTAAATTTAGCCGTAAACACATATAAACATTAATCTATAACAATCAAACAGTTGTGATCTTATAAATACCAAAACCACCTTCCGAGCAGAGCAATAAACGTATGCAAATAATATAATGCTATTTATTTACATAACATTCTCATAACTTAAAACGTTAAGACACGTTTGAAGGCTTCACACCAAATGAAAGGATTTGTACCTAGCAGGGTTTAGATTACAATGTCTTTAATCTTATGAAACGTAATCCTTAAGCACATTCTATTGTGCGATGTTACATTAATTAAGTGATTTAATTAACTATTGTTAGCGTAGTTTTACGTCGTTTGAGTGTCTTATTTTGTTGTAGCTATTTTAAAGAAATTGTTTTAGTAAAATGTTTAAAATACTTTAGAAATTCGCTACAATATTCTACTCTGATTTCAGGATGTCAGGCTGGTTCGTGCGGTGTCCCAACTGGTCCAGGTTCAATTCCCAGATTGAGCAGTGTTATTTAGGTTGGTCATTCTTTTAGAAATTCACTCTGGTAATAAGTAACTTGGGATTAGAATTCATAGTGGTGAAAAAGCCCTTGGTTTGCTCAAAACCTTGTTCAACAATTTGTCATTACGAGTGTATTATGTATTTAGTGTTGAATTTCATAATTATTGAAACGTGAATGTAAATGAATAGGTTGACGATCATATCTGCCTACTCCTGGGTGATTAGTATTGTATTTCAATATACCGAATAGTTCCAAATGTATGTTGCTATGTTTAGAATCTCTGATGGGAGAGTTCCATTAGAACGTGAAACCGCGTTAGGCAAATAGGTTGCGAGTTCACGGCCTTTATTAACTAGTACAATGGCGAGCCTTTTAATCAGTAGCTTTTCGATAGATGAGCCTATTTATTAGGCATTCAAACACGTGTTCGTTAATGTGGTTAAGTAGATATATAAGGCATCAATCAGCAGGTTGAAATGGAATGTATGTACTTCCATTTGAATTGTTGTGCGATAGATGTTCGATTTTATTTTTGTATTGGTCGGGTCCATCTATCAATCAATTGACAAAAACAGCAGCACTGCTATAACCAGGAGCCTAAGGCCTCTGTTCACCAACATTTAAACCACCGCTTAGGTATTAAACAGTTGGTTTATGTCAAATTTCCTAAGGAATGTTTAAATATAGAACTGATTAAATATCTAAACAGCTGATTAAAATGTTGGTGAACTTAAGCCTTAGTCTACTAATTATAAACGTTACAATGGTCTCTAAATGGCAAGTTTTTGACAGTTTTTTTATGGCAAATCTGTCAAAAACTCACCATTGAGAGACCATTGTAACGTTTATAAATTAGTAGACTTAGGCCCCTGATTGCTCGCGTTACGCACCCATTTTGTTTATGCATTTAGTCTGACCACACCATGACCCTTATTTTGAAGTGTCCAAAATGTATACAGGGTGTAAGGGACAGCCCTCCGCAGACTGATGGGGTGAATTCAGTATATCATGGTAAGATGACCGGTACATTAAATTATTTCAGGAACGTTATGGGAATCCAATAAACCTGATTTGTTTAATTACCTTACACGCAATGTATCGTTACCGTGGCAAAACGCAAGTAGAGTATTTCAACATCAATTGCTGTTTTTTTTATTTTAGCTGTTTCATTTACATAAATTGAGCGCTGCGTACAGATAATGTAATTTTGTAACAGAAAAAGACAAAAAAAAAACCTGAGATTTTTTCCGGTGGAATATGATTCAAAATAAGGAGCTGAATGCACCCTGTAAGTTTGCGGAGGGCTGTCACTTATATCCTGTATAAGTCACCGTATAAATAATTATGAACGCGTTAGTTTTTTAATTAGTTAGTTTAGTTATTTCAGGGTTGGTCTCATAATTAAAGTTGTTCATAATGATGAATAAAGTCTTGTGTTTAAGTTTCGGTCACTAATTGCCAGTCACCCTATAGAAGCATGTTGGTTACTTCTACGACTAAGGTTACCGCTATCTGGGTAAGCCAAGAAGTAGAAACATGTTACTTCTTTTAGGTTATCGTTTTAATATCGGTTACACACACACAGGCGATGCGCGCTGTTTGACTAATTTAAATGTCGACGGCACGTGTAGGATAGAGGTATTTTTTTAATTCGGTAACCGGTATTTATACCGGTTGTATACCATTCAAGGTAACCTTTAAAAATACCTGTATAAGTGTAAATATTGTAACCGAAAAAATACCCGTATTGATCAAACCGGTTTCGGTTCCTCATAAAAGGAAGGTTTTAACAATGCAAAAAGTCTATCAAATGTATGAACATTTCTTTTACTTGTTCCATATTTTATTTTTTATGTATCATCGTAAAAGCACCTCGTTTATCAGACTTCTAGAACGACCTAGAGGTACCTACCCATTTTTACTTATTCGCATATTTACTCAAAGCAAGCGTTAAATATTTATGATAAAAAAAAATAAAGATGATGAGAATTTATGAGATGTACCTTTTCAGGGTTCTTTGCCTAAAAGGCGCTAACGACACCCTATTATTAGTAATAGGGTCCCGTAATCGCCTTTTACATCGTTCATCGTACATACTTTTTCATCAAAATCGTTTGTATCTGTCTGATTGATAATCACTTAAGTATTATGCCGAAGAGTTATTTATGAAGGAGCTCCTCATAGGAGGTATTAATAAAATACAGATTATAAACACCTGAGATATGTCTCAGATATGAATCTGCACTCCATAGACGGCAGTAACCAACCAATTACCATCAGATGGAACGTGAGACGATTGCTGGTCTGCCGCCAAAAAAGCAAATTACTTTTAAAAAAAACAAAAAACCCGCACCTGCAAAAACACATAACTAAAAAGGCTGGGGAACAAACCAATAACCTGAAATGTAACTTTTTTTTGTATCTACAATACCTTACAAAAAAAGTTCAATGATTGTTTATCTCTTTTCAGTTATTGTGTTAATGCAGTCGGGTTTTTATTTATTAAATAATTTGCTTTATTGAAGCTTCTTAGTTTTTTTAAATATATATGTATTAGGAATTGATTCAGTAGGTACTAGCTTTTATTTGATTCAATATTGTTGTAATTTATTTAAAAAAACCTTACTTTCCCTTTTTTGTATTTGCAGATGCAATACCGGGGTATATATAAATATTATAATTGTTACCTATATCACTCCCACAATTAAGACGAATCTAATGACACCTCATATGTTAAAATCCATCAAGCCGTTTAGGATAAGGAGCGTGCCAAATAAATAGACATGCATACATACATAATTATTCTCGTAAAACAGTACCTTCCTTCTGGGCAGTCAGGTAAAAATAGTGAAACATTCATAGAAATATCTTATATCTAACAGCAGCAAAAAAAATACTCGCATACAGACCCGTTGAACCAAACTAATTATCATAAATTATTCTCCTCTGTAGATAAGCGACAAAATGACCGAGATAAATTGTTTCAAAAATACGCTAATTATAACAAACGACCTTCATTTCGCTTTAGAAATAATCCTATTGCGGATTACTCGTACTAATGTACGTATAAACACCTAGAACATGTATTAATAAGGCTTCGTTGAGCGAAGTAGGTAATGCATTAGTCGTGTACCTACAGTATCGTGTTATCGGACCATTGATATATACGGTTCAAGCGAAATGTAACATACATTTCTAAGCTGGCTGTTTCAGAGCTATTTGAATACAGTCTCGTTCTATATACAGGGTGACTTTGAAAATATGCTAGGGAGTGTTCTACCCATCAATATGAACAACTTTTACTATTATGACCAATCGAATTCGAAAAAAAAAAATCGTCCTTCCTTTAATAAAGGTATACCCGATTGGACCATTTTGTATAAGAAGGTCGACAGCTGCACGGGTCGATACATCAGGTTAAGCTACGCTTGCTGGGGTTGGTCCGTGGATGGGTGTCCCGGCTGTCATTCGTCGATCTTTGACAGTCGTTACGAGTTGTCAAAAGTCCGAAAGTCTACCAACCAGTCTTACCAAGGGTCAGCCTTATTGTGTTACCCAGTTACTGGGTTTTGGAGGTCATACAGGCATTCGCTCGATATAAAATAAGATGAAATGCTATTGGTAAACGCAGCACTTGAGAACGGCTGTACCGACTTCCCAATTTTTGTTTTAAAATGTTCAAAATAGTCCGAAAGAGGTTTTTATGAGGAAAAACTTGAGAATTTTTCCCCGAAAGTTTTTCAAATTCGAGAATAACTAAACTTCCTTTTTCCTATGGGATTTTCGATGTCTGAAGGGGCAGCTAGTTATAAATAAAAGCCGAGTTTCCTGTCTGTCTGTGTGCGTGCGTTTACGCGACGGATTTTCACCATTATTCAGAGGATTTATTCCGGAAGGTTTATGTGTATAATACAATAATATCAAACTTAACATTATAAAGAAATCTCGATGTTTTGTCAAGTCGTAAAAACCGTGCTTAACATGGATGGATTGCTTGCCTTGAATTAAATGGAAAAAGCAGAAACCCAATATTCACAAATAACTTTACGTAAAATCCATATTTTCATCGATGGTTCGGAGCAAAGCAAAATGAAATAACGCATTTTTCATAGAAAATGTTGACGGTAAAGCTTTAGTTTTAGATTGTGAAACACTCCATGCAATTTTCGCACTTTCCTTTCAACTGAAATACCGGGAAGTGGTTATAGGTTGGCCTTTTTGGGTGCCGCCTCTTCCATGTCGATAAAAATAAAAAAAATGAGTTCCGATTCATCCGATGATCGAACCGACCGATGATTTCCGATGATTCGATTGATTCTGTGGTCCTTTCTCCAATGTACTTAACATCTTGCATGCTTTGTGTGAGCATACTCATGTTTCGGACAAATAAATGATCTATTCTATTCTATTCTATTCCATTTTCAATGAATACTGACAGTTTACATGAATTTTAACAGTCTATTTTAAAATCATAGATGATGTTCTTCTTACATGTCAGGTGCGTAGTACTCGCAACTGGCGTGCGGGTAGGACTAGATGTATGAACGTAGGTAAACGAAATTAAGGCGTATGTAAGGATCGTAGCAGGTGGCGGTCTGTAGTTTCGTCAAACCCCCATGGGAAGGCGTGAGGTTATGTATGTACCATGTATTTTTTATAATAATAAAATAATAATAATCAATTAATAACATAACAAAAATATTTATTAAAAAAATTAGCAATAATAATAAAGTTAAAATAATAACATAAATAACAGATAAAATATTAGTATCTTATAACAACTTAATGATCTCCTTAAACAAGGCTTCCTCTCTCCTACCCTTTTGCTGTGCCCTACAGGGTCCATAATGATCTAAATTATAATTATAGTTACCACTTAAGTACACATTATGGTAAAGCAATAAAGATATTGAGTATTGACTATTGAAATGTATAAGGTAACGTTTCACGTTGGTACACGTAACGTTGTTACCTAGAGTACCTAAATTGGGGGTAGGTAATGTGTTAGGTACCATGTGTAAGCTTGAAGCTGGCAATACATCACGCTGAGCACATTTAAACTCAATGCAATTCACTGTAATTCGGTTCAAGCAATGCCAATTTGGTGCATTGCAATTCATTACAAGTAAACCAAGTGGTAACATATTACTAAATCTGTTTTGTTGAACATCTTTTTCTGCCATGAAACCCGCTTTTTTTTAAAACGATGGAAGCTAAAAATAAAATCTCGTTACAGCCGGCTTTCTGTTTTGATATCAAATAGAGTTTTTTCGTTCAATATTTTTGACATTTATCGGATTCATATCGGATATCGGATTCCGTTCGATTCTCAGCTAGTGACTACTGTATTCAATTTTGTATTTAAAAAACTCACAAACACAGTTTAAAAATACAATATTATCAGTTATAAAAGTCATGTAAATCTTGTTTTACTTATTTCTTTAGTAGATAGTGTCGTGTTTCGGTGTTTTCGCGGAACGCTATATGACACCTAGACTCAGCGCAATACGTCACCGAATAAATTTTATCCGCGGAATAAGATCTACTTCCGATAGTTTTCGGGAGATACTGTCAGAAATTCAAAATTTATTCGGAAGAGAAGGCTTATTCCCCGGATAAAATTTATTCCTGTTTTTCGAATCCGCTATAAACGTACTACTTAATATTGTTTTAAATTAATCATTATTATGGATTAGTTTATTATTTTGTAAGAATAAATTATGTGTATTTTATTTACGGGCCTTAGTTGCCTGACAATAAAGGACTTAAGTATGTATGTTATTTTTTTATTTTAATCCCAAAAATCGATTGGCTGAGAATGCCTTGTGACGATATGACTGCCTTGTTTAGTTCTACTATTATATTCCGAATTATAAAGTAATAAATAGTATCTAAATAATATAAAGTTGGTACCTAAATATTTAATAAGAACATTTTCAACCACAAACCCAAACAATTTTACATTGTCATAACATTGGAGACAGCGGTCGATAACTGAATCCCTTATAGGCCAAAGGGTCTAACTAACGCATTGTTGGTTTTCGAGGCCAATATGATGTGAATAAGACCTCCGATTCGTCTTCTTACGCGTTCGGGTTTCTCAATTTGAGTCCGGTTTGGGGCTTAAGAAAGTTGCTTTGACAATTTGTATTGAGTTTGCTGACATTGTGTACGGTTCGTATGGATAGCTCCAGTTTACCTCACGTGCCTCAATTATGTAGGATATAATAGATTAGCAATTCTTAAAAAACAAAAATACAGTTCTCATCACACGATCAGTTTATTTAACTTTTTTTTTCTATTTTTTGTCCATTCTATCCTTCGCAATTAGGACACGTAGTGGCACATGCACATACCTGATAATAATTATATCCATGAAATTGCGATAAAAAAAAAAACAAATTCAATTTTCAACTTGAACCAAAGTCTGATGAAAAAAGTACTTACATGTAGATTGCTACAAAAAAAAAAAACGAAATTTGTCAAAATTAATTAAAGTAATTCTACTCAAAACAATCAAATCAGTTGTATAAATAGTACGTACCTAGCGAATATCCTATCGCTTCTAAGTATATAAAATTGAACATATTGAATTACAAAAAGACACAGGGTCAAAGGATTTCATTACAATCGTGTAAAGATAATTGGCAATTTGTAAGATCAAGAAGACCATTATGAACGGTGGACCGAATCAGATCAATGTAGACAATTTGCCATTAACTGACAAATTGGTAGACTCATTTTGTTTCTCTACCAAATTGATATGAGAAACTAGGGTCTTTCTATTATTGTATTCTAACAAAAAGATGCTATATTTAAAAAAAATAATTAACATTTAGAGAAGTCTACAATTTACTGGTGTCTGATCCAGCTGCTATCAGCCACCTTGCGAAGGTCGTCGCTTCACCCAACCTGAGGGAGTCTTAACTTACGTTTTCCGAATCGCGGTCTCCAGTCACGAACACGTCTACCCAAACGGTCATCGGTTCTAGAGCTAATATGGCTCCTTGGTGATTATCAAACTTCTATTTCCCCAAGGTGGACACTGGACAGATAGCAATCATCCAAACAGGGGCCTAAGTCTACTAATTTATAAACGTTACAATGGTCTCTCAATGGTGAGTTTAAAAAAAAAATGCCATACAAAAACTGTCAAAAACTCACCATTGAGAAACCATTGTAACGTTTATAAATTAGTAGACTTAGGCCCCTGCACTTTAATCCTCTCTTATGCACTAGGACTCTGGTATTTAAAGAGTTCTCTATTCATCTGTTTTCGTAAATATCAAAGGTAAACGCTCTTTGGCCTCGAAAATCTAATAACAAAATCTAAATATCGTTCCGATAATCATTCAATAATCCAGTTCAATTTATCATGCTTCCCACCGAAGAAACCGTAACGAAATCCACTCAAGTAATAAATCTTAAACTTAAGTAATATCTGACGACGATAGATAGCGCCACCTGCGAAGTGCTGGAACTAACCGTAAAGTGAATAGATCGAGCGGAGAGAAATTATTTCTATCGGAGACTCGGAACTCGGTGATAAATACAGATTAATGTACTAGTAACATGGGGTATAAACCTGTGTGTAACTTAATATTATACTGAATAAAAACTTTTACTGTTTTATTTAGAACATTTATTTTATGTTTCGCAGTGAACTACTTACATATTATCTTGTTTATGTAAGATTTAAAAAAAAACACTTCAAGTCCCAAAATAAACGCTACAAAGTGGAAAATAATTTCTTTGGTTTGGCATTTTCGTTTTTTGCCACCGACATCCGAAATTAAAATTATATTTCAGTATGTAGGTAGTGTTTTTTTTTAGTTACTTGCTATGTAAATACCAGTGACAGGAAGATAAATCGTCATCAACATACACAAAGTTCAATAAATACGTATTGTTGAAATTAATTGATATTATTAATTCAAAACCTACTCAAGCAAAGTTAATACAATTTATAAAAGACCACTGCACGAGCTGTAACAACCAATTGAAAGAGAGAAATGTTTGTACCTACCAGAACAAAAACCGCCGAATGCCCAACCTTGAATTCGGTTAAAAATAGCAAACTATTAAAAGAAAAGAAGGAGAAAGTATTTATTGTGACTCGAACAGGAAGATCCCAAACTAAACTAAACACAATAATAAAATTATAAAACAACAATATTAAAAAAGAAAGTAAAAAAAAAAGGAAAGTCCTGTACGAGGTCAAAAGGCTTCTATCTCAGCATAATGTTGCGACATTTAAAAATAAGTGTCGCAGCGCAGTATTCTGACTATAGTAAATAACACGAAAGGAAGGAAATCGCTACAAAATAATATCACAATCATGACCCAGAGACAATAGATTGATGACCACAGTATGTTGTTATTAGCGGTATGTCAATCGCCATTGTTTGCTGGTAGCCTGCGACAAACAAGTAAACTATGGGTTACCGGTTTATCCAATGTTAGCTATTCGTTATTGCAGAGACTATACAATCTATGTACACTACATACGTATTACATGGCAAATTAAGGCTGCCGCAGATCAGCGGCGCCACAGCAAGACGCGAGTAGAAAAATTTCTCATCAAGTTTTCATAAAATTGTTCTACTAGATTCGTGACGCGCTGTCACGTCGCACCTGTCTGCGGGAGCCTTCACGAGGCGGAATATTGTGAAACGACCAATTTCGAGAGAAAAAATACAGGCTGTCCGGTTCACAAATTTTTCAAATTGCTTTCTTGTTTTCGAAAAAATCTAGGGCAAAAAATGCGATATATATATTACTAGGTTCTTCTGCCCGCGACTTCGTCCGCGTGAAATATTTTAAAAAAATAAAAAATTTAATACCACTGGTGGTTCCGGAGATTACCCCCTACATATAAAATTACAAATTAACAAACAAATTTTACCTCTTTTTAATTAGATATGGATTATATTTAAAACTAGCTGCTGCCCGCGGCTTCGCCCGCGTGAGTGTCGGAAATTACCCCATACATCCCCATGGGTTTTAAGTATAAATATTGAGTTTCGAGTTAATCGGACAGCGCGTTAAAATTCTTCCATACAAACATTGACACCCCCCAACCTTTTAGGGGGTAATTTAGAAAAACAAAAAACTACAAACTTTATAATTTATTTAGATAACTATTCGTGCGAAGTTTCATGTTTATTACCTCAAGGAATAAGATTTTTCATAAAAACTTTCATCCCTTATTTTACCCCCTTTGGGGTTGAATTTCGAAAAATCCTGATACACGTTATTCTTAATTTTTGGGTTTAAGTATAAATATTGAGTTTCGAGTTAATCGGACAGCGCGTTAAAATTCTTCCATACAAACTTTGACACCCCCCAACCGTAGGATAGGGTACTTTTCCGGGATAAAAAGTACCCAGTGTGGTGCCCAGGATATTAAAGAATAATTATACCAAGTTTCATCGTAATCGAACCGGTAGTTCTTGCGTGATGCCTGAACAAACAGACAGACGGACAGACAGACAGACAGACAGACAGACAAAAAAAAATTTAATCAAACTTTTGGGTTCGGTGTCGGTCTAGTAACACCCCCTGCCATTTATTTTTTTGATATCTTCAATGTACAGAATTTTCACTTCTACAGATTTATTATAAGTATAGATATTGCATACTTTACCATTTTCTTTATACCTAAGCAAAGGAAAAATTTTAACGAGATGACGAGCTCGCATAATAAACCATTTCCGAGAAAATCCACATAAGGCCTGGCTTAAAACTGTGCTGGAGCAAAATACAGCTGTTTATACTTGATGGATCACAGAACACCAACGTACACAGTGCACTAATATTCCGTATACGGTTCGTCATATAATACCTTCTTATATAAAAAGGCTTCCACCATCCCATATTAGGATAAGAGGATTACTTTTGGTGTCGAGTTGCGTTGCCTACTACCGACTTGATTCGGGCCCCAGGCTTTACTCCCGTATATTCCTTTTTTATTAACACTGACACGTCTCAGCAAGACTTAGGAGAATACAGGCACTCTCAAATATGAACACTACACGTTATTGAGAAAAATTGTTTCTTAGAAAGTGATTTATCAAAAAAGGTCCGAATACTTTAGGAAGTAGAAAAAGTTTGGGACATTCCTTTCGCGGAAACAAAAGAAAGGCGTTTCGTTAAAATAACAAAGAATGTTTTGAGAGAACTTTTCGTTGTTTTCAAAGGTAGCAACTGTTTTGAAAATCGTTAAACAACAAGAGGCAATAGCAAGGCAGAAACACCTGATCTCGAGATCGTGAAGTCTTATTGAACTAAAGTAAAAGCAGATATCTATTTGGAAACGATAGAGGTACGGTGTTTTTTCCCAGTATTACATGAAAAGGTCACTGTTTTAGGAGCGCGAAAATCGAAAACAGCTATTACCAATTTAGAATTCAGCAGGATATAAATAAAATTTTCGGTGACACTGACAATTCAACTACCTCGCGTGTCCTTGCATAGACAACCATCATGTGTTATTCTTACGGAACCCTGAATGGGGATTTGGAATGTGTCTTTTCTTCGCCTACTTAACGTCAACTAACGTCAAGGATTAGAAGATTATCGCCCACACTTGAAAACAACATAATATATTTCGCGATTTACTCTGAACTTGAACAGAATTTGCTATTGTCCCATCAGTTTTCTATGCTTAAAATACAAGCACGAACAATAGAATCCTAAACATAGGGCCTAAACAAAAGTCTATGAAACTGAATTTTGTAGTAAAGTTGTTATTTGTCTTTGAAATTAAAGCCTTAGTAAAATAAGCACACAGTTTCATTTATGATTTTCTATATAGCCAAAATAATAGGCAGCTTTATTATATTACGTTCATTAAAATAAATGTGTCAAACGAAAATAAACCGTTTTACATATTCTACCATAATGTTTACCAGTTCACCATTAAAGGTACCTATCTATTTTGACTCTATACAAACTCAAACTCAAACTCAACTCAACTTTTTGAGGAGCTTCTTTCTATGTTATCACAGCCGCACGGGTCGATCCATCAGGTTAAGCTACGCTTGCTGAGGTTGCTCATAGGATGGGTGACCATCTTCACATACTGAGACTCCTCCGTGCGTCGGAAAGCACGTCTCCGCTGTCATTCTTGGATCTTTGACAGTCGTTACGAGTCGTCAGACGCTCCATGTAAAATACTGGTAGTCAGTTGCACCCGGTTAGACTGGAAGCTGACCCCAACATAGTTGGGAAAAGGCTAGGCAGATTGACTCACTTCTAATTTTATACGTACAAATACGTAGGCATTACAGATACGCAGGTAGCTAGATCTAGTAAATCTAGACTTGAAAACACTCGTATATCCATACAAAATATCTAAAACTAAAACGTACCCAAAAAAGAAGGTAAATGAATCCGAGTAAAAGAAACAAATTGGCTACATTTTAAGGGTTTTTGGAAGCACTTTGATCAGCCGAAAATTCCCATTACACGTTGATATACTGCCGGAGTTTCTTCACGAATGTGTGCAAATCAAAGACGAAACGAAACAGTATGTATTTGAATCCCGATGTGAAAGTTTTATGAACTAAGAAAATATATGTACTACATTCCGCTTTTTAGAAGTTCCTTTTAGGAGCCCTTTAGGAGGATCCTCAGTGGTAGCCCGCGAAATTCAAATTTTATTACGTTTTTTGCAATTTGTAGGTCAGGCTTTGAATTATTGAAATTATTAATACATCTCTCTGATTTAGATTTGTTCCATTGAACAATTTTTTCATGAAATCATAATTTTTCCCGGTAGTACGTTCAAAGCTATTTAAAAAGTTAAATAATTTTCTATTTAAAATTGAATAGCTTTATCTCAACATCTCCGTTCAGGTACATATTTGCTCACTCATCAGCCAATGCGAGTGGGGTGCTTCTGATCAGATCATGCCCCATTTGTTGGAGTATCCAAAATGCCGGTTCACCTGTACCTTGGATGACCTAAAGAATACCACTGATGCCGCAATCAACTTGAAAAAATAACGAAGAAGAGTACCATCGACACGAAAAAAAGAAGATTAGATTGGATTTTGTAAGTCAACAAAATTCTCAAGGTCAAGGTCACACGATAACTGGGGGCTCATCCGGGATGGTAGCGGCTTTGAGCTGTAGGAAATGAGTAAATCCTTTATGCAGGATACTTTATTTTTTTGATTTTGAAGGAGTAGTTATTTGTTTTTTTTTGGCAGATCGGACTATTGCCGAGACAGTGGTTTTTTTTGCTTTTTTACTGTATTTTTAAATAATATATTTATGTCAGTTTTACGGAGATGAATGCCGAATTATATTTCCCTACCATTCCCACATTTTTATTTAGTAATCGATCAAATCATTCAAATTGAATTGAGTTTTAGATAATAGATCTGGAACTGAATGGACGGTGCGCAGAATACACAAGCAGCTGTTTTTCTTTAATTTTCAATATCAGCATAGCTAAAAATGGTCAGGCGTTTTCCTTTTTGACATTGACAAAATTCATATACGATGACTCACCGTTTTCTTCTTGCATTCATTTTGAACAAACGTAAACAACGTTCTTGACGAGTTTTGACAATATGGCGTCCTCGCGTCACACGACCACAGATTAATTTTGTTTATTCATTGTCTTGTCTGTGTTGAAAAATATCTACTCAATTAAATCTTATCTTACGAAGTGTTTTAAAATAGGTTCAACCTTGGTTTCAGAAAGTTTATTCAGATTATATTTAAAGTCCACTCCATTTGCATGGTGCAAGTTTATTGCCTGTGGCATACCATAAAATTGAAGCAACAATTGACTGGCACCATCTAAACGACACGTATAATAATTGCATGATACGGGCCAGTTAATTGCGTTCAAAACTAGTAAAGCGTAAGCGGCACGTACAATGAAATTACACGTTCAATAAAAACGCATTCAATTCTGTCATGAAAATTATCCATCATTCGGACATGAGCGAAAGAAATAGGTAAAAAAAATAATTTACAAGACGTTCAATAAAATTAAATGAGCATATTATTATTTGGCAGCGGTTTCACATATTTATTGATCAGTCTTGGTTAAACTTTCAGAAAAGGAGGATTAGCTTTGACACGAAAATAACGTGTAAAAGAAATATCACAAAAAAAAATACGTTGTATGTATCTGTCAATGTTTAGTCAAAAAGGTACAGACTTTGTAATATTCCGTTAGCACCGTTTGTGTAGGAACCGTAATAAGGACCAATAAAGGAGTTTTTAACTAATAACAACAAAGCCTATTTAACGAACTTCGCTTACCCTCACGCAGTAATACTCTCCAAAGAGTAATTCAACTCACTCTCACAGTTTCAAGTGTTAATAATTCCGTTTGAATCCACAACTAAACGGGCCTCGAGTAAGGCCATATATATGATAGCCGCAATGCAAAAGGACGTAAAAGCTATTATTCTTAAATAAGCAATCTTCTCCAGTATTACATTATATTCACGTCATGGTTCCTTGGATATTATAGTTTTAACAAGACCCCTTTGTCACAAAGACGCTTTTGTCCTTAGAAATGAACAGGGCAGGGCAAATGACAGTGATACCTTCCTTAGATTATTCCGTTCTCCTTTGTAAATCAGGGTTTGGTCGTAAAACTTGCTTGGATTAAAATTCATTAGTGTTCCAAGTATATGAAAAACAGATGATTAGAGACTGGCCTTGGGAAGCTTTTAATGAATATTAAATATAAGGCCTTTCATAATTATACAGGGTGTAACTTGAAAATGTAGACAGATTTGGGACAATGATAGATTTGGGACCGCACCTAAAAAAGTAGTTTGCCGAAAAACAAATTAGGGTTTTGTTACCCGAAAAAAATCCTTCCTAAAACATTTCGAAGGAGGAATTCTCTTATATTTATAACTAATTTTGGATGTTACACTAGTAAAGAGTTTTTTATCTTCTTTACCTACAGTAAATGGACACATACTTGTAGGTACATAACTCAACTATCCCTACGCTACCTGTTTAAAAGTCAACACCAGTTTCACGCCTCAATCTTACTAAAGGATGACGACGCTCACTGACGTTTGTCAGGATTGAGAGCTTAAGATGTTCCCTACATAAAATACAATTACTGACTGGCAGTGACTCGTGTTTTGCATCAGCATAAAAGATTTAAAAGACAGAAAAAGAAATAAATATGGAAGATAGTGTCCTTGGGTGATCCCTCGGGAATATGGAGCCTCTCTAAGATACAGATACGAAATTTTTATTCGGGCACAACTACAGACTACATCCGTCATGGTCGCGTCCTCAGGGTTTTTCATAGAATGCATCACAATTTGTCATCTCCCGAGGCCAAATATTAGCATAACAAGAGATCCGAGACCCCCCGTTTCCCCGCCATTTAATTCCGTCCGATGCCCATTTGTTAGACTCAACTCTCCTCAACTACCTTTGTTACACCAACTGAACAGTGGAAGTACTTTAAAAGTTCGCAAAACTAAAGTTCAGCCGAATAAATACGCCAAGTTCGGTTGCTTGGAGATACTAAAGATGTTAGTAAGTACATTGGTCGACATTAGCGGTTAGTTTATGTAAAATGGTCTGAAATATTTAGTGGGTATGTTGAGTAACAAGTTTAACTCAAGTTTGACCATAACTCATAAATCTTGTAATGCGTTAAGTCTCTCAATGCTTCCTGAGAGGTTATGGACGAGGGTACATTGTAATTATGTTATGTTGGTTATGGCACCCCTCGCGGTAGTTCATTAGAGAGGACTACGTTATAACCAATGAATGTGACGTTAACAACACTTCAAGTTTTGAATATCTCTAAAGTAACACATAAATAGTGTTTTATTGAAGCCCTAAGCCGAGGTAGCGTTCGCATCCCATGCCAGTGTCCATCGCGTGTAGTCGCTTAGTTTATAATTTGCATGCCTTAATGTGCTAAGGGCGGATTCGACCAAACAGGAATAAATTTTATCCGCGGAATAAGCCTTCTCTATCGAATACATTTTGAATTTTTGACAGTTTGTCTATCCATACGAAAACTATCAGAAGTAAATCTTATTCCACGGATAAAATTTATTCCTGTTTGTTTGAATCCGCCCTTAGTCATCCACAGGATAGTTCGGTTCAACAGCCGACGGCCTCCTCAGTTGACCTGCATTTACAAAAAAAACTACTTTCTTATTCTCTGCTTGCCTTTTGGTGATCGATAAACCATTAATTGTTTTCGATCGATTGGAAATAATTATTTATTCAATAGCAGGTAATTGGAAGAACATAAAGCGTTAGTAATTAAATATAAATTATATTAACAGCCTCTAAATATTATTAATTTCATTCACGAAAAACAGAAATGTTGTCTAATGTCTATGACTGAAACACAATGTCACTTTCTTTAATTAAAATCTCTTAAATAGAAATTCAGCAATCTTCAAAAGAGGAAATCAGATTATTCTGCTTTTATAATTGTTCCTTAATTAGAACTTGGTACCTATGTACCTACTCAATTAAATGAAAAAAACATTGAAACTTGGAGAATCTGACATAGGAATAAATTATGTACCTAAGGTGTTTGTGACTGCATCGTTGGTCTAGTGGTCGCAAGCGCTACTGCTGAGCATGAGGTCCTGGGCTTGATTCCTGGGCCGGCCAAAGAGTTATCGGGGTTCCCATCTAGAATTTCCCAGTAGCAACCCGGAGTCTGAACTTGTGCCTAGTTGATAGGAATAGGCTCGTCCCCTATTACATAGGATTTGAAACATAACTCGCAAAGGTGCACCCCTGCCTAACCCTTCGGGGAATACAGGCATGATGTTATATAATGTGTATTTGTTTATTAAAGAAAAGATGAACTGTAGCGTCATATGTCTTGAAAACATCATTTTAAAATATTTGTTGTGAGAAACTCGAATAAATATGCGTCATTTAATTCAATTTCTCACTCGTTTCTCTACAATCACAGCAGTAAGTAGGTTCATTGTGAATCATACAGTTTCAAAACATGATATGACCGCAAAACATAGTTTGCCTATCAACAACATATTATTATGTGATGCAATGCCAACGATAGTCCAGTAAAAAGCATTTATTTTTCCTTTGAACTTAAACATCGTAAATCCCAAACCTGGACAGAGAGTCAAGCCTGATCCATACTATGATCCATATTTAGAACTTACGCGCCCTCTAGGCAATTTCTAAGATGACGGACAAACAAAAGCATTAGCTCTGTTTGTACCCACTCTTATTTATTTAGGTCCCAGGACCTCTCCAAACACAGTTCGATATACTATTATCAAAATTAGTTTGAAAAACAAGAGACAATAAAAATAAAACATATCGGGACATTCTTACTATTGTTAGCCAGAACAAATAACTGCGAAACTAGTACAAATTAGACGTCGTAACTTTGAAACTTCATAAGTCCAAGAAAATAGTGGAGGAAATGATTGAAGTAGGTATAAAGAGGGGAAGACTTGAATCTCCTTTTGTTACTGTTGGAAACTTTAACATTTGTTTGCATTCCTGTAGCTGGTACTTACCTACTGGTATTTTAAGTTGATGGATTGGAGAATGCTATTTGTTCTGATTGTCGTTTCTAACCTGTGGGAGAAGAGGTTTTCATCTGCAATATCAGATAGGCGATATAAGTTTTGATCATTTTTGACTTTCATTCTGTAACTTTTACTCGAAGTGAAACATAAATCTTGCTACAACAAAACAGTGTTTATCGGTTTAGTCTTTTAAACACGACATTATTTATACATAGACTTTGACGTAAGACTAGACACACGTTAAACAATTTCTAAGTTTTTATAGTAAGACCCAAAATGATTCAAATGTGCATTCATTAATGAACCGATCCTACGATGTTGGATTTCGGCACTCGGCATCTTTCACTCGCCCACCGAATTATAGTAAAATGAAATGAAGGGATTTTTTGTCTTGTGTCTTTTTTGTGAAGTGAATTTTTTGTATGTATCGCCCTTAGACAATTATATTTTGGCGTGTTTACCAAAGAACAGAAAGTTACTAAATTGTTGATTTTGCCCACAATTATTATCGGAAAATTCATTAAAATATTCTCAAACTCATCCACAAGTCCACAGCTAACTTTTTGGCGCTGCAATAATATTTTCCAACTTATCCGTCTGACTGACCAAAGTTACCGTCGCAAAGAATAGCAAAATCGAAACTTGGAAAAACGATTTCAAATTCGTAACTTCAAAAGGATTTTCCATTTTGAAAGGTATATGAAGAGAGATGTTATCGAATACCACAGGAATAAGTCACTCAACAGAATTTTGATGAGGGCTCAAAGTAAACACTTGGTGGAAATGAGCCTCATTTATCGGACTGTTGGAGCGGATTTTAACTTTGTGCGGTGTCGCATCGCCAGAACAATGGATTTCTGTTTCGCGACCCGCAGTTGTGGAAATTCCGCCATCTTGGTTTGTGACGGTGGGTGCTTGCAAAAACAATAAGCGATTGTTTATTGATTACGTTCGGTGACTGTTTTTGAGCTTTATGGAAATTCAATGCTTCAGTCAAGTTCTGTTTTATGAAATAGGTATTTGATATTTCTTACCGTTATGTGGTTATTTTTTTCTTATAACCGACAAAGAAATGTTTCCAGAGACTTTCAGAATAGAAAGAAAATTAAACACGAAACAAAAATTGCGATAAAAAAGCCTAAACTAGTTCTAGCGCTTGTTCAGACACGGCGCTAATCGCGCGGTTCCAGAATCGCACGTTTCCCGCGCGGGTCTTTTTTTTATATAAACATCAAGCTAATCGTTCAGACATTACTGCGGTTATCGCCACTCAACCGTGAGGAATAAGAATCGCGCGGCGCCCGCGCGGTTTTGTTACTATGGTAGTATGGTGCTCAAGGAGAGCGTTCAATTGCGTTGCCGGTTGCGGGTACCGCGCGGTTCAGACGTCACAGGTCCCGCGTTCGCAATTTTATTGACATTATCAAATAGTAAAATAAAAAAGTCATTCTTGATAACACGAATTCGCCATAAACAATTCGGTCACATATTATGGGATGCACCTAATATTGCCACGTTACAGTTGCTTACCGCGGTTGTCTGAATACATAGCAAAATTTTGCGGCCCCAACCCGTAAGATTCGAAATCGCTCGGTTCCCGCGTGTTTGAACGAGAGCATAAACTTCCATTTTCATTTGACACATTATTTTACATAACTTGCTTAAATAATGACAACATTAAAATAATTCGTAGCCCATTCGTGCGATAAAAATAAACACGTCAAGGCTTTACATAAAAAAGTAATTCATATTCATATTTCAGGTACTTCAAATAAATGCTAAATATGTAGATAAGTTCAGAAAAATTACGCACAATTTTTCAGTAGTAATGTAGGTAAAATTATACCTGGGGCCTTACTAAAAAAATAACTTTATTTATATCAACATAAAGTTAATTTTATCTTGTGGTCTCCCGGTAAAAATTCCATATCCAGCTTACCTGTGGGTGTCGTTTGCTAAGTGACCTTAAGTTTTCAGGCAGTTAATTATGGATACCAAGTGTTAAATGAACGACTGGCCACAATAAATGGAACATTTTTTTTTTTAAATAACTTAAGCAAATACTTCTTAATTTTTAACAGCCAACTAGTTTCTCTTCAGTCCTTCGTCTCACAATGCAATATTAGTAGGTAAGTAGGTAATAATGATAGCCTATATTGGCCGATTCCAGGACTAAGATATTATGAGGGTCAATTACTAAAGTTATTATTTGATTCATATTAATTGACAGCGCACAGTGCGGTAGCAACTGTATTAGAAAAACTGACAACCAAGTGCAAAAGCATTTGTTCCTTTTCAACGTAACAGATGTAATTTTCAGAAGAATATCTGACGATATTGATTGACGAGTTTGGAAGACAAGTGTAAATCCAAAGTTTTGAAGTGGAGACTTCAAACTGTTGACCGAAAGATTGATTGCAGTCTGGCAAAGGTAGCAGGAAATGATTGTTTGTTGAAAACTTTCAACCAACCATTCGCCGTTTCGATTTTAAAGTGACCAGTATGAAAGATTTGTATGTTGGCCAAAAATGTTAGCTCTCACTTAGGAGGTGGGTAATGTGAGCAACACGTGTTCATGTCAGTGGAGCATTGCCCTGTGCAAAGCACAATGAAGAACACAGCAGGACCCTATGGCACGTACCGTTTAGAGTGGTTTTTTTAGCTATCTCCTTTCTTTATACCTGTTTATTTTTTTTCATTCTGCCTAGCCTTTTCCCAATCATGTTGGGGTCGGCTTCCAGTCTAACCGGATGCAGCTGAATACCAGTATTTTACATGGAGCGACTGCCTATCTGACCTCCACAACCCAGTAACTGGGTAATACGATACCCCTTGGTAAGACTGGTTGTCAGACTTTCGGGCTTCTGACGACTCGTAACGACTGTCAAAGATCCACGAATGACAGCCGGGACCAACGGCTTAACGTGCTTTCCGAAGCACGGAGGAGTCTCGGTATCTAAAGATGGTCACTCATCCACGGACCAACCCCGGCAAGCGCAGCTTAACCTGATGGATCGACTCGTGCGGCTGTTATTACTTAGCCACGAGCTCCTCCTTCTTTATACCTGTTTATAAAAATAAAATAAAAATAAAATCATTTTATTTCGAGCATCACTGACTCATAATATACACAAAATACTCACACAGTTACATACACAACACTACTAATTCAATTCAACTTTAATTCAATCTCAATCAATTCAATTTATGGCAACACAAAATTATTTAGTTTTTTTATTCGTATAAAATACTGTCAATGGTCTTCTTCCGTCCGCCATCTAACGTGCGTGATTTGTACGCTATCAGTGAGCAATAAAAGTGTTATATTCAGCAAGTCGTTTCAATTGGAATCAAGCTACCAGCAATATACCACACGAATACACGAAGTTAACAATACCTACGAGCTACGGTGAAAAACTTGAGTCTCTGTTGGGCATTGCTACTCCTCTCATCTTGAACTTAGTATTTGGATACGATTTCCAAGACAGCTTTAATAATTTTCGTTGTGTCACGACGAGTTTTGTTATTAAATCTTGGTTTACAGAATTTACATTGATTGGCATGGCATTGAGTGGTAGTGGACTTGCTCCAAAAATTAAAGATAGAAGATCATCCACTATTAGAGAGTATCGTTTCAAATCCTAACTTTCTAACACTCAAGCTCAAAACCCATCAAAATTGACAAACGCAAACTTTAAAAGTGATCACAACAACGTAATAACCTTTGCAGGAAACATTCTAACTACTTAAACGATAGCACTTTATACTGCTTCAGAATATCTAACATATTTAGTGTTCTGGTTCCCCACAGTAAGTGCCACCACAAACAGTGTGTCTCGTCGTTGCGATTAATCGAAGCAACAAGACGCAGGCAGAGTTGTCGTTTGCATCTGCGTCTTGTGTAGCTTCAAGAGCGAAGTTCCGAACAAAATGTATGAAAATTGTCGGTCGCAGTTTGTCGTTGCGACTAGACGCCTAGCTGTCGCAGTCGCATGTCGCATGGTATGCGCCATGTCTAAATCTAGAGATGACGTCATGTGGGGCTTTTTCCTTTAGCCACAATATACACGGACCATATGGCTAAGTAATGTTTTGATTACCTTAAGTGGGCTAGAGTAGGGCCTATTTTTGTTGTGCTTTCACGGGTATATTTTTGTAATAGAAACATAAACAGTACCTACTTTACTAGTAGTCTTACATAAATTATAGTCCTAAAATATCTAAGTTCCTAGGGCAGCGTACAGCGCATTTACGAGTATCTGCACTATTTTTTCTGTCGATACATTTTTATCTTAACCCTAAAATTGTTAGAACACTATACATAGGTGAATACGAAATAGGTATATATAATTTGGAAACCTAACCAAAATTACACAATAAAGCACACAATAAAAACAAGCAATTTTTTACCCACAGGTTATTATTACCTGTGGGTAAAAAATTGCTTGTTAATGACGAGAGGTATATGAAGGGTCCCCTCGAAACGATCAATAGCCATTGATCAATCAAAATTGATCATGGGAATTGAGGTTATATTGTCAATCGCTTCAATTGCATTTGGTAGAAGATCAATTACCACATCAATAAAGAAAGAAAAATGCGTTTATTGGCAAAATACAAAATACACCTTAAAACTAAAAAAAAAAACTATCAAGTATCAATCACGTAAACATTGACAATTGCAATTGATAATTTCGGCGAACCTGAAGAATAACCAGCAATACAGATTATCTATAAAGATGGACCACTCTGGACACACACATGGAATGATGGAAGGTGACCCTTAAAAAAAAGTAAGTGTTTCTTTACCTACACAAAGCACAACAAATAATCTGTGGGTATAAATTGCTTGTTAGTGACGAGAGAGATATAAAGGGTCCCCCCGAAACGATCAATAGCAATTGATCAATCAAAATTGATCATGGGAATTGAGGTTATATTGTCAATCGCTTCAATTGCATTTGGTAGAAGATCAATTTCCACATCAATATGTATCAATCACGTAAACATTGACAATTGCAATTGATCGTTTCGGGGACCCTTAAGAATAACCAACAATACAGATTATCTATAAAGATATGAAATGAAATTGTCTCTGTAAATAGGATATCGGAATCACTTTTACGCGGTCGGCGTTTCCTATCTGACTACTCTAAGAAGAAAGGCCGAAAAAACTCACAGGTCACAGTCTCTTTTAAAGTCCAGATATAATCTTGGTCAGGCCATATGAAGACCATGTAGATTAGTGTCTGAAATGGTCTTTTGAGGAAAGAACCACACACAGATTTGAGTGGACCTGTCCAGTCAGTGCAAGCAATTGTCAGTAATCGTGGAGCTCAACTCAGAACTTAAGGTGCTCAGCGACTCGACGAACAATACCAAAAAACCACTTCATTGAAGACGAACCTTAAAAAAAGTAAGGTTTTTTCTTTACTTACACTCTTGTTGATCGATAACCCTACAGGAAAGTTATGAATACTAGAAAAAAATCCTGGGAAAAAAAACTATTTGGCAGATGGTTGACTAAATGAATAATGATATTCTCTAAATTGAGGTCCCCTTACCCTTTCACTATTAAATACTTCATGCAAAAGGGTTCGATAACAAAGTTGGTAAAACCAAAGTTTACCTACATTTACCTAATTTTATCAGGGCAGCTGTCGTAACTACCGAACAACTTCGTACCATACTACACTTTATTATAAAGTCCTATAGTTACATTACTTGGTTCGTGTTAAGTCATGTTTACTGTTGCTGATTTCCTATGGGAAATCAGGAGGTAAATATTGAACAAAGTAAAGCTGTGTATGCAGGTTACGAGTGAAAGGGGTCATCTCTTACAATGAGCAGGTTATAAAAAAATCATTCTGCCAAGATCGGATGCAACAGCTCTGTTGTATGAAGTATGACGACGTGAAAATCGGGGAAGTTGGAAGTATCATGGCGGCTTTCATGGCAACGCAAAACTTTGAGATGAGCTTTGATTTATAGATGTTTCTCTTGTAGGTCATAATATAAACTTTTCCTTGTCTCAAGACTGAATATGACAGAGAAAATCGAACGCGTAGACGGTTCGCCAATGAGAATCGACAAAAAGTTCATCAAATATCAAACATCTTTTGAAGCACTAACAGATTAACGCCTATATACGAAAGCCAGTAAAACGGGAATAAATTAATAAATTATAAAATCTTAAGGTCAAACTTTAATTTTCTTAATTATAAATATAATTATTCATATAGTTATGAGACGTATAACTTTATAAGGCGCGAGTACATAAATACTTAACTAGGTACATTCTGTGCACGCCAATCGTCATGCGAAATATAATTTTGTTGGTGTAATAAAATATTGGACTTTCAAACTATTTTTTTTTAAACAAATCATACAAATCTACCAGAATATGGTCGGTACCAAAAGACCAATGTTACTGATTATAAGTTTAGTTAATAAGTAACCATTTTACTCAAATGAATTCGTTTTTCAGTACAGGTTAGCAAGCTGTAATGTTATTCAAAAACAAGCCTTAATTACAAGTGGTAAAATACTTTTTTTGAGCAGCATAGAAATCGCTCTACCGTCTGTTTGAGATAAGATACATTATTCAACATACCTTCATGTTCTTATAACCTTGATACTGCTGCATTCCAAGTCTGAAACAACGAACAGTAAAATTTTATGAGGTAATATTGAAGAACGTGAAACCAAGCACGACATAGAAAAAAGGTCCTTATTCACCATTGCATAAAGTTTAATTTGGAATAATCCAAGTGATATGCACCGCTGAAACACATTATTATTTCATTAATATACGTTGGAGCTTCTAGGTCAATAACAACTGAATAATAATGAGTTTTCATCTAAATTTCAGGTACTTCAGTAGTAATAGCAGAAAAGGAATGTAGGTATTTGAACTCATATTTAAAGCAGCATAATTATTTATGTCTGAAATAGTACATTTCTGTCACGGCCCGCAACTCGGACATTGATGGACGATCGTGAAAATGTGGGCCGAGGCGAAGCCGAGGCACACATACGTGAGTCCATCAATGCCTGGTTGTGGCCAAGGCTTGAATAGTGCTTTTCTCAAATAATGCGCGGAAATTCAAGAAGGTTCTCATCTCGAAGAAGGTTGTCAAAATAATGCTCGAATTTCCAAGCATGTTTGAGAAATAAATATTAAAATAAACACGTTTGTACGTCAAATAGTTTTAAAGCAAATTTTAATAGTGAGATGTTGATGAGAGATCCTTACTTTTTACCGTAAAATATCGTACTAATCATCGCCGTGTGTTTTTCAAAGGGAGTTTTAAAATGGAAAACAAAAAAATGATTATCAGTATATCGGATATTTCTATCCTATTTTGGCCGCAACTTTGCTTTTGAAAGCCTTGAAATAAACCAGTCCCTTTCACATTTAGCGCAAAGCCGTACATACCTAAAACAATTACGACCAAGACTAAGGAAATTAGCCTAAGTACGTATAAAGGAAGATTTCCACCAAATGGCTCGCATCGCATCGGATCGAAAAGGATACGAACGGTTGCGACGACAGCCGATCGCGTCCGGCAGGATGTCGACGCATACGATCGGCTCCGTACCTTCAAATGGTTTCATTCCTACCGTGTTGCAGCAGAAAGGATCCGATCGGATAAGACGACAGGCGAACGGGGCTGATCGCGCATCACAGCATACTTTCGGCTACGATCGCCTGTCGCAGAAGACGCCCGCGGTCAAGCTGCTTTGCGCGGCTTGGTAGTATAGACTTTAAATACTATGTACACGATTTAAAATACCGATTTATTTTACGATTTCACGATTTATTTTACCTTTATATAGATTCCTTTATATTTTGTGAATGTGAGAACGTTGTAGGCGCAACAGACTGTCGATTTGCAGACTATTTTCTATTTTGTTAAGTAACTTGAACTGTACATTTTTGAAAGCATTGTAAAACCCATTTATTTTTAAAAGAGTAACCGTGGAGTTTCTTGCCCGCTCTTCTCCATAGGAAACGACCAATTGGAACCGTGCACCTAACTTCTGACGTTTCATAAGTGCCAATGTGGGTTTATGTGAAATAAAATATTTTGATTTTGATTTTTGATTTTGAAATATCGTTTAAAGATTGTCCAATTGATCCGATGCGATGCGAGCCGTTTGGTGGAAATTATACTTAAAGGCGTGCTCCACTCGAACTATTTATAAAGGCACAGAGATTTAAGTGTGATCCCTTCTTAATCGTACAGGCCTTCTCATTAATTGACCTTTGACCAAGTTGTAAGATGGTTTGTTTTGGATGGAGGTCAGACTTTATCTAAAGTCTTGAATTAATCTTAAACGTAATGGATGTTGTTGAGTAGTAGTAGCCAGTACCTATCATACGTAGCATTACATACGTGTAGCTATAATGTCGATTAAAAAAAAAAACCAATCTGTGATTCTCAGATACGAAAATCACACAGTACAATAGATATGCAAGCATAGCAACTAAAGATAGAAAAATATTTGATTTGGGACACGCACAGAAAATACAAACAGTAAAAAAGGAGCATTTAAAACTAACCAACCAACCAACTGGCTGATCTCTGAACCTCCGATTGAGAGAGTGACAAGGTTATTTTTAAATATGAAATGTTCTCCATGTAATAGTGAGTGAAAACTGGATTCATCTCGTTTTTATCTAACTTTGTTTTTATTTATTAATGACATAAACTGCTATCTTTGAAGAGTACCAACTATGTATAAACTTTCCGTTCCTTTAGAACCTAAAAGCTTGATAATACGTTATCTGGTAATTTTGTAAGTTAACTTTAGGTTACAAGGGACATAATATTAATCCTTGTCAGTGATGATAATATAGTTGTATATCTGGTCCTTCGAGACAAGGACCGACTAACTTTCTAGGCCTATTCGCCACATGATGTATTGTTTTCCAAACGGTAAGATAATACCTATTATAGTATACCTATTTAAACATATTATAAATTACCTATTACTTGGGACTGAGTAGGTAATAAATGTTAGCATTATTTTGATAACATTCTTCGAGATAAACCGAATTTGTTGTACTGGTCAAAAACAAGTGACTATGCGGCCGGCAATTTATATTTACTATGAAAATCCATATCTGTAATTAGTTTGAAAACTCATATCTGTCGGGTTATTTAAAAATGGAACGAACATTTTACTTCAACACATGGCAACCAAGGAGGTAACTTATCAAACATTTTATTTAAATTTCGATTTGGCTTGCAAATTGAGCTGTTCAAAGTAAAGAAGAAACAAATGAACATTTTTTTGCGTGAAAAATTAACATTGTCCGTCATTGATTCTGGAATATATAATTAATTTACTCAGTTTGAGCATAAATTGAGGAAAGTACGATACAAGACTTGGCCGCAACCAGGCATTCACGCATTTTCACGACCGTCCATCAATGCACCAGTTGCAGGCCGCGACAGTAATGTACTGTACTACTTAGAGCACTGGTAAATTTAATTAAACTCATAGCAACAAATTGATAAAATAATAATTAAATTACTGATTGAATAATAATATAGGTAAAAGACAAATGTTAACTTTTCAGTGGTTACTCCGATTACATACGTTTCAATAATATTTTAAACATTGAAATATTGCTTCATAAATATTTGATAGGTAGGTATATGTATTGTATTATTGCGGGTCGAATAATCATTATTACGGACATTCAATTTATTATTAACATCCGGTTATTATGTAAAATAATATCAATTGTAACCTCAATGTTTATCTTTTTTTTTTCTTCTCATTTATTTTTAATCATGGTCTGGCAGTTTATGCAGCGTACCCAAGTGTCTTTTCTTTGGTATTGTTCATCGAATCGTTGAGCGCCATAAGTTTTGAGTTGAGCTGCACGATTACTGACAAATGTATGCTCCGACAGGACAGGTCCGCTCAATATGTGTGCATGGTTCTTTCCTCAAAATACCATTTCAGACCCCAATCTACATGGTCTTCATTATGATCTGACTAAGATTATATCTGAACTTTAAAAAAGACTGTGATCACTGAGTTTGTTTCGGCCTTGCTTTTCAGAATAGTCAGATAGGAAACGCCGACCTCATCTAGTTTTTAAAATATAATTACGTGTTAAAGTGATTGTACAAACCTACTTATCTAGAAATATAACATTATTATTTTATCCTTAATTTTCAAAGATCTTATAAAATCCAGTCCAAATCCATCATTGTACCTCGAAGATTGAGACAACCATAACATAATTAACGGATTACATTTATTTGGAAAGGGACAAACGATGACTATAACAAGAGATACGATTCCACGCAACATTGATACCAGTTCAGTCTAACGGGAATCTATTAGAGCCTATAAAACGGGTAGATATTTGATGAGCCAAAAAAGGGACAAATGGCCGAAAGATGGCAGGAGCCTTATAGACCGGTCTAAACATAAAATCAATATCTAGCGTAAGATTCAATAGTTTGGTACCTATTTCTTTCAAGTGATTACCTATTGACGTAGGAAACGATGTAGATTTTATGAAGTACGTACCTAAATAAATGGTTAATCTGCCTTTTCCCAACTATATTGGGGACGGCTTCCAGTTTATTCGGATGCAGCTGAAGAGTATTATACACAGAGCAACTGTCCTACTCCTATCTGACAACCCAGTTACTGTGTAAGACGATAACCCTTGGTACCTAAGACTTGTTGTGAGACTTTTGGGCTTCTGACTACTCGTAACCACTGTCAAAGATCTACGAATGACAGCTGGGACCAACGGCTTAACGTGTCGGGCAATAGCTAGTTGTTTATAGTTATATAATTTTTATACCCGTCATAACTTCAGAACGAAAAGTCCGATCTGAGTAATTTAAAGTGGGATTTACACGTACATAATCAAACTTAATTATCAAACCATTTAAATGGATAAGGATTAATATCATGATAACAATATAACCACTATTCGATTCGTATTTGTAATTAAAAATTTATACAAAAACTGTTATAGTGGCTTAACTATAATAGTTAGGCATATACCAACGGGAACTTTTTGGTGAGCAATCATGAGTACTATTTATATAAAGACACTATTTTATATATCATCAATACTTTTCGCAGCGCACGCGATGTAAAGAATATTTTAGGTAATATTTTTACACCTATATTATTGAAGTTTAAGTAGGTAAGGATCACAATTTTTTTTGAAAATATAATATAGCTTATATGTCACCCGGAGATAGTGTAGCTTTCCAACAGTGAAATATTTTTTTCAAATCGGCAAAATAATCAATTATTCAATGCAAACAAACAAACAATGAAATCTTTCCTCTTTATAATATTATTAGTACAGATTAAAATATAATATGTAAAGTAAGTACTAATGAATAAACTTTTAAACTCTTGATATTACAGATAGATAGTCATAAAAAAACCCCAGGCGTAAATATCCTAATACGAGCAACCACATCTTATCCGATCGCCATAAATAAAGCTCAAACAGTAATTCCGATTCCCAAATTAAGCCACCTTCCGACCGCAGCAGGGGAAATATTGAAAAATGCTGATAATAAAAAAAAGATGTCGAATTCAAAAAATTTGGGTAGGTTATTAAATTCAGAAGTGAGCGGGGCAATATCGGAAACTCATTAATAATGTTACAGGGTGCGGATAATTTCACCGTGACTTAGGCATATTTACGTAAATGGAACAATTTTTGTGGTAACCACTATAGTAAAGGAAAATAATTGAAAATATGAACTTGCATATTTCAACACCGCCACCTGATTACAAAATTTTATCTTGTCTTGTCAACGTCGCCGTGGTGAATCTCGAAGGTTAAATGGTGTTTCTTTTTACGTACTAAATGATACTGCTTTCGAGGTAACGTACGAGTATTTGAAACGGGTTATCGATTTATTAAACTCCTAAAAGTCTTTCTTTGTAATCCTGGAAGCCCCATTTACACGACGCAAGTTTCTAGCATCCAATAAACTTGAAGCAACAAATAATGAAATATTGCATCGTCAACTCTATTGCTGTTATGATATGCCGCAATTACAGTGTACATTTTATTTAACTTCAGACTAAAGGCCCTTTTCTGATTTGTCGGTATAGCAGCGGTGCGACATCAGCATGCCCGACATACGCGGTACCGAAAGCTTACCAAGCACCTACCGAGCGCCTATATCTCAATTGATCCTTCCTGATTAGGTCGGTATATGCGGGACTGCGACACATACCGAGCTAATCAGAAAGGCTCAATTGAAATATAGGGGCTCGGTAAGCGCTCGGTAAGCTTTCAGTACCGCGTATACCGAGCATGCTGATGTCGCACCGCTGCTGTACCGACAAATCAGAAAAGGGCCTAACTGAACTAAGAAGGATGTAATTGTGTGTGTAGGTACCTAGACATAATTAAAGTATCTTACAAAATAATAGCTTGTTCGATCAACTAATTAACATCATCAACATCTTCCTTTGTGTTGTGTACACAAAGTGTCTACCCTTTTCATTGTGATGAGCCTCTGGTTGAACAAGTAAGATTACACGCTGAAGTTTAATATTATAGTTTTAAGTAGTTTTGACTGCTAAAGCCGTCTGTCTCTTTCTTTCGCTACCTGCCAGTAAAAAATAGCGATACTATATTTTTAGATTGGTCTGTGCGTAACAGAATGAGCGCCAATGTCACGATTAAGTAGGATAATGAGTAAGCAAACTCTTCTAATTATTATTATAAATATAATTTCTGCAGATGTCTCTCGCTCAATCAAACACAAGCAGTTGAACTGATTTGGAAGTCGGTTGTTTTTTGTAAAAAGTTTTTATTTTTCACTTTTCAGTTGTGGTACCTACCCCCTACAAATTCATATATTATGTAATCTGCTATGTAAATAACTGTGACAGGAATATGTTAAAACATCATCCACATAGACTAAGTGGGAAAAATACGTATTATTGAAGATAACTCAAAAAGTACCCAAGCAAAGTTAATAAAATTTATATGGGACCAAGAGCATAAACTTTAAAAAAAAAAAAGAATTTTTTAAATCGGTCCACAATTGACGGAGAAATCGGTGAATATATATAAAAAAAAAAAAAAAAACATACATACGCTCTGAACATAGAACCTTCTCCTTTTTGAAGGTCGGTTAAAAATAAGTTTATTAGTCACAGAAACACATGCATACAAAAAGATGGGTATTCTGAAAAATTCAACAAAATATAAGATCTACATTAAGTAATCACGAGCATAAAACATGATAGCCGGCAGCTGAATGTCATGCTGCGTCGTGATTTGGATGAAACCGAGCCAAATACTTTAAAATAATGTCCTGAGAAACTAGACGAAGTGACATTCTATCAGCAATAACGATGATGTAAAAGTAAAAATGTATGTGAGACACATAACCTTTCGAAAACCTTATTTCAATCCTGTTGAAAGTCGTTGTAGAAATACGAAGCGCTTTGAAAGCGATTGCCACTTGACTAGGCCCTCTGTAATAAAATGGGATACCTTTATCAGAGTATTTATTTGAAGTATTTCCCAGAGGATTTAAGTGAAATCGTGGGCTAAGTAAATAATATATGTCTGTAGTTGATATAAAAACAAAGTACTTTGCGACAAAACGTCTAAAACTTACTATCGTTGTAACATGAGAAAACAATCTTGGATTTTCGCTGATTTATTCAAGTTTTGTTAAAGTTTATCACTGTTCTTTAGACCCATATCAACTGACAGATGACTGATGAAGACTGACACGACATGGCAACCTTTTAAATAATCAATTAGTCTAAAAAGTAACAAATCCGAAGAATTTCGAGTATTCTTTTGAGAAATAATGCAAAGTTAAAGAGTACCCCCGTTTAGTCCACCATGGTTAAAACGTTGTAAATCACTCAGCCATTCTAAAAATTTGTATTAAATCAAGTGCAATCAGCTGGAAGAAAGTAGCAGTGAATCGAGATAAATGATGTGCGATTGGAGAGGCCATGCTCAGCAATGATAAACTGAATACGATGATGATGAAGTCCTCGTTCATATCCTCGCCTCTGTGGTCTGGTGGTTAGACCACCTGTCTCAGACGCAGAGGTTCCAGGTTCAATCCGGCCCCAGGTCCGGGGCAAAATTTTCTGCTCGGTTTGGTTGGTGGTAGGGCTGGTTCTAAGTCCGCCTGGCTAGCTACCACCATCTTATCTAAGTCGGTCGCCATAACAAGAATGTTAGCAGCATTGTTGTGTTTCGGCAGTTAGAGGTAATGAAGCCAGTTTCTCTTTGGTTGAGGATTCCGGGTGAAGCCCACTTCCACCTTCGACCTGAACACCACTTACCATCAGGTGAGATTCAGGCCAAGAATTTCCCCACTGTAGTTAAAAAAAAAAAACTTCTTGTGTACAGTTTCACAACAAGTATTTTTTTTTATGGATAATTAAGTATACCTTTATTTTTTCATTTATGTTAATTCCAATTGTCATTGACTTTAAAGGTCCCTAGTCCCTATAATCACATACCCGATTAACATTTTCTTTTTCCCAAGACTCGTATAAAATTACTTCGAATTACCATTCGAGGAACATGCGTCAGCAATGTACGCAGGTTATATTAAATTAATGTCATTACTCCGGAGTTCCGTGTTAAGAAGTCATGAGCGGGATTAGCTTAGAACCTCATAGCGCGAATAAAGGGGTCTTTATACTTAAATGAATTGAAACGTATAATGTCAATATTCGTTTTCAATATCGTATTGTTTTTTTTTTGCTGGTAATAATGTAATGTGATGTAATGTAATTTAATTTTAATGACATCTCAGTTTTAACGTTACTTATTTTGTGTTTGTAGTGAATTTTATTTTAATTTTAATGATCGGATGTTTTTTAATGTACGTATTTGTATTTTAATGATGGAATGAATTGTATGATTTGTGATGTGTATATTGGGAGTTGGTGCCTTAGTAAATAAATAAATAATATTAAACGGGTTGCATCCCACAGTTTCACTTGCATGAATATTTCCACAGAAACTGTGCATATTTCAGGCATAAACATCTATGGGACAGGACTAGACGTGTAGATTCTTGTCAGTTAATAAATGTTTGCAATACTATAGAAACTACCTCTTAGGGCGGATTCGACCAAACAGGAATAAATTTTATCCGCGGAATAAGCCTTCTCTTCCGAATAAATTTTGAATTTTTGACAGTTTCTCCATACGAAAACTGTCAGAAGTAAATCTTATTCCGCGGATAAAATTAATTCCTGTTTGGTCGAATCTGCCCTTAGTAATATTAGTATACCTAGATGCATAGATTGAGCAACAGCCCACAACTCCGTTTAAATAAAACTATAACTCACAATTTGGTCCACTCAGGAGTGGAATTTCGAAAAAGCCTAATAGTTAATTGATTCAGGCGTGACTTGGCGGAAATTCACTATAAAATACAATAGACGTAGATATATTTAGTAACCTATTCCACTTAACTCTTCCTAAAGAATCATAAAAAACCCTGTAAGAAATCGACGCATGTTTCACCTTTCAACGAGACAAATCAATCGTCATCCTGAGGATGCCTCGTTGAGAGATGAAACACTTACAGGGTTTTTTATATACGTCTATTATATTTATATACCTAATGTATTTCTATAAACATATTAAATCCTCAGTGGTTTATATATGTGTAACAGCCAAAACACAAAAAAAAAAGGACTGTAGGATAGACAACCCACAGGCACTCTGTCTATCAGTCTGTCATTTAGTCAATCCGTCAGTCAGTCACTAAACTGTTTTATATGTATCGAAGAAGAGAGGCTTTTTCGCCTAAGTGCTTTTTAGGTATAGTTTTTGATTCTATACCCAATAACGTATAGAAGGTATTGAACATACAATTTATTATAAGCTCATGTAGTTATGAAAATAACTATTATTATTTTAGTTCCTTATTAAATTTAATTTGATCCATCAGTCTGTCATTGTAATATGTATTATGACTTATTACGATTGTGATATGAGCTCTGAGTTGAGCTACACGAGTACTCACAAATGCGTGCACTGATTGAACAGGTCCACTCAATCTGTGTGGTTCTTTCCTCAAAAGACCATTCCAGACACGAATCTACATGGTCTTCATATGATCTAACCAAAAACATTTCTGGACTTTAAAAGAGACTGTGACCTCTGAGTTTGTTTCGGCCTTTCTTCTCAGAGTAGTCAGAAAGGAAACGCCGACCTCATCTACATACCTCATCATCTAGTACGGTACTTAAAATATTATTGAAATGTAAAAGTGTTATATACTAACCTATTTACTGACAAAAAAAAAAAGTGTTATGTACTAACCTATTTACTGACAAAAAAAAAAGGAGTTTGATCGACACTTCGTGTAACCAAATGAATAGATCGTTCGCTGGCCAAAGAATTTGAATTGCTATTCAATGTGGCAATGCTGATGCAGGATGAATGAATGCAGTCTATTCGGCATGGTACAGACGACACCCAAATGGAAAATACTTTGATACCCAAATGTTTCACTTCCGAAGCATAATATATTATGTAGTTTGTGTAGGTATAGTGTTAACTTACGTTCAATTTATATAAATAATTTACAAACATTCAGACCCTCGCAAAAGTGCTACGATTTATAACCGAAAGGATACGTTATAAATAAAAGATGATTGCAGGTGTGGTGTGAATAAGTACCTAAAATAAACGGTAAAAGATAGCCATAACAGTGAACTATCTTCACACTAAATACTTTATTATTTTACTTAATTATTTTAACACGTTTCTTCAGAATCTAATGTCTGGTAAATTATTTCTTATTAAAGAACCAAAGGGCCATATAAATAATAAATAAACGTCAATGCCAAACAAAACACTAAATAATTAATTACATTTACACAAAGTTTAGTCATAAAACGAATAATAGAACGTCTTGACGACACCCTAACAAACTAAACTTCGAGTAATAAAAACTTGAGACAAACTCATTAAATACTTACTTTCATTGAAAATCTTGGAACAAATCAACACAACACGGTTTAAAGAACACTAGGAAACAACAAAATAACTTCTTGAAATACTTTCTAATCAAACTGTCACTTTGGAGTGCGATACGTAGCGCGTGCTACGGTGCTACGGTGCTACGCCGTAGACGTCCGTTCACAATCGCGATAGCGCTACACTGACTGCAGAGCTACGAAATCGTATACACGATTATACAGACTAAACCGGTGATGTTAGGTATAAATTTTACATTTTGTTACTTATACAGCCACTTTTTTTGTAAACGAATAATGCGAATAGGTAGGTCCATACAGAGTAAAAAATATTTAGTCATTAAATTATTTTTATCAGGGTCGAATGTAAAACGAACTTTTATTTTTGCTAAATAAAAATTGGAGTTTATTGTACATGTGGTCGTGTGTGACTACGAGTAAGTAACAAAGTTTATGAGTACATTCTGTAGGTTTTATAAAGTGTTAGTGGGAATTTCTCGTTGTTCACACAGCTTAACTTTGCACTAAGACCTAGGTATTATGTGAGTTTTCTTATCATATTTTACAGTTGTTTGGTGTAGTATGAGAAAGAACTTTTTTTTTTCCTTCTTGAGTTTATTTAGTTGTACTTTTTCTGTAAGTTATAGATACAATTCTACTTAAATATCGTAAAAGGATTAATTTATATATAGTTCAAAGGGATGGTTGAGTATTTTGGTGACAAACGAATAGTTGTCAAAGCATTGAATGATTTCAATACAATATTGGGATATGTATTTCAGTACTCAGAATTTGCTGCCTATTTCAGTACAGTTTTTATTCGTGTTTTGCGTACGTGTACGAGGGGTTGATAAATCTAAGAATGAACTTATCAAATATGGGATTAGTATACAAACACGTTGCTAAACCAGCCTCCCCGGGAATTTTCCACAGAGAATTTTATACACATCAATAACTCTCAAAAATATAAATCTTGGTCGTATGTGTTAGATTAACCGTTGTGTGGGATGAGATAAAGACGCCAGTATATACATTTCACGGCAATATTCTGATCTAGTAAATGAAAATCTCACCGTGAAAACTTAGGTAAATTGAGCTTGAATTGAGCTATCATTCCACACCTGTAGTGCTATTCTGTAAAAATCTCACGGTGAAAACATAGGTGAAGTGAGCTTTCAAAAGTGTCAATCTCTAGTATTAGGATCGAATGACAGCTCACTCCAAGCACACTTCACCTCAATTTTCACGGTGAGATTTTTACAGAATCGAGCGGCTGTGATGTTATTCTATAACCATATCACCGTGAAAACTTAGGTGAAGTGAGCTGTCAGTCCACCCGATGTTAGGAATTGACACTATTGGCAGCTCACTTCACGCTCACTTCACATACGTTTACACGGTTAGATTTTAATAGAATAGACCGGCTGATGCAAGAGTTTGACACTATTTAGAGCTCACTTCAAGCTCACTTCGCCAGTTTTTACGGTCCAGCCGCGAACCATATTCAGGTCAACATACAACCTGATACTGACGAGCAAATTGCAAAAAACGTACAAAAAATTGAATTTCGAGGGGTACCCTGACGCTGATACCTTATGGTGGATGCTCTACAGTAGCCCGCAAAATTCAAATTTTCTTACGTATTTTGCAATTTGCAGGTCAGTGTTTTGTGTCAGAACATTTTCGAAAAATAGTGTTCCAGACAAATTAGACCAATTTAAAATTTTCCATAGAAACAGAGATTTTCAGTTATCTGTTTTTAAATAAGACATTTCGAAAATGTTCTTAACTAAGTTTTTAGACCTTTGTATCCTGCATATGCGTATGTAGTTTCATTAAAATCGGTTCAGTCATTTCGAAAAATAAGGGCTTGAAAGTTTGTATGAAATGCCGTTCGGCGTAAACCCTCTTAACCAGTAGAAAAAACAAAACAGCTTTCATCTGTCGGAAGAAAAAATCCATGTAAGTAATAAGGAAAAAAAAATCATACCAACATACGCTATTACGCTTCCACACAAAATAGACAAAAGGAGAATACATTTTTCTTTGCCCGTGTGATTACCGGGTCCGATATGGGCTCGTGGACTCTGTTACCCAGGTCCATTCAAACGTTTATTTGCGTAGTGATGTTATCTACTGCGGTCCGTCTTATCGGCTCTTATTAAGCCAATCTGCTCACTCATTGGTCAACAGTTTATTATACGATTTGATATTTGCTCATTCATATTTGTGTGCTCTATTTAGATGGGCGTGGTCACAGCCATAAATAATGTAATAATATTAGCCACTTATTTCCTAATTATAGGTTATTGGCTTCTTCGTCTACAGAGAATGAAGAAATCTTATTTTTAGGAATATCTGAGTTCCATGTATATTCCTGTGATTATTAAAAACATTTTTTCTTTCTCAGTCAATCTTCCTAGATTGTTTGCTACTATATTGGGGTCGGCTTCCAGTCTAACCGGATTGTACTGAATACAGTATTTTACATGACCCTCTGCCTGTCTGACCTCCACAACCCAGTTACTCGGTAACACGCAAAATGTCGTTAGTATGCCTTGATTTATAAATATATAAACACGCCCTTGACTGGACTAAGATCAAAAAAGGCGAGGGGGGGGGGTGATTATTAAGGCTGGTTGTCAGTTTGTCAGTCTTTTGGGCTTCTGACTACCGTAACGATTATCAGACCTATGACTGACAGCTGGGACTAACTTGCTATCCGAGGCACGGAGGGGTCGCAATATGCGTCACCCATCTACGAAAAGACCTCGGTAAGTGTAGCTTTACCTTCGATCGACCCGTGCGGCTGCTATTATTTAGTTATTCTTTCTAAGTATGTGCATCAAATTCTAGTCTTCATATTTATAATACCTTAGTATTAAGCTAAACATATTAGTACGATGGCTAACGTTCATGTCGTTAATGCAACGGATGAGTATCAAACTCACGACCTCTCGATTGCCCCGTCTAAACTATTGGGATATGCCGCATCTACACAATGCATATTGACGATATTATACCGTTAAGTTCAGGATTCTCACAATGTTTCCATTTAACGTTAAAACAGCAACAAAAACATAAGTACTTAAACAATATTAAGAGACACGACACGTGTGAAGATTTAGGTTTGGAAATAGAAATAGAATATTATAAAAAGGTGCTTTTGATATTTATTTACCTACGAGTACCTACTAGCTGCCCGCTCCGGCTTCGCACGGGTAGAACTAAGTACTTATCGACGGCGAACCTACCCTACCTATGTACCCTGAAAATGCTGTAATTCATTAAAATGTAAATGTTATGCGGTATCCTACCTACAGTATTTTTCCATATTTTTTTTAATTTTAAACCTTCCCTGGACTTTCACAAATTTTTCAAAACCAAAATTGGCCAAATCGGTCCAGCCGTGCTTGAGTTTTAGCGAGACTAACGAACAGCAATTTATTTTTATTGTATAGATTTAGCATAATTAACTCATAATGTTCCCATAACTAGGACGGAGGACTGTTTTGCTTTTCTTAGTAGTAACTTCAATGCAAACTGAAACCATTACCCTCCTTATGGGATTCACCGAAGACGGGTAAAAATAGCACCACATCGGGAATAGACTCCAAGAATTGATTTTTATTATTATTTATGTAAATTACTCTGGCTTTCCATACACATTTATTTCCTCCATAAATCGTATGCATTTTATAATTTCCTTTTCTAAATCAGAACTTCTAACCTCGGCCTTTTCCTTCGTTTTACGACCAGTTTTCATGAAACTTTACGGAAATACGGTTTTTCCGTGGAAAAGTCTGACATAGAGAAGGACGCTGCAGCCATTTGAATAATTCTTTTTGATGTTCTGATATACTACAATTTTTGGAACGACAAAAATTTTGGAATAACTCCCATTTATTATGTTTTTTGTTCCAAGACTCTTTTTTGGTTCTGGATAATGATTTTGGTACTGAAAGCCGTTACCTGGTTGTGTTGTTTAAACCAAATTCTTTTGTAATTTGGACTCAATTTGTCTGGATCAATATTGATTACGTACCTACTGAAAAACATCCCAAAAATAACCTACAATGGACCTATAATTAACAAAACTGAATCAACCATTCAAACCACAAACTCACGACTCAGTACATATTTCATTAACACCACGTCAAAATCGACACATCATAGATAAAACGCCGAACAAGTAATAAATTTAACAGCACCAATTTAATAGTTTCGCCCGCTTTACATATACGTACATGTATATATACTTTATACGTATTTCCCTAGGGGAAATTAAACCGCCAACGCTTAGCCACAAATCCCTGATATTAGCCATTTATCTCACGTTCGATCCTCTTTTTGCAGTAAAAAGCGTACGTGTGAACCGATCTCATAATTGTATTTAGTATAACATCAATGTGTTTGCAAAGAGAGGGTTAAATTGAAAAAGTCAATTTTCTGAAGATGTTTAGGGATGAATTTGGGCCTAAATCTCGAACAGCTGCGATTGGAAAGCAAAATAGATTATAATTCCATCAAATATTATCAAAATTGTATTCACTTTAGGGTTAAAGGCTCTATTCTGTACCCACATTAATTTAAGAACATTCAATAAGTAACCAGCCTGTTTATTTTTCTCTAGATGCTTTTATTTACAAGCTCGAGAGGAGCTCGTGGCTAAGTAATAACAGCCGCATGGGTCGATCCATCAGGTTAAACTGCACTTGCCGGGTTTGGGTGACCATCTTTACATACCGAGACTCCTCCGTGCTTCCGAAAGCACGTTAAGCCGTTGGACCCGGCTGGCTGTCATTCGTGGATCTTTGACAGTCGTTAAGAGTTGTCAGAAGCCCGAAAGTCTGACAACCAGTCTTACCAAGGGGTATCGTATTACCCAGTTACTGGGTTGTGGAGGTCAGATAGGCAGGCGCTCCATGTAAAATCCTGGTATTCAGCTGCACCCGGTTAGACTGGAAGCCGATCCCAACATGATTGGGAAAAGGCTAGGCAGAAAAAAGGCAGGCTTTTATTTACAAGCTCAAGTACATACTCAACCTATTTTTTTTTTCTCAAGCACACATTTCAATCTCTGGGATTCTTGAAGACCCAATAATACTCGAGATTCGAACCTAGAACCGCACAAAAATATAGCCTTGCTCTGACGCTATTGCCTCCACTTGACCAATTAAAAGGCACTCCGATTTATATCTTGGCATAGTCAAACCGTTTTTGTCATTTCTTGAATTCAACACAAAGCTACAGACAATTTTAAATCGTTCGTCAAAACAGTAATAAAAAGTCCTTGTCGTTGTCACTCAAGAAAAACAAAACAACAAGCTCAATAGGTCAAGTACGAGAATCCTCCATTATAATAGAATCCTTCTAAATACGAGCAAGAGTTCCGTACCTACAAAATACCGTTCACTGAGCCCCTGGCATGAACGCGCGGCGTAGATGTCACTGTAGAGTTGTGAACTTTGTTAGTTTAGTTAGAATCCGTCAACCCCAACACAAGTATTTTTATTCACTTACTGGGGCTGTCTCAACTCATGTATATTATGTAACTTTTGAAACTTAATAAACTTTTTTTTTTATCGATTTTAAACTGTCGAAAAATGTGAACTGCAACAAAACATTTACAATTAACGCATTATTTTCGATAATTGATAATCCATCCATTGGTAACCGACAAATTGTGAACTGGAATGAAAGTTGCTTCCGACGTAACGCACCTTGCGCGAATACTAAGTAGCCTGCCTAGCTGAGAGCAACTTGGAAGTAGCGCTCGACGACCGCTGCCGCGGCACTGCTCGCTTCGCTAGCTCGGCTCGCGCGCTGTTGGTCGCAGTTCTAACCTAACCTAACTCATGTCAGTTTATAATCTAACAGAAGTAATACCGATAGATTATAAACGAACGGTTCTTGCAATCGTGCGGTTACATCAACATAACGTAAATTCGAACGATATTTGGATTGAAATTGCAACTGTCCTGGTTTATATTTAAGTGGCAAGCTAAATTTGTATTACCCATAGATGTGAATATAGTCTTAAAACTAAGTTAATATTATGTGAGAAACGAGTTTTTTCCGCGCGTTTGTACTAGGCCCGCTGCTCCGTACAAAATACCGTTAACTGAATACCTTTCCTTTTCCCCAGTTTTATGTTTTCTCCTTGAATTTATGTGCCGGTTTGGTACAATCACAGATTCTAGATGCGACAGGCAAATGAAAACGTATCGCTCTGCCGGGGAATACTGTGTATTTCCAACTCCAACTTTATCAATTGATTTCCTTCCTCCCATAGGGATCTTGCGAGATACGGAACATTTTTATTTACTATAAATATTTATTTTATCACCTGTGCTGGATGCGATACGGAATTTTTGATTTTGTTCTCCAAATCTTGTCTCCGTGATTTGATTTTGGAAAGTGTAAATAAATTGGGGTGTGATGTGTCCATATTAAGAGCATGTTTAATGATAAATGTAAAGCTATAGGTATGTATAGGTTCTCAATCTCATAGCCATTCGAACATAGTATAATAAGTGATCAAACGAACTTATCTGTTATGAAGTTCGATCATTGTCATAATTAGGGCTTCGTTCAAAAGATATAATTAAACTTAATTAGTAGTTTCCTCACAACAGGACCACCAAGAGCTGAGAACAGAGTGCGTGTTTAATAATAAATATTTAGATAAAGGTATGTAAAGATTTTCATTCTGTTGTGATTCGAGCATAGTATAATGTCACTTAAGTTTACAGGATGTTCCCAAATTCGTGTTATTACTTCAAACCTTCGGATATCAGTATAGTGCGACGCATTTCAAGTTCTGGTCCGTTCCGTTTCCGTTTCAAGAGTAAACAAACCGTTATATTATACAACTCTCCTCGATCTGGAGACCAGATATGAAATCTAGTTGAAATAGAAATGAATCCTTACAACATCATTTGGACTTGGGTCCATGGGACATTCTTTCACTTCGAAATCTATACGTATTATAAATTAAAGTAGCTTTTGGTGTCTGTCTGTGAAACCACGATGTTCTTTTTAATTAGACAACGGATTCTATTCACTTGATAGAGTTGTGTTGGAATTGTGGTACAAACTGTGAAAAAAACTACTATTCAAAATAAACCGTGACTGCAGAATGGCGTGTCAGTGGACAAAAGAAATGTCAAATTATAAGAGATTACCGAACAATCATGCCTACGCCAGACCATTATGTCATTAATAATGAAATTACCAAATTCGAACAATATTTTTAGTGTCATAGTCTCATCGGAAGATCATAATGACCCCTTATAATCATTCAGTTTACTCAATCAAGGTGCTGGTTAGTTCCCGGTGTCGTCAGCTTAAGTAGGTAATAATTACGGTTAGAATTTATAGTACCTAGTTTTTTTTCCACAGAATATTATCATGAAACAATTCATAATAATATTCTCAAATAAAGGTTATAAAAACTAAAAATCAACTACGAAAAAAAAAGGTATAAACAATCATAAGGAATCAATTTAATGTGACATTACATTGCCTATTGATCGCCCGGTAACCACCGGGCGATCAATAGGCAATGTAATGTCACATTAAATCATAACAATCATAAGGAATCAATTTAATGTGACATTACATTGCCTATTGATCGCCCGGTGGTTACCGGGCGATCAATAAACTTCCAACGATACCTAATTTGTCAAATTATGATGAGCATTTTTATTTAGTTATTTTATTAAAGGTTGGTATGTTTGTATCAGGGTTGTGAGCTACATGTCCAATGACGAGTCCGCTTTGTCTCAGTCACAATCTACAGCTGGTTTTTTGCGATACTTAAATCACATCTGGCGCACCCCGAGCAGTTAGCTGAGCTACCATGTTATTGACTGCCTAATATCTGACATAGAATTAGCTCTCTTAATCGTAGTTCGTGCGTTCCGACTCATCACCTGGAGGCCTTTGTGAAGGAAGAATTTTGGCCGAAAGGTGTCATATATCGATGTTTTCGCGAAAGACTACATGACACCTCGACTCAGCGCAATACGTCGCAGACCCAACGTACTACTTAATGTTATTAATAATAATGTATTAGTTTATTATTTTGTACGAATAATTTGTGTATTTTATGTTTGGCCCTTAGTTGCCTGACAATAAAAGAATTATTATATTACTATTATTAGGCATGATTTAAAAAAGGAAAAAAGTATAATCTTTGGTGTTGAATGATATCTCAACAAAGAATTCTATAATCTTTACCAGCGGCATCAGTAAATCACTAAACGGTAGATACGTCAGCACCACGAGACGTTACATTCAGTAATAAATAAAGTAAGGGTTGCAATATCTTACGGATAGTGACAAGTTACTAACCCTTTTCTTTAAAAAAATCTTTGTCCAATGAAGACGGTTCGTTGGTCTAGTCTGGTTGGTAACCAATGTAGAGGTTTTAGGTTGGGATTAAGTTGGGTCGCAAGAACTACTGCTGAGCTTGAGGCTTTTTCAATTTATTTTTTGGGTGGGAAATTATCAAATAACTTCTCCCGCTCTAGGCGGAGCGGGAGGGCGTGTCAGACTCTTACTGATTAAAACCCACCCGTGTTCTTTCAGTTGCCTCTGTGTTGCCAGGTGCCACGGTTTCCCTTTCGGACTTTCCCGCGTCCCTGGCAGGCATCGGCCCTAGCGGGCCTCGTCAGTCATGCTGACATCTCTTTGAGGTGCGCGTGGAACCCAACGCGTCGTCGACCCCGGCCTGGTCCTTATCGGGGGCGAGCTACCCATTGGTCACCTGAGTCTGTCAATTTGCCAGATCCGGTTGATAGTAATCGACCGCCCCCATTTACATGGGACTAAAAAATATCTGGCAAAACGTGAGCGTACTATAGGTACACCTCTCCCTAACCTTGCGCGGATTACAGACGTGATGTTGTGTTGTGTTATTACGTAATACTAGTCTGAAAATAGTTTTGCTTCAGGGCAAAAGCCTCTTCTCATATACAAATGGAATAAGCATTTATCTTCCAACCAACGTTTAGATGATTATTTACGTATTATGTCCGTTAGTGACTTAAATTATATATTAAAGCACCAGATATGTTAAAACACACAAAAAAGCAACTGACTTCCAAAAAAACACAAAGTGAACCCACCTCACAAATTCGAATAACAATACTGAATAACAGTGACTGGAAGTTATTATAACATCATCAACATGGACTACGTGCGAAATATACGTATTTTAAGGGCACAAAAACTAACCGAGCAAAGCAAAAATAAATTATATGGGAGCACCTCTACCAAAATATGAAGAAAGAATTTTCATAATCGGTTCACAATTGACGAAAATATCGATGGATAAAAATTAAAAAAAAAAAAACTATGGAAGAACACAGAGCCTCTCCTTTTTGGAAGTCGTTTATAAAGTCGTATTAGATGCAATATGATGGGAATGCAACATGGGACTTAAACATAACTGGCAAAATGTGGGTGTACTAAAGGTACCTACACCTCTGCCCAACCCTTCGGGGAAGCAAGCCGTGATGTTATGTTATGAGTAGTTGCAATATTGAACATTAACCCCCAGAATATGTTGCTTAAAATTAAGAGACATTTATTCGTCAAAAAAATGTACCGTTTAGAAGACGTTATCTACTCATACTTATGGTTTATGATAACACATAAATTTTGGTACACAAAATTGTAGCAGCGCCCTGAAATATTTCTTTATTATTCGACATGCAATTGACAAACTTTCCACTTTATTAACTCCATTATCATCTCCCTCATTCATATAAACGGTTCACTTAGATAAAAGGCAACTGAAAATTTCATTAAACGTTAAAAGAACGGACGTACAACGTTTTAGCTCGACTATGAACATTGAACGGTAGTTAGAAGGGTAGTTTCCGACTCTAAATTTCTGCCAATGACAGTAGAAACTCTTTTAATTTAACGTTTTGAACGAACCCAAATACTTTTAACTGGTTGTACCTAAGTTAGTTTGAAAAAACTGCGGAGATAAATAGTCAGTCTGACATAGATAGGTATTAAAAGATCTTCAATCAAATTAAAGAGAATGCCTGATAACATTTCAATACGACGTTATTAACTAAGGTTAAGTAAAATTGTTTGTTAATGAAATCTCATCTTGTCGTCAATAAACCAATTGCCGATTAATTTACTGTAAAAAAATGAAAATAATACTGCTAGCTATTTGTCTCAATTCATAACTATTTACACGTCTTACTTAGACAAAAATCTAAATTATTATTATATTGAATAAAAAATTAAATAAAGTATGTACAAGTATTTATCGAAACTTAAAAAAGGTGGCAAGAGCTCATTGGGCATCAAAAAATTCCGATTAATTTGATTCATCTTCATTATCATGATCCTTGCCGAAATATGTGCACTGCTGGAAGTACGCATTCCCCAAGTATCGTACCATCGACCAGGTTGCCAGGTATCGTATTTGATTGATTGTTATTATTACAGGATATCTCAACAGCAATAATTACTGCTGATATTACCATCACAGATCGGATCAGGCTTTCAAACAGTGCAGGTGTGCCTTATAAAAAGTATGACTGTAAAAAAGTGATAGGATGCCCCAAAATGAACTGACAAGAATAAAAGTCTCTGTTGTCGAGTCACCTGAAAAGGCCATTAAAAAACTCCGAGATACTCCTGCATCAGTTTTTGGAAAATAGGTTGCACATTGGACTCGTAAAAAATGCTATCAAATATGAAAAATGACGTCAAACGAACGGAATTGGGTCCGCAGCACTGTAACCAAGTTATGATGTCGAATAGAGTCAGGTATACCAACTTTTGTAACCTGGATGTTTTTATTTTATGAAAACGAAAATTGCAATGTAAACTGCACTTTTTGGAGTTACAAGTAATTTTAATTAAATAATAACATGTTTGCTAAGTTGTGGTCAAAGATCGCATTGAATAGCACGCAATTCGAAAGGCCTACGTTCCAGCTAATGCCAATTTTAATGACATTTTACAGTTTTGAAATAGGAAAACTTTTTTTTTTTAACCATAACGCGAAAGCTCTTGGCCTGAATCTCACCTGATGATAAGTGATGATCAGACCGAAGGTGGAAGCGAGCTTCACCCGGAATCCTCTACGACAACGGAACTGGCTATCTTACCTCTTACTGCCGGAACACAACAATGCTGGTGACATTGTTGATATGGCTACAGACTTAGATAAGATGGTGGTAGCTAGCCAGGCGGACTTAAAACAAGCCCTACCACCAACCAAACCGTGCAGAAAATTTTGCCCCCACTGGGAATCGAACCCGGGACCTGGACCCTGGGTCTGAGACAGGTGGTCTAACCACTAGACCACAGAGAACAACGAATAACGTATTAGTAAAACATTAATAAATAAGATAACATCCCCGTAGGCGATAACGCTATTGTAGCGCAGCTGGTAAGCAAATATCGGTTACTGAGACTCCAATATATTTGGCAATGTTGATTCATTTTGTGTAGGTACGTCTTGGTTTATTTACTCATCTAAGATTACTCAAGGCATACCCAATGTGTAGTAGGCTCATAGCTACTGAATGCAATAAACCCCATGAACATGATTACCTCGTTCTCTCGATTGGCTCCCAATTTGCCCGGTAAAGCGAGGGAACTACCCTAATCTTTCATTCAAAGACCACTGACCTCAGCGAAATTAATCTTGCAAAAAAATACATTCATGTTTTTCTTTTATTCGACGAAGCATTTTCACAGCCAATATTTTTCTTAAAAAATGTTTATTTTTATTTTGATAAAATGTTTTTACCGAATCTTATTTTAATGTTCACTAACTCAACAGCAAACCAACATTATGTTTTTCAGTGCCCTGACGGGATTCATGTACAAAAATCGACAATTAATGTTTTGTAAAATGTTTAATGTGCATGAGCATGGGTAACTAGCTTCTTATTTTCTGACTGACCGACTCCTTGACAATTCAAAAGTGCCTGTAAATGGTTTAATTGAAATAAATGCTTTGAGTTTGAGTTTGAGATGAGAGAAAATAAATGAAAATTGTGAGCCTAAACCGTCTCCTCTATTTGCATTACGATGTGAATCCAAGAAGGCTACGCTTTAAAATATTCAGATACCTTTATTCAGCAAAAACACTTATCATACGCCGCGCCAAGATATTACAATAAAATAGTTTATTTATTCGTATAAAACCATAGCGAAAAGTGTGTCATAAATTCTGATTGTACCGCAGATAGTGAATAATAAATGACAGTCGTAAATCTTGTATGAAAACCCTATAAATCTAAACGGGTTGTTCTGTACAGGTTAACCGCAGACGAAACCGGGCTGAATCTGGCCGAAATTAACCCTAATTACGATTTCATTACTTTATTTTTGCGGTAACAGGGTCGGTTGCTCACGGCTGCCGATTAACGAATTCATAGATGCGTTTTATGTATACGCCCTTGTTTGATTTAAGGGTTCAGTAGGAATCGAAGTATGTAAAAATATCTGCCCTACTCATATGCACACATTTTCAATCATTTGTTTTAGATACCAACAGCTCCTTGTTGGAACATCTCACTTTAATAATTCTCGGTTGCAAAAATATTAAAACGTAGGCAGGAATCAAACCATAGGATAATCTACTATTTTCAGTTGAAAAAAATTAAACACAACGTCGTCGGTACCTTTTTTAGGGTTCCATAATCAACAAGGAACCCTTACAGTTTCGCCATGTCCGTCTGTTCGTTTGGCTGTCCGCAGTTTAGCTCAGAGACTCTTAGTACTAGAAAGATGTAATTTGCTATGGGTTTTTATTATATTAATCACGCCGACAAAGTGGTAAAATAAAATCTTGTAATGTGTTATTTTTTTCTGTCTTGGCCATGATGTGTTGTGTCGCTGGAAAGGGATCCGTTTGTGAAATATTAAGCTTTCAAGTGCAACTGTTATAGTCAAGTGTCCCCCCCCCCTCCCTTGCCAGCTAAATGCTTGGTTTTGGATATGTGAAAAAATTCACGGCAGTAGTATATTTATGTATAACGAAATTAAAAGGTTTTGTCCGCTCAACAAAGTAAATAACGCAAGGAATTTTGTTGAACTGTCAAAATGAAACAGATTATGATGGATCGTGTATTACACAATTAGGGTGCGGGTCCAGGCTTCCTCACCACTTTTTTACTTCACCGATGTAAACTACCTCAAAACTGAAAAACTAAATAGGCGTCTCTTTTGACCTAAAAAAGGTTGACCCAATAACTGAAAAATGCAGCCAATTAAGTCAACTCACGGGTCCATGCGTATGAAAAATAAAAACATTTTAATTGGAAATACGCACTGCTGCTTTTATGTGTGCTAATTAAAAGAGCCGTTTGCACGCTAATTAGTGCCAGTGATTAGTGAAAGTTTATGCCGCATTTAATGTTGAATAACTTTCAGGTGAATACTTTATTTACCCCAAAATATTAATATTTCAGTGAAATAACATAACATTAAACAGAAATAATTTTTCATTTTTATAACGTAACTAGCTGCCCATCCCGGCTTCGTACGGGTAGCACTAAGTACCTACTTATCTACAGCGCACCTACATTCCTACCCTACCTACCTACATACATACCTACGTATCTACATAACTACCTACCTACGGTATGTAGGTAGGTAGTTAGGTAGTTGCCTACATACCTACCAACCTACCTACCTACCTAAATACCTATCTACCTACATAAATACATACCTACCTATCTACCTACATAAATACATACCTACCTATCTACCTACCTACGTACCTATTAAAAAAGAGTTGATAATTATCAAAAGCAGTTTTTGTAGGAACTATTATTTTCTTATTTCCCACAATTCTGACGTGTCGATTGTACCCAGAACGAACGTGTTCTATCACAAAAAGTAATCGTAATCTTATTATCAAAATATAATGTAAATAACACAATAATGGCAGCCGAAGCTTGTATTCTAGCTCTCTTTATTAGTTTTCTAATCAAAACGTTTCAAATAATATTTTGACAGAAAAAACCTTAATTATTTCAATCTTATTTTCATTACAACGCTACTATTGAAATATCTTAATTAATTATTTAATTTCAAATACTTAGCGAATCCATCATTTGGAATCCACTTTTGGGAGAAAAATAAACTTGTTCAAATAAAAGCTCTTTCATTGCTGTCGACATAAAAGGCGAAATCCTCTCGAATTAATTTATATTGTTGACGGAATTGGTCTCAATACGAGCGTAAAGCGATAATTGCATAGGCATAATAGTGGATAGTGCTTTCTTTTTCATGATATAAGAATATGAACTGCGGTTTTACCATTCTGTAAGCCTTCGGGAGACATAGCTTGCAGGACAGATGGCCGATGGGGCCGAAAGGTTCTTGAAAAACGACCGCGTACCGGAAGGTTGCGTTGGAAGACCTCCCTCAAAGTGGCCCTTATGAAGTCTGTACGAATCCACTTGATGCAAGAAGCACAGGATCTGTCGATGTGGCGAGGCTTGAGAGAGGCCTATATCCAGCTGTGGCCATCTTTCGATTGCGATGAAGAGGGCAGATGGAGCTGATAAAACTTATTACCGTTACTTTACATTGGGGACACCTTCGGGAGGGGAAAACCTTGTAGCAAGAGATGTAAATGGAACATTTTAAGCCTTAACTTTTCTAATTTTATCGATATTTTCAGTCCCGCTAAATGTCGAACCAAGTCTTATTCAAAATAAGACTATGCTATTCTAAAAAGTCCCATCGAAAAACCTGTAAATTGAAAGCGATGTCGTGTAAAAGATCTATGAAAACGCCAATTAGTCTGAGTGAAAAGTACACTTTTTAATTCTACTGACAATATTCCAAAGTGACGCGGGCACTTTATTAAAATTAGCTTTTACGCTGCCACGATGTTTTTTACTTCGTCGTTAATTGGATTATTGGATGCTCATCTCGAGCACTCAAAGTTCCTTGTGATGAGATGAAAAAATTAAAGCTGGCAACATTGAAAAATATTCGAGTTTCTGCGAAGTTGTTTTTTTTTAAATTTCTATGATACTTTTATGCAAAAAAAGTACCGAGGGCAAATGATTTTTACAAGTAGGTAAGTAAATGTTTTTATTATAAACTAGCTTCACCCCGCGGTTTCACAAGCATAAGTCTCGATAGCGACTGCCTATCTGACCTCCACAACCCAGTAATTGGGTAATACGATACCCTTTGGTAAGACTGGTTGTCAGACTTTCGGGCTTCTGACGACTCGTAACGACTGTCAAAAATCCACGAATGACAACCGGGACCAACGGCTTAACGTGCTTTCCGAGGCACGGAGGAGTCTCGGTATGTAAAGATGGTCACCCATCCACGGACCAACCTCGGCAAGCGTAGCTTAACCTGATAGATCGACCCGTGTGGCTGTTGTGTGTTACTTAGCCACGAGCTCCTCGATCTCTTGATCCCGTTAGAATATCGGGTTTTAAAGTATCCTATGTCCTAACCCAAGTCATGGTCTACCCGTGGGCTAAATTTCATCCAAATCCGTTCAGCCATTTTAGCTTGAAAGCGTGACAAAGAAACTCACTTTCACATTTATAATATTAGTTAGGATTTCCTGGAATTCCTAAAAAATAAACTAGAAGCACTCTGTATCCCTTTCTTTTCTATAAATATTCTGCTGACACAAATTCCATCAATTGCAATACCATAAAAAATACAAATTGAAACGGTATTCATTTATATTTCAGCATCTTCGTACCAAAACAAACCAAAACCTTTTAACAAAAACATTTTCAGAATGAAATAAATTGATCAGTTTTGAAACAAACAACAGATCTTTATCCCGAACGGAATTCACACAAAAATAATAACAGTTTGGAAACAATATCGTGCAGATGACGAATTGGTACAAATAAACATTGTTTTTGGAGTACGTGACTGTTGGACAAAGGATACTTTTGCACAATATTGCGCCACAATTTTACAGTTTCCACACTTTTTTGTTTAGGTATAATCTGACGCTAATTTTTTCCTTGGATTGACATTTATGACTAGTTTTGCTTTTGGAAAAATGCCCCAAATATTCAACTATTCAATAAGATCTAGAGATTATTTTAATAGCTATACTAGCAACCCGCCCCCCGTTTCGCACGCTTTTTACGACGTGACATAGGAAGATTAGATTGATTCATTATAATTCAGTTTAATAGTAATTTAATATACATAAAAACCTTTCGAAATAAATTCTCAAAATGATGAAAAATCCGTTGCGTAGTTTAGAAGAACAGCGTCACACAGATAAACACGAAAAGCGACTTTAATATACAAAAAGTTTCAATTTATGAACAATTCCCGCATTTTGATTGAGAACCGTCTAAAACTTAATTTCAAGGCGTGCGAAGGGTTAAAAAAAAACACTTGTTCTATATTTCGGGAAACGTCACAATTTCATTTCTCTGTATAATAGAAGTAACAGTTTTTTTAATATTTTAATTTCCCATTTAATCGAAACAGTAAAATCCACCGGGAAGGCTTGAATGAAAAACTTTTAATCTGAAATTAATAATACTTCGACATGTAATTAATGAACTTCATTCATAGCAATGAACAGAATAGCTTCACAAACATGACTATATTCGTACCAATCTTGAATAAGTTACACACAAGTTAATGTCAACTCTTGTTTGATGATCAAGTTAAATGTACCAAAACTTTATAATTGAGTACGTTTCCAACAAAATTCGTTGCTTATTGTTCAAATTGTGCTATCTAGTGTGTAACATCATTCAGCGTATCTTCCAAGTTTCAAGCCCAGAGGTAATTGACTGAACTTTGTCGGTTGAAAGTATGTGAAGTTTAAGACACTAGTTTGATGCAATTTGCAAGTAAATGCATCCATATTGTTTCCCTAAAGGCGTGGGAGTTTGAGACGAGAAAGATAGTGGGTGTGAAATGCCATAGCAATGTAACCTTTATGTTTATTTACTGCCTTTAAGCAAAGTAATATTACTGTGGGAATCATGTGTAACTTACACAAGGCACTTCTCGCAAAATTAGTTGTTCGTTCTTTGTAATTCAACATGTAATTTGTTGTATTCCTGTAAGGTTCTGAAGCTGAACGCCCACGAAGCTCAATTCAAATGTAAAACACACAAACGCCTCCGTTTTGGATGATGATATCAAAGTGCTTATAGAAATAAACTTAAGTAAATACAACAGAAGGAAACGCTAATATTATATTGCTATATTAAAATAAACAATCGTGAAAGCGTACAGGCTCATTTACACGGGGAAAGTTTATCGCGTCGAATAGGCGATAATCTTAACCGCTGAAGTACCGCGCCTTGCATGAACAGTACATGCAATACATGCATGTTGAGAGGCGAAGATCGCCTCGCTTTTGAAAAAATTGGAACAATGAAAATTTAATTTCGAATTATCTAATATCTGCAAAAAAAATCGCCTTACGAGGGAACATAATCATAGGTAATTGATGCCGACATTTGATGGCGACATGGCAACCATCCTATGAAACTCGCGTGGACATTCTCACGTCACGACGCGCGAGGAACTTCCTTTGAGTAAATGTGCCATAACACCCGAAGATTTGCCGCTGAAATGTACTTCCTGGAACATTAACTAAGTTTATCCACGTCTAATTATTAAGTTTGTTTGAAATATCGTTTCCATCGCAACAAAAACTTTTGTTAATGAATGTTGGCGAAGAGAGATATAATAATTATACTTCAGGATGTTGAACTGTTTCAATTGTTTCGTATACTTTGGTTTTCGTACTAAGATTAATATAAATCTTCTGTCTTTCAGTGAAATGTAGACAGGAACCTAGCGTGGGTTTAAATTATTATTTGATATTCTTCATCTCTTAGGTGCCGTGGCTTATTTTTAATTTTGGAATGGTTTTTTTATTTTTATCTACGGACGCTTTTATCATGCTCGTCTTTCTACATTGTTCTCACATGTATTATTTCAACAAGAATGATAGTAACAAATTTTTGTGTGTCTGTGGAGTTTCTTTCCCGTTCTTCTCCATAGGTACCTATTGCGCTTTGGAATGGGCAACTAGCTTCATATTTTCTGACTGACTGACTCCTTGACAATTCAAAATTGCCTGTAAATGGTTTAAGTGAAATAAATTGCTAATAGCTTTGAGTTTGAGATCTGTTTTAAATGATGTTTGATTTACATTCTGTATTTTATATTAGAGAAGCTTGCTTTAATGATGACATATTTCTTATTCTTGGTAATGTATATGGTAGATTAGATGACATCACATGGGGCTCTACGTCATGTGTAGGTATGCCGTAAAGGCAGCTAAAAGGATTGGCAGCACCGCAGATTTAAGTGCTAATAACATTTTTACACGCGAACTTACCTGTGTGAAAAACCGTGAAAATCAAAAGATCTGATGTAAAACTAGGTTAGTAAAGTTATTATTTCATGACATCAGAAGACAAGTCGTCTAATAAATTATGCTCAGTTACAATAATATAATATAATGCATAAGTCTGAATGTAGGAATATCGGGATAAAAAGTATCCTATGTCCTAATCCAGGTCATGGTCTATCCATGTTCCAAATTTCATCCAAATCCGTGCAGCCGTTTTAGCGTGAAAGCGTAAGAAACAAAGAAACTCAGTTCGCATTTATAATATTAGTTAGGATGAGCAATCTAGCAGCTTGTTAACAAGACGATTAAACATCACCAAATCAAGCAATTTGTATGGATTATTTACAATAAACCCATAATAGAGGTCAAATTGTTTGTCACAAACGACCCGTTTACCCTTAATTACCCGCCGCCCATATCTAAGCAAGTGCGTAAAGTTCAAATATTTTTATAAAATTATTAACAAAACTCTTTAATTAGCACGAACTCCTCCGTAAACATAAATTATTTAAAATCCTGAATTTCTTAAGTACACTGCTATCCAAATTTATTCCTCAAGGAAAGAGAAAAAGTGGGTTTTATTAAAAAAGTTCTAACGCGAGGACAAACGACCACCACGAATGATCTAACCCCACGTCCTATTTAAAAGCGATCGTCGCGCGACTACGCGATCATCGGGTTCATTATGTCTGGACATCGGAAAACCGGAAAGCCGCCCTTTGTCGGCGCACCACGCGCTCAGTTTCACCGAGCAAAAAGTGACATTATGAGCGCGACGATCGCGTACTCACGCGTCGATTGCTTTTAAAAAGGACGCGGAAGTTAAAGCACACGTAAAAGAACACGTACAGTGCTTATACATGTGATATACTCCAGACCCCACGCGCCTAATCTCCTCTCGACTAGTTTAGTTCCTACATTCGTCGCGCGGCCGCCCGCGCGCGGTGCCGCGAGCGGCTTCGCGTCGCCGCGGGCAGAACCACCGACAAGACGCACGTGGCGCGCGGCCGCTCGTATCACCGCGGGCGGCCTCGCGACCTTTGCGAGCTTTTCAAGCGAAACTGGTATTTTCAGAATGTAGATAAAGTTTAAAATTATTTCACACTGAAAGTGCTCGCCGCGTCGCTGCCGGCCGCTACCATTCGGTGTGACTCGGCCCTTAGGATACAACGGATATCAGTCAATATAATCCTTAATTTTTCATCTTAATGTGTAGTCTGAAAACCTAATCATATTCACTTTAATGGTTATTGAAAACTGTTCAATACGACGTTTTTATTGTTTCAGATATTAATGGAGTTGGTTCCGATTACCATTGGCGTCGTCATATGTCTGGGCCGTAATTTTAAACTGAGAGCCGATAACACGTTATTGAGCCCATTAATTGTTGAACTGAAATTGCTTGGCAAACTCATAAAACGTCTGCAATTTTGACGCATTTTTAATTGTGTAAATAGGTACCTACTTTTGGTAAGACGAAATTTAAATAAGGTGAAAGACAAAAATGTATATCTAACTAAATTGGATACAACAGTAAAACTAAATTAAGAAAGTAATAGAATGGATGTCCTTGCTTTATTTTCTACTAGAACAAAGTTTTAGTAAATTCCATTCTACCAAAGCTTTATTATTAGTGCGGGACTCATCTTATTCAAATAGAGCGTATTTTGAGGAGTTTTACAGACAAAAAGATAGAAATAGCATAGCATATAGCACTTATATAGAAATAGGTTTAAATTTTCCAGCTCTCCAATCAGCTAATACCTAAATTGATATTGAATAGCCGTAGTTATCAGCACCAGCTCTCAGTATTCAATCGAAAATTCACGTCCTAACGATTGAAAGACTTGAAATTGAAATCAACGGAATTCTTTTGATGCAATTTGCCGTGTGAAGCGACGCGACGGATTTTAACGAATGGCATCATGGTCCTGACGATACTAAGGGCGATGAACCCTAATGGTCTTCGTAGGCCCTTGATTCGCCTCATCGGAATAATCTTGGTCCTTTTTTAAGCAATCTCTTCTCGACGATTTTTTGAAGTAAGCTTAAGCTTATCGGTCGGAATAAACAGAGCTCGAAATTAGATTGCGGCCTGAGTAAGTAGGTATCTGGATGTAGATTAGTTTTTTGGAATATTTTTATTCTAAATGACACACTGGGCTGGACACGTTTGCTGTACGTCGAACGAGTCATGGGCCAAATCTACCAGCATGTGGGTCCCAGAAAACGTCTGTCGACATCGAGGTAGATCCAGGAGAAGATGGCGGGACGTGGTTGACGCCTACAGACAGGATTGATCCACACTCAACAAAGAGAGGATTGGAAAGGAGACAGAGAGGCCTTTGCCCTGCAGTGGGACAACACAAACTAAAAATAATAATTATACAGGATGTCTCAAACTTAATGAAAGGTCCAAAGGCAAAAGAGGTAAAGCGACCTATCATTGAAAAAAAATCGTTGCTAAATGCGTTGGTATTTTTGTTTATGGTTCCGGTAATACTTTGATGTGTTATTTTGGTTACCTACCTTATCTGTAACTACAGAGTCAAATTAAATTAGCTAGAGAAACTTCGCAGACGTGTGATATCGAGATCATGACAATGATAAAATAATAAAAAATTGGGTATATTTTTTGTGGGATCATCCATCGATTCTAGTTAGTGAAGGCACTTCAAAAATCAGTTTCAAAAATCGGAGTTTTTTGTGTAAACTTCGCACACGGTTTCAATATCTAACCACGATAAAACAAAAGAAAACAGATTTTCTCAACTCAAATTCCAAGTAACAAAACTACGAGCGGTCGTTGACCCCAAAAAAACCCCAAAAAAAGCCCAAATTATTTTGATTTTTATTTGATCGTGTTAAGATACCTATTGATACTCATCACATCTGTAGAGTTTCACTAGCTAATTTTATTTGACTATTATATAGTTTTTAACTGGATATAATCAAGACTTTTTATTTCAAATCACACCACGAAAAAGCTTGTGCTAATCTAAAACGCAAATCTCGAAAAAACAAGACGCCCGCCATAATCTTGAACCCCATTTACGTCAGACAGAACTCAAACCGCACGTAAAATTAAACAACTTCTTTATGTCAAAATTATTTCCAACGACCCTTAATTTTGGAGAAAACTGTGACAAAAAGAAAGAAAGAAATGAGCCATCGTAATAATGCCATCACTAACGGTCCTTGATCCAAATGTAGCTATTGTATCAAAATGGCCACACCTCCAAGAAAATTTAGATTTTATACAAAATTTGCGTGAACGACGTGTAATTTTACAAAATGACGTGTATAAAATTTGCAGGATGACGTCATTTTATGTATATTTTTCGTATGTAAATTCCGACTCGGCTGTATACGTTTTACATAAATTTTAATGGTGTGGAGCTTGAACCTACGTGTTGCTCTGTAATGTCTATACTAACATGAATCTCGGAAGATCATTTGAATGCATGTAGGTAATAACAGTATTTTAGCATGCCATCAAAATGTAATTGGGAAATCAGGTGTTATGTGCTCGGAGAATAGCCCCAGCTTCCCGTGGGCGTAATAAAAGATGACTAAAGAATTATCTACGATCACATTAGGGGAGCCAACAATCTCTATTCGATACTATAACATCATACGGCTCTCCGATGTTCCTGACTTCTTCGACTCAGCTTCTAACAATCCTGTGTCTAGGAAAATACCTAAAAGACTACTAAAAAAATTCTCACTACTACGTAAAATAATAAATTACACACATTTAAAACCTTACAGTCCAATTTAAAGGTAAGTAAGAAACAATTGAACTCAACAAAATAATGTCGTAAAATAATGGAAGACAGGTCAATTACAAGACTCCAATTAAATTGTTTCCAGTACAAGTCACACTGCGGTCCTCTCAATAACCCTCTTTGGATTGAAGATCAAAACGACAATATTTGAGTGCGCTCTGTACAAGACACGGGTTATTGTTATTCGAATATAAAGTAATTGCGATGTCTACAGCCAATCTTGAGATGGAAATGGATTTAATATAGTTATGGTTTTCTGTTTCCGTACACAAACAATCGTAAAAGGCCACGGAATAGAGTTCGGATAGAACAGCGTCGATATCGAACTTTATTCATGGAATGCATATGAGAATATTAAATATGTCGGAGCGTCATCAGGATTTATTCCATTAGAATCAAGCATCATGTGGGCAGAAGATGGGTTTCGTGCAATGAAAACACACTCGGTGCGATACACGGCGTTTATTGAAACAAACACTATCACAAATTACAATTTAATCACAATAACTGAGCACAACGAATCGAGTACAGTTTCGCGACGTGTTAACTCCGATGCGATCAGACACTGAATGGCCTGCTCGCCGTGGACTTAAACATCACGACTCTGTAGCGCGCTTTAGGTGTGGGTAGATCACGTGATGTCATCATTGGCGCGCTTGCGATTCGACTAATGACCGTCTCCGACAAATATATTAATATTCCACGTTACCTATTATATTTAAATATATGAAAAAATAGGTAACGTATGGAAATATCAGTCCATACATAAAATAAATCAAAGAAATTGCGATGATAAGATTTAAAATAAGTAGATAATGGTTATATTATTCGGACAACTGTAGTGACCTTTGTTTTATCACCATCATTTCAGCCGAAAGATGGATATAAGTAAGCCTCCCCCAAACGTCTCCAAATCGTTCGGTCCTATGCTTCTTGCATCCAGCGGATGCGCACGGCTTTCACACGGTCACAAGGTCAACGGTCCTCTTTGTGGGAGGCGTTGATCCAAAACCATTCGACAAAAAAAAGGTAAAAATAATGGATAAAAAATAAAAATAAATAAGTCGCAGTTATGTGTAGCCTACTTCCTAAAAAGCACGAGAAATGCTAAAACATTCAGGTATGTCAATAATAGTTAGTAACAAAACTAAATCTATGCAGAAACTACATTCATCAGCTTACCCATTGTTTTTCTCAATGTTTTTCCGAGCTGAAATATGGAAATGTCCTGGCAGTGTGGTTAAGACAGATTCCCGATAGTTGGCCCGATACTCCTAAAAGGTCTTTGTAGTAATGGGATGATAAGCCGGTAATAGGATTACTGGCTGAAACTAGTAGACATATCTACGGTAAAATCAATCTTCAAAATGTTTGGGGCTTAAATCTGGATTTTGCTTCGAAGAAAGTTTGAGTGCCTTATCAATGAGTAACTTATGATGAACCTGTCGTAGAGTCTTAAAAGTCTTATAACTTTATTTGATAAAATGAATTAATTCCTTTAGATTATTCGAAAGCACATTTAGAAACTAGATTTTTTTTACTTCGATGAGTATTTTTTAATGAATAAAAAATATTATGAGGATACAAACATTTATAAATTATTGGAACCTACATAAGGAGGGGTAACCAATAACCTGTATAATTATCTATGTTGAGTGCTACAAGGACCTTTTGGCGCCTGAATGACAGTCACAGGAGGTCGTTGTTCGTAAACATTCGTGAAATTGCCACAGAAATTGTTTTGCCAAAACAAGATAGCGGCGTTAGTTCCGATTTCGGCCACGCGCCAAAATAATCTTGTAGCATTGTTTATCTATTATTAACTACGCATATTGAAAGAGCTCACTGGATAAGTTTTTCACCATTATATTTTTTTTATTAATCATTATAACGTGTCACTAGGTGATATATAATGCCGATACCGCTCTTTTTTTTAATACGTTTTCAGATACTCGATTCGATGCGTTTTTCCGGAATTGAAACTCGATAGGAATCGGTACCGAGAATCGAGTGTTAATGCTTCCATTGTTTCTCTTTTGAGAGTATTTTATTGGAGAACGTTCCGATTCAAGTACGATAATACTATTGTACGAATTGTACTTGCAATTTATAATGAATCGATTATAAATTGCATGTAGTCTTTGTTCTTTTATGTCTCGTTTCTGTAAATGTATTGGATTTAAAGAGGCTTTTAATGTGTGTTCGTCTGGTGGATCGGTTATTGATATTGCTGATTGGCTACTCTTCATACCATATAAGCGTACACGCTAATCTCCGAAGCCACCCAAGCGATTTCAATTTTTTTTGTGAATGTCAGCTGGAATAGGATACCTAGATATTTTTGACCCGATAGGTTAGATAATAAGTTAAGTTTTGTTGTCGAGATGACAAACCATGCGAAGCAGGGGCGGATAGCTAGTTGTCTTATGAACTGTGCGATTACGTTTAAAACGGTAGCTCAAAACTTAGCCGCTTTTTTAAGTAATATTATTACTTAAAAAAAGAACTCCGGCAGACTACCTACCATGTTGTTTCATTCTCAGGGGCTCAGGACTTAACTTAATATGATTATAATTCCTTTCAGAATAAATACCTATAGACACAGACTACTGTTAAATAAAACGCTTGTGTCAAATAATACCAAACAATTTTAAATCTGGTGTATTTTCATAAATTATGTTTATTTGTTGTTGAATATGTTGTAATGGGTAACATTAGGTACCGTAACTTTCCCTAACTTTGCCTCGCGTCCATAGTTTGCCTAGAATGAAAAAGATGTAATATCTTGTTCATTTTACTTGAATGGCAATCGAAACTTTAAGAATATATAATTAATTAAAGTTTTCGATTGCCATACAAGTAAAATGAACAAGATATTACATCTTTTTCATTCTAGGAAAACTATGGACGCGAGGCAAAGTTAGGGCAGTTGACCGGTATCTATTAATTATTGTAACAGCTAATCAATTTTCACGCTTCACCCGTAAGACCTAGGCCAAATATTTTTTTAATACCTATTCGGATAGCTCATAAACAAGGTGCCATATTTTTTTATTTTAAATCCGCTTTCGTGGGTACTCTGGTGTTATACCTACACTGTTATTACAATATAGGTAAGTTTATTCAGCTGGTAAAATTTATATGGATTTGTATTTATTTTACACGAGTATTTAAATTTATTGTAAATAGAAAAAGAAAAGATTATTCCATAATTAATTCAGTTTCGTTTAAAAAGGAATTTATTTATCGACGAAAAAATACTATTTTGTGTGTGCATTTTTTTTATGTTACCCTTATTGCTTGATCATTTCAGATTTTTTGACATTATATCGAGTCGTGGTTAACCAACAATTTTGTGTGCGCCTTCTAGTTAAAAGGTTGAACTATCTCTTGTGTGAGAGTTAAGCATAAATAAACTCATTATCCTACGTGGACTTATTTTAACCAGTGATCTAACACCACCTACCATTTAGTTCCATTCTCACTGGATTACTATTTAAAAAAAAAACATAAGAAAGTGTATTGGTCATGGTCATAAAAGTGTCACAATCATTACCTTATAACTCTGTTTTCAATTAACTACAAGACAAACACCCCAATTCAATCGACACGTCCACACCACTATCGATAAGGGTTCACCCACATTACGTGTCTAAACAAACATTCGATCACTGCGAAGACAATAAAAATTGCAGCTTACCAACAGACACACAGCCTATGTTACGTGAAAGTTTTATGGCCCACCCTTATTGGCCAAGGAATGGCTTTATTGCGCTTTTGATATGGATCTTAGGGCGTATTCTGTTCAGCGAAATTCACGACATGGGAGTTTTAGGATAGTGAGTTGGCCTGCTTTGTTTTAATCCAGTCGTGTGTCAGATAGTCGATCGAAGGCAATAATTTACTTATCAACATAATAGTGACCATTTTATTCAAGTTAATTAATGCCAGGGACACTGACTCTTGACACTGGTCAGTTTCATACTATCGAATATACAGGTATGTCAAACGTTGTAGTCCAAAGGCAAATAAGGTAAAGTGAAGGGGTATACCTATCATTAAAAAAGAAATTTACACTTCCACTTGGATTTTTTGACCCTGTGAACATAATTTATTTAACGAGTTCAACTGGAACTCGTTACGTCGAAAATTCGAAAATCATCGTCGAAAAATCCATGTGGAAGTGTAAATTTATTGAAAATAATAATAGCGATATTTACTGAAATGTTCAGAATATCCCACTTTTTAACCCTTTTTTATTATGATAGGTGAACCCCTTCGCTTTACCTTATTTGCGTTTGGACCAATACGTTTGAGACACCGTGTATGTTTTGCGAATTTAATCCCTACTACTACTAGAAATTGTCCAATTGACAGATATAAGGAACGCATTCGCTCGACGGCCAGACTGTAACTGTTACCAAACTTGACACCTTACGTCAATTTACCGTGTTATTGCTGCATCATACAACCATCAAAGACAGTGTTTTTATATACCTACAGGCAATATTTCAATCGGTATTCAATTTGCTTACCAATAAATTTCCCAGATTTTGCAATCCATCCAATCAATCAATAAAATCTCCTTTCAGCTTCTGCCCAGCTGGCTAATGAAAGTGTGGCCTGTTCTTACGACATGGAATCAAAAGAAGGTTTATAATCTATTTAATAAAAATCGTAAATTAATTCGCTAACAGACATCTCCCAACCTAAACTAGGTGTAGAAGCATGAATTTGCACAAGAGTTCCTTACAATTTAGTAGCTGCGCCCCGCGGTTTCACTCGCATAAGTCTCGATCCCGTGGGAATATCGGGATAAAAGGTATCCTATATGCTTTTCCAGGTCATGGTCTACCCATAAGCCAAATTTCATCAAAATCTGTTCAGCCGTTTTAGCGCGAAAGCAACAAACAAACTCACTTTTGCATTTTGTCATATTAGTTAGGATTAAGATTATAAGGAACCTGAGCCCTAAGGAAAGATTTTTCAAAATTCATCCTCTGTAAGGGGTTAAATATCCTATAATATAGGGGGGGGCCAGATACGCCACCTACATACCCACCCACATATCACCAGACACGCTTTTGAAATGATAGTCCTGCCTTACTACTCTTAACCTTTGGTGAACGTAGATCCACGCGAGACACAATGGATTTTTAATTGTGTCCATAATTACGGCATACGAAAGGTTAAGGGTGCTGGTGAGTGAGATTATTTTTGGCTATGATCACACAACACAGAATTTTACGAATATTTTAATACCTACTCAGAATAAGATCTCCCATAAATATCCACTACTGTCCGTAATTGTGTGCGATAAGAAAACCACGTTGGAACGTTGGCGCATTTGCCAAACAGTGACCAATGTAAACCAACTTTATCCCAGCTTGTTATTTTATTCATGCCAGCAAGATTATTATATATTTACCTCTGTACCGAAATGTCGGTATTTGCCTCTCTATTACCCTTTGCGAATGACCAGTGCCCCGGTTCGGGTACTTCGTTCCTACAAATTGTTTATTAAGATTAGAATTTATAATTACACTAGTTTCTGCCCCCGGCTTCGCCCGTGTTGATGTATTAAACATGTTTTTATGATTTTAAATGGCTAGCTTAAAAATAATTTATTTCACCATTAATTTTAAATACTGTAGCGCAGCCTTTGACCACGTAATAACTACATATTAGCTAAGTTTTAATATAACTTAAAATTGTGATAATTTACATAAAAGCGGGTGGACAATTTTAATGAAATAAATAATTATTACCTCAAGATACGGAGTCGTGACTATATTTCCTTTATCTCTTATAATTTATTTTTTATGTTTTTATTAATCATTTTAAGATCATCCCCTGTAATTTTACGAACTAATTATCCCAACTAAATAAATGCTATGTTTCTCATACAGATTTTCATCTCCTATTTTTAATACATAAAGTAGCCTATTTTTATCCCCAGGATGACATCTATATCTCCTTGCCAAAATTAATCGAAATCCGTTCAGTGGTTTAGGCGTGAAAGGTACAGACAGACATAATTACTTTCGAATTTATATTAGTATCACTAAATGGAATTATGGATTAATCTAAACAACGGTCCACACTTTGAGGAAGGTTATATTTACAACCAGAATGAATGGATGAATGTGATGCCTGCTTTAATTTAAATCAGCACCCTAATTGCGTATTATACGATCAATCACATTCTGAATCGTTTTGAAACAGATTGCTAATCCATTACTTCATAAGTTCGAAAAAAAAAACTGCACAACAACGTAAAAAACGCAATAAATTTTGTTGAACTGTCAAAATGAAACAGTTTACGTTTACGAAAATATATTACGCAATTAGATAGAAGTAATGACAAAAGCGTGTACCTGCAGGAGAAGGTTATCTTTGACCTACTGACAGTTAGCCTAATGATAGATTATAAATACCTCTTCCTTGATAAAGCAGTTTATGACGAAAAGCAACGCGTTCTCTGCAAAAAATTACCATCACTTATCCGTTTATTATGAAACACATAACAACATAATATCACACCTGTGATCCCCGAAAGGTGCGGCAGAGGTATATCTATGTTCAACACATTTCACCAGTTAACTATACGTTTAACTTCCATGTAAGCGTCTGTTAAAAGTTCAACTCACAGCAAACACTTTCGCTCAGTGCTATTATCAATTTTTGAGAATGTCACTATCTTTAAGAAAGAAAGAAAAATGCGGTTATTGGCATTACAACAGAAAAATACAACAGGAACGTCTTCCTGCATAATGATAGGTGACATCCATACATCATTATTTTGTTTTCTAATCAGAAAAGTTTGACCCTATCTTAACGGCAATGTACTAAAGAACATGAAGAACAAAATGATATATTCTAAAAATATTTTCAACTACACATAATATAATTTCTAAACTGAAACCGGCCGACGTTAACAAGGATTAAGTTAGTAATTTGTTTGAAACTCTCACTTTCACCGCGTTCTAGTTAACAACGGTACGTTTAAATGTGGTTTAGAACACTGAGAATGAATAATTAATTTTATTCCGCACTGAGTGGCGTCGGTTGCATGTTTTCAGAGTCTCGTGATTTCAGGAATTCTAATCTGTTTATAAAAAGGGAAGTGAGCAGTGTAGTTTATCTTTTTAATAGTTAGGTAAATACTATCTCATGAAAGTCAGCAGTGCGGTCGCTGTCACTAATGTCAACTGTCAGTTTACCGCGAATGGTGGGAAAGTGGGAAACAGTTGAAGGTGAGGTGGTACCTGCATAGGAGGCTTGGTGTGGTGATGAGTCAGTGTAGTGATATTTGCAGCTTAAATACGGGATCAACAGAATTCTGCAAGCAGTATTTTAAGGTTGATAAATATAGAAGAAAATAAGCCTAGACGGCTGCATAATAAATAACGCCTTGATCGGCTCACCAAGCGATTAATTATGTTAACGTTCAGCTCTACCACAGGTCAAAGCTTCCATGTAAACCGGTTATTATAACAAAGTTCGAAATATCATCAGAGTGAATACTGTACCTGCCCTAAGATTCAGATGAAAACGAGCTATCTACACCCTGTAGATATATTCCATAAAACCCTTATCACCGCGTGACAGCTGGATTTGTACGGATGATGAAATGCTGAAAATGGAAGGTACTGTACTAACAACGCCGGCATTAAAACAAACGAACCAAAAATAATTTAATATTGTTGTCCCTGTAAAAATAATTGTTATCATCCTAAATAACATTTAAAACGAAACATGAAATTAACCTTTGAAATCCGGCCCAGAACATAAACAAATTTATCAAATGAAACGTACGCCTAATGTTGGGCACTTTATTTTCATAGGACAGCGAACCTGGCCGAGGTAGGTAATGAAAAAATAACACTGAGGTATCGATTTTACGTCGTTCCACAAGTGGTGTAGCTGGTCATACATGCATGATGCTATAGACACGATGTCTGGGTTTAAAATGAAAGGTGAATGCACATTATTCAGTCGATCAGGGGCCTAAGTCTACTAATTTATAAACGTCACAATGGTGTCATAATGGTTAGTTTTTGACAGTTTTTGTATAGCAAATCTGTCAAAAATTAACCATTATGACGCCATTGTGACGTTTATAAATTAGTAGACTTAGGCCCCAAGTTATTTTGGTCCATAGTGGGACAGCTTTTCTTCTCCTCTTTGTTTGGTTAAATGATGCCCGGATGACTGTCAAGGGTGCGCCGGACAAAGAACCGAGACTTCTGGAGGTTCTTTTATGCGTGGACGTAGCTTTGTTACTAATCACTTTGTTTAACTTGACTACATAATATATGGTTATCAATTATTTATTTGATTTATTTATTTTTAACCACACACTCGAACCATTATAAACAGACAGGAAGAAAGGAACAGAAAAATACGTACAAAGCAATGCTTATTTATAAAGAAATCGCTTCCAGCATACCTGCGATAGGAAAGTACATAAAAAGAGATGTAGACAACATGTGTAACAGTAGAAGAGAAAAAAAAACAATTATCAATTATTATTAACAATTTAGCTAGGCTATAAGTAGCATCACGCCGATATTCTCTTATGAAAGCACAAACTTCAATCGTTTAACCTTACGTATTACCGTAATTACAGACACAATTAAAAATCCATTGTGTCTCGTGTGGAAACACGTTCGGCATACGAAAGGTTAAGTCTCATCAAACCTTCGCATTTGATGCGATGCGATAAAATTCCTTGATATTTTAATTGTAATTTAATATTTTAACAGTTCTACTGATAATATCAAGGCATTGTGACTTTTATTAATGGCAACATAGATAGACAAAGCCTTTTCAATGGATGTAGTAACAAAATTTTATATTCGGGAAAGCGAATCAGAAGGCCAATATTCGTACTTGAAAAACGTTCACATTCAAGTCGCAATCTGTCAAACTTGTCAAAAATGTTGGTTAATTTATTGTAATTTTGACTAATTGCGAATGAGATTAGAATACGAACATTCTTAAAAACACGAGAATTGCCCCTAAGATCTCACAGCGGAACGGAAATAAATTGGGAATATTTGTCTACAAGTTAGAAAGAAAAAGAAAGATTTTTTTTTATTATGTACGAACAAAACGCACATTACAAAAAAATACACATAAAAAGTAGCCAAAAGCCTCGTATTCAAGCAATAAAAGTTCATGTTTCATAGGACTGAGCGTTTTTTTTTTGTTTTTCTTTATTTCACATTGGTCCAACACTTTATGTCACGGGTTTATGAGTACAGTCTGAAAAGTAACGAATTCGTGGAAATATGTAGGTGGGTACTATTTCTCATTTTTGTAGCATGAAATGAAAGCCTGGAATTTAATCCTGCATGTGCCCTAATAATTATGCCCTAAAAATCAGAGTAGAACGTATCTGTTCTTTTTATTTCTAATAAAAAATATAAGTAATAGGTATTTTAATATTACAATTAAATTATGTAAAATAAAGGACAATGAAATCTCCCTATTCATAAACGTCTTATAAATACGTAGTAGCGAGGGAAGGCTCGTGGCTAAATAATAATAGCCGCACGGGTCGATCGGGTTAAGCAACGCTTGCCGAGGTCGGTCCGTGGATGGGTGACCATCCATTACATACCGAGACCCCTCCGTGCCTTAAATCTACGTTACGGGTCGACAGAAGCCCGAAAGGCTTACAACCAGTCTTACCAAGGGATATTGTGTTACCGAGTAATTGGGTTATGGAGGTTAGATAGGCAGTCGCTCCATGTAAAATACTGGTATTCAGCTATACTCGGTTAGACTGGAAGCCGACCCCAACATAGCTGAGAAAAGGCTAGGTAGATGATGTGGTAGGTACTAGCGTAGATTTTTCAGTCACATTATTCATCTAGGTACTTCTTTTGGCAGCAATATTGCGTTATTTAGTATTAAACGTAGATAGGTACGTGGTACTAAGCTAAATAAATAATTTATTTCAATCCTGAATACATACAAACCGGAAACCCCTGGTCAAATATACTAAAATACAGAAACAATGTAGGTATAGGACCTACAATATTTCTGTAAACATTTGTAATAGCTATATAAACATTCCCTTTACTTACATTATGGAAAAGGGCCGTATCCTACAAAACGGGGAAACCAGAACGTGATTTGAATAGAGACTACCAAATATCATTGTATTGGCCATTTACGTTAATTGAATTAATTGAAATAACGCATAAAATCATTATAAAATAACAATCAAATTGCCATAAATATTATTTTACTGCTTTTTGGAGTAATATTCTTCTCTCGTTCGTCTCGCGTGGTCCTAATGGACCGATACGATACGAGATAGCTCATTCTGTGAGTGAGTGGTGAAGTTCAGCCAGCCAGTAAGGGGTGGTACAATAGTGGTTCGAGTCCGCATCATTCGGCTCAGCCCACCGGCGGAAAAAACGAATATATATTGTACCGCTCGGCTGTACCGAATCATGCGACCCGAAAAGGTTTAAGGTTAAAGGTTTGTAGAGGAGCTGACTGCCAATAGACTGAGCTAGGCGTAGTAAAGTAAGTATTGCCATACGTACTATTGATATACAATCATCATCATTCTCCTGCCCTAATCCCAATTTATTTGGGGTCGGCGCCACATGTCTTTTTCTTCTTCTATACTGCTCTATTAGTCGTCATCTCGGTAGTCTATCCCTTTCTAGCCATATCATTTTTCACAAAATAAATACAATACCTACTACAGTACTGTATACCTGATTTCGATACCTAAATGCATACTTTTAAAGAATACAACTTATAATCCACTTCCCAACGCAAGTCAACTCTGCTTACTTTGACTGAACCTACGAGCTGATGCAACTTAGCGTAAAGACCATTTGTATTGGATATACTTACTCGGAAACACAGTTATTTAACTTTTGCAATTCAATAAATACCTTTGACTACCAGTACTAGCAATACGTAAACCAGTATTTTTACTGTTGGTTCCCTTAATAAAGTTACAATAATAATATCATTCTCAACCGTGAGGATTGGGCACCTATAATATTGTGAGTTTATTTATAAAAGGTTAACGTTTTATTCGTTCTACTAAGGAACCCACAATCAACTAACGCAACAAATCTTGCGACTAGTGCCTACCTATATTTGTTTAACCTGTTTTGATCCACTCCTGGGCAAAAGTCTCCACCATATGATAGCTTTCCACTGTTCCTTGTGTGTTCCCTTCTCGGGCCATACTGCCATTAACGCATCTAAGTCGCTACGTCAGAGTTTCCATGGTCTCCCTTGACGATGACGCCCGTCTTCTCACATCGTCAATTTACTTTCGTTCCCTCTCAATGGATTGTCCATGCCTTATAGGATTCTTACATTTTTTTTTTTTTTTCAAATTAAGAGATCCGAGTGCAACTAAAAATAATCATTGGTCAAGCCGTCTGGTTGCCCTCATTTTAGTTCAATCTCAGACTTGATAGAATAGAATACTCTTTATTATGTACACCATAAAATTACCACACCACCACTACATGCGAAAACATAACCCTGTCTTTGCTGTTGAGCAGTGGAGTCATTAGAAAATTTGATTTCCTTTGTTCAGACTGCATAAGTGAGCATCAGATCACGGAGTATGTGTGTAGGTAAGTGTTCTTTTAATTCCAATCACTTTTATTGTTATCTGGCTGAAGATTTATAATGTTACTTCGCCTGTGCTTTGTCTTAGTATATCTTACACTAATTGTAGTTTGACAGTTTCGCGATGCAGACAGGGTTAACGCTTAGGTGCGTGCTTTATGTAAATTTTATAGATCTCGACCTAAGACTTGTTAATGATGATGAAAGTCTTTTTTATTTCTCTCCATTCCATTTTTTAAAGTTTTAATATAAAAGCTACATAATCTAGTAACTTATGCTCGTAACTTTAATAAACGAGCCAATGTTTTAATAAAATAACTTATTAAGTATGATTAATAAATTTATTTTATCTTACTTACTAAGATTGAAAAGGCTCTCACAATAAATCACAAGTCTGTAAATAACTTTGATGGACTCCAAATGGACAAGAAAGATTAAAGAGCATTGACCTTTTATGTGGAGGTCATATAAGTTGAAATAGCTTAAGGTCGATAAAAACAGAGTTATAGCAAGATAAGTCAGTTAGCAATGTGGGTTGAGTAAAAAGGCGAAAATAATGATGAATTTGCAATGCGCTCCATATAAGACAAATAGGTAAGGTAGGAAAAAGTTACCTTTACCTGGTTATTTTCCTACGAAAGACAACAGTATGAAAATTCTGTTTCGCAGTATCTCCAGAAGAATATTAAATCTAGAGGATATAAAATCAAACAGTTATATCTCAATAAAATACGATACGAATAACTTTCAAGCAGACGGTGTAACGCCTCTTTTCACGTGCTTAAATATTACAGCACTAATTTCAAAAGAAAACCTCTTGGCACTTAAGGAGAACTTATAACGACTGAGTAATAAAGATGGCCACCCTTACTGCCTTATTATCTTCTCAAAAATGCGATAGCATCTGCTTATACTTCATCCATTGATCTCTATCAAACACAGATCGATTCTATGTTCAAACAAAAGCAGCCATGGATACGGCTTTTGAAAAAATTCATAGATGATTTTTGGTAAAAGAGATCCCCTTTGAAAGGGTATCTTTATTAGGCATGAGTATTGGTGTAAACTTTCCCCAACTGTATTAAATTTATTGTTTCAATAAAATTGTTTTTGACAAAATTACTGTCCTCGCACTATTATGTGTAAAATATGGGGGAATTATATAAGAGTCATGGCAGGGTTATATTTTCCGCATATTAAAGGTTATGATAAATTTACCGTACTTTCACATGGGTAAAAAGGTAGATCAAACTATAAATTATAAGGTTTATGTCTGTATATTAGCTACGCTAGAAGGAATATTACAGATTTTATTTCATTTCTGGCATCATTATACTAGCTGCATCACGTTACTTGTCGACTTATATTTTTATAAGGCTGTGGTATACCTATGTAATATTCCTGGAACTTAATTCAACAAACTAAATCACAAAAAGAAAGAAAAATTGGTTTATTTGACACAGAAACACGTGCATACAAAAAGAAGGGTAAACACAAAAAAAAAAAGATCTACATTAAGTCATCACGAGCATAGAACAAACATAGTCGGCAGCTGCACGTCATGACTGTGACAAGAACGCTTCAACTTAGCATGATGCTAAGATTGAAAATCACAGCACAACGCTGATTTTCAGTGGTCACCCGAAAAAGACGTACGAAAACCAAGTTAGGTTGTGTGATTTGTACATAAATAGGTAACAAAATAAAATAACCAGTACTTATAATATAATGCAAAAATTGTAGGAATAAATATTGTGACAACTGTGTAAGTAAGAAGTATCTGATTTCAAATGTTCATTCCCTTTTTAATAATCAAAATCTTCGACACAAAACCGAATCCGTTTACATCCGAACATATTCCACAACAACAAAAACAGGATCCTAAAAATAAAGCAAATTGAAGGACGACAAAAGGAAACCGCCTTTTATCACTTCAAAGAAACTTGATAAACCTATCTTCCTCAACAAACAGAATTATGTACACACATTGTTTGTTCTACCGTGTAAGGAAAAACGGAAAGAATCGGAACGGGCTTCAGAGGATCGGTAAACAATACCTGAAGATGTCGCCACATTGGTGAAGTTATCGTAGGATATCTGGTTCACACGGCAATGATGAGTACGATATTTTACTGTATAAGTTTGGGATCACATGGCAGTTTCATATTTCATTTGTTTTTAACCGCATGAACAGTGGAATGCTGACGTGTGATCCTAAGTTTTTACCGTAAAATACAAGACAGCGCCGTTTGAACGGGGCCTAAGGCTGCACAGGTCGTACTTACCCCTAAACGAAAACTGTTTCAGCAGTAGTTAGGGTAATTTAAATTATGCTCAATCTTTATTTATTAAGCTACAAGCCGTGCACTCGATGGAACTTCTCATCGGCAACTTTACAAGAAGTTTAGAGGACGAGTTTCCAAATAAAATATCCGAGTTATATATAAATTTGCACCCCTATTTAAGCTCCTTAGAAGATGAGTTTACAAAAAACCGATGATACAACTAACTTTGACTATAAACAGAAGTATAGGTACCTACCGCCACGTTTACGTAACTTAAACAATAACGAATTTCCATACAAACTTTCATTCCCTATTTAAGAGGAAGTGTTTTTTTCAATTTATCCCGTGATCCCCAATACGGGGTACTTCCTTAGTGTTCACCAACGTTAGGTATTTATGAAACTATTGTGCAAAATTTCCTGCTTCTAGACCCAGCGGTTTAGGCTATGCGTTATTTGACAATGATTTTGACATTTAGGTATATAAAGTAGACCAACCGTACCCTACAAGGAAGTTATAGAAATCGCCTGCGGTTTTAAATGATGTTATTCAGCATCACACGTGTTGTTGTTGTAGCAAGTTGTAATCACAAAATCGATGCACTATTTTTGTGGCACCAACGCGAAAAACAATAGAAAAGTGTCTGGTGGCGTACTTACTTCCAAATTTATTTTCAGTCATAAAACAGATTCCACCAGACCAATGACAAAAAATATTATGGGATAGGGGTTTCTTCAAAATAATTTCTTCGAGATGAAAATAATGCAATAAGTTTCTATCTGCTACTTAAAGTATTATAACCACACTAATATAGACATCCCAACGGGCTACGACCTTAGAATGTTTGATTGAAGTAAACATGTAGCAGAAACTTAATACTTAATAACCAAGTATGAGTGCACTTGGTATTTAAGTGCTTCTAGACGTTTGATGTTCAAGTTTGTTTAAGTTAAGTGCCACTTAAGTATTGTGCCAATAATGTGGTTACACTTTTAATATTTGCTCAGTGATATGAGATCTGAGATTTTATAGTTTTAGTTGAGTACTGAAGTAATGTAAGTAACTTTGTGAATTGGCAGACTGTTCGGCAATGTAATTCTCGATGAATGGTCTAATTAAAATAAATGCTTTGACTTTCTTCTGACTTCTGTCGTAAAATAAGAAGACAAATGTTTCATAATCAACATGAAGGCCTAGCACGCACTGCGATAAAAAATCGCGCGAAATTTTATCGAAAATCATGTGTCATGGTATCTTATGTATCCATATAGTGATTTCAAATTCGCGCTGAAATTCAATTACAAACATTGAATAAAAACCGCGCGAAAAATATCGCGCGGTGAGATTTAGCAGTGCGTTCAAAATCTCGGAATATTATCCTTGATTATGTTATCTTAAAGGCGACCAAATAATAATGAAGCTATGATTGAATTATCATAAAGTTACACCCAGTCAAGTTCATTATACGTGCATTTAATTTTACCTAAACGCGAAAGGAGAGATATCTAAAAAAAATAGTAAAAGTAGTACCTAAGCACCTAAGAATTTCTTACTAAACGCTCTCAAATCAACCAAAACAGAAGACCGACGACACTCGGTTATAAATCCCGTCGTACCTACCGTCGCTGTGCTGTTGACACAAACAAATGCATAACGTTGAGCGTCGCGACAAGAATGCGACGCTTCTCATTTTCCTGAACAAACAGACGGCTTGCCGAAAGATATGAGGAAATAATTAAGGAAATATTTTCTTGATTGCTTTTGTCTGGGAATGCATATATTGTAATATTTTTCTTGAACGGGACAACAATATGAAGACGTTAGGAAGGAATAATAATAAGATTCAAAAATCCTTGTTGAAAATATTGAACCTATTTGAATTGGCCTACAAAAATACATTTTAATAATGAATGTTAATTAGCCAACTCGATAAAATCAAGGCAGAACAATTCAAATTAATACCAAATAACTCGATCAAATATTTATACAAGTAATCGCGTGCTGCCATAAAATTTCAAGGTACGACTTTCATAATTATACATTGTTTGAATGTTATAAGGCTATTAAAATAAAACAAAGAACGAATTACGTGCAATAAAGCATTAAACGCCATCATGACTTGTACTAGCACTTTACAGCCGAATAATGCACGGCATTGTTCCTTAAATTTCAACTTTGCTTATGCAAATTACCTGGCTCTATTGAGGCTCAACAATAGAAACTTGCGGAGTCCATATTCTGTACGGATATCCGAACGTGCACAATTTAAATAGGCTGAATGGCGACGTTTCATAGCTGTCAGCTTTTGGCGCGAAATGGAGCGTTTGACAGCTGTCATTTCGATAGCGTAATGGCTTCATCCCTGTTATTGGTCACACTGTAGCGTCCAAATATGTTGGAATTTTTTAATTAAAGTTTTAATGCAAGTACATCGCATAGCTGATACCTATTACGACGGTCAGCAAAGCATAAACAATTGTATACGCTATGACCTTTTTCAACCAACCATATTATTGTCCTTTTTCATATTCAGTCTCCGAGCTGACTCAGGTGCTAGAAGCACGGCAAGGGCTTCAAATGAATATGTAAAATAAAAAGTTGATGACTAACAGCGAGCATCGCAGGATCACCGTGGCGGGTGGGGGGAGGTTGAATATGTTGATGAGTATCTCTATCTTGGTCAAATAGTCTCTTTCCAGGCAAGACAAAACAAAAGTTGCAAGACGCACCGAAAATGCCTGGAAGAGCTGAAGAACGTTCTTCCTCTATTCCTCAAGAGAAGACTCATCGACATGTATATTCTTCCTATCCTAAGTTATGGTTCTCAAACACGGTCTTTGACAATTCAGCAGAGGTCCACGCTCAAGGTTTTGCCAAAGCACTATAGAACGGAGTATTTTGGGTATTAAGCTTGTGGACAGGGTTAAGAATTCAACAATCCGTTCCATCACTAAAATAACTGATGTCACTCGAAAAGCTGACTCACTTAAATGGAATTGAGCTGGACAAATCTGCCACATGTCAGATGATTAATGGGCTAAAGTTACGACCCAGTGGGTCCCGCTTGATGGCAAACGACATCGCGGTAGACCCAGGCGGAGATGTCGGGATGAGCTGGACTTCTTTAATAAAGATTAGTCCTTGGCAGCTTTGGACAGAGAGAGGTGGAAAGAGAGTCGTGAGGCCTTTACCCAGCAGTGGGACAGTAATGGCTAATCAAAATAATCAAAATCAATCCGCCTAGCCTTTTAATAATAATAAATAATAATAACCATTTATTTTCAGGCGACACTGGCCCATAGAAAAATACCTTATCCTAAACATACATATTTGAATATAAACAAAGCTTGTGTTAACAAATAAGGCTTACGACTATGTTAGTACCACACTTTGCACTAGCTTGACTTTGTGCTCTCCTGTGGAACTTGACCGCGGAAGCGACGGAACACCACGTCCTGCGGCCAAAAGTCTTCTTTCATGACGAGGGGTAGAAAACAATTCGGTACACGCACGACGAACGCCTTGACGTTGACGTTCCGCTGCGATTCCAGTAACTGCACCCTCGGCGTGTACTTGGTCTTTTGACGTACGTACTCCACGATGTCCTCCGTCTTAGTGGTGTAGTGGAGGCGGGAGATGTACACCGGTGTGTTCGGCTTGGCGGCACGCAGCCTCCCTTCGGCTCGGGGAGCTTTGCCACACCGGTTCTTGTTAGTTCACGGTCGGCGCTTCCCAACTAGGTTGAGGTCGGCTTCCAGACTAACAGGATGCAGCTGAATACAACTATTTTACATGGAGCGACTGCCTATCTGACCTCCACAGCCCAGTAACTGGGTAATACGATATCCCCTGGTAAGACTGGTTATCAGACTAATGTAAATGGTTGATTGTTGTTAAAATGTGGTAATGGTTGAATAATAATAAATAAAAATTAACCTTTGTTGGAATCCAAAAATACAAAGCAAGAATACTAAGAGCAAACTCAGGTACCTTTTCATCTCTAACACGTGCTAACAACTTCTTGGAAGCAAAGCGACGATGCTAACGCGGAAATAAACGTAATTCCGTAGCACAAACTTCCCTTTTCTATTCATGAAGCAATTTAAAATATCTCGGCCATTACAACTAACTGTTTATGAATATCACGAAATATTTAAACGGCTCACTCACGAATGTACACAAAAATTCGCATTGCTGTTGAAATTCCAACAGGAATACTGTTAATGTTGTAACGGGCAATGGTTTCATACAAAAAAAGTTGTTTTTCGCGGTTAGGTCATGAAATGTAATATGCGGATACGGTGTAAATGAGTTTTTTGTTTTAAAATATGTGTACGGAATTTATAATACTTACTCAAAAAAAATGTGAACAGCAATGTTATCAAGAATGTTACATAAATTAAGCCAGTAATTGGAGACAACGAAAAAATATCATAAAAACACGTATAACCCCGTGTGATTCTAAACGAAAATGTAGTTTTTATCATAATAAATTATTTACACAAAGCGATAAGTTGGCGTATGTGGAATTAGGAACTGTCAGGCACACTGTTTACCACAGCGTAGCGTGGATAAGAGGGTAGTTTTTACTTTGTACTTTACAGCGAGTAATTTCGTTATTTTCAGGAAAAAAACGAAACGCTGTACACTCGCGTGCAAAAAGACATGTTATCTTAATGAAATTCGAAAACCAATTTCTAAGTAAGTACATATTGATTGAAATTGCGTTTCATATTCTCGTATTACAGATACTTTTAAGAATTGAATCGACAGTCTTTGAGAAAATTGCTACCAAATTAGCTAAGTAAATAGGTAAATTTTTTTGCACGTGAGTGTAACTATACTCCTGGCTTGAAAAAACACTCGTTGCTATTCTCTTTTGCAGATGGTTTTTGTTTGAGGGCAGTGTAATTAACTTTAATTTGGGTTATGTACATGCGCTAGGCAGCTTAGAATTACGTCGGGCAAAATGTTAGTTCCCATGTTGAACCCAGTCGCAATCTACTTGTGAAGGCTGCATTATATTTTGTTATTTATGAGACCCACAGAGGAAATGGCTACGTTTAATTAATAGAGTTCGCAAACTGTGCTAACCATGTTTTGTATTGTTCTGTGGAAACAAAGAAACTGTATTCCTCGTTTGAAGTGGCAGTAAAAATGTATTAATTATTTTCAGGGTACCCAGATACCGATCGTACCTACCTACGATAGATAAGTCATATAAAACCAAGTACTTCGCCGAATAAACTAACTCCTACCAACTTACTCTTAAAACTCTATTATAGTTCGATTCAAACTTAACGACGGCTCGGAACCTGAGGCAAGTGGCTGCGCAGTAACAATTTCATGTGTCAGCGGGGGTGAGGGGTGGGGTACTGCGCAGCCAGTAACTAACTTCCGAGCCGCCATTAAGTTTGAATCGAACTGTACCAATTCACCAGCTCATGTGCTTCAAAACCCCCCAGACAGGGCAAAGTATTTCGGAAACCTAGGTACCCCCCTTGAGATTGTCAGTCACACAAAGGCATTGCAGCACGCGTAGCAACTATACAAACGGGTTTTCTACGGGTTTCGTCGACGGAAGAATATACAAAATGACAGATTGTGATTTCGTCTATTCTTCCGTCGACAAAACCCGTTTTTATTGTGGTCATGCTAAGCGTGCTGGGGTGGATAGAATGACCGATTTTCCAATCCTCACGCACGCATCAAAATACGCGCTTTGACGTGGATTTGCGGATACTAGCCCGTCTTACTAATACTTACTAAATAATTCACCAGCATAAAGGTTTCAAAAAGGTTTTTTTTTCAAAATATTTATGCACATGATTCTATACTTTAAACTATTAAGGGCGGATTTTACCTAATTCCGATATATTTTATCTGTGGAATAAAATTGACACCTGACAGTTTTATGGAGAAACTGTCCGAAATTCAAAATTTATTCGGAAGGGAAGAATTGGTATAAAAGTTTGGTCGAATTCATCCTAAGTCTAGTTAGATACCTACTCTAGTCCTAGGTTTATGCTCGTGACCCCAATTCTACAGGATGCTTCCCTAAACAAAGTGAAAGGGTGCTTCAATTATTCAGCAAGCGGTCTTGAAGTCCACTGGGCTTCACGGTACTGAGACTTTTGAACTTAAAAAAAAAACCTTGTTCTAGTCGTAGAATTTTGTTGGCTACAAAATAAAATAAAGAAAATTGAACCAAAATTATTCAATAGAATATTCTTAAAAATATCATTACACAAAAATCTACCTAAATGGCAGGCAACATCGTGAAAGTTTCAGATGGAGATCGGATATCGGCCAGCTCTAAACAGAGAGAATTGCTAAAATAATAGAAACTGTTATCCTGCTTCTAATGAAAAACAATTTTAAAAAAAACTCGCCCAAAGCATAACCTCCTCCTTTTTTTTTATATCGGTTTAAAATACCTACATATCTCACAGGTACGCAAAGTTACTTTTTATTGCAAATTAAGAAAAAATTTGAAACCTCTTCCGATCTGTATACCGAGGTTTCTCGCAGGTCACAGGCATTTAACTTCCAGGAATTTTTGTTTACCTTTTTATTTATCTTTTTGAAGAGTATTATTATCCCAATTAAAATCATTTTTATCATAAAGTTATGTATCTAGCAACAACCCATCAACTGTATCGAACAAAATCAAAATAATGCTTTGAATAATTGGGAAATTCTATTGAAAATGATATATTTGACATTATTTTGCTTTGTTAAAACGTCACGAACAGAAAATTGTCCCTATGGTTAACGCGGAACGGTTAGTTACTGAAACATAGTACTGGTAACCACATTTAATGAATATCATTAATCAGTCAAAATTTCACAACATTTATTGTTGAGAATTAGGTTACACACAAAAACATGCTGATGTATAAAATTAATACTATACAAGGTTGACTTAACTGAAACCGAGAAAAGGGGTCATTGTGTTCAGGGACCGAAAACTTTATAAGACCTGCACCGTGGTAGCAGCAGAAGAGGACGCTGAACTACGCACCTTCACTCTGCTGCGGTTCAACACGTAAAGATTGCTGTGGAGCCTGTCAATCCTTCGGAGCTGCCCAAGATGTTGGATGGGCTGAGGAAGGTACTTGGGTACTTCTACAACTAAGATTACCGCTATCTGGGTAACCCAAGAAGAAGAAAAAAGTAACCTCTTTTAGGTTACCGTTTTAATACCAGTTACATACACACCGGCGATGCGCGCCCTTTGACTAATGCCGAGTAAGATAGAAGTAAGTAATTTTTATTTCGGTAACCGGTATTAATACAGGTTGTATTCCATGTAAGGTAATTTTTAACAATAGGTAATACTGAAATCGCAAAAAGCTGCTTCGTGCATTTAGGTATGTCCGCTTAAATTCTCCTATAAACAGGCGCGACGCGACTTTAATAATACAATTTCTCAGAAAACTTCACGGCTGAACAATTAACCGTGTCGCGTCGCGCGACAAGTCGCACCAGTATGAACTAGCCATAACTCTTGAAAATATTGGGAACAGCATTTTTTTTTGTTCGTTATTTTGGCTTTCACCATTTAAATTACTCTAACATCTTGTATTTATGTGGATATAAATAATCTGTATTTCTTAGGATATAAGGTAAATTGGAGGAATTTGCCTACCTTCATAGAAATTCATACTACACAAAAAAAACCGTTTGATTTTCATTTCGTAAAACTTGACGTAAGAAAAACAACATCATGATTACTTTTTTAATTTAATTAAAAATAATAGTTACTTTTTCATGTAACCAGCTTTCTTTAGTCGATAATGTTAATAGCTGCTACCAAATTATGCTGAAACAAAAAGAAACAATTAAAACTTTATCTTTGGTACATACAATGACATGTAAATTCTGTTACATCCAACTTTCACCCAACGCTATTATCCCATGTTAATTAAAATGATAATTGCCAAGCGAATTTAAGTAGAACGTGCGAATTTGCGTAGGATTTACCGCTTGTTTACAATAACAACAAGTTAAAACCCGTATTTACAAAAATATAAACAATGGTCAAACTGTCAGGCCCTAATTGCATTCTTTCTTTTCCTATTTTTTGCATGAAGAGCGGAACGACCATCTTGCATCAGATCACCTATCTACTATGTTTACGAATACCTGCGTAGGTAAAGGTTACGATGATGCCAACATGGTGCTAGCTGATGCATTACCAATATTGCCATCTGCCGAGAAAAAGTTGCAATCTGTGATGGGGTTGTAACTTCACCAGCACCCATTTGCGGATAGCTGCAAACTCAACTAGCATACTTGCTCCGCAGTTTATATTGGCATGGTGAAATTAAACTAGAAACTAAAGTTTAACTACTAAAACTAGACTAAAGATATTCCGCCTTATTACAAAATAAGGTTTATCTTCTGACCCAGGTTTAAACCATGGAGCCTACATCTTTTTGAAGCCCAGCGTCTTATATTTTGGCAGCTCTTTGCTCGTCAGACAGTTTTGGAATTCCTTCGATGTCACATACTAGAATACCCGCGAAACGCGGCTTTCATATAACTTTATTACGGTATATAGCTATATCCCTAGGGATATAACTATATCACGGCTATAACCATCTTACTGCGACATATATATAATATATATTTAATTCATATCCTTCATGGCACCACTTTAGGTCATGAGCTATCCGAATATCAAAAAATAAATGGCCTAGGTTTTAAAATTTTCACGCCTACCCCAGGCGTTAAAATTGATTCGCTATTACAATGTATAATAGATTTTTGCTGCCACTTGTATTTGCCTTCCACAAATGATGACATAATATTATTTGCCGTCATCATGACGACAGATATTAATGGATGAATCACGAAATCAGATATTATTGACGAGCTGTCCATAGTAATATATTTATTCTCGTGACTGTACTTCAATCACATTTAAGTTATTTTTACAAAAGAAACCCTTATTTTGTAATAAGACCAATAATTTCAAATGAAACAACTTACAGCACTTATCTTCATGGACACATTTGCCCACGGAATTTCTGAGGTAACCATAATCACAAAGGCAGGCTGGATCAAAGCAACTAGGTTGAAAAGAAGGACAGACGGGTGGTCGCTTCAATTCAGCACAGGTTTTAACGCACTCCTCAACTTGACATTTGTAGTACAGCTCGCCTGCAGGGCAATCTGAAATAGTACGGGAAAAGGTATTAATTTTACGAAACTACGTTATAAATAATACGCAAATATACATATAGATGTACCTATAGAACCTTAATGATCTAAAAGCAAGTAAGTAAAATCGTAAGATTTGTATAAATTCATAAATATTTCAAACTCTAAGGCCACGTACTAACTGAAAGGGACCGTCTCGTGCGAGTACGCGATCGTCGCGTCGCGCTTTATTATGCCTTTATGGGATGAATGATAATTTTTCGCGATTACAATGTTCGTCCCATGGAGAAAGTTGTGCAGTTTGATGGTTTGTACCACATCCTTAATTTTGACCACCTCTTTCTGATGCATGCTATTTATACAAATAATAGACATACGTACTACAAATTTTGTGGTTGAAAGCGGATTCTACCACACCAATAAAAAATCAGATAATAAAGACTAAAAACTCAAAACTCTCTGAAGCATGTCTGAGGTGGTATGGCCATGTAATGAGAAGTTATGAGGAACACATGACTAAGCAAGTTCTCTACTTGAATTCATATCCAAGCGACGTAGGTCCCTTCTCACTCGGGTGTCTGTAGTCAACAACGACCTGAAGCAAGCCCAATTGAATGACTCGACGACCCAGAACCAAAATATATGGCGAAGAATGACGAGGAGAGCCGATCCCAAATGAAATGAGATAAGGCTAGGCAAAGAGAGAGAGATAATAAAGACTTACCAAAAAGGTTCTTTTCAGCTGGTGCAGCAAAAACAATAGTAAAAACTGCAACGAAAGAACAAACTGGTAACACATAGGACACCATTGCTACAGTAACGTTAGTCAAAGATGATGCCGACAAAGACAATGATCTAGTGAGGCGTCCGTCTTTTATTTATAATGTCATATCATACTATAAAGTTTGGCAAAGTGCGCTTGGTGAAAAAAAAAACGAATATATTAATAACAAAGAATGATACTTAGTGTGTAATTAAAATATTTTAGCCCACAGAACAAGGAAGATTTATTTATTACCCGAATACGGCAAAGCCAAAAAAGATCTATACCTAAAAGCGGCGGGCCCTGTTACGTATGACGTACATGTTGAGAGTGTGTGTGTGTTGCAAGTATGTAACAGGCAGACGCATATAACCTACACATTCCATGACGTCACCCAGGTAACTATGAAACGTTTGCTCCGCAGCTAGTAACGGTACTTTCTTAAAATTTTGTTTGTACGTTTTTTCCGATAACAGACAGCAGATCCACTATCTAACTGAAATTTAAACCTTAACCCATTTATTGCAATCACTTCTGTCAGAGGTACCCCTAGGGCTGAGCCAATATTAAATAATGACTTACCATCGTCACCCTCGCTCACCTCACTGGCCTCTTGACCTTTATTCTGGTTAGTCGTGTGTCGAATGCCTCTGCTCTATCCAGGTTATCAACAATGGTAGAAGTAAGATTTTTTTATGGCATCGTTAGTTGACTTGTTTTCCTAAAACCGAATGATTGCTTGAGAGTAGATTCTGTGGTTCAAGGTTGCAAGTTAATCGTTTATTAATAAACCTTCTCAAGTACCTACTTAGGCAGTAGCGATATTGGCCTGTAGTTAGATATAGTCTTTATCCCCCGCTTTGTGTATAGTACCTATCAAAGCCTTCTTTAGGACTTCAGGAAAAACGTTGCCATGCACTGATTACATATATTTAATTGTAGTAAAAGTATCCACGTCTAGTGAGATAGGAATTCCGTCACAAGCAGTAGCGTTAGATTTAAATTCAGTGTGATGGTTTTTACTTCATCAGTATTCGTTGGTAGAAGGACGAGATAGTTGATATTGGAGCGTTCAATGAAGAGAGTCTTAGGCAACCCCCTGGCTCCTTCTCTGAATATCATTAGCTAAATGGTATCCCACATTGTGGATCCCACTCTGTTGATCAGGTTTGATTTTTGCAGCTTTTCATTATCATTAATTAGTTCCGCTTAATTCTCGACAAAATCCGTCCACCCGTTTCAATAAACGATAATATATTATTATCGCAAGCTAATTTTTAATAGTAGAAACTAGACAGTTCATTTCATCAACATTGCTTAAAGGCTTAACGATTTTAGTTTCCAGATACTTTTCAAAGTAGATCACTACCGCTGAAACAATTTATCAAAATGGTGGGATCATTATGAATAATTGTTTGTACCAAATGTTTTATTTGAGGTAATATTAGGTAGTGCTCGAGTTTAGACAGCCAACATCCAGTTAAAATTATAAAATCAAATCATCGAAATTATGTTTCAAGCTCAGTTTATGAGTCAGTATTTTGTAGTTATTAGATTCACCAAAAACTTTTTTGAAATGTTCAGTAATATCTACACTGTGTAACGTTATTATCTCTTTTTGTCACCAAATCATATAAATTAAATTATTTTTTGTGCTTTAGTGGAGCACAAATCGCAATTACCTACTTACCTTGAGATTTCAAGCATTTTAATAAGAAAGGATGTTAATTCGCATGTCACTTCTGGTATTGTCGAAGGCGACCAGTTGCACCAAAAAAACGTTTCATAAAATAATTCATGTGTAAAATAAGTATCTAATACATTATAAAATGTAATAAAATAACTTTTTTTTTTATTGGTAGAGACGTAGCGTTGGAAGGCCTCCCACAAGGTGAACCAATGACCTTATGTAGGCCGCAGGAATCCCCTGGATGCGGGAAGCACAGAACCGGTCGAAGTGGCGGTGCTTAGGGGAGGCCTATGTCCAGGTGGACGTCTTTCGGCTGAAATGAATGAATGGACGCCTATACAATGTGATTAAATTAATTAAAAAGTTTTGAAATGCATGATATGATATCAATTGATATCGTGAATTTATGAAAATGATCAAATTAATGGATAGTCAGAATTAGGGCAATCTGTACCAAGTTTGTTTCGGCCTTTGTTCTCAGAGTAGTCAGATAGGAAACGCCGACCTCATCTAGTTTTTTTTTTAAATATTATTGACGTGTAAAAATGTTTGTACAAACCTATTTACATTTCATCATCATAATCATTTAATTTCATCATTTATTCCTAGTTATATTCGTTGGTTCAAAAATATTATGTTTTCGATTCGTAACACTATGTAAGAAAAAAAAAACAATGCTATCAAAAATAACATATTTTTTTAATTCAAGAAAAAACATTTTACGAAATACATTTATTTTGTCGATTTTGGAATCAGATAATGAGGGATGTGCACTGATTCAGGTCCTGAAACAATAAATAAAACACCGTTAATTAAATATTTTGACGTAACTATTTTATAGAGGGGCAATTGCCCGCCAGACACAACACCCGTCTGGTCGGAGGATCGTCCCTTTTCTATAGAGGATGAGTGCACTTTACACCCTGTTCCTCATACCTCTCAATTGGTGACCCCAAATATGAACGTCAGCGGCCCTCGTGCAACTACTTCAGCGTGACGTCATCAATATCACTCCCGCAAGCTTGCATTTATAAAATTATGTAATAAAACCGGCCAAGTGCGTGTCGGACTACGCACAATGAAGGGTTCCGTAGTTGGGATGAACTTATCCAAAAACAAACTTAACATTGTTGTTGAAAAACATGTCCTCCCATACATTCCAACTACAAATGTAAGTTTGTAGGTACAATATTAAAAGATTTGCCGTGTTATTTTAAGACCATAAACTTCTCATAGGCTTCCCTGTAACTTTTGAGTATAGAACTATTTTCTGTAATTTTTTCAAAAATTTTGGCTCTGTAGTTTCTTAGAAGATAGAAGTTGATAATGGGGTGGATTGGTAAGTTTTCATTTGTTTTCTTAATTATCTTCAGAGCTATTTATACATAGGTATTCAAAATTTAAAAAAGATGTTTTTTTTTTAAGATTAACGATCCTATTGTTGGTGAAAGTGGTTACCGCCATTTGTTGCGCTATTTCATAAGACATAGCCTGCCAGAAGTACAAACTTGCAATCTCCTTACTGGATAGGCCTCTTTTTACACAGAGACCTTCTAGAAGGTCCGGTGTTAGTTAAACTCAACAGACCAAAGATAATGTGAAGCAAAATAACTTACAGCACTGTTTGTAAGGGACACATTTGCCCTCAGAATTTCTTAGGTAGTCATTTTCGCATAGACAGGCAGGGCTATAACAACCTGTCTGAATGGATGGGCAAGGAGGTGGATTTTTCAAATGATTACAAGTCTTGTAACACGCTTCCAAATCACACTTGTAATACTTCTCATTGGCAGGACAATCTGAAAATTAAAAATGAATTAATAATAACTTGGAATCATACTATGAACGATAAAAATACACATGACACGATGACGGTTTTGATTTTTTTTTCAAGCATTCAAAAACAATTATAAAATTCAAATTCAAATATACTATCATGTTGATGGTAATTAATTATTTGGTTACTCAAATCATAAGAAGCCGTCATCTATCAAACTAAGCATTAGATCACTAAGCCTAATTATCAAGACAAGTCTTCGTAACCTTGACGAACCTAAATCCTATGATGTTAATATTATACTACTACCATATGAAATAGGAAAAAAATAAATGATTAATTAAACTCAAAAACAGATGAAAACAGACAAAACAAAAAATTAACGACCAATGTCACACAACACTATCTGGAAGTCGTTTAAAGGTAATCAAGGGGCCAAGACCTAAAAGAATAGTGTATACTGAACATGCTATCTAATAACTATGAAGGCCAACATTTATTTTTATTTTTTTTGGGTTTAGACGTGAAATACTTCAGAGACAGAGCTCCATGATTTGCCTAGCCTTTGCAGCAATACAAAATAGGTACAAATAATTAAAACTTACCAAAAGGTTTCTGATCAGGTGGAGCAGCAGATACAATGGTTAAAACAAAAACGAACAAACATATAGGTAACACATAGGACGCCATTGCTACTCCAACGTCAATCAAAGATGGAGCCGGAAAATATAATGGTCTAGTGAAGCGTCCGGTCTTTTATTTATAATATCATGTTGTTTGGCTTGTTGTTGTGTTGTGTGGTGAAGTGTGAGAATATAACCAGTTTATGGTTTTTAGAATTCCGAGCCGCTAAAGGAAAAAAGGAACCCGTATAGGATCACTGGTGTGTCTGCCTGGCTTGCTGTCAGTCTGTCACAGCCAAGTTAGTAATTTCTCTGACCCAAACAAACACAGACGTGTAACGTAAACAAATGAATTTTAATTATTGTTTTTATTTACAAAAAAAAAACAATTTTAGAAATTGATGTAGTATTTATTTCTTCAACAAATTTACATTTGTATCGAACATTGGTTTTAACAAACACAATACATGAATACACGAATTAGTGATTAACACGAAGATGAACACGAAGTGATTTTAACAATAAATTCAACACAAAAATTCAACAATCATCGTAAAGCCAGGAAGAAAAACAGCAAACACTTCGGTCAATTACTCTCATATAAATCATATTAATTATAATAATTTAACTTAATATTAATTCAAAATCGATATAAATTCAATAAAAAAAAAAATATATATGTCAATAAAATTCATTGATGTAATGTCATGATAGAATGAATAATATATTACAAATAAAGTCATTAAAATATAACGACATATTAATTCGAATTAATATTATCTTTGAGAAACTCTTCAGTGCTGTACCTAATAACATTTCTTCAATAACAATGACTTTAATTGTCTCTTGAATTCGTTTGGATTCATAGAGTTTTTAAATTGTACAGGCAATGTATTGTACATATTTACTGATTGCACTCTTGAGGCATGTTTAGCGACATTAAGCTTAGGCTGTCTGAAGCTAGGTAGATCCTTTCTTCGCATTTTGATTCTGTTATGTCTGTGTTCTTCAGTCTCAAACTTATGGATATTTTTAATGAAATTACTAATCATTATTGATTAAGTAGGTTCCGAGTGCAACTGTTGCTTAATTATGCTGAAACAAAAAAAATACACCCATTTCAAATATTTTGATATCTAGCTCTAAAAGTAATTGCTACTACTTAACGCAGGTAATTTCTATGAATTAAGACTATCTCACAAGCCTGACCTCCCAAGGTAATAAAGATTGTTTAAGAGTAGTCGTGTAATGTATGAGCAAACATCAAAATTATAGTCAAGGCAAAGGTCAGACCCGTTTTTCTGGAGCTGTCATCTTAAAACCCCATTTACACTATTTCAGTTTCTTGCATGACGTGCTGGACGTGCATACAATAAAATGAAGCCACAAATGAGTACTACTGTTTAGACGGTGCAACTGTTATTGTGTCTTCAAGTTATGGTATGTCACAGGTAATTAAATGGAACGGCATCAGTATAATTATATTATGAGAAACATAGGCAACAGCAAAATAACTTACGGCACTTATGGTAAGGCACACATTTGCCTTCAGAATTCCTCAGGGTACCTTTTTTACAAAGACAGGCAGGTTTAAAACATAATTTAGCTTTAAGGGAGGGGCAAGCCGGTGGGCGTAACAAATGTTCACAAGACTTGTAGCACAGCTGTTTATCACATTTGTAATACTTCTCATCGGCAGGACAATCTGAAATGTTAAAGAGGAAATAATAATATGTTGTGATTTGTGTTGGTTAGAATTTCATACCATATAACTTGTATTTGTATGTTTATGAACTATGTGTAAGTTTCATAAATCTATTGTGTTGCTCCGCGTCGGTGTCACTGCAGTTAAGCGGCTGACAGTCTAGGGCACCATGGCCTGTCCTACTGCAGGAGCGCAGGTTGCATAGCACGGCACGCCAGCATCAACGATACTATTCATCCAGCCCTTGTCCCCGCCTGCATCCCAGCGGTGTTAGAACCAAACGGTTTGGTACCTGAACATGGGAAGAGTCGAGATGGCATAACGTTGATGCCTTGGAAGGTAGGTAGGCCTCTAGTGCCTCTAGTGTATAAGTGTCGGACGCAACCTGTGACGACACCCTTGCGCCATCTTATGTTTCAAACACGGCGGGCTGTGCTGGCGCTGCTGCTGTGGCTGCTAGGACCCTCAAGCAGTGCAAATACAACATTATGGGTGACTACAGTTTTGAGCCCTTTGCGGTCGAAACGCTCGGGCCAAGTGCGCCTTTCGCGCAGTGCGCGTCTCCTTTTTTAAGGAAATTTTTCGCCGACTGGTCGACACTATATGTAATCAGAGGGCTGGCTCGTTCAACGTGGGGCAATGCCAATCTTCTCGGCATGTGTCCAGATGACACCGATGCGGACGAGTACTTCGATGCCTGAGTTAGTGTCCTTTTGTTTTGTATTTATTTATAAAGTTAGTCAGTAATTTAATTTAGTACAATTTAGTAAAAGGTTTTATTTGAATGTAGGAATCACAAGGTAACCACATTTTACGATGATATTTTTGTTTTTGAGTAATCGAGTGTGAACTTAAAATACATAATGATATTCTGATCATAGCAAGTAATTATTTTATCAATCACTTGGTAACCTTGAACAACCACAAGTAAATACGATGTTGATGATCGTATTTACTCAAACAAAATGAAGATAATACTAAAGATAGTCACTGACCTAATTTCCCAATCCGTGTGGTGCCGAGCGTAAAAAATAGCACTATTCTACTTCTTCCCGTGGGTTTCGTATAAGGCGACTAAGTAACTTACTAGAGAATGGGCAGCAGCGTTCCCGAAGTATTTTACCACCATACTGCGATCGCTAACCCTCCTGTCAAGCGTGGAGATTATAGCAACCCCCTCCCCCCTCCACAAACAAAACTTAACGAAGAATTGAGCAGCCATGGGGTTATCTGAAGTCCGAAGAGAGGGGGAGGACTCGATAATCCCCAAATCCGGGAACCCTATTTCCGGGAGTGCGATCAGCCGTCCCAAGGCGGTGTCGGGTTTATTGTCCCTTGTGAGTCTTAAAATGCACATGGAAAAAACGAAGGTCATGTAAAATGCCCATGTAATACCCGCCCCTATGAAGATCGGAAACTCAACACTCGAAGTAGTAGACGATTATATAATATTTTCTTCTCGTCTCAAACACCACAGTGTCTTAAGACCAAAGTCTTTGACCAGTCCGTGTTGACCGTGATGACCTATGGCACTGAAACGTGGTCGCTCACAATGGGTCCCATTAGAAGACTGAAAGTCACCCAAAGAGCAATGGAGAGGGCTATGCTTCGAGTTTCCCTACGGCTATGTTTCAAGATGATAATAAGGACCAAGGTCAAGATTTGTGGAGACATAAATCATCATTTGTTTTCAATGCCATCTGAAGCCTAAGCAAAATATATGATATATCTGTATTCCAGCCATCGAGAGAAATCGTTCCTGACACCTGTCAGTTAGACCCGATTAGGAACTGATAAAGTTTAAATTCATAAAACACACATGTTTTTGCACTTATCGTTTGGAGTATTTTCACCGTTACCTCTGACTTTGCTGTTGTTTCAACACAGTGATCTTTATTGTGATTGATAGGTATATTAAGGATAATCGCCTAGACTGTATGTTACTGAAATTTCCAGGAAGTCATTCTCAAATTATTAATAGTGCAGTACATAATTCTCAGTAATAAAAGAAGATACAAATAATAAAAACTTACCAAAAGGTTTCTCATCGGGTGGAACAGAAGAACCAATAGTTAAAACTGCAACGAACAAGCAAATACGTAGTATACGTAGGAATCCATTGCTACAATTGGACACTACGTTAGATAAAGATGATTTTGTGTTGACTGTACCTCTCTAAACTCGATGTAAAGGTAATAGAAAGCGTAAACATCAGTATCCTTGCACAGTACAACAATAGCCTTTAAGACTCGACGTAAAGGGAACAATTCATTCCGACGATGAAAATGACACCTGTCAGTTGGACATGATTAGGAACTGATACATTCATAAAACACTTATTCTTTTTCACTTATCGTTTGCAGTATTTTCACATTTTTCTCTGATTTTGCATCACAGTGATATTTATTGTGATTGCTATATAAGGACTGTATATAAGGTGTCACAAACGTATTCTCAAATTATTAATGGTACACACATTCTCAATAATGAAAACTTACCAAAAGGTTTCTCATTAGGTGGACCAGCAGAAACCATAGTTAAAACTGCAATGAAAAAGCAAATAGGTATTATATGGAATACCATTGCTACAGTAAGACACTACGTTAGATGAAGATGATTCCGATGAAGAAAATGATATAGTGAGACATCCGTCTTTTATTATAATACATGCATTTTGTTTGGCTAGTTAATGCATTGTCTGACTAAGTGTGGGTCGTGTAAACATAACAAGTTCATTATTATCAAGACTTTATTTAGAATCAGTAATCACATTGTAATCTCTCGTATATATAAAAATCAATTATATGTAATGTAAACTACAATCCATGTACCACATCTATAACCAGAGGCATAGTGCTTCAGTGGATATCGACATACCTAAACAACAGACGACAGCGGGTTACTATTACAAAAGTGGATAGAAACAACGACCTGATACCACACTCATCCGAACTCAAGTACAACAGATATGGCGTCCCACAAGGAAGTGTGTTAGGACCAATTTTATTCCTTTTGTACATAAATTCTATAATTAATATTACTAACCATAAATATATTTTATTTGTTGATGATATTTCTATTATTGTAACAACTGATAAGAAAAATAACACAATTGCCGATCATGAGACTGATGTTAGTAACACTATTGAAAGTCTAATTGAATATCTAAATAGATATAATTTATCTATAAGTCTTAAAAAATCAGTAAGTAGAAAAAAATAGAAATAGAACGAACGTTAAAACTGCAATAACGTCGTACCATGCATACGTTGAATCGGTGCTCCGCTATGGCTTGATAATAGGGGTAACAGCGCTGATAAAAATAGAGCACTTATCGCACAAAAAAATGCATTAGAGCAATATACGGGCTTCGACCTGACGAATCTTGTAGGCCGAAATTTAAAAAGCTTGGCTTGTTGCCGCTACCGTCTCTTTACATATACGAAACATGTATGTTTGTGAGAAAGCATAAGGAATTATTTAGTACTGCACATGATTTATATCCTCGTAACCGCAGAGATCCCCACAGGCTACCTACTGGATATCCATCCGAGACTAGCTTAGTATAATAAAAGTTGTGAATCCATGTGTGTACGTATATATAATAAGATACCAAGTAATCTCAAATCATTAAATATGAGACTATTCAAAAAAAAATTGCATGAATGGTTGTGTAGGCATCGTTTTTATAGTGTCTAAGACCTCTTTGAAAATAACTGTTGATATGCTTGTGATTTGTACGCTTATAACTGTTAAGCAAAACATGTATGCTCTTGTTATTTTTTTTATATTTTACCATCTTTTATACCAAGTTTTTAGCAAATAAATATTATTCTATTCTAACCCAGCGGGCTATAGGCCAGAAGGGCCCAGCTCAAATCAGAGGAAACAGTGTTATGAAGAAGCAATTCAATACAACTTTTCGATAATGATGCAACTTTTAATACAACAGAATTATACAACTTTTGGAACAACATATAACATGTAACGATACAAATTTTCGATATAGATCTCTGAAGTCAGTCACGAAAGTAGCTGTCGTTCATGTTTCTGAAAAACACCAAAAAAAACATAAGTTATAAAGATGATTTAACAGATGCAAGGTGAAGTTGTAAGAATAAAACATAGGAAAAACTAAATTATGTTCCTTCAGGTGACGCACACTCAAGAAAATTAAAGAATATTAATCTTTTACTCACAAGATGTACAACGAAAATTCAACGCTGTTTTTAGACAAATGACTATGTTGGCTTTAGATTTAGTAGCACCACTACTTACAACATTTACTTTCAGGCACACAAGTGCCTTTTAAATCCCTATACCATCCGTCAACACATTCGCAGCTAGGCAAATAGCAGTTTGGAATAACGGGCACACAAGGCGCATCCTCCTTAAAATGATCACAGGTCCGTTGGCAACGATAAGGGAAGCATTCGTAGTAATTCTCATTTTTCGGGCAATCTGAAATGTTTAAAACCTACTAAGTAATTTAGGCAGAAAGAAGTAAAAAATTGTCGATAAAAAAGGAATAAGAAGTGGAAAACTTTCTGGAAAACATATTGTATTCTGATATGAAAAACTTTGGCTCACTTGAAATAATAAAAAGTATCAAAGGCTTTGAATGTGTAATGGAAGTTTAGTAAGCCACAGTCAAATCCAATGAAAATAATCATATCTTACCTAGTGGTTTACGATCAGGTGGAGGAGCAGCAAAAGTAGTAGTTAAGACCGCCACAAACAACAATAATAAAGGTAATATGGCAGCCATAGCTAATGTTACAATCGCAAATAAAATCAAGATGGATAAAATATAGTCGAGCGTCTAGGTTTTATACTCCGTGAAGTTTTTTTGCAAAGTACACATAACGATGCCGTTGTGATATTAAAATACCCGACAAGTGTTAGTCACTTTCAAAACAGCTAATTATAAACACAGTAACAAAAGTCCCTATCCACATCAATTTGCCTACCTCATTGAAAAAAATCAAAACTAAGAAATAAACATTTTCCTTAACATAGAACCTTCAAACAATCGTATGGTAATGACGATATTTCTCACATCAGTACCTCCGCATATTGAATGAGCGCTAGAGATGTTTTTGTGCCAAGTTTTTACACCTACATACGTATAAACAACGGTCCATTAGTGAAATGATATTCCTCTTAATGTGTCCATGAGGCGACAAATTGTAGCATATGGAACGTAGCTGTGGCACAAAACTGGAAGAGAAAAAACTTAGTTGGAATCTGTAAAAGATACATAAAAAGGTACAGTCAGAAATTGACAGCCGAAACAGTTAGAAGGTAGGTAGGTAAGATACAAATGAGTAAAGTACCCAAAAAAAATAATTTAAGGAAACTTCCGTAATAAAGAGAAGAGAGAGAGAACCGGGTTGCCAAGCGAATGCCTAAAATAATATTCACGACGAAAACATCATAATGTAAGTTACTGACAGGAATATTATTGATCTTATTTTGATATAACAAAATCCACCGGAAATCATGAAGTAATCGATTCTTGCCAAGATTAGTGAGCAAAGAGAAAAATAAATGTCAATAATATATTTATTTATTACTTCCATGCCTTGTTTTCGTGTCTGCGTCAGGATGACTGGACCAAGGAAGATTTTGGAAGTTTGGGCAATACCAAGTTTTAGTACCTATTTGGTACTATTTGGTACCATACATCAAATAATTGGTACCTCGCTAAAGGGGGAAAACTATTACGAGGAAAGTGGCCAGCCATTCTGACTTCAGAATGGCTGGACCAAGCAGGTTTCACCTAGTTGTAGGCGTTATAAGAAGTTGATCTTTTCGTTAAAATTTAGTACCTCATTGGTACCCCAACATATGTTTTTCCTAGATTTTTTCGATAAGCCAAAAAAAAGTTACACCTAGAAGAAATTTTGCATGTAATCTGGAGCAAGTTGATTTCACCTAGTTGTAGGAGTTATAATTAGTTTATCTTTTCATTAAAATGTAGTACCTCGTTGGAACCTCCACATATGTTTTTCTTGGATTTTTTCGATAAGCCAAAAATAAGTTATTAAGTTTAGTTTCGTTATAAAATACCTACTGGCTTAAAAAAAAACCGGGCAAGTGCGAGTTGGACTCGCCCACGAAAAGTTCCGTACCACCGTACAATATTAATTAACACTAGGTATTTAAAAAAAAAACTTGAGTTTAAAAAAACACGATTTTTGTATGGGGCATACTTTAATTCTTTTTTTTTTTTTGATACAACGGCAACAGAAATACACAATCTGTGAAAATTTCAACTGTTTACTTATTACGGTTCATGAGATACAGCCCGCTGACAGATAGACGAATTAACAGCGGAGGTTTAGTAATAGGGTTCCGTTTAGTATCCTTCGGTTACGGAACCCTAATAATATCACTTTTTCAAATGCCATTATTTATCATTCAATAACGATGGATTTATATGTAATATTAAAACGTATAATTATGTGTATGAAAATATTTTACAAAGATTCAAAGATTAATATGTATTTATCATTAAATAAATATGGATGTATAATGTAATATTAAAACTTATTTGTGTATAAAAAAATATTTTCGGAAATGTACAAAAACAAACATTCTTATATACTTATACAAAGCTTCTTGTAGGTGTAACTTATTTTTGGCTTATCGAAAAAATCCAAGAAAAACATATTATGTGTAGGTTCCAACAAGGTACTATTTGGTACCAGACATCAAATAATTGGTACCTCGCTAAAGGGGAAAATTATTACGAGCAAAGTCATTCTGACTTCAGAATGGCTGGACCAAGCAGGTTTCACCTAGTTTTAGGCGTTATAAGAAGTTGATCTTTTCGTAAAATTTTGTACCTCATTGGTACCTCAACATATGTTTTTCCTAGATTTTTTCGATAAGCCAAAAAAAAGTTACACCTAGAAGAAATTTTGCATGTAATCTGGAGCACGTTGATTTCACCTAGTTGTAGGAGTTATAATTAGTTTATCTATACATTAAAATTTAGTACCTCGTTAGAACCTCCACATATGTTTTTCTCGGATTTTTTCGATAAGCCAAAAATAAGTTACACCTACAAGAAGCTTTGTATAAGTATATAAGAATGTTTGTTTTTGTACATTTCCGAAAATATTTTTTTATACACAAATAAGTTTTAATATTACATTATACATCCATATTTATTTAATGATAAATACATATTAATCTTTGAATCTTTGTAAAATATTTTCATACACATAATTATACGTTTTAATATTACATATAAATCCATCGTTATTGAATGATAAATAATGGCATTTGAAAAAGTGATATTATTAGGGTTCCGTAACCGAAGGATACTAAACGGAACCCTATTACTAAACCTCCGCTGTTAATTCGTCTATCTGTCAGCGGGCTGTATCTCATGAACCGTAATAAGTAAACAGTTGAAATTTTCACAGATTGTGTATTTCTGTTGCCGTTGTATCAAAAAAAAAAAAGAATTAAAGTATGCCCCATACAAAAATCGTGTTTTTTTAAACTCAAGTTTTTTTTTTTAATACCTAGTGTTAATTAATATTGTACGGTGGTACGGAACTTTTCGTGGGCGAGTCCAACTCGCACTTGCCCGGTTTTTTTTAAGCCAGTAGGTACTTTATAACGAAACTAAACTTAATAACTTATTTTTGGCTTACCGAAAAAATCCAAGAAAAACATATGTGGAGGTTCCAACGAGGTACTACATTTTAATGAAAAGATAAACTAATTATAACTCCTACAACTAGGTGAAATCAACGTGCTCCAGATTACATTCAAAATTTCTTCTAGGTGTAACTTTTTTTTGGCTTATCGAAAAAATCTAGGAAAAACATATGTTGAGGTACCAATGAGGTACTACATTTTAATGAAAAGATAAACTAATTATAACTCCTACAACTAGGTGAAATCAACTTGCTCCAGATTACATGCAAAATTTCTTCTAGGTGTAACTTTTTTTTGGCTTATCGAAAAAATCTAGGAAAAACATATATGTTGAGGTACCAATGAGGTACTAAATTTTAACGAAAAGATCAACTTCTTATAACGCCTACAACTAGGTGAAACCTACTTGGTCCAGCCATTCTGAAGTCAGAATGGCTGGCCACTTTCCTCGTAATAGTTTTCCCCCTTTAGCGAGGTACCAATTATTTGATGTCTGGTACCAAATAGTACCAAATAGGTACTAAAACTTGGTGTTGCCCAAACTTCCAAAATCTTCCTTGGTCCAGTCATCCTGACGCAGACGTTTTCGTGGTTTCCGGTAAATGCCACCTCATTTCTTTTATTAGGTATCCTCAGAGATAACTTGTGCATTTAGCACACAAGCCCGTTTTGCGCATTTCACAAATAAGAAGGACTATTGTCACCCAACTTGTTACCCTATTATTAATAGCATTAGGCCTAAAAAATAAAAATAAACTTGACAGTTTTCCAGGAGTCCCTTCCAGCACATCTTTTTGGTAACACTACATCATAACACTAATGGATTTTGCCCAAGAAATTGCAAAGTGATACCTCTTAACTCTTGAAAAGATTGCAACTTGTTCTCCAGGAATATTATTATGGTTGTCTTTTTATGTCACTCCCCTAAAGGAAAACCATAAAACTCCCCTCAAAATATCGTAATCCTGTGCGTTTATGACTTGACTAACATCTGTGAATGTGATTTGAGTAAATTTTGTAGGCTTTTAGTATTTTGTCAGTCATGAAGAATTGGGGATCGGACTGACACTTTCTTACCGTAAGGTCATATAGGTTGCAGGTGGGTGAGTGATGGCAACCTCCTTTACATTCATTCATTGCTTCATTCATGGTGGTTATGAGACTTCTCCCTCGAGACGTGCTATCATGTTCATCAGGGTATGACCTGATATTTTTTTTGTTATCTTTCTTCTCTGTGCTGTCTTCAGTATGTTTTAATCTTTGTCACCTTGCAATCTTTTCACATCATTCTCCTGCCCCTATCCCAATTTATTTGGGGTCAGCGTAACTATATAATTATGTGCAATCTTTGCACATATATAGTTTTTATCGTAGTATTAGAAAAAGACTATTGTTCTAATAAATAAAAAAAACAAACAAGATAAATTAGAAAACATGTTTCCATTTTGCATTTTTTACACATAAAACTTTTGCTAACGTTGCGTTTTTCGATAGATAGTGCTGCAATTTAACAGGCGTAGTTTTTTAGATCCCACTGCAGTACTGCTCGAATAAGTACTTTTTGTAGCTATTAAGTAGCTTGAACAAGATTAAAGAGATCGCCACAGAGACCAGCTAATAGCCACTGTCCTTCTTGCTTTAACATTTTATCTTGATAATAGAAAAGAAAAGAATTAACAACAGCTGTGGTTTTAATTTAAATCATTTTAAATGGAGTCGAACAAAAGTAGTGTAACAAAATATATTTAGCTTGAAATCCAAAAAAAAAATTGTAAGTTGAAACCAAGTATTTTTTTAATAGTGCAAGTGGCTACTCAATTTAGAAAACACAAAAACATTTGGCATCAAATGTTAAAGACAAAGGCAGCCATTTGGTAGGTTTTGTCACATGATTAGTGCAATAACACGTTTCGCCGTAATTTTGCATGCAAATATTGAAATAATAAGGTGCTAATTTCAATAAGCATATCACAATACAAATGAACACAACATTAAAATATTTTAAAGCTTTATAAACTCAACATTACGTTACCTTTTCATAATGCAGAAATACTGGCCGAAATCATAACCCTCCTTTTTGCTTCGCCGTAGTCGGGTAAAAAATTGTTAACAATTTGCCCATACCCGTGTGTATAAAACAGGTTTCTATTTGTAGTCTATATTATACTTGTAGATATTAATATCTCAGAGCTAGATGCTACGCAAAACCAGTTTCTGGCTGAGAGATTAAGAACAAGTCACGATTGTTTTGATAGTAAATAATATTTAAAATTACTTAATTATGTAACTAACCTACCATTATTTATCGATTGAACGTAACTTATATAATATGTTTCTATTTAAATAAAACATGCCCCGGCCTTGGATTTGTTTTGGATGAAACTCAATAGAATGGGATGCTAGCTTATACTGGTAATGTTACCACTAACAAAGCATAATAAAGTAGCAGTATTATATCTCGGCAGTGACATTGAAACAATAACCTACGGCCGCTCGGTAGATAAACCTTTTGCTTCCGTGCATAACTGCCGCACACTCCATATTGTTGCATACTGATATACACTGAGGTTTCGAAGCGCGTCGTTTCGGCAGATATTTTATGTAGATATATTACTGTTACTTATTTATACTGTGCCACTGACGTTCGGCCTACTACAATCTATTCGAGGGATTCGGGGATTCCCGTTGAAGACGTCTGTCTTTATTTTTTCACTATAATACTGGCTGTACTCGTCAGTGGAATTTCCCCTCATGGTCGATAATAACCATGGTCAAACAAGATTTAGCGTTGATAATTTGATATGGAAATTAGAATTATGGAGGATTGAGGCACGATATAATTAGGGTAGGGTTTTATTCCATCAAAAGGTCTGTCCCGCAAGGGTGTGACCGCGGCCCTACAGTTATCAATCTATTGCCATACGTCATAAAACACTTTTCGCCCAATTCGAACGTTTAGGTGCGTAAGTCGCCAAAAACATGTTGAACACACCAAACATATTTTAGACTGAATTTTCGTCAAGTTAAGGTTGAATTTTCTTTAGCCTGCGTTATTTAAGGAAATCTCAATCATTTCATAGTCGACAAAGCGTCGATCTTTACAAACAATATGAAGAGGAAATCGACGGAAAGCGAGATAAAGATGATTTATAATTTTGATAATAGGTCCAAATGTGTTTCAGTGGAACTCTTAGCTCGTATTTTATATAAAAGATAGATGGAATAATTGTTGATGGAACTTGCGAGGTTTCTTTATCTTGCTTAAAGGGAAGTTCAAAGGTGGAGGAAAGTCAGAAACTAATTTCTCTTCTAATAAATTTTCATTGTAGGACTCCGTGGCGACGCTTGCAAGAATGGGATTTAATCTTGCAGTACCTACCTAGACTTTATGGAACTACTTTTTTCCAAAAAGTCTAGGTTCTGTGTGTTTGATAAGTAACTTTCCTTATCTCAAGTTATATTCTGCACATTTGGAAAATGAGGGACAAAACAGAAAAAACATGCAAATTTTGACATACCTAACGTTACGTTTGCTATCGTATATGTTTGTGTGTGTTTTTTTTTTTTTAACCACAACGGTGAAGCTCTTGGCCTGAATCTCACCTGATGGTAAGTGATGATCAGGCCGAAGGTGGAAGCGAGCTTCACCCGGAATCCTCTACCACAGAGGAACTGGCTATCTTACCTCTTACTGCCGGAACACAACAATGCTGGTAACATTGTTGTTATGGCGACAGACTTAGATAAGATGGTGGTAGCTAGCCAGGCGGACTTAAAACAAGCCCTACCACCAACCAAACCGAGCAGAAAATTTAGCCCCCACTGGGAATCGAACCCGGGACCTCTGGGTCTGAGACAAGTGGTCTGACCACTAGACCACAGAGGCGGTTACAAGTATGTATTGGTATATTACTGTAGTATATACGTGCAGGAATTTTTATTTTATTTAATTACTCTCAAACGATGTTCATTTATTTAATTGTGCCTGTTATTTAATATATTATCTACAGCAAAGGAATTTAGTTCCGACCGGGTGACACCTCTCGACTTTATTTATATAAGTAGGAGCTGTATTACAGTGGGTTTTGACAGATGCACGAATAGAAATAACAATGATTGATTGGGCATGGTAAGGGGCAGAGTGCCATGATGGCACCATAACGTTTGTTGCGTCTAATACTCTAGTACTATGTCAACTTTTGTTCTATTCTTATTATCATAACATAACTTAATATTACGCCTGTATTCCCCGAAGGGTTAGGCAGAGGTGTACCTATAGTACACCCACATTTTGCCAGTTATGTTTAAGTCCCATATAATAGGGGGCGAGCCTATTACCGTCAACCGGGCACAAATCCAGACTCCGGGCTGCTACTGAGCAATTCCAAATGGAAATAAGCCAATTACACTTTGCCCGACCCGGGTGTCGAACCCAGGAACTCAAGCACAGCAGTAGTGATTGCGACCACTAGACCAACAAGGCAGTCAAAATCATTATTTATTTAGCTCTAGAAAAAGTCATTAAACAGCGTCTGTTATTCCTCAAAATCATCTGCTTACAAACACAAGCATCCCTATTCAAAATGACACGATCGCAACTTTCTTCAGTACAATAAAACTAGCGTAACCACTAACTGAACAATATTTCCCTATCTCCTCCACCATATATTCGGTATATCTTGCATCAAATCAACCGCGGCATTCCCCTGTTTATTTATCCGTCCCATTTCATCAAAATAAAACAATACCTCCAGAATTAAGTCACCCTACGCAATTGCCGTCCTTGTCGGCGAAGCTATAAATCTCAATTTAGCTTTCCACGATATTGGGAGTAAATAAGAAACTGTTTATCCTGAAATTCAGGACTGGATTTTTATGATCTCAGTGACAAAGTCGTTTGATTAAAAATAAAGTTGGTTTCAACTTAGTGAAAGAAAATACAAACAAACATGAAGTATTGTGTGTTCATAGTCATTTAAGTTAGGGACGACAATATTACTACTTGAGTGAAAAAGAAATGAAATTGTTTTTTATGTAAATAGGATATCGATATCACTTTTACACGTCAAAAATTATTAGAGCTACTAGATGAGGTCGGCGTTTCCTATCTACGACTACTCTGAGCAGAAAGGCCGAAACAAACTCAGAGGTCACCGTCTCTTTTAAAATCCAGACATAATCTTGGTTAGGCCATATGAGGACCATGTAGATTAGTGTATGAAATGGTCTTTTGAGGAAAGAACCACACAGATTTAACTTTATTCGAATCAAGTTTTATGACAAAGTCTCATTATATTGTGATAAATCTGATATGATATTTCGTTAAAGGATATATAAACCTAAAGTGAACCATTTTGGAAAAAATATTTCTTCTTTACTACCACTGATTGCTGGACGCTACCTTCTTTGAAAACTCCAATTTTCACAGAGTTTTGTCCACTTGACAAAACCCACAGCAAGCTCTTATAAAGGATTCCACCAAACAGGCAGCTTATTTACCCAAAATATTCAAAAGAATAAATTTCGCATTTCAAAATTTCACCCAACAACGAAGGAATTATGTTTTTAAGTGTAATGAGGCAATTTACCGACCGACTGTAGTAGTCCGTGGACCCGTAGAGTTATTATGAACCACTCGTTTTGTTCCCTCATTACTACGGGTAATGCGTAGTTTAAAATGCAAGAGATTTCCTCGCTTTTCCCTATTTTCGGCTTTGTAGTTTTGGTAAAGTAACGAAATAATCTATTGCGTTAAATAATGTAATTTTGGTTGAAATTTCATTAAATGTTATATTTTTGAGAGTTTAAATGTACTTAATTTATATGTTAGTTGGTTTGTATTGAGTTGCCTATCATATTTTTTAATACTACACATTTTTTTATTTTCAAATGTATTAGTTTATTATTTATTTTACTTTACTCAGTTATAAACCATAATAATTATAAACTAACATTAAAATATTTAGAGTATGGACAAGTATATAACAAAAATTAAAAATGGGAAGAGCTCATTGGGAATCAAAAAATTCGTCCGCATTGCTGTCGATGGGAAAAGTGCCCAAAAGGCTGGCAGCATTGCCACGTTGAATGGCGATGGTTCTTTGGGCTAAAAATAGGCCAGAACTCTGGTCACTTGAAGATACACAGATCAGTTCATGCAACTCAGATATTACTGCAAGAAGACGCAAAATTAACTATTGTTGCTATGATTTTTTAATGATTTGTAGGTTAGTTTATTTATATTTTCCCCATTCCCTTCACCAAGAGGAGACATGTGTATATGCTTATGCTTTTGTAGATTTACAACATAAAACGCCCGAATCTTTTTCAGAAATCCCAAAACGTATCCTTCGTTTTACCAATCGTAGCCTTTGTACCTAACTAATCCCGTAAATAAAACCCTAAAGGTAGTATCTCCTTTAAGCAGTCTCTACAGATGAAAGGGTTTCTTTTGATAATCGCTGTTCTTAACGGTAGAAATAGAAGATTCTTAAATTCTTGAACACAATACATATCAAGCTATACATTTCCAGTATAAGCTGACCTTTCATTGTACGGAAATCCTATAGCTTGATATCTAAGTACCTTCGAACTTATAAGGGTCGATGCTCAGCAGGTAAGGATCAGACATTAGTATCAGATAGTACGAGGAAGACACAACTTAAAGGTGACGGGTTCCGTCGATGTACCAAATGAAACAACAAAGACAAAATTAATGTGACAAATTGTCAAGCGCGCGTAAATTGCTGCTATTGGCTATTGATAAATTATTCAACCAAACATAGTAGTTTACGTGCGCTTGACAATAGATTTGTCACTTTAATTTTCGTCCGATAAACTGACCCTATAACCAGTAATTTAAAAAATACATTATATTAGATATTTAGTAACCTATTCCGCTTAACTATTCGTAAACAGTCATAAAAAGCCTGTAACCCTCTTCGTATAGTATTTTATATTGGATTTCCGCAAAGTCACGCCTGAATCAATTAAATAGTAATTTAAAATCAACCGCTTATTACGGTCTTGAACAGTGGTGGCACGTTTCTTTGTGTAATTTTTATCATCCCCATATTCAGACTATTAAGTTCCCACTGCACACAGGCATGTTCTAAAACCAAATATTTTAAGACATGTGATAATGTGGTGAATTATGGCCCGAGAAGCTCCGTCTCCTATGACGTCACGTCCCGTGTCCCAGCGGTGGAAACGTTTTTGCAATGTCTAAACGTTGAATCAGTAAATTCCGAACTTATTTAATTTTAAAATTCGAACAATTTCAAAAGTTATGATGATTTTGCCCATAGCACTTCTAAGTTGTGTCGTTCTATAATGCGATTATATTCAATTGTTCAAAGAATATTTCGCTCACCGCACTCTTTTCTAACATTTTCTTGTGGGCAAGCGGTATCATAATAGCATCCTAAGCCTGCTTAGTGCCGGTCACACAAGTGTTCATAAATATAAAGTCCGGGACAGCGGACGTCGTGTGTTTCACTTTATTACGTTGTAACGTTATTATATTTAGCTCTCGTAGGTACTGTCCTATCTGTATGATAGGATGGCACAGATGTGGCTTCGCAATTCTAGTTTTTAGGAATGGTTGTAAAATGAAATGAAACTACTGTTATACAGTTAGTAGTTGATTTAAACTTTTCTTTAAGAGTTAATAGAGGCTCGTGGGTAAGTAATAACAACCATGGGATGATCAAAGGTAAAAACCGCCTCTGTGGTCTAGTGGTTAGACCACTTGTCTCAGACCCAGAGGTCCCGGGTTCGATTCCCAGTTGGGGCGAAATTTTCTACTCTGGTTGGTGGTAGGGCTCGTTCTAAGTGCGCCTGGCTACCACCATCTTTTCTAAGTCTGTCGCCATAACAACAATGTCAGCAGCATTGTTGTGTTTCGGCAGTTAGAGATAAGATAGCCAATTCCTCTGTGGTTGAGGTTTCCGGGTGAAGCTCGCTTCCACCTTCGGCTTGATCATCACTTACCATCAGGTGAGATTCAGACCAAGAGCTTACCCGTTGTGGTTAAAAAAAAAAGCTACGCTTGCCGAGTTCGGTCCGTGGATGGGTTATCTATTACCCCTTTACGCCTCAGAAAGCACCAGTCAACCAGTCTTACAAAAGGGTAACGTAAAGGCAGTTGGTCTGTGTAAAATACTGGTATTCAGCATCTAGTTAGACTAGAAGCCGACCTCAACATAGTTGGGAAAAGGCGAGGCAGATGATGAGGTGATTGTGACTATATGGTAACGATACCTCTAAGTATATCACGTCCACTGCTGAGTTCGGGCCTTCCAATGGCTCGATGAATGTTCGGCAATGGTTCGATGAAGGAAGTGCTATAATCACTATGTTCAGAACACAGATATGTGGTAAAAGTCAAAATAAAATTGCAGGAATTGCTGATGGCTCATGCATGCACCACATCAGTTTGCCGTGAAGGATCATGCAGACAGAAATAAATACCTACAGAAGTTATTAATATTTTTACCATTTAAAATAATTAATCAACTTAAAGCAAAATGTTATTAATTGAAAATTACATACGAAAGATACTTTACGAAAATCGGAAATAAAAAATTCTCGTCTTTTAATTTTAATGTTGTTATTAGTGGTGTATTTCATTTATTTCCAAGTAAAGGCTCGTTCACAACGGCGCGACTTGTCGCGCGACGCGACACCGGCAATTGTTCAATCGTGAAGTTTTATTAGAAATTGTATTGTTAAAGTCGCGTCGCGCGACAAGTCGCGCCGGTGTGAACGAGCCTTAATGCTTTTACAAATGATTCAGTCAGGCATTTCCTGCCTGCAAATTATATAAACATAATTATAGGTATACAATGTGGAGACGACAATACAACAATAAATGAAAACACTAGCAATATTAATGCATAGAAGTATTTAGGAACTATCAAATAAATCCTAGCATTGAAATTAAAAAAGTGTTTTTTTCTAACAAACTAAATAGTAGTGATGCGCCGATTATGGGTTTTGCCAATCTTTGACTAGCTATAGTGACTAAACTATTGGAGATCTTTGATTGAATTTTCGTATGCTGACTGGGAACGTCATTAGTTATACGCAGTTTAATTTATTGTTGTATTGTCGTCTCCACCTTGTATAGGTAGGTTTTTTAACAAAATGTGTTGGCAACGTTATGTTGTCAACGTTATGTACCTACTCAAAGTTATGCAGGTACTCAACGCTATGTACACAACGTTATGTCACGTTCAGTTTTTCATGAGATAATTTAACTCTACATGAGGTAATTTTGGCATACCTACATATTTTCTCTACATGAAATCTGTTTCTTGTAGTGAAAAATCCAAAATTGCAATCAACAAAAACAACTGAAGTTTGTTAAAGTCATCGGTGTTCATAAAAAATGCAAGATTTTATCGGTAATTACTTTATCAATGTCTAAGTACAGCAAGGATATTTTTTTACAGCTAGCTCACAGGCGTAGGCACTGTATTGATTATAGCCTGTTTGGTGCTTTCATTCAAGCTCCGCAAGTTCAGTAAAAGTTTATGGCATAATTATGAGAAAAACACTATTTCGATTTATGAATGTTAGAAAAACAATTACGAGCCAGCTGAAGAGCTGACAGTGTATAAATCATGAGAAATTAAAAAATAAATCTTTCATTGAACGACTTCTTCCAAAGTACCCAGTTACCCACCTACTATAAAAGTTTTTTGCGTTGACCAAAACGTAATTACCTACATTATTCACTCCAATAATTTAATTGGACTAGTAATTTATTCAATTATGCAAACATATCATTGTATTAAGCTAACAGTTCAAGATGTCTGTCAACAGATTAGGGAGATCTATTTGAAGAGCGCTCCGCTCTTAGTGAGGAAATGAATGTACGATAGTTATTTTAGTAAGTTGAGGTAAAGGTAATGGGATCAACTTATAATGTTCAATAATAATTATTATTTCAGCGTCCGCTCAACTTAAACTTAGACAGGTTATTTTAATTAAAAGTACACTACTCAAAAAAGTTTCTTCAATAGCAACAAATACGACTTCAAATCCAACACTAGATTCCCGAGACGTTTATCATCATATTTCGTCAAAACAATAGAAGTATGACCTACAACAAATTCCTTGAATTAAAAAAAAGCAACCCCAGCATTGTTAACATAAAACAAAACTTTCAAAAAAAGAACTGCTCGTCTTCTCAATTAAATCACTTGACAAGCAATCTCACGACAACGCAATCACAGGCTGTTTAGAAAAAGAAAAAAAAGTTACAAGTTGCTGTGAAAAGTTTTAAAAATGGCGACGAACGAGCGTAATATCGTTTCCTACTTCAGTGAAAGTCCGTGGCAGCGAGAGTAGCTGGCTAGTTAGTGTTATTAACAGTCCGCCGCTGTAGGTCCATCATGCTTGCTAACTTTGTGGGACAGGCAAATTCATTCATAGGAAGTTTTGAGGCATACAAAATAATAATAAAATAATTCTAGTATATAGAGGCTTTAGCTGTACATTTTTAGTCAGGAATATTTAGTCAGGAAATATAACTCAAAAAGGTGAATTGACCACTTTGTAAACCGATCAAGCCCGAAGCTATAGTTAGACTACCCGGATCTGGTGGGAAGGTATAAAGTAGCCAAAATGCAAATTTTATATTAAAGCAACACCAGCATCATGAAAGGCCGCATCACTTCGATATTTTCACGAGATAGGCCGAAAGGAAACTCAAGTAATTTATTTTTGGGCGGCCGAAAACCAACTTACATTAGGAACAATACGCAACTAAAATTTTCGACCGCCTTATAATCTCGTTGGGTGCAAAATGAATGACCTCATTAATAATAAACTTACTTATCACCTTAAAAATGAATGAGTAGGACCCACCCGGTGTGAAATGAGGTTACACCATCTCGATTCGGACGTCCTCGCCACTGAATAGATAGGTACAGAAGGTCGGCTACATAACTACAATGCGCGAAAACATATGCACACATAGATTATGTTTTACGTACAGCGAGCTAATGCCATTCGTTTGAGATTCCCGTTTGGTGCAGCCTTGAGACGCACACCGCACTTTGTGTGTTCGTTATTTGATTTAAGTGTGTTATAGTCATGGTGTTAGTTTATTTGCTTAAAATAAGTTTTTTATTGTTTGAATTTTGCCCCCTTGTTATTACTTTATGTTCATGTAATCTGTGTGTTTATTTTGTGTGAACTAAATAGATGATTTATCTATTTCTGTGCATACACGTCAATCTGCCTGTTTTCGGCCTGTGTTTGGAGCTGACCTTCTGTAGATACCTATCTATTCTGTGTCCTCGCCGCTTGTCGCCTGGGATTATTAAAACTTTCCATCCTTCATAATAAAGTTTTATATTGAAAGAGCTGAGGCGGATTTTTAAAGCGAGTCATCTTTAATTGCATCAAGTTATGCAATTTTGTAACCGGCGCACAATTTAAAAAAATGGGAAGTTGGGGTTAGATCGGTTTATTAAATTATGCTGACTGGTTTGGATTTTATTGAATATTTTGATTTTAATTGAGGCAACTTGATGATTAGCATTCAGTTTTTATTTTCATTAGATCGCGTTTTTCCATGAGGGAAGGTAAAAACTACAAAACTACCTTTTGCTTCATTAAGACTTCACGTGCGCCGATTTCAGATAATGCGCTGTTGAAAAGTGTGAAAAGGAAATATTATGCTCTGTACTTTTTCTTTGTTATTTTTAATTGTCTACGTAGCTAGAATTTCATTCAGAAACGTTTGTTTTCTTGTCTTCTGAAAAAGTTATCTCGAAACATTCCTTTAAATATTTTCCTTTGTATCTCTTTTTTGATCTTGTGATCATTCTCGTGAATTCCGCGTTTTATGAAAGCTTTTATATTTTGTTTAATTATTATAATATACCTAATTTAAAACAACTTTAAGAATTCATATAGCATATAGCATAAACAAAAAAAAAAAAATAGGGCCCTGTTTCAAAACTATCATGTATTTTTTTCATGGAAATATCATTAAAAATGTAAGTTATAGGTAAGTACGCACATTTATTCCAGTGATTAAATTTCTTTCGACAGACCAGTAGAAAGTACAACTTCTCACTTGAAAGCAAATATTTTTCTTACATATTAATGTCAAACATAACTTAAATTGATAACAACAATACTTTGAATTCAATAAGTAGGTACGTACTTTCGTTAGTCTCATATTTTGGCATTGTTCTAGAAGTCTAGACTTCCTAAACTATCTCTAAAACACACAACACAATAGACACCACACTATACGAAGAACACTTAGGTACACAAAACTCCAACATAACCCAACACTATAAAAAGAAAGAAAGAAAATAGTTACATTTATTTAGCACAGACTAAAATTCTATATTTAAAAGCCTATTCATATATTTTATCCAAAGATTAAAATCGTTAGATTCACCCACCTGCGCCAAAAGATGTTTACGTTTCTGTTTCGTTTTGACACCTCTAAAACACACAGTGACGCAGTGCCTGATTGTCATGGAAACGCCATTAGTAATTGTGCGAGCAAATTCTTCTCAGTATGTACACTTTCCCGCGCGCCTGAGTACGGTGAGAGCAGATCTTACGATTTAAATCGTTGATTCTATCTTAGTCTTCTGCTAAACAAAAGAAATCCCCATCTCGCCTTTTAAACTCCTTAATTACCATAAATGTTGTTAGCAATGGTGATGGCGTGGCATTAAGATTTTACTAAAACAGGCGCAACTTCATTTTAGTGCTAGGCGTTTCAAATTCAATCCAAATCTTTTTGCAGCTCCCGAACTAGTCTGCTCTACTCAAACTTGTAAAAGTATGTGAATGTGTGACTATGTGTTATCTAGAAAATATAAATCTATTTATTCCAAAATAAATAATAACATACTCTTTTTGGGGTGCTACACACCACACAAAGTCGAGTTTTTTTTAGTTAGTTCGGAGTCTGGAATTATGCCCGGTTAATGGCAATAGGCTCGCCCCCTATTACATGGGACTTCAAATTATCTGCCGAAATGTTGGTGTAGGTACACATCTGCCTAACCCTTCGGGGAATACAGGCGTGATATTGTGTTTATGTTTCATTTTTTAATCCCAGTTAATAATTAGACATTTCAAATCTTTCGTGTTTGTTTTTTTAATTTGGAGTTTGACATTTGCACCTGTCAAATTACCATCTGGGATTACAAAACGAACTGTAGAATAGACAGATTTGTAAATGATCTCCGTAAAGCAAAATTTACTCTCTTAATTGAGATATTTTAATATCCATGATGAGAATTCCATTTCGTCGACAACATCTCATTCGAAGGCAACAGTTTTCATCAATGTGGCATAGTTTAGCCGTAATCATAAAGTGGCTTTAGCACCAAATATAAACCAACGAAACAATGTAAGACTAGGTACATAATACACGAAATAATTACCTCAAAAAGCCAACAATGTAACAGGAATTAAAACGAAAACTATGACGCATATAATTTGCATTTAACTTGAACGCTAAGTTTTAGTAATTGCATGGCGCACTTCAATTAAGACAAGGAAATTACGCCACTCGTTCCAAGTATTATACTAATTGGAAATAAATTTAGTGGAATAACAAGAGAACAGGTAAAGGTACAATAAAATAAATACATTGGCTGAGGGCTATTCCGGTTTTATTTATGAGGCAGAAAGTATTTATGCTGATACTGCAATTCATGAGAGACAGTTGAGCATGTAAATACAAGCCTTCAATAATGGAGACATACAGAGCTGCTAAGAACATCCTAAATAAATTACCTATATGAACATATTTTTTTTATTATTTATATTTAATTATTTATTCAGTGAAATAAAAGATATATTTTATCATTATGTATATAGCGTGAAAGCGTAACAGACGAACTCACTTTCGCATATATAATATTAGTTTGAATTATTTTGATATTACTAATCCAGGTCATGGTCTACCCATGTGCCATTTTCGCATTTAGTAAGGATTATTACCAAAATTCGCCAAATGTATGTACTAATACTAGTGTGTAAGATGTATACTAACAAGTTGGATTTTATGATCTGGAAAATAAATGATTTGATTTGATATATTATTAGAAATCCGCAGCAGAACCAAGGCACAGGACGGCTTGATGTGTCGACGCGGGGGGGAGGCCTATGTTCAGCAGTTTGGTAGAAATCATCCTTAAGTCGAAAACATTCAAACTAATAACTCCTATTATAACTTACAAGCAAATAAGGCCTCTGACAGCTAACAGAATCACATTAATAAATATTCATGCATTAAACAGCCGTTCAGAGCAAAGTTGATCAAACTTTCAATATTAGCAACGCACCGCTCACTCAAATAGCGAAGTTTCAACAACTTCACCAATGTTTTAAACATACACAAAACTGGTTCAAAAAGCTCTTTACACGGGAATAGTGTACCTGTTTTCGCTAAACGAACACACTGGTACATGTCAAACTACTTCCTGCACAACTTTGAAGTTAGTGAACAACTCTTATTCGACTATATTTATTTTCTCTGAAGTTTCCAGACTACACTTAGCTCCTTCATACGGCGAAAATAGATTACACTGACGTAAAAAGTTAAGTAGTTTGCAACAGCCTCGGCTTTTACTAGCGTTATTTATATTCTTGTAAGTTCTGAATGGTTGTTTTCTATCAAAATTGTTTAGTCAGATTCCTTCGCATCGCTATTTGTAGAGAGAGTTTTACGTTATCTTTTCCTTACAATGTTATCCGCAAAAAGAACACTAAGGCCGCTTTCTGAATTAGGCCATAATTGATCACGGCGCTCACATCAGTAATTTGCGTCACGATAATGACAGCTGAGGGCTGTCAACAATTCGGAACGCTCGTGAACGCGCTCACAGTGCTCGCTCAACGTCAAAACTTATAACATATCATATTTCTTTGTCTAGATACCACAAATTTCTTCTTCTTCTTTGTTTAAGTGGCGACGGTAGCCAGAAGCACAATTTCGAAAATGCTACGTTAGTTTAAAGGTATGATGCGACTCAAAAAAAACAGCATAGCTGTCATTTTTGACGGCGCTCACGGTGATTTTAATTGGGCATGGTCGGCATTATCGCAAGATGGCGCTTGTCATGCCGTCATCTTAGCCGATTCACGGGACATCGCGCCTAATTCGGGACGGGTGTTAGCACGCTCAAATCAATTAGGTACAGCGTAACTCGAAACGCAGCAAAAGCATGTCGATAAAATAAAAAAAAACAGAATAAATTTTGAATTTTTGATAGTTTCTCCATACGAAAACTGTCAGAAGTAAATCTTATTCCGATTCCTGTTTGGTCGAATCCGCCTTATGTAGTTTATAAGTTATTATATACGTATATAATACTACTAAATAATTAAAATTGATGATTCCTCCAATTACGTCAGAATATTTTGATTAACATACTTGCAAATGAAAATAGGTACTAAACGAAAAGAGTACTTGTATTTGCACTTCGATACCATGCATGTATCAATTTGTCGTTTCGTATGTGTCCTGAGTGCCAATTATTTGTAAAGGATAAATACTTTTTATTGTATTTACATTTTTATGAATAAATAAAGGCGTTTTTTTATAGGTATTAATAAAGTGATTCTTTCTAGAATAAATAATAGCTACTATTCAATTTCCTTCATGACGCGCTCTCTCCGCTCTCCAAGCTGATCCTCTATTCTTTTGTAATAATTATAATAATATATTAATTATTTATAATCTTCTAAATATGAAATAGTGTTTATCTTATTATATAAGCCATCAACATATAACATATTCGCGAAGGTCGGTTATCAAGGCCCACTGGACAAAACCTCTTCAATACCTACCACTTTATTGCGAATGTGATATCTTTGTATTCAACGAAGTATGGCATAATTGGCCCTCCTGTGTGATAATGTCACCTAGGTATCTTATACCCAAGAAACCACAGTGCTTCCCTGAATGTATTTGTCAAGAGGAATTTCTTTACAAATGCAAGCAATAATCTAAGTTTATTTACCAGTCTACTTGAAAACTGTAATTGTGTTTCTCGAAGGAATCAATCATGCAGCTGAATACCAGTATTTTGACATGGAGCGACTGCCTATCTGGCCTCCACAATCCAGCAACTGGGTAATACGATACCCCTTAATGAGACTGGTTGTCAGACTTTCGGGCTTCTGACGACCCGTGATGACTGTCAAAGATCCACGAATGATAGCCGGGAACAACGGCTTAACTTGCTTTCCGAGGCACGGAGGAGTTTCAATATGTAAAGGTGGTCACCCATCCACGGACCAACCCCAGCAAGCGTAGCTTAACCTGTGCGGCTGTTATTACTTAGCCACGAGCTCCTTGACATAGTTTTATAATATATGCCACATCATCCAGACACATCAAAGAGTTCTAATAGAACACCACAATTGATGCCATATTTTCCTTATAAGGGATAAAATATTGCCCCGTTTGTATGTCTCGTAGCTTTGCATGTTTCAGCAATAATGACTTTATTTTTTTGTTTTGAGCATAATAAGATCTCGACAAAAAGCTTTTCCTTTTTCTTTCTTTTTCCAATAAAGAATTTGTTATTATAACTTTCATGAGACATTTTACTTAATACTCCATGTTTATGAAATTGTTTACCGTTTACTCAGATGCGCACTAGAAAAAAGTTAAACTAAACTAAACTACTAAACCCAGAATCAATAAGTTAGTAAAATCATAAACTGAGCAACACAATAATTGTAACAATTAATGTTCATTACATAATTATTGTTTATTATTTAAGTTGTACATATTTTATTTTAATGATGTAATGAATTGAATGAATTGTATGTATTTGTGATTTGTATATTGGGACTTTGATACCTTAGTAAATAAATAAATTACCTACTTTCAATACTAAAATATTAGGTACTTGTATCGATGAAAAAGTTATCGATACAATTTTCCAAAAACATTTTCAATACTTACAAGATATTGGTGATAAGAAACCATTAACTGCAAATTAATGTCATCATTTATTTATTTTTTGTTTTGTGTACATAATATCATATTGGAATCCATCTTAGAAATGTTATTTCTGATATCTAGAAGAAAATACATCATAAAATATCTACTTACTACAGAATAAGATATTAAATTAAGATCAATGCCAACGAGGGAGGAAAAATTGGATTGTTAAGTACTCAAACACTTCACTACCCACACAAAATCTATAAACAGGAAGGAAACGGGATAAGAGGCTTTTGAAAAGAAATCCGATAGAAGCCGAGAGTGTATTGAGACAAATAGAGGGAATTGAGGGGGAAGCTGTCTTTGCCCGGAGATATTTTGTCATTCGACCATTCTCTAGGATTTCATATTTTGCTAGTGGCCGAATTTTTGTATTTGAATTTAGAGCAGCATTTGCATATTTTGTTATTCGATTTTCAAAATCACTAATGGCGTAATGGCAGCTTTATTTAAATTTGAATTCAAATTCAGAATTCTATTCCCAACTTTTAGGGTTATAGGCAAAAGTGGTCCCTTGTGGTATTGAAATTTAAAAAATAATTCTATATAATTTAAAACTAAGTTAGGGGGAATCGTATGTTACTGTCACGGCCAGCAACTCAAGCTTTGATGGAAGATAGCGAAAATGTGGGCCGAGGCGTAGCCGAGGCACACATACGTGACTCCCTCAATGCTTGGTTGCGGCCAAGGCTTGAATAGTGCTTTTCTCAAATAATGCGCGGAAATTCAAACAAAGTAAATTAATTATAAATTCCAGAATCAATGACGGACAACGATTATGTTTCACGCGCCATTACCTAAGTTCATTTGTTTCTTCTTTACAGTTCAATTTGCAAGCGAAATCGAAATTTAAAATAAAATCTTTGATAAGTTACCTCCTTAGTTGTCATGTGTTGAAGTAAAAACTTTTTAACAAAAAAAAACCAACCGACTTCCAAAAAAAACACTGCAAAGTGAAAAATAACTTAAAATTTGGAAGTCGGTAGCAAAAAACGAAAATTCAAAACCAAAGACACCGACTTCCGAAATTAAACTTGCTTTTCACATTGCAGTGTGTTTTTTAATGTTTAAATAAAATAAAAAGTTTTTATTTTCCACTTGTTAGATGTGGTACCTACCCCGCACAAATTCGAATATCTCGACCTGCTATGTAAATAACAGTGACAGGAATATGTTAAAACATCATTCACATAGTCTAAATGCGGAAAATACGTATTATTGAAGCTAACTCAAAAAGTACCCAATCAAAGATAATAAAAATATGGGACCTTGAGAGCATACCCTTTGATCCCACAATTGAAGGATAAATCGGTGGACATACCCAAAAAATAAAAATAAAAACATAGTTACACTATGAACATAGAACCTCCTCCTTTTTGGAAGTCGGTTAAAAAGTTAGTTCCATTTTTAAATAATACTACAGTTATGAGTTTTCATAGAAATTTATTTGCCGCTACACAGGACAGATAAGGATCCTCATAGTTAAATTGGCGGCCGCCATTTGTTTTTGACCATTACAGCAATTTCGATTTATCTCGAAGAAGGTTGTCAAAATAATGCTCGAATTTCCAAGCATGTTTGAGAAAAATACTTTATAAATACTATTGAATTGAATTCCAAGCCATCAACATAATCAGAGATACGGGAAATACGTACTAGATACTCTTAATCATAAGATAATCCAAGAAATACCGCATTCTTATCACCACAGCCATAAGACCAGGTTACCTTACATCACAAGGAAAAAAGGAGTGCAAAAACAAAAGATGAGCGAAAATCACGTGATTTAAACAGAATTTTCCTTTTAGCGTAGACAATGACCGAATCAAATTAGACTCGATTTCATTCACAATAATTACCAAATTAATTACATTGCAATTGAACTTGAAAAACGTCAAGATTCATAGGGAAAATGTCATGTCAGGTTGTGTAATATTGTGAATTACTCATTCAAAAGGAAAAAGTTGAATGTCAAGAGACGTTAGAGTAGAATTAAATCAGTTTTGGAATATCACTGTTGTTGTACCCGAGGATTGTAGTGGACGTATATTTGTTACAATGTCTAAGCTGTTTGTGATAGTTCTTGTGACCACTTATTGGGTTTACTTTATTCATAGTGAAGGTGAGTTTGACTGGTTTTATTTTCCGTTTTTTATTCAACTGGTTCTGTGCATATGTTAGTAGCTTTTGAGGATGTGAACGAAACAATACTGTCTTCTTGCATAGGAATTTGAAAGTGACTAACAATTTAAATTAAGTTTGACAACGGCTGTGTTTCAAACTGTAAATTTTTGAAAGCATTGAAAAACCTATTTATTTTTAAAAGAGTAACCGTGAAGTTTCTTGCCGGCTCTTCTCCATAGGAAACGACCAATTGGAACCGTGCACCTAGCTTCTGACGTTTCATAAGTGCCCATGTAGGTTTATGTGAAATAAAATATTTTGATTTTGATTTTGCTGCTCCATTTCTACATTATCATTAGACAACTTTAAAGTCTTTACAGCTTTCTGAGTAAACCTCATTATGACGAACGAACTATCCTATGGGGGTAGTAAAGTAGTTAGTTTTGTATGTAGCACTTAGTAATATCGTGTTGAAGAGTGCTCTGCAAATGCTCATGCTGTAGTCAAGAGAATATCCAGGCAGCATGTGACGCAGGTGCCTACCGGGGAAAGACATGCCCAAGGTGCTGCACCGTGAGAACTTGATTTACGTTAGGTATTCGTAAAGTTTCTTTAATACAAGCTGTTTTATTTTATTTCCTCAAGTGTGAATGGAATCATTCATTTTCAAGACTAGTTGTGCCCCGCGGTTTTACCCGCATAAGTTTCGATCTCGTGGGAATTATTTATTTAAGCCGTCCATTTCCCGAAAAAAAAATTACGTTCAAAGATTCATTACTTATTATATTATCATAAAAAAATAATTTGTGTTTAATTAAAAAATTAGACAATAAGCTGACATGGTTTTCCCATGTGCTTAATTCATCCACATCCATTCAGGCGAACAAACAAAAAAATAAACAAACCAACTCACTTTCGCATATATAATATTACTCAGGAATAAATGCAAATCTTTACATCTGTAATATATGCATTTAATAAAATATTTCCTCCTAAGTTATACAAAATATCTCATATATCCTGTTGTAAATCCTCGTTGCATTTTTATGAGTTCGTAGGTCACCGTTATGCACGCTTTCTGAATCAAATATTTGAGATACATACTTATGAGAATCTGACCGTCAAAGTTCCAATATTTATTCGAGATTTTTTTATTGGATAGCGAACCCCGGTATTAGAAAGGGATAATTGAATAAACAATCAACATAAAAGACTATACGATGATACAATAATGATAATGAATCGCTGGTCATTCAAGATCATTATTTAAAATTAACAAAGGTCATAAAAAAACATAGGAGCCGCACTTATCAAAATTTTGTTTCAGTGCAGTTGTTGGAAGTTCTCAGGTGCTGTTCCGACAAGTGCTGTTGAAATTAGTGCTCTACGTGGAATACCCCGATTTATAATGAAACGGCGTTTTCCAGTTTTTCTTTTAAATTTTCTTTTCATATCAACATCCGAATATACTAATCGTAAAGTAAACTTCCAAAAGCGCTCAAATTACGCGGTCTTGGTTCCCACAAACCAGAGAAAAATCCATCTGTTCATATTTCAATCGATTGAATTCAAACCGTGTAAACGCAGCCTTACATTCAACTTCAATTTTTACGTATGTACATAATAAACTTGGTTAGTTTACGAACTTTTTTAATTCACCATTTCCCGAAAGTCGTATGAATTTTCAAGTTTTTTTTCCCCCTTCGCTCTTTCATAGTCAAATATGAACGAGCGAAGTGTACACCTTAAGGAACTTCGTAGACGAAGTAATAAAATACTAGTTGCAGAATACGCGTGGTAGAACGACGTGCTATTTCATATCGTCAGGTAGGTACAAGATGGTCCTCGTTTAGCTCTGAAAGTAATTCTGTCGTTTACCAGAGGTATCTACAAAAATAAAAGGCACCTGCTGAAACTAAAAGCTAACTAATTATTTATTTTTCGAAGAATTAAACATAATTCGGAACATCGCGTTCCCTTGCCACCAATCATTTAATTTCGCGGACGTTACACTATTAACTAATGCAAGAGTGGATCCCAAAGGGAATTCCAAATTTTTTCTGGGGCTGTGTGTTTAGCTTAGGTTTACAAGTGATGTAACTGAAGCATATAGGTACCTATGTTATAAAATCATTCCATAATTGACAATAGGTACCTATTATAATCAGGCTTCAACAGAACTATGTAAAATAAACTATAGCAAATAACATTTACAAAAAATAATCATTTTCTTGCACATATACCAACCAATTTATTTGGGATCCGCGCAGGATGTCGTCTTCTTCCATACTTCTCTATTAAGCCTCGTGCAGACTGGTGCGACGCAATTCAACCGTGAAGTTTTCTTAGAAATTGTTTTGTTAGTCGCATCGTGGCGACTTGCTGACGACTCAAACACAATATATTCAAACACAGTGTCCGAATCCGAATTTTTTTTCACTGATGATTCGGACACCAATAAAAAAGCTGTTTTGTACAATCAGATAAAAAACTTCCAACGATACCTTAAAAGTAGAAATCCGTGCTCCGCCCAGCCTGTATTTGTATAAACTGTTTTTATCGAAACATCGGATTTTAACGAAAGTAGCCGTTTTTAATCAATTATATTAAAAACCCACTTAGATATTTACGTGCCTTGGCAGTCGGGTAATTTGTTTGTTTTTTTTTCAACATGTATTCTAATGTGGTGACTTACAGTGATACACGTCCACAAAGCAATTTATTACCGAAAGATGCCACCTTACCCACCTTGAAATAGTTTTAGTAACGCTTTTTATCCACATATTATTATTATTATTTTTTTATCTGACTGTACTAAACAGCTTAAATAATTTGATGGTGTCCGAATTGTCAGTGAAAAAAATATTGAAATTAAAATGTGTCAATTCGGACACTGTGTCCGAAAATATCGTGTCCGAGTCGGCAGCAAGTCGTCGCGCCGCCCATCTCGTCGCCCCAGTCTGCATGAGGCTTTAGTCGCTTTCTCAGTATTATTAATCTAATCTTCCAAATATTTCAGTTGTCAAACGGGAAGTATGCAAAGAAAACGAAGTGAATGTGGAGTGTGCACACTGTGGTCCGAAGACATGTGACGAGCTGGGACACCCGATCCCGTGCGGAGGGGGTACCTCGCTGTGTAGACCGGAATGTGTGTGCATAGACGGCATGGTTCGCGACACTAATGGAACTTGCACACCGAAGACGGAGTGCCGTAAGTTGGCTTACGTAAATAGTTGAATAATTCAGCGATTGTATAGTTGTTGAGGACTTTTTTCACACTCATAATAGTTGGAAATTGACTAATAGTCATGTGTTAACTGCAGATTTTGCTTAGTAGACTACCAAGTTGGTGGATCTACTCGTTCCACAACTTTAGATAATCTTGGTTAGTCACACCACTTGATTTAAAATAACTAAGTTGCCATTACTTAGTTACATTTCTTTGGTCGACAATGACTTAATAGAAATCGCCATATAATAGTAGACGTTATTTTATATCAATTCCGGTAAACCCCATATGCTGTGGGAAAACCACTTTCCGGACCGGAAAGTGTATACGGGATCAGACTAATGGTATGATGCGTGATTACTAACGGAACTTCCATATTGAAGACGAGGGTCGTAAGCTGGTCTTCAAACCTACTAAATAATTCTTAGACATGTTAAAATATAAGCTGAGGGAGTTTTGCAACTTGTTATTATTTGCATACTGTCATTGCAACTTACAAAACCTTTCCCAGATAACTTTACTTTTGAGATGTACGAGGAAGGAAAATACAATAGGTATCACGTTCATGATCACAATCTACCTACAACATGGGCCCAACCCATGTGCTAACAAACCAGTTATTTGAATGCCTAACGTTTCAACAGACGTTGTTACCAGCGTAGAAAAAAAATCAGTTGTTCCATACATTTTGACCGTGTAGGTATTGCACTTTTGTGGAAAATTTCCTCGGCCCCATCGTAGGTCTAGAACAGGAGCCATCAGCAAATAGCGTACAGCGGGTCCGGATGCAGACCACCGCGCCGCCGGCCTATTTTGTGCGGACCTTGAGTACCTAAACAGTAAAGTCTATAACTAAAACTTAAAATAAAAATATTAAAATAAAAACTTTTGAAAGAAAGAAAAATGCCTTTATTGGCATTGCGGCTCGTGCAGACCGGCGCGATATCGCGGGCGCGAGGGGCAGCGCGACCCTTGTCGCGCCCACGATATCCCACCAGTCTGCACGAGCCTTTACATCAGAAAAATAAACCTTATAACTATAAAAACAGAAAACAATGATTATAATGCCAAAAGAGCCTCAGCTCAGCATAATGTTAGATGACAACACAAAGTGTACCATCTGACGCTGATTTTCAGCTGCAACCCACGAGTGCCATACGCTAGCTAGGATAATAAACACAGGGAAGTGTGTGTGTGCGTTTGAATAAATTACGTTTTTTTTCAGACTATAGGTAATTTATGATAGAATAAATTATTTGTAATTGAAACCACAATAGGTAAAGGTAAGACTTTATTACTTAATTTACGCACAACCGCGATAAGCATAATTATTAACCCACATGAAACATCAACAGAAGTCATAGTTCTAGGTAGTAAAACCTCACGTAGGCGTTATGGAACGTCATGACAAGAGTAAGTAATATTATTTAAGGACAATAATAATAATATTTATAAAAATGTACACTTCACTAATGGCCGCCACAGGGTAGAACCGGTGTTCTCGTGGAAACACTTTACAGACCATTTATGATGATTATCGAAAAGGGACTATGCGTGTAGAATGCTAATGAATGATAAAATATTAGGTATAACGGATTGAATTGAGGAATAAATATCTGTGAGTATAACCTATGAGTATACTAACATAGCGTGTGGGCAGCGGACTATTTTGATGTTCCGCGCAACGTCGCCACGTGCCTTCCTCGTGCCGCCATTGTTACGCGATATTATTAACTATTTAAGGTTTTCGATCCCCAATATTTTGTGTGTTGTTTAATTAATGTGAACTGTTTATAACCAAATATACTCTCTAACTAAAAAAGGTGGTTTTCCCTGAGATTCCTCCCTCATATATACCTAAGTCCAAAAGTCTGATTTTACCATCAGAGCATTTGAAACTTTAAAAAATGCTACAAATGGAAATATATAAATAATAAAGGAATGGATTATTAATTATATCTTTAATGTGCAAAAGTTTAAGTAAGTACACAAATAAAAACATCTTGTAGTGTATGAGTTAGTGTTGATTATCAAAGTACCAAACAGGAAAAAACAAAATGCACTTATCAACATTAAAATTTGAACAAACATCAAAACTTCACTTTGCCTTTTCCTTATGCTATTTACGTTTTTTATTGAAATTACACGATACAAGTTGCAACCGGCTTCCAAAACGCAACGAAATTATTCAGCCAATCAAGAGCGTAACAGACCCCTAGGGCGACCCAGACGAGCGACTCGTCCAATCGCACAACAGTGCTTTGTCGCGGAAGGATTAAACTAGTTGGATAAAATATATAGATAAATTCTGTTAATATAGTTTTTAGATGCTTGTTTATACGTATAAACATGCTTTTGATACAATTATGAGATGTAGGACTTAACATGTAAAAAAACAAATTTTATTATTTAAAATGTTTGGTCAAAAAGTGATGAGTACACTTATATGAAATGTATATAATACTTAATAGGTACATATTTGGTGTTACAAACCATGTTAAGTCTTTTTAAAATAAATTATTTATCAAACGAGAATTACTTTTTTATGTATTACAGTCTCTCGTTATTGCACCTACCTCTGCGTCACCTAAAGGTTAACTGATAGAAAATGCCTATGGCATTAAGTCCGCCTCTGTACATTTGAGTGCTAGTAATAAATAAATAAATAAATAACGCACATATAATCTTTGAATCAACTTCTCCTTTTCCCTCTCATTTATTTCAATCCAACTCTCATGATGATCCTCTGTCTTCATTATTATAATCGTAAAGTAATGCCTCTAATTATGGTCCTTGTACAATATACTTAAAAATAAAACTGAACATCACAATGTTGGTGTACCTTTACCTTCGATGAATTCTGACGTGAATCGTATGTTCAGTCCGGGGCAGTGGTCCAACTGCTCTGTACAACTAGTAGTACTTTACTAGGGGCAGTTGTCCAACTTTAAAAATAGTTGGACCACAGCACTTTCTGAGAGTTCCGTGGTCCAATTCATTTAAAAAATTAACTTGCCGACTCTAAGGGCGCTAACACACGTCAGATTTTTTCATCAGATAGTCGGATCCGATAGTCTGATTTCCATTATGTGTTACGATATTTCTTATTAAAATGTCCCCCCACCGTTACAGCTAGCTGCAACGGAGACCGCAACGCCACATCTGGCTGCGGTAACCGCTGCGGCAACTCATGTTCCGACTACAAGGAAGTCAACAAAACTTGCTTCAGCGGCTGTCGTTACAACAGCTGCGACTGCAGGACTGGTTATGTTTTCCATGAAAAGTTGAGCTTGTGTGTTCTCCCTGCTGATTGTTGTAAGTATAATGTTGTTGTTTTTGTTGTTGATGTTGTTGTACAGTCGCCGTCAGATATATTGTAGCAGACAAGGTGGCCAAATGATGGTGTGTTTAGAAATTATTGACAAGCATCTGCTCTGATATTAATGAAGGTAATTCATGTTCAGATATTAATAGTAACTTGTAGTGCATGGAACTTATTGACATTTTAAATTGTTCGGAAGTATTTGGTCACCTTGTCTGCTACAATATATCTGACGGCGACTGTACCTATGTTTTCAGTTTCATCATCGTGTCCATTGCTTTAGTTTCTTTTATCCAAAAATTATTTAAATGCTTTCATTTAATTTATTTTTCTTGACTATTCAATCACTTGCTTGATATAAACCACGCTACATCATTAAACAAAAGGCAATAATATCACACTCAACATTTTGCCTGGAGCATTCAGAAATTCTATTTTGCCCCCAAAAAGTAACAGCGGTTGAATGTTATTTGTATTATACCCCTTAATTTAATTATTCGAAATAATTTTTATCGTCATTAGGAACAAAAGTTTAATTTTCTCGAAAATGTTTTAAGAATTTTTGCTTGAAAATTATTTTGATAGCTTCACTTTCCAGGAACGATAGGAAATTATGTAAGCGGCCTTGTCGTGAAATTGTTGGGAAACATTATGAGATGCGACCTTTGCAATTACTTAGTATTGTTTAAGCAACAATTACCTATAACAGTGGCTAAGTGTGAACTTGACTCTAGAGTTGGGATTTCTACAATCGTGTTTTGTTTTCCTCGTCAGTCACATTTCTTAGCTTGATAGTACCTGTTTGAAAAAAAATATACTAGGTATAGTTTGGTTTTTCCGCAATCTTGGAAAAGGGTTCTAAGATTGCAAGATTACGTCGCACCAAAAACTAAGCGATTGTGATTTGATTTTGAATTTTTTAAAATAAAGATCATTCGCAAATACTATAAATGGTTTTTAAGTTTATGAACAATTTTAATATTTAATTAAGCGTACAAGAAATTGAATGGCTCCGATATATAAGTACAAAATCTCATCTCTTCATTGGATTTTTTATATACAGAACCTTAAAAACGTAATCGAGAATTTCTCTCATAACGGGACCTTTTATTTAATTTACAGGAATTTTTTGTTGCCAACTCTGAAAGAGGAATTCAAGGAACTTGGGATTTTCGAGAGGAAAATTTGAAAAACTAAGTTTTACCCTCTGAGATAATTACGAGGGATTCTGAAGACTGACCAGCTAATAGCATTGTATAAATTAATCTTAGGCATAATAATTTAGTCGAAACTTTAAAAAATCCAAAATATTTCAAGTTTTTTATTGTTTTATTATTTGTAATCTAATCACATCCGTGTGTAACTTTAAAGTATTTCGCTGAACAACTAAACCACCTTTTTTTGGTATTTTTTATTTTTATTAAAAACTAGCTGCTGCCCGCGGCTTCGCCCGCGTGAGTGTCGGAAATTACCCCATACATCCCCATGGGTTTTAAGTATAAATATTGAGTTTCGAGTTAATCGGACAGCGTGTTAAAATTCTTCCATACAAACACTGACACCCCCCAACCTAGGGGGGTAATTTAGAAAAACAAAAAACTACAAACTTTATAATTTATTTAGATAACTATTCGTGCGAAGTTTCATGTTTATTACCTCAAGGAATAAGATTTTTCATACAAACTTTCATCCCTTATTTTACCCCCTTAGGGGTTGAATTTCGAAAAATCCTGATACACGTTATTCTTCATTTTTGGGTTTAAGTATAAATATTGAGTTTCGAGTTAATCGGACAGCGCGTTAAAATTCTTCCATACAAACTTTGACACCCCCCAACCGTAGGATAGGATACTTTTCCGGGATAAAAAGTACCCAGTGTGGTGCCCAGGATATTAAAGAATAATTATACCAAGTTTCATCGTAATCGAACCGGTAGTTTTTGCGTGATGCCTGAACAAACAGACAGACAGACAGACAGACAGACAGACAGACAGACAGACAGACAGACAGACAAAAAAAATTGTAATCAAATTTTTGGGTTCGGTGTCGGTCTAGTAACACCCCCTGCCATTTTTTTTTTTGATATTTTCAATGTACAGAATTTTCACTTCTACAGATTTATTATAAGTATAGATTATTCAAATCTGCGATTTGACCTACAATATTCATTTATGAGCTATGATGATTATAATAATAATTTGGATTGTGGGTGAAGTGTGCCCAGCAGTGGGTTTAGACTAGATTAGCTAAAAAAAAATGTAGATCTATTAGATAATTGTGGAAACCACGCTTACTGCGTAATTTGCTTTTATAAAAAAATAAAAATAGGTAGGATTACGTTGTAGTTCCTACAAGAAGCATATTTTTAAGGAGGATGTATTTAGGACTGTGTGATATTAAATGAACCTCTATTTACTCTTAATTTACTTTAAGCTATTTAAAAATTCAGCTAGAAAGAAAACATATTTATTTTTACCATCACATGAAAATATGACCACAGAGGTAAGCGCAAAGGAGAAAAAAAAAAGTATTAATTTCTGACAGTTTCCACTTAAAATATTTCGTGCATAGGCACACAAATCGCCAGTTTGTACAAACTCCAGCATCTAATTTTAAAATCTAGTTCCTCTAGTGTTCAGTAAGATTTAAGTACTCTTTCCACTACAGGGTCAAATTAAATTAGTTAGCGAAACTCTGCAGACGACCACACACTATAGGGTAGTTTCTTGAAATATGAGTAAAATCAGATTTTTTGTTACATCGCTTTTAACTATCCATACCCATCACGTCTGTGGAGTTTCGCTAACTAATTTAATTTGACCTCGTTTATAATAGGACACGGACACTAATATTGGCAGAAGTATTTGTATTAGGTCCAAGATTTTCCTAATCATAAAGTTATTTCTGAAAGTTATAGCCTGTACCTATAATAGGTATCCCAAATATCCGAACATGAAGGATATAAATGATATTTCTAATAACAAAAGCGTAATTACAGTCTTCAGGTTCTTTATGGCTGTCAAATAAATTATTGTTAGTTACATACCTTCTCGTAATTAATCTATTACATCTATTTGCTAATATTATCCTGTAATTAGGAACGTTATGTTACTCCTACTTTTAGGCAAAATAATTGGAAGAAAAAAAACTTTTTTATTTTATTTTATCCACAACGGGGAAGCTCTTGGCCAGAATCTCACCTGATGGAAAGTGATGACATTTTTTTTATGGGCTTGTGGCTAAGTAATATGATCCGCAGGGGTCGATAGATCAGGTTAAGTTACACTTGCCACGCTTGGTCCGTGGATGGGTGACCATCTCGGAAAGCACATTAAGCCGTTGGTCCCGGCTGTCATTTGTAGATCTTTGGCAGTTGTGACGGGTCACCAGAAGCCCGAAAGTCTGACAACCAGTCTTACCAAGGGGTATCGTGTTACCCAAGTAACTGGGTTGTGGGGGTCAAATAGGCAGTCGTTCCATGTAAAATATGGAATATAATTTAATTAAATAGTCCTGTACCTAAATCTTGATTTTTGTTCAGGCAATATTTATTCCTTCCTGGACATTCGAATGACATGAATATTTATTAGCCAAATTAAAGTTAGAGATAGAAAACGAAGTCAAGTATAAAAAAGTAATAATATATCAGCTCTTTTTACTCTGAAATAAATGTTCTTCCAGTTGATTTTATAAAGCCAAGCCAAGATACGAATATTATTCCCAAAAACGTAACTTAATCACAAACTCGGAATGAGCGTCTAAAAATCAAATTAAGACCTCAGACAATTTCTCCGTCCATCGACGCTCTATAAATCACAAAAGGGACCCACACAAACAAGAATAACGATCACATAGAAATAATCAAACAAAGAAATAAAATAAAAATCAACGGCGAACAAACAAATAAGACGAAAACCAATTACAGTTCGCAGAATAACATTTTCATCCCACCATCTCGGAAAGAGTATTTTTAATCTTCAATATCTGAGTGGAAAAGCCGTTTTTATTCTCTAGAGGATAAAGTAAATTGAATTTAGAACATCGTGTGCACTAAGTTTGTGAATTAAAAAAAACATTAAACCTATTTACTGCTACCTCTATGGTGCCGAATATATCATACAACTTTTTTTTAATTTGTTAAAAACTCAGACTCGGAACCTTCTTGGTGTTCTTTTTTCAATTTGCTTTGTACGCGGTTCTTTACGCGGCATTTTTTCACGTCATTGTTAAACCTTATATTAAAAACAAGAAACTTGAAAACAAGTGAAAAAACTAAAATGAGTGATTCTAGCGACGAGGAAGTTTGCTTGACGCCAACAGAATTAACTGAAACTGTTAATAATGCGCAAATGAGCTTTCTCCCTCAACAATCACGCGAGAAGTATTTAAAACAGTACGATATGTTCAACACGTGGCGACTAGCAAAAGGAGCCAAAACTTTCTCAGAAAACGTTTTGCTGGCATATTTTATAGAATTATCCGAGAACAAGAAAGCAAGCACTCTATGGAGTACGTATTCGATGCTAAAAGCAACAATAAAGATGAAAAAAGACAAACATATCGATACCTATCCTAAATTAGTGGCATTTTTAAAAAGAGCCTCATCTGGTCATCAACCAAAAAAATCGAAGGTTTTCACAGTATCTGATATTGAAAAGTTTCTTAACGAAGCACCCGATTCCGTATATTTGGCGGCAAAAGTAAGTCAGTTGCACATTCAGTATCTACTTAAGTATATTAATCTCAATTAAATAGTATACTTAGTAGATGTTGATAGGCATAATTATGCGTTCATATCAATTTTATTCATTTATCTACTACAATACTCTTTACGTTACAGGTTGTTCTTATTATTGGAATAAACGGAGCATGTCGAACTAATGAACTAACACAACTTAATGTCAAAAACATTGAGAAACATTCAGATGACTTACTATTAATTAATTTACCTAATACAAAGACAAAAAGAGACCGCAACTTCGTCATTCGCAAGGAATACGTAACGATTGTTGAGAAATATCAAGCCTTACGCCCGCCTAACACTCCAATCAATCGATTTTTTCTACAGTATCGCAATGGAAAGTGTGTTAGACAGCCTATGGGTACTAATAAAATTGGCAGTATCCCACGAGAAATAGCAACATTTCTTGAACTTCCAGAACCCCTGTTGTACACGGGTCATTGTTTCCGACGAACTTCAGCCACACTTTTGGCTGATTCCGGAGCTGATCTCCTGTCCCTTAAGCGCCACGGAGGCTGGAAGTCCAATGCAGTTGTAGAGGGATACATAGAGGATTCCATCCAAAATAAGTCTAAAATATGTGAAGGCATCGTAGGAGCCATTACACTGAAAGAGCCTCAATCGGATCCTTGGACTGGCCCTTCTACATCAAAAATAAGCCGTTATGAAACACCTAACCATCTCCCTCTCTCTCCAACATTCACGCCAAGGGAATCCGATGAATCGGTACAACTATTAAGTATGACAGATAGTTTACCGAAAAACAGTACACAAGTGACTAACACCAATATTACAGTACCAAACAAAAATATTACACTCAATTTAAATAACTGTAGCAACGTTACTTTAAAATTTTCTTAATTATACCTTAGTAATATTTTGTTATAATTTAAAGATTATTCTATATTACTTACCTGTCATAATGTAGTAATTAATACCTAAACTGAAATAAAAGTGTACCTATCTTGTGATTGTAAACGTTTTTTTTTTTGCATTTAGTCATTTCCTCGCTGAGGTGGAATGAAAAGTTACGTGTTGCACTCGAGTGCAAAGATTTTTCACCTCGTGCTCTTTTGATTCCCTCGCTAACGCTCAGGATTCTAATTTTGAATCACTCGCTACGCTCGTGATTAAATTTTAGAATCCTTCGCTTGCTCGGTCATCAAAATTGAACACGCGGTTAAAAAGCAACTTTGCACTCTTGTATAACAAATAACTATTATCGTAACCAATTATTTAGTTAGAGTTTCAGGAGGAACTAATAAGACTGATTAATCGAACGTTACTTGGTTGACGGCCGGCCTCGTCCGAGTACAGACAAAGTGGACTCAAATGAGGCTTGCTTTCATGAGTTTCTGTTGGCAGGAGTAAGACTGCGACCTCTGAGTTTGTTTCGGCCTTTCTTCTCAGAGTAGTCAGTTTTTATATAACGTGTAAAGGTGATACTGATATCATATTTACAGAATAAATGATTTTATTTTATTTTATTTTTCTCGTACATATTTTGAGTGGCAAAAAAATTATATGAAACAAGATTTTTCGTAAAAAATAAAATATGTTCTTACATTGAAAAATTATTATTCGAGAAACCATTGTTATTTTATTGAATAACCTTACTTGCCCTTGGGCCTAGTCTGCTTGAATATTGTATTTAAAATACTAATATTCGCAAAAAAACTAGCCCTTTTTCTATAAGACCTCAACAGATTTCTGCGAAATCGGCTGTTACCAGCTCTTAACTCAACTCCGTGTAAAATACTATATCGTAGACACTTTTTTTTAAATTCATTCCTATAATGGGATATTTAAAATACTTGGTATGTAGTATTTTTTAAGGATAGGTAGTTTTTCAGTTAATATGCAGAATACTACACTTTTTCGCTACGTATTTTTGAATACTGAATTTCTGTACCGATTATAAATGATAACATAAAAAAACCTTAATGTATTCCCATTTAAAAAATCTCTTTCCATATCTGTACATGGATAGTAGCAAAAACTTTAGGGGAATCTTTTCGCCGCGGATTGATTTATGACTCCCACAAAAACTTCCCTTCACAATGCAGAGATTGTTCGCTTATAAACGAGACGTAGACACTGTGCAATTTTTCTTCTTCTATTTTGATACCTGGTGACGTAAGTAAATGTAGTTTTTGCTTTAGAAAGTAGGGAAGATATTTTATATTTTATGTAAATCGCAGCAATCAATGTTTTATTATTTGTTTAAATATTTTTTGGGAGAAAATGTATCCGAGCCTCATCAGTCGCACGAATCACGCAATTCGGCAAATCATCCGACCTGGTGGTCTGCCTCTGTTTGAGATTAGGACTCGGACTCCGAACAGCACATTAAGCTGTCGTTCCCGGTAGTCATAAGAATACCAAATTATCGGTAGTCAGGAACTCCAAAAACTGACAATTGCCTTTAAGATATCAGTTATAAATCAGCCCGCAACCGGTGCTGCTGTCAACAACAATTTTTTCTCGTGTCTTTCAAAGCTTGATGTTAGATTATAAGGAACGATGAGTCCTATCTGCCCACCCGAAACACCGAAAACAAACTGAAAGTTCAGGGAGGCTTTTGCTTTCTTTCTTTCTACATTCTTTCTTTTGCTTTCTACATTCCGGAGGTCAGGAGGCAGTCGTCCCCTGTAAAATATTCAGCCGCAACTAGTTACACTGGAAGCCTTTACTATTGGTATGAGAAGACAAGCCAATGTTTAGGGACTTAGGGATTACAGGATATTCCCTAAGTCCCTTAACATTGGCAAGGGTAATCTACACTACTTTGTCTAAAACTTTAGTTTTTAATTAAATATAGTTGAACTAGTTGTTGCTCGTGACTTTGTTTCCATACAAACTTACCCCTTAGGCCCTTTTCTGATTTGTCGGTACAGCAGCGGTGCGACATCAGCATGCTCGGTATACGCGGTACCGAAAGCTTACCGAGCGCCTATATTGCAATTGAGCCTTTCTGATTAGCTCGGTATGTGTCGCACTCCCGCACATACCGACCTAATCAGGAAGGATCAATTGAAATATAGGCGCTCGGTAGGTGCTCGGTAAGCTTTCGGTACCGCGTATACCGAGCATGCTGATGTCGCACCGCTGCTGTACCGACAAATCAGAAAAGGACCTTAGTTAGAGCTGCTTTGAGGTAAAGTTTAGAAAAAATCCACGGCATATTTACACCGTCAAAGGGCGCATTCGACCAAACAGGAATTAATTTTATACGCGGAATAAGCCTTCTCTTCCGAATAAATTTTGATTTTTTGACAGTTTTTCCATACGAAAACTGTCAGAAGTAAATCTTATTCCGCGGATAAAATATACTCCTGTTTGGTCGAATCCGCCCTTAGTAGCCTACCTTTCTCAATAGCAACCGGATTCCGGATGTTACCCGGTTAGTGGAAATAGGCTCGATACCAGACCGACGAAATGTGGACTCTCTACGTAAGTACCCGTTCGGAGTTAACACGCGTGATGTTATCTTTCTCAATTTTATGTGTCTATGTTAAGTGCTTGGGGATGTGCGGTGTCTGTCAATCAATCAGTCAGTCAGTATCAGTAACGAAAGTGGTTTCTTTTGTATAAATAATCGTAAATCTTCTACAATATTTAAATCACCTGCAGAACCTCTCATCGTCAGTTTCACAAAATAAAAATGTGTGTTGGTAAGCTTTATTAATGGCCCAATGTATGTATCTATAAAATCGGCGGAAATCCATTAAAGGCTGTAAAATATTTAATGGCTGCTGCCGGATCCAGTAACCCACTTCACACGTTAGAATATTCGAAAATCAACACGACGTACTGTAAACTGAAATATGTATACTGACTTAAGGCACACAAAAATAAAAAATCTAACGACAACGAAGTACATGAGTATTTATCATCATCATTTCAGCTGAAAAACGTCCAATGCTCGACAAAGAAAAGCCTACCCCCAAGCGTCACCACGTCGACTGATCCAGTGCTTCTCGCATCCAGCAGATTCCCACGGCCTTCATAAGGTCATCGTTCCCCTTTGTGGGACTCATTTTTTATTTTATTTTAAACGTTGCCCCATACTAGGAATTTCTCCTGTGCGTTTACAAACATTTAAACTGACATACACAAACAGCCAGACCCGGAACAACTACATGTAGGTCATACAAATATTTGTTCCGTGCGGGAATTGAACCCGCGACACGCAGCGCAGCAGTCAATCACTTAACCACTTCGCCAACCGTGCCGTGATATTAGAAAAAAAAACTTCAAAAGTCGTGTCTAAAAAAGGCAGGCCTAAAAAACGCTGGATGCCGTGACGATTTAGACTCGTTCCTAACCGATTGGCCGGAGAAGGCACATCGTAAGGAAAACGAGAAAAGTATGGGGGAGACCTTTGCCTAGCACTGGGACAAAAGAGGGTAGCTTAAAAAACAAAACATGCATGTGGGTGGGATTATGTTTATTATCTTAGTCTCAACGAGTGACAGAGGATAAGCACTTCTTGAACAATCAACCCAATCTTGCTAACAGGCTGATTGCGGCATAAAAAAGAATAGGAGGTACAACACAACAGATTCGACGATCTTTGCATACATCTTCAAAATATTTACGAAGCAATTTCAAAATGTTAATACATGCCTAATTTTTTGACAAACACCCTCTTAAAAAACTTTTATAAACACAACAGGGGATACTAAATAACTGAATACGCAAGTACATAACTTTAATAATACGAAGATTACTTTAAAATTTGATTCAAACAGACAACAAGGGCATATTAAAATATCAATTTGACGCCTTAACGTCCGTCAGAGTTTGTTCACTTGGTACTAAAACTTTTATAACTTTGAAAATTTGAGAGGTCTTTTGTTCAAGAATAGAGGTGTCATCGAGAAATGTTGAAACTTTATATCAACCTGGTACAGTTTCAATTTTGAACTGAACTAAGGAAGATGAAAGAAGCGTAAGGATTATGGAATTCTCTGAGTTCATCGTAAAGGGTAGATTTGAAGAAGGAAGCAATAAAAAAATCGTTTTCGGGCTTCTAAGAAAAATTACCTAACACAAAGAAAATGTGAATGAATACAGTCATTTTTCCTCTTAATCATATCGAAGTTTGTTTCATAAAAACCTCTTAAACTTAGTAGTTTCCACTACATGGAGAGGTTTTAGACGGCTATCTAGGAATCAAACATCAATTCAATACATACCCATGTCTGCACAGACGATCAAAGTAGATCATACTTAATTCAATGTCAAAAACAAAATAATAAATAAATAACGTTTATTTATCCGAAGTAATACATAGACACAGGTTGAGCACAGTGGTAGATCTTTTACTTTTTTTTTATTTTTAAAGTTGCCCCACACTAGGAATTTCTCCTATATCGTGGGTACAAACATTTAAACTGACATACACAAACAGCCAGACCCGGGACAACTACATGTAGGTCATACAAATATATAGATTGACTAAAAAAATACATAATTGTTTGTAGAAAAATTAAAAGGCTATAAAATATATATATATATACATAATAGAAGACATACAATAAAGCTCCATTCAACGGTCCATGTGGTAATTAAAAACAGCAGCTGATAAGTTATGAACCAACACAAACTTAAATTTTCATCGACGAAAGTATGAAACATGGATACCACGATGCTTTTAAGCAATCAGGCGAAAGGCAATAACTCTACACTTTACAGTCATTCTGAGGAAATATAAGTCCCCGTTGGCATTGAGTAACTGCACCTTCTGTTACATTTTAAAACAATCGGGATATGATATTCTGAGTTTTCTTTGAGTCTTTGTTTATGTTTAACTTGTCTTTCATTGCCTGAGATGCGTTTCATAAGAAACCAATTTACTTTATGCAGAAAATTGATAATTCTTAATCAACAAAATTCAAAATTTATAATAATTAATCAACTTTTATACAGAGTGGTAAAGAAATCGACGGAACCTGTTACAATGTTGAATTTTTTTCGTAAGTAATTAAAATAAAAAATTACTGTTGCTTACATTTTCACCGCGTAGATATTGCATTTTTCTATGAAACAGCTTTTTTTTTTGGTAACAGACGATAAATTTCTTGTCTAGGGGTCTTAGAATCTTGTGCTGAATTCATGGTTACGGCTGGCATGGATGTAGAGGTATTCACCAAATATAGGAACATACTCCAAAATACAAGCCATAATCGACATTTTTCGAAACAAACCTTCATAATTAGGTACGTATACGGATAGGCCGATTTGTCTTCTCACGCAAAACTTTTACGCAGAACAAATTAGTAGTGTTCATTTGATTCACGTGCTGCCTTTCTTTATTATACTTTGAATGAAAAAAGAATATTTCTCGGAATAATAAAAATATCTTCGTTTCTTCCGAAAGTAGTTTATGTATCAAGACTAAAATTAAATTTCGTTTGAGCAAAACAGAAAAAGCGTTTACTTATTTTTATCCGCTTAAAATTAGAACAGAGTAATAAAATAAATTGCAGAAATAGACCGGTCCTTAGAAGTGGAGATAATAAATTCATCCATGCTCAGAGATCTGAAAAACAACATTAATTAATTTGAATAAGCGATTATACTCCTTTAGGGCGGATTCGACCAAACACGAATAAATTTTATCCGCGGAATAAAATTTACTCTGACAGTTTTCGTATGGAGAAACTGTAAAAATTTCAAAATTTACTCGTAAGAGAAAGCTTATTCCGTGGATAAAATTTATTCCTGTTTGGTCTAATCCAGCCTAAATGTCATAAGTATAAAGTACATAACAGGCACATTTGGCACATGTTTAGAAACCAAAAATTACCAGGACAGCTATCAGGGCTATCATTTTCCATCTTCTTCATTTAAAACAAATCCTGTTTTGCACACACAGCCGCTTGGCTTGCACTCATCTCTGGTTACTTGAGGATTCGGGTTAGCGCACTCACAACCACTTGGACAGTCTGTATACACTGCGTTTTAGTAAAAATATGCAAATTAAAAACCACATTAGCGGAAAGTAAAATTAGAATGTGACGATACAACAATACCCAAGGTCGATAATAATTAATGAATGGAAGAAACTATTACCTGGACAGTCCTCTGGTTCGATACATTTTCCATCTTTTTCATTTATAACAAACCCTTTTTTGCACACACAGCCTGCCGGCAAGCAGTTCGTGGTGCATAATTTGGGGTTAGGATTGGTACAGTTCGGTTCACAAGCACTTGGACAGTCGCTGAATACAGCGTTTGGATCCCCTTTGCAACCTTTTGCTGTTTTAGTAAAGTAAGACACATGTTATTATTAGGCAATATAAAACGCAGCCTATTTTCTACAAGGCATGTATTACAATAAACAGAACGGAAAGAAAACGGAGCAGAAAGGTCTGGGCGTCAGGCGTCCTAGCGTACACTTTGGCACCCAGTTGTTTGCCTTGAACTTATAACCCGTGTGAATTAATTAGGCACCTCGCTGGAATGCGGCCCGACTACTGTACTAAAGAACGACGTGTACGAGTGGCTTTACAACGCCAGGTGCCTAGATAACTTGCTCACCAGCCGAGGAGTCCTGTGATCGGCACGATCACAAATACGAAATTCAATTGAACGCATATTTGCAGTTTTTTATTAATATCAAATAAACGACAATGAATTATACAGCCATTTTCAATACAAAATCAGGGGACGCAAGTCTTAAGCCAATAAAAAAAAAATGATCTCAGTATGTGGAGTATTTCGGACGTTATCATGACCACACAATGGATCTATACGTACAGACACACGGACTTCCATGGTTTTTTTTTCAGTAAGTTTTTTCTTTATATAATACGTAATAAATACTAATTTGTTATTATAATTGTGTTAAAAGGATATTTTTTCTACATATTCAGTGTACTCATATTAAAGTATAAGTGCGATATGTGCATATTAATGAGGCAAACAAAGTTCAAGACAGTACTTGTTTTTGGCAAGTTGAGAGTAATGCTCTACCTCAACGCTTCGTGTTATGAGGCGTGCAATATAAAATAACAAATTGCAATCATACAGTTTTACTTACGACAATCTTCAGCAGGAATGCAAATTCCACTTGAATTTCTGTAGTGATTCTTCTTACAGATACATCTAGGATTACAGTTCAACACCAAAGTATTGCAAACAGTAGGTTTCTTGTGGACATCTTTACAATTTTCAGCAAGACATGCTGATGGACAGGAACTCCATTCTTCGTTAGGTCTTGTGCAATTTATTTCAGCTGAAAGGTCGTTAAAACAAGATCATTTTGATGAAATTGGGTATCTAATCTTTACTTTCTGCTACTATTCCTAAATCATATCTTTCATCGGTACCAACATTTTTATATGTTTATTCATTTTAAAACACACGACCATTTTATTCTTCATAATATTATGCAATATCCTGTTACTGTTACACTAAACCAATAGTTTGTCCTCACTTTTCACAATATTTATACTTTACTTCAAATATTATTTTCACTATCAGTAGATACGGCTCTAAAATCACAATAATGACAAACTTTACAAAGCACAAGCGCTTTTGCATAGGAAGTAATAAAACCGATCAATTTTCCAGTACAACCCTTATTTTTTTGCAATCCTCGCAAATGGAAAATGCAATTAACATTCAAAATCACTTACGACAATCGGATGACACGATACATCTCGGATCTTCGCGGCTTTTCCTTCTATGATTCAGATTACAAATACAGCCAGAGAGGCAATCGTCTGTTTGAGAATCACAACATACTGATTCCCGATTGTCATCCACTGGGCAATAGTCTCCTGGGCAATCCGTCTTGCAATCGACGAAGCGTGCGTTCTTGCCACATGGGTTTCCACCTAAGAATGTTGGAAAAATGGTTTTGTGAGACACCACTTTTTCCTAAGATGAAGATATAATTTTTGGATATGATGGCAAACGCTCGAATTAAATCGAGTATGAATGCTAGCGATAATTTAACTTAACTAGGTCTAAGACGAGAGACGAAGTTGTTTAGCAAGATGGGCCAAAAACCAGCATTGGAAGAAACCTTGTCACATTTTTTCGCTTTTTATTTATAATCTTAAATTGTTTATAAGTACTCAACATGTCACTTACCTGGACATTTATTTGGTAAGATGCATAGACCAGTGCCATTAGATAGCATAAATCCAGGTTTGCATTTGCATCCGATTGGTTCACACGATCTCTTGCACGGAAATTGGTTTGGTGATTGGCAAGTAGATGGGCATGGCTTAGGACAACGTTTGGGTCTTGCGTTGGAATCACCGTGACAGGCTATTTCAGCTGAAATATTATGAACAAGAGACACTTAGACTATTTCGAACCAGGTTGCTGCATCGTACCCCACTAAGACGAAAGCAGTTTTGATTCTCTAAAAATCAAATCAAGTATTTCAAGAAATATCTACTAATACTTGTTATGGCACATCTATTTTTGTTTGAATGATACTGGAGTTGTTTATGATACTTCTCCATTCATAGCGGAGAACCTCCGACACAAACTGTTATCTTAAACTTATCGAGACTATTTAACACTGCCCTAACTTTAATTTCTAACCTACCGATATACTGATTTCTTTACTCATAGGATTAAATAAACACCCATTCACTCTGCCTAGCCTTTTCCCAATCATGTTGGGGTCGGCTTCCAGTCTAACCGGATGCAGCTGAATACCAGTATTTTACATGGAGCGACTGCCTATCTGACCTCAAGAACCCAGTAACTGGGTAATACGATACCCCTTGGTTATCAGACTCTCGGGCTTCTGACGACTCGTAACGACTGTCAAAGATCCACGAATGACAGTCGGGACCAGCGGCTTAACGTGCTTTCCGAAGCACGGAGGAGTCTCTGTATCTAAAGATGGTCACCCATCCACAGACCAACCCCGGCAAGCGCAGATTAAACTGATGGATCGACCTATGCGGCTGTTATTACTTAGCCACGAGCTCCACGAGATTAAATAAACACCCATAGGGTAAATATTTATCAGGCAATGATTTGTATCGTTTATGCTGCATAAAGTTTAATAAATAAACAAATCATACTTACGCGGACATTTGTCAATAAGGATGCAGTCACCTCCTCGTTCTGACAGAATATATCCATCTTTACAATCGCAACCGTCCATATTCACTTTTGGTGGATTATATACACAGTTTGGAGGATTCGGTTCTGCGCAGGTTCGCTTGCATTCATCGGGAATTTGACAGGCTGTAACAGAAGTGGAGAAGGGATTAATTATGTTTCGGTACAGTTGTTGCACTGTTTGAAGTAAGTAATCCCCTATCCATCGGTATTTAACATCAACTTGAAATGTAATCCTTATGTTGAAGCCATAAATACTGTATAGATAAAAAAATCATGTAGTTCATAAAAGCAAAGTCAAAGTCAAATAATTTATTTCAAATACGCACATTAAAGGCACTTTTGAACGTCAAAATGTATATGAAAATAGAACACCAATTTATTAACCTATAAAACCTGTTAGTCAAATACAACGTTTACTTTCCACGCTTCGCAAGTCTTGTTCTCAAATAATGTTAAATGAAAACACATACAAATATTGTATAAAAAACAAAAAAATAAATAAAATTGCTGTAAATTATGGTGTTCAATCAGGAGTTGAAAAAAAAATTGGCTATATTATATTCGCGTTCCTGATACGAAGGAATAGCAATCGAAGAAACAACATAACTTTCTGTAGCACGATATCGATACCAAAAAATGCTAGCTACCCAAGGTCAATAGTTATATTAGCCTGCATGCTTTAAGACTTGTCAACTTAATATTACTAAAGAAGAAGAAAAAGAGAGAGGAAGAAATAAGTCAGAAAGCAAAGACAGTTAACATGCAACATATCTTACGCGCAGGACACTGTTCGCTCGGTATACATATTCCTCTATCGTCCCTCAGATAATTGGGGACACAATCGCATCCTGCCTCACAGGGCAAGTCTTCAATGCATCGGAATAACGCGTACTTGCTCAGACAAGTTTGTGGTGGACAGATCCGTCTGCAGTCTCTGGCTATTTCGTTTATCCCACACACGGGAATTGATGGATCTAAAAATGATGTACAGTGTTGGAATCCGGAATTGTTATGATGATGATAACTAGCAATTTTTAAAAGTTTGTTTTAGGACATGGAAATCGTGCAGTATATTATGGAAAAGTGCAGCTAATAAAAAGTGTGGTCGTATATTGAAATTCAGTTTTTACAATATTCACAAGAATCGTATTCTATTCCAAACAAAGATTTTTGCTGAGTTGGAGATTATCTTTTCTGACATAATAAAGCAACAGATGGTGGTCATGCTGTAGTGAAAACGCTTACTAGGACACTGTTCATTTGGTATACATATTCCACTACCATTCCTAAGATGGTCAGGTAGACAGTCGCATCCTGGTTCACATATTTCTGATTCGTTAGTACAAGCATATTCAGTGTATGCGATCTCACAGTTTTGTGGTGGACATATTTTTCTGCACGGTACTGCCACTTCGTTGTAACCACATAAAGGTTCAGCTATAAAATAATGTTGTCAAATACATCGTTTTTATATGTATAAGCGCCAAGTCAGGCCGTAACCCAATCTCAAAAGAAGAGGAAGAAAAAAGTCAGAAAGCAAAGACAGTTAACATGCAACATATCTTACGCGCAGGACACTGTTCGCTCGGTATACATATTCCTCTATTGTCCCTCAGATAATTGGGGACACAATCGCATCCTGCCTCACAGGGTAAGTCTGCAATACATTTGAATAACGCGTACTTGCTCAAGCAACTTTGTGGCGGACAGATCCGTCTGCAGTCTCTCGCTATTTCGTTTATCCCACACACGGGAGTTGATGGATCTAAAATTGACGAACAGTGTCGGATTATAGGTTGAAAAAGTGATATATAGTAGCAATGTTTTGTATAAAGCTTGAAAATCGTGTGATTTGTGGAACTTTGAAGCTGTGAGGATAGTGATACTGGAAATAATGCAATTCATATTGTTATTCAAGTAAATTCTGTGTCCAACGGCGAAGATAATTATAATAACCCCAACGGATATGGAAGCGGTTTTGTTTCAAAACTTCAGCCGTTCCACTGGTGTCGTCAATCTATTCAAATTATATTTTATTTTTACTTGATTTAATTGGTTTTTATTGTCTTTTTAACTTATCAGAGCAACAGATGATGATCGTGCTGAAGTAAAAACGCTTACAAGGACACTCTTCATTTGGTATGCATATTCCGCTACCATTCCTAAGATGGTCTGGAAGACAGTTGCAGCCAGGTTCACATATTTTTGATTCTTCAGTGCAAGCGTAGTCAGTGTATGCAATCTCACAGTTTTGTGGTGGACATATTTGTCTGCACGGTACTGCCACTTCGTTGTAACCACATTTTGGCTCGGCTATAAAATAATGGTTTCGAGTAATCTCGTGTTGTTTAATGTGACTATGAAAATATTTTTTTTTAAACTTGTCTTTATGAATATTTTTTATAAATTTTATACAGGCTATATTTCTATGTTTACTTTTAGATTTCAGTAGCAAAAAAAGTATAATAAATATTGGAACAAAATTCAACACTCAAACAAAGAAAAGACTTTAGTGTTTGACAAAAACTTTTTTAGTGATTTCACTTTCAAGTGATATGTAAGTGGTTTTCTCTAGAGAGTTAATATAATACTTGAATAAAAGTTTAACCCCCATTTACACGGTGCAAGTTTATTGCCTATGGCAACGAGCCCAATCACAACAGGACTATCGTGCATAGTTGAAAAATTCACATTGCAAACTCCCAGCTCCATCATCAAACCCTGAACTCAACCTTGGTCTATAGAAGTGGTCGATACAAATCCTACGAAAACAAACGCGACGGGACTAACTTGTTAAGTTGAGGAATTCCTTTTTCTCAACTTCTGACTGCATGATCAGATCAGCTCTATGGTACAAATTATTGCAATGTCATCGAAGTTACGTAGGTATACCAAGTTTCCATTCAATCAGATGCCAAGAAGTGAATGGAAACCCATATGAACGAAGGAAATAATAAATATTGAAAAAACAATCAATTTTAATTAAAGATTGGGGAACGCAATTCTTGAATCAACTAGTCATAAAGTTGTACAAGGACGTACCTACAACTCTGTCTTAAGACGACGCAAAACTTACATGCAATAATAGCCTTCACAAACAGAAGCTGCATTCCATTATTGAATGGCAAAACTTGATTTCAATTATTGTATGCCACTTTATGGAAATCGCACGCGTGTAGACAAATGTATGCGATTCTTGAATGGCAATAATAAAATTGAACTTTCTATACAGCATGCGATAATTGCTCTTGAGCGTTCCAAAAACTTGTACCTACTGTGTAAATGGGGCTTTAGTCTCATATGAAACAAAAGAACTTCTAAATCCCAGATCCATATTCTTTTATACTTTTATAAAATAATGACCTTGATTCTAAACAGCATTAGTTTACAAACCTACGCAAGGTTAAATTCAATTCTGAAGTTGGTTATATACCAAATCCTTACTTGAAAAGGCCGTTAAGCCCTCTGTACCCGACTATCATCTACAGAGGCTGTCATTAAGGCATTTGGAGGCCTTTAAAGCCCCCTGATAACGACCAAAATAATAGAAGGCCAGATTTCAGTTGGTACTGATACGATTTTGACTTTGATGGGCCATTGTGGCTTTACTTGAATAGTTTGTGTTCGAATTTAGAATTAAATGAGTATCTAATGCTCAATTCAAAGTATATTACTGTCAGTCATTTGTCATTTGCCTTCTTTTGATACCGAAATCGAAATTTGCAGCATATAGTCCTTCATAGGTACTATTCCTTGCTATCGGATATTCTTTTATCCTTTTGAACTGGCGACAGTTGACGTTTGTTAATAACCAGATTTTTAGGACCAGGTAAGATTACTATGATCGATAAGTGAACAAGTTCGAATTTTTTTCATGTCTCAGGTAATACTGAATGTAATAAAACAAAATGTAAGAACATATTCAGTAAAACCCAACAATGGCTTGCGAGAATAGTTTTTTCATTTAGCTAGAATGAAAAGTAGGAAGGTACAGTGTACGAGTTTCCGGGACCTACAACTTTTTCTTCTTGACGAAAGTTTATATTAAGTCGAGTCAGAGTTGATTTCCTAAATAAAGTATGATAGAGGTGCACTATCGCATACTTCCAGTTCACTGATGACAAAACATGTCACTTGATAGCAAAATTAACCGTCCTCGTTCATCTGGCACATTTCCAAATTCAAACTGTCAACAGTCTATATTAGAATTGAATTCAAAAGTAACTTCTGTCTGTGTGATACCTTTTCATACCTTACCGGCCGAAAGAATTTCAATGAAATTTTGCACAGAGGTAAACAAATCATGACCTGGGTTAGGATAGTATACATTTTATTCGGTAGGACGTTCCTGTAGGATAACTTCCGACCTCCACACGGGTGAAGCCGTGAATTGAACTTATAAAAACCATCTTTCTGTTCATCGAGAAGCCATTGAAATGTCAAAACACTCCCCAAGAAACCATCCATTAAACACATGATAAGTAAATAATTTTATATAAAAAAAGGAAACATCGGAAATTATTTTACAGAATATAGGGTACCTACTTAACCCTTTATAATTCAGGAATATTCTTACCACCATTTTTAACAGCTCAAACATTTAAAATTGCGTTCCAAGTAGGTATTCTATTGTTTTACAAAGTCTATTTGAAGACTTATCAATCACTGACTAAATATTATTGAAAAAAGATTTTAAAAAAAACTTTTCTACCAATAAGTATTACTTTATAACCTTTGGCGCAGGCCACATATAAATGGCATCGGGCGAGGACACGGCGCGGACCACGAAGACCGCGGAGATAACCACGTCCGAGCAACGACATACCGTGTGTCAATTTTTTCCATGCATTTATATGAAACATTCGAATGGAATAGGAAGCCGTCCGTGCTATGTCTGCGCCCGACTCCATTTATATGTGGCTTGCGCTTATAATTGGCATTTTTGTCCGATTGCTAAATCGTTATGACTCTTGAAGGGCTGGACTTGGTATTATTCACATAATTATGGTTTCACTGATGTCGATGACAACATAAATAAACCGTCGTAATAACTTCTAACCTTACAATACTTAATCAATGCACATGATGGCTTGCTTGACCTTCTAAGACTCCATCAACAAAAAAACAACAAATGATTTACCTTTCTCCTCCACATATTTTGTAACAACACTATGAACTGAACAAAGTACACAAACAGAAAAATACATGAACAACATTGTTCGACACTATTCCTCTCAATAACATACCACTTATATTACGAACTCGGCAAAACAAAGTGTATGAGGATATAAAAACACTAAACTCGACTGGGATATGACTCAGATGATGTAAGATTGTAGTGTGAAGTTTGTGACGTATATACGCGGGGAATTTTTTACTCAAACGTATACAAATTCTGTATTTTTGGCAGCGAGCGGTGATATTCGTGTTTTACCTAAGTCTTATCTGATGCGATTTAACGTTATAGAAATATGAAAATTATAATATTGTAATGACAGGTTGTGTCAGTGACATGCACTACATGTTCACTTGTGTCATGATTCGATAATCAACAATAAATTGTTTCTAGTTAGCTCGGGGAAGAGCCCTTATTAATGATTAGGCATAACAAATAAAATAAAATAAATAGAAATCATTATCAGCAACAAAAAAATTGACATCATAGGAATTGAGATTCCTTAATCCTGAAAATTTAAACGCAACTGGTAGATAAATATTATCGTTTACCAGTAACTCAAAACAGTATATTTTACTGTACAACGTACCTATACTTATGTGTTTTTTGTTCCATCAAACAAAACCAATAACTACAAACAATAAGGGAAAAAACAAAACACGATACAAAACAATACAGTCCAAAACACTTCAAAAGAAGAACTAGTAAACAAAAGACAGGCGAACAGAATAGTGTGTAACCTAGTAACAGGAACACAGTCCATTATGTTGGAACATGGACCAGAAATATGCAATAATATAAAGTTACTTTGTCGAATAAGGTTCCCTACATTTGTTTTTTTTTGTTGATATCTTCATTCGTTTTAGATGTACAAAGTTGCAGGCTGGTATTCACAAAAATAATGTAACTCACGTTCATTTTGCGGTACGTACACACTGGCGCGATATCGCGGGCGCGACAGGCAGCGTTACCCTTGTCACGCCCGCGATATCGCGCCAGTGTCTACGAAACTTAATTATGGTGCGTTCAAAACAATTTTGCTTTGGCATAAAACACGTTTGAGACTCTTAATTAGTACACCAAGAGTACTCAAAACAAACATTTACACATGAAGAGCAAGTAAGTAATATAACTAAAAGAAAACATTAAAAAAAATATTAATACAAATAATGCAAAATAATTTCAAGCACTTTTCAGTTACGTGTTATACGCTCAAAGGCATCTGAATAAAGTGGTTCAATAGCTGGAGTAAACGCAGTTCTCATTTAAGTGCTCCTCAACTGTCGATGAATGGCACCTAGTCGTTAGTATCCAATGAGACTCCTAAAAGGTGTTTAGGAGTCTTGGTTCAGTACAAAGTGTTACTCATCTTCTTGGCGTGATGGAATTGCGCTACCACACAATCTGAGAATGTGGATAACTAATAACTGTTCAGACTCGGCCAAACTATGATGAGACGTTTCTTCACTCATGTTTACTGCTGCGATGTTGTGTAGAAAAGGTTTCCTTCTGGTGACCTAGGAATAAATATTAAGGTACTTACGACATTCTTTAGCAGGAATACAAACACCATCATCGTTTTTGTAGTAGCCTTTCGCACAAACACACTTGGGCCGCCCAGGGTTTGGATCTTCGCATTTGTAATACATTTGGTCGCATCTTTCATAGTTGCAAATTGAAGGACTGGGATCCCAAACTTCGTTCGGTCGTGTGCATTCTCTTGGAGCTGTAGATGGGAAATACAATAATATTTTCATAGAAAGGCATAGCGATCATTGGAAAGATGATTTTGCATAATACTTTTTATTTACATAAAAAAAATTGAAACTTCAAAAATAATGTGAAGAAGCCTCGTTTCAGAATGGGTCTAAAATTATTAGCAGAACCTAATTTTATACTGTCGTGGATGCTCAAATTTTATTTTTGTAATTTTTTTGTTTAGCGTTTCTTTGTAAAATAAATACGAATACTCACGGCAATCAGCAGCCAAAATGCATGTTTTATTAGCTGTACTCGGTTTCAAATAGCCTGGTTTGCACTCACAGCCTGACGGACACGGCCATACAGGATCACAAATTACAAATATTTCATTCTCATCCTCTGGACAATACTTCATTGGACAATCGATCTTACAATTGACGTAGGTCATGTTCTCACAGCAGTGTGGAGATCCCCCTAAAAATTAAAAAACATTACTAATTTAGTTAAACACAAACTGCATAGTTAGCGCTATGAAAAGTGCTACGGTTAGAACAAAAGTATATTATCATCTAAATTGACATCAAATCATTCGGGACCAACCAATGATGTTTTAGTAAACAGATATGTTATGAGCGCGCAAAACGTGAAGACTAGAAAAGTACCCAATTGGGAAATATTGCTTTTAGTCTGAGCCACACACGCTTACGAGTGTGCCGCTCGGCGCGGAACACTTTTTTCTGTTATTTTGTACGTGTATAACATATCTGTTTATTAGAATATCATTGGTACCAACACTGTTTTTCAGTGTTGTTGTTCATATCGCGTTTACATCCTTTTTGAGCTGCAATATGTTCTTCGTTACTCATAATGCAGAACTAAATTCGTAAGTAATAAAAGCTAATTCCCACAAAAATTATATGATGTGAAGATAATGCGAGAAGCACAGTATCGGTCCATGTGCTTGGGATAAAAAGGCAAAATGTATTCGCATAAAAAACTGTCCGAACATTTTATTCACAGACAAACACTGGCTAATCATCATCTTCGTCGCAGCCTGCGCAAGCACGATGTACCCATAAGCGAAAATCTGGACAATCAGCCTATCCACCATTTGATTAACTGTCGGATAAACTGTCATTTTTCCTATTCTAAATCTCTGGTATAATCCTTTCTTAAATGTTTTTGGTGTGCTGATGTCACGAAATGAACGATCACTTTTTTTTTTTGCAGGCCAGGTCGCGCCTTTGGATTGGATTGCCCATAGGTACCTAAAGAAATACGGAACGAAAGCAATATAAGATACACGATAACAAATTGCAATCATACAGTTTTACTTACCACAATCTTCAGCAGGAATGCAAATTCCACTTGAATTTCTGTAGTGATCCTTCTTACAGATACATCTAGGATTACAGTTCAACACCAAAGTATTGCAAACAGTAGGTTTCTTGTGGACATCTTCACAATTTTCAGCCAGACATGCTGATGGACAGGAACTCCATTCTTCGTTAGGTCTTGTGCAATTTACTGGAGCTGAAACGTAATTTTTTTTTATCACAAGGTCACGATTTTTGACGCTGTAATTTTTAGCAGCAGTAAGATATTTTAATTATTTGATTATGAATAACGATAATGCTATTCTCTTTCTTGTAAGTTGGAGTTACACATTTAAATATTTTTCTTAAGTTAAGAAAATATAGGTACGCAAATTGACCATTCCCCTCTTATCTCCGAAACTGCTAAGCCTAAAATGTGTAAAACAAAACACTGAGAATAGTTCTATACTTATAGATTACAGGAAAACCTATAAGAACTCTATGGTCTCAAAATAACATGGTAAATCTCAATATTGTGCGTACAAACTTACATTTGCAGTTGGAATATAAAGAAAAAGAAAGATTTTTTTAATATTCTGCACAAACGAAACGCACATAAGCATACGCAATCTAAGGGGGAACATGTTTTTCAACTACAATGTTAAGTTTGTTTTAGGGATAAATTCATTCTAAACGGAACCCTTCATTCTGCGTGTCCCGACATGTACTTAGCGGGTTTTTCTTTATCAGTACATTTGTGTGTTAATAACATAATTAAATCTTCAAATGCAAAACAACACAAAACCCATAGTTTATTTTTTCTTTTAACAATATTTAATTTATTGCAAATATTATATTCACTATTAGTAGATACTGCTCTAAAATCACAATCACGTCAAACATTACAAAGCAAAATTGCTTCAGCATAGGAAGTAATAAAACCGATCAATTTTCCATTACAACTCTTATTTTTTTGTAGTCCTCGCAAATGGAAAATGCAATTAACATTAAAAATCACTTACGGCAATCGGATGACACGATACATCTCGGATCTGCGCGGCTTTTCCTTCTATGATTCAGATTACAAATACAGCCAGAGAGGCAATCGTCTGTTTTAGAATCACAACGTTCTGATTCCCGATTGTCATCCACTGGGCAATAGTCTCTTGGGCAATTCGTCTTGCAATTGTGGAAGTGTGCATTCTTGCCACATGGGTTTCCACCTAAGAAAATATTGGAAAATTGGTTTTATCAGACGTCACAGAAAGCTGTCAATTTCCGGATGAAAATCATCCAGCTTGAAATATTTATAACAATGCTTTGACTTATCTAGGTGTTAGTGAAACTATTATTTCATAATTACGGCCTAAAAAAATACTTCAATGAAATAAACCTTGTCATACTTTTATATTTTATTGATGTTAATATTTTGACGCAATAATGTATCTGTTTTAACTTACCTGGACATTTATCAGGTAAGGTGCATAGACCAGTGCCATTAGATAATAAATAACCAGATTTGCATTCACATGCGATTGGTTCACACATTCTCTTGCAGCCAACTTGGTTTGGTGCTTTGCAAGTAGATGGGCATGGCTTAGGACAACGTTTGGGTCTTGCGTTGGGATCACCGTTACAGGCTATATCAGCTGTAATATTGTGGAAGAAGGAGTCATTAACAGATATACAATTTAGAACCAGATTGCTACATCGTACGGTCAGTGCTCTGCATTACCTGACCCACCTTGCAAAGAAGATGCCCAACATTATACTTAGTTTAAAGTGGTTTTGATTCGCAGAAGATTTTTTATATCTTATGAACAATACCTATAAGTACTGTCTTGACATCGATTTTATATTTCTATGCGAATAAAGTTGTATCTATGCGAAGGATCTCTGACTAAAACTGTCATTTTAAACCCATTGTTTCAACACGGTTACGTATTTTAACCTAACAGTGTTCTGTAGAATCCTATAACGGGATAAAATTAAACCCAATAATAATACAAGACAATACTAACGTGGGCATTGATCAATAGGGAGACAGTCTCCACCTAGTTTCGATAGAATATATCCATCTTTACAATTGCATCCGTTCATATTCACTTTTGGTGGATTATATACACAGTTTGGAGGATTCGGTTTTGCGCAGGTTCGTTTGCATTCATCGGGAATTTGACAGGCTGTAACAGACAGAAGTATATACGTGGTTTTCGCCTGGTGCATTATTAGTGATTTTTAACACGTATCATCCACCGCAGACGAAACATGTAGAAATTACATTACTGTCTAATACATATTGACTTATAGGCCGAAGCATATAAACCAACAAATCGGATAAATGTATCCAGACACCGAGGTATTTAAATACGTTTTCCATACACGTATAACGAGGTATTTAAACACGTTTTCCTTGCAAAAAAATAGGCAGTCATGGGGACTGTCGACAGCAGTGAAAACTTAAATCTATGAAGTAAAAGTGGTTTTTTTCATTAGTTGTAGTAGGTAAATAAAAAAAATGAAATCCAAGATTTACATTTTGACCTCACGATCCGCTTTAGCACCCTTGAAAAAAGATAACATTTAACCTTCAAAAGATAACATTTAACCTTCTAAAAGATAATATTTAAATAAATTGAACAATAATTGCAATATCATTTTGTTTAATTAACGTTTCTATAATGAACTTATCGAGGAATAAATTGACAGTCGCTGGATACAGCGCTCTTTACAATAAATAATTTTCACAATTTGCAATTACCGCATTTAACTGTATGATTAAGACTCGTTCAAAAAACATAACATCATTGTATACTACAGTGTTATCCAAGTGAAATCCCCTAAATAGTATTTTACGGTTAAAAGAACGTCGTCTATAAAATAAAGATAAAGCGATAATGCGTAATCCAACTTCGAAATATTTCCTTTTACAAATTTACTTAAATTGAAGGAACCTGTTTCACTTGGGTTTCCACCTAAGCCATCGACTTTCCTTTCAAAAAGCCGGGATTTATTTCGACTTTTCAGTTACGCGTTATTTGCTCTAAGGCATCTGAACAAAGTGATTCAATAAACAAAGGTACCTGTTGGGATTCTGATTTGTTCAAACAATAGTTGGAGTAAACGCATTTCTCATTTAAACCCTTGGACGTGGCAGGTGGCAGCGACGGAATTGTTAAAATAATCAATTAGTCTTAGCAGTTTAATTAAAGTAATTTTATCTCCTAAACTATTTTACATACAAATATTACAATAATTAATGAAATTGAAGATTTGGCAGCATTAGAAGAAAATTCTTTCTAGTCTAGCTGAAGGCCAAAATTTAAAAACGAATTATGGAAGTAACTAAACGACATTTTAGGGTTTCGTACCTCGAAAGGAAAAAACGGAACCCTTATAGGATCACTTTGTTGTCCGTCCGTCCGTCCGTCTGTCTAGACCCTTTTTCTCAGGACCGCGTAGAGGTATTAAGCTAAAATTTATATCAAATACTCAAGTCTACTGTCCCTTGGAGCTGTGAAAAAATCAAACTTCTAATCCAACGCAATCAAAAGATACAGCCGTTTATGCCGCAAATTTTCGAAACTCGCAAGGGAATCAAAACCCTGGTACTTCCCGTGAACGCAGAATCTAGAAATTTGGTACGAAGCAACGTCTTATAGCACAGATAAGTTGCACTTGGCCGGTTGTTTTCAAATGGGTCACAGGCATTCATTTTTCATGCAAAAATGCGTTCATGTTATGTCACACGGTACAGTTCACAAAACTGTTTTTTTTAATAACTTGTCTCCATTTTTAAAATTAATTTAATTACCTACGTTACTCGTCCATGTTTGGGTCACAGAAATTCATATGTGTATCAAATTTTGACTGAATAGGTTCAGTAGATTCTGAGCAATTGGACGCTGACGGACAGACACACGGGTGATCCTATATGGGTTCCGTTTTGAAAAAAAAAAAAACCTGGTCAGTTTTTGGACTCGTTTTCCATTTCTATGCTTTGAACAAATCTAGGTTTACAAACACAACCGTTTGGCATACACTGCTTAGAAGCTGGTGTTGACATTTTGAGGATGTTGACCTACAAAATATTAGTCTCTAAAGGTTGAAAAGTCTTACCTGGACAGTCTTCGAGCTTGATACATACTCCTCCTTTCTTTTTGGTCAACACAAATCCGGGATTGCACTCACAGTCGTCCGGGAGACATATGTCTATACAACCTTCGCTTCCAGCGTTTGGATCATCACAGGTTTTCGGACAAGGTGACGGACAATGTACAAGTGTTGCGTTGAGATCACCCTTACATCCAAGTGGCGCTGTAACATGTTAGAAACAATTACAACAATAAAATGATGAATTATCAAAAACCATGAAAAAGGAATACTTCCGTAGTTACTGTTAACGAAATTATTAAAAATATTAATATTAATATAGATATTTCAAACTGCAACCGTGGAGAATAAACAAACCATTTCCTCTGAATATTATAATAATAAACCACCATTAACTGATTGGTCATGAATAGTCATATTGTTAATAAATATTAAGTTCTTAAAATAATACAAAGCATTAAACGACACATCTGGGAAAAAGTTGACCAATAATACTTGGTGACAATCGCAGATGGTTAATATTATACTCGTAGTTTAATCAAAAGCACAACTTACGACATTCTGAAGCAGGAACACAAATATCGCTTCCATTCCTGTAGAAATCTTTTTCACAGACACATCTTGGCACAGGGTACGGAAAAGTCTGGTCACATACACTGCCTCTATCCTCACATCTTTCTAGGAAACAACTTGAGGGATTGCGATCCCAAACTTCATTTTGTCTTGTGCATTCAACTTCAGCTGAAAAATCAAGTACAAATGATTTCATAGTTCGACCTGTCGTATGTTCCTGGTGCTCGTTGAGCTCCAAGTCTAAAAGCATTCAAAAGTCTGTCACCGGAGCTGGATGAGCTCCAACCGATATGTTTTTTGTATTCATAATCTGTTAGTTGAAGCAAAAGATTTTAAAAACGATTGGGAATGACATCCGGATGCCAAAGAATGGTTCATATTGAATAATGTTTACTTACGACAATCTGAAGTTAAGACGCACCGCGGGTCTTCACGACTCACTATCAAATGTCCGCTTTTACAAGCACAACCGCCTCTACAAGGGTTGGGCATGGAACAAGCTACCTGAGCCCGGCTATCATCAACTGGGCAGTAGTTTGTTGGGCAACCTATTTTGCAACCGACGTATGTTTGATTTGCTCCACAATTTGGAGATCCACCTAAAGAAGTAATTGCTCTTTTTTAAATAATCTATTACAATTCATTCGAAGATAAATTACAGGTGGGTTTAACAGAATTCTTTAGAAAGTTAAACAGTTTAAAGCTCATAATTACGAAGGAATAAGTGGTTGGTGACCCAGGCCTTTCCCAAGATCCTATAGGCATGCTTCAATTTCGTTAGACGTTCGATATTCAACAAAACTTCTCATACTTCGCCATGCGTCATCGTCATCGGTTCAGCAAGTCTATGGCCAGGAAAGGCTGTTACAAAATAATATATTCACTCACCCGGACAATCTTTTGGTTCAATGCAATCCCCGCCTTTACATGACCGAATGTATCCCGGCTTACACTCACATCCGTTTAATATGCAAATAGCAGGACATATCGTAGGGTTCGGTTTTTCACAGGTTGGTGGACACGGATCACTGCACCCACGCACGCGTGTTGCATTGAGATCTCCGTCGCATCCTGCTGGAGCTATAAAAAACCAGCCAAATACGATCAAGCACAACCTTTTTGAAACAGATTGCAAATCCATTGCTTCATAAGTTCGAATAAAAAATCTGCTCAACAACGTAAATAACGCAATAAAACATTCATTGAACTGTCAAAATGAAACAGATTAGTCGGAATCGTTTACGAAAACGTTTTACGCAATTAGATAGCGGGACCAATGGCTTCGCAAACTTTCCGAGGCACGGAGGTGTCTCGATATGTAATGGATGGACACCCATCTACGAACTGACCGGTAAGCGTTTCTAATCCTTCGATTGCCCCATACAGCTATTATCATTTAGCTACGAGCCCTACCCATAGGTGTAGTCCCAAAAAGTTTAGAAATATTTGGGGGGTGCAAGAATATGAAAAAAAAAACCCACGTTCAGGTTTGAAACAATCCTCCGACCGGATGCAAACTCCGTCTTTATTTCTAAGATAGCCGTCGAGGCAGTCACACCCTGGCTTGCAATCGGTCGGGCGGCAAAGGTATTTAGCGAAGATACTTAGGCATGTTTGTGGAGGACAGGTTCTTCGGCAGCTAGTTGGTTTTTCATTAATTCCACAATGTTTCGGAATTGGTGCTAGAAAATTAAAAGTATCAAAATGATTTAAGGATTCATTTTCAATTTTGCAAAGTTTTTCATAAAAAGGTCGAATCTTACGGCATTCACATTCAGGTATACAAGGTCCAGTAGCGTTATCATACTTTCTGACGAAGCCATGATTGCACAAACATCCTGTGAATGGGATGCAGGCGCCGGCTACGTCACTAGTAGGTAACAATCTATTCCCACAAGTTTTTTGACATTGGTTATCGTTTATAACGTAATGTGAATGTTTTGGGCAACGAATTGGTTCTGAAAAAATTAAGATATTAATTCAAATCAGTCCGTCTGGAAGGAGGAAGCGTGGTGTTGCGGAAGATAAAAAAAGGCTTTTGCCAAAAAATTATATTATACAAACTGCATTAACAGAATAGAAAGGTATCAGTAGGTACCTGGACAATCATCAGGTCTGACACATATTCCGTGTTTGCAATTGACGTCCAGTATAAATCCAGGGGCACACTCGCATCCAAATTCAACGCACGCCTTAGTACATATTTTCTTTGGAAATGGATGACCACATGATACAGGACATGGGTTGGGGCAACTTTTGTACACTGCATTTGGATCTCTGCATTTTTTCCCTAAAATAATGTGAAAATTATTGGTAAAAGAAATTAAAAGATTGGGAATATCATTTTAAACAGCGTGAAATGATAATTTGAATAATACATATTTCTTTGATCGACGTAATCGAATAAAAAAACCTGTAAAATCTATAGAAATCAAAGTAAACCAAAAAAAAAGTATCCGGACAATTCTTTGGCCGGACACATCTTAGTGTGGCTTAATTAAGAACATATCCTGAGGCACATTCGCAACCTCCTTTATTAATGCACATTAATGGACATGGCCTTGGATTTGGTTTAGCACATGTCAAGGGACATGGATTGAGACAATCTATGTATAGTATGTATACTGCATTTGGATCACTGCATTTTTTACCTGGAATGTAGTAAAATATAACGGCAAACAAAATATCACCAAAGAACTTATACACATAGGGTTTATACCTACGGATTTCTGGAAAAACAAGTAACAATCCCCACTGGTGGGGATTTGTCGGTGGGGATTTCTGGAATAAACCACATAAACGAACCATAAATTAATGATTACGAGAGAAATTAAGTTACATAAAATATATAAAGAAATAAAAGCTTTTAAACATTTAAAAAAAAAAGCTTTTATCATGCATTGTCACGAGAACCAAACACGTAGGCCAAATTTCAGCCCGATAGCTTCAGAGGAAGTGGGTGAAATATTGATTGCAATATTCCAAGACATACCTACATACAAGTTAAGTTATTTTTTTAACGTTTATAGTGTAATCATGCATTGTCACGAGAACGAACCACGTATGCCAAATTTCAGCCCGATAGCTTCAACGGAAGTGGGTGAAATATTGATTGCAATATTCCAGGACATACATACAAGTGAAGTTAAATAAAAGCTTTTAAAATAGGATAAAATATTAAAACAAATATATAATTAATTAGTAAGAAGACCTCCACAGTCGCTAGATAAAGATAGAGAAAGAGAGGAAGGTTTCACACTAGAATGACTTAATGGTTTCCCATCGCAATATGAAGTTGTCTTTTCTTGAGTTACTGTTGCGAAAACTTCAGCTTTTGCATTAGCTGTCTATGCATGATGCTATGAATTATTCGGATTTTTCGGATCGTCTCTACAAGCTGAAAAGGTAAGGTATAATGGAATGCATGACTCACGGAATGTCGTAAATGTATGTTGATGAATGTGAAAGATATTATATGAAGTTAAATTGGTCACGACGCGACGCTAGTTAAAGAGATAGTACATAATTTAGGTGATTAATATGCATGGAATGCAAATAAAATAACACAATTTGAGTATATTTGCAGAAGAATTTATATAACGATTGCTCTCACATCATTATTATTATACATTTTCGTGTGAGTGCAGTATGTTGTGAGCAGCTCGGCTAACACTAACAAAAAAAAAATATATATATTGAAACAATGTCAATAAAAATATTAAATTAAAAACAAAATATTTTTAATAATTCACAAATAATGTTGACGCACGATATTATTACCTACTAGTGCTTATTAAGCAAATAAATATTATTTATTAACCGCTAATGAAACCAGCTGTGTAACTATATAAAACACTTGAGTGTTTTATTGTTCTTGTAACAAACAAGTCTGGTACATATTAATATGATTGAATTGTACCATCTGTTAATATTTCTTATCAACCAGATTGTGATGCCAGTCCATATTAAACCATTAAAATCTATGCTTTATAATTATAATCGACATTTTTTATTTTTTATTGCAGTTTATTGCCCAATTCTTGAGGAAGGTTATAGGCTCCATCCCGTTGCGACCCTTTGGACCCGAGCAAAAGGAAAAAAAGTCAGAACTTACGAACTTACTTTTTCAGTAATAGCGGGTGGGCGTTGCGATGTGGTGGGTCGGGTTCCGAAATTTCACGCGGACGGAGTCGCGGGCTAAAGCTTTTATTATATCATATAAATGTACCCCTTAACGTCAAATTGGAATTAATTTGATAATCCATTTCGATGAAAATGATTTTTCTTATAAAAATAAGAGTAATAGGAAAATCAAAGACACGATAGCTAGAAAGAGTGTGCAGAGATACAGGCTAATAGATAATAAAAGATATAACGAAGTAAAAGACATGCTGCGCCGACCCAAAATAAATTAGGGTATGGTCAGGAGAAGGAACTGATGAAGAGGATTTACTTTACTGGATATTTATCATAGTGACCGTATAACGTTCCACCTCTTGAACGCAGTTTGGATATTAATAATCCACTATGTATCGCCTGTAGATACTGTTAGCGTGTGGAACTTGGACTAAATCTTGATTCGTCAAGTGTAGGCTTTGGCCATAGTCTACGACACCCGTGTCCTAATCGTCGCGCTCGCGTCGATCGTCGCTCTCGTTTGTACGAATATGATGTAGGTACTCGCGCGATCAGTAAAGTCGCATTTTGTACGTCATAAACGATCGCGTAATCGCGTATTTGTGCGACTTTCGCTTTTGAATAGGCCACAGGGTAGCAACGACAGGTTGACGACAAGGAGTCCGAATTTATTGAATAAATTACATCATACGATAAAGCGACTTGACTAATCGCGCGAGTACGTCGTTGCGCATCCTCCTTAACATTTTTTTTTTCTAATAAATGCTTTTACATAAACCCTAAAAACACAACTAAAATGGACTAAACTTTATAACTACGCACACTATCACTACTAACATAGTCGTAAGCCTTATTTATTAACACAAGTTTTATTTACATTCAAATATGTATGTTTAGGTTAAGGTATTTGTCTATGGGCCTGTGTCGCCTGGAAATAAATGGTTTTACTATTATAAAAGTCGCAGTCCTGATGCGATCTTTAAATTCGGGTGAACTTCCTCTGACATTAATATGTCCACTTACGGCATTTTTTTTCAGGAACGCAGGGTCCACTGGCATCATCATTAAGTCTCACAAGGTGATCGTCGCAGACGCATCCCGTGAAGGGTTTGCAATCATCGCTGATCGGCACCCACTTGTTGGCACAGGTCCTTATGCATCGTGAATTATTTTGTGTATAATGTTCATTGTCTGAGCAGGGTGGATCTATACGTATAAACATGGAAATTAAATCTTGTATTAAATCCGTACAATGTGGAGACGACAATACAACAATAAATGAAAACACTGGCAATATTAATGCATAGAAGTATTTAGAAACTCAAATAAATCCTAACATTGAAATTAAAAAAGTGATTTTTTCTAACAAACTAAATAGTAGTGATGCGCTGAGTATGGGTTTTGCTAATCTTTGACTAGCTATAGTGACTAAACTATTGGAGATCTTTGATTGAATTTTCGTTTGCAGACTGGGAACGTCATTAGATATACGCAGTTTAATTTATTGTTGTATTGTCGTCTCCACCTTGTATAATTAATATTTAGTTGATTAATTAATGTGGAGTTAACTCTTTCGTCGGTCTGTCTCTGTGTTACTTTTTCACGCCTTAATGGCCGAACGGTTTTGGATGAACAATTTTGTATATTTTAGCATTACCTTTGCATTACCTGGATTGGGACTTAAAATGGTTTTTATCCAGGTAGGATAATTTTCGAACTCCAAATGGAAGAAGCCGCGGGTATAAGCTAGTATATTTTATATAGGGTAGGATTGGTAATGAGAAAGGGATCTTCGCGAACATTTGTCACTTATCCTTCAAAACGGATTAATCCTTCTTCCGAATTTTCTTTGAACGCGTTTGTTAAACAAATTCTAATTACACTGAAATATTGAAATAGAGTCATGGTTTTTTTAACGTCCCTCTGGTTCTTACGGAAAGGAAACTTAAGAAAATTACGCAGAAAATAGGTAAGTATGTAGATAGATAGGTAGGTAGCTATGTAGATAAGTAGGGTATGTAAGTGGTTAGATAGGTAGGTAGGGCAGGTAGGTATGAAGGACGGTAGGTATGAAAGTAGGTATGTATGTAGTTACTTAGGGTAGGTAGGTAGGTAGGTAGATAGGGTAGGTAGGTAGGTAGGTAGGTGCGCCATAGATAAGCACTTAGCGTGCTACTATCCGTGCGAAGCCGGGGCGGGCAGCTAGTGTCAAATAAATAAAGAAATAACCAACCTGAATCACATGGTGGAGGTTTGTGACCGCTGAAAACACCTCCTACAAAAGTCAAAATACAAAAACCAATGTACACCAACATTACAACTGAACTGTCTGCACTAAGTACAAGCGCTGTAGTATTTATTATATTTGCCGTACAAACATTAATTATTCACTATCTATTGAAAAGGTTTCAAACAATAAAAAAACATTACAGTTGAACAAATTCGATAAAATAATTAAACATTTGTAACACTCAACAAAAAAATATGTACTGTTTAGTCGTAAAATAAAATAACTGGTCGTATCAGTATCGCTTTGTGAGCGACATTTAAGGTGGATCCGGAGCCCGTGAAATTAACATTTTCTTGGATTTTTTTGCAATTTACAGGTGTCATGTTGTATTTTCATCAAAATATGATTCGCGAACTTATCAGATAATTATGTCTTAACAGAATTGTAATCATTAGAATCTTATGATAGTGTAATAATTAGAATAGTTACAAACTAATAATATAGTTGACTTTAACTAGTCTAAGATAAGATAATTTATTTTGTAAAACATGAGTACTGTATGAAGGTCTTATAATTATGAGGTGGCTACATGTTTTGCCATAAAAGGCGTACAATAGAATATTATAATACCGTCCTGATATCTAATTAACACATTTTCGTAAACGACTAAGACAAATCTGTTTCATTTTGACAGTTAAATAACATTCATTGCGTTATTTACGTTCGTGAGTAGGTTTTTTTTTGAACTTATGAAACAATGGATTAGCAATCCGTTTCAAAACGATTCAGATTGTGATCGATCGTGTATTACGCAATAAGGGTGCTGTTCTAAATGTTTGTTACTTTATGGATTCTTGTTTAACTGAAGTAAATGATTATTATGATTAAAAATGTATTTCACATATCTCGGGACCCTGGAACCGGACCTTTGGAAGCCAACTCGCGGGGCCGAAGCCAACTCACAGAGTCTCGTTAGACGTTGTTAATGAAATGAGGCACCAACCGACGATTCACCCTGTTCGCACTATGCAAGTGCAGCCAAGGACAACCCCCCCGGTCGGTGCAGGACTATTGTAGAACATGAAAACAAAGCATATTGGGCTATGAGTTTGGGTGGCTATAGTGTATTTACTACCTTGAACTATGGAATAACTATGTCCCGTACCTGACCATTGTTATTATACTATACAAGGATTTTAAAATGGCAGGAGGTGACTTGCATACTCAATAATGGGCGCCCGGAAACTGTCGCTAGCACTTAGTGACGTAGCGACAAGATGGCAACATGTCCTGAGGTGCTTATGAGGACAGGAGAGGTATTCCATGACTATCAGAACAATCCCAGAACCCGGAAGATGGTCAAGATTCCTACCAGCACTTACTGGAATACTTCCTTCTTCCGAGCACGTTTGTTCTTGCGAATCTCCCCACTCAAGCCGGCCAATAAAAGCAAGCCAGAGATGAGGAACAAGACTTCTCCCGGGAGATAGGGTCCGTGGGGTCACTACTGCCCAACAGCTCTCCACATGCGAGCAGCATGCGGGTTTCTGTATCTCTCTTGGTCTGGCTCCTCATTCTAGACCTGTTCCGGCAAAGTAAACTCTACCGGCACAGACCTAGACAGAGTTCGGAGCGCTAAAGCCGCGGTCGCACGGCATGTCGCGGCCCTGCCGCGGCCTTTTTTTGAAATTTTCATAATAATATGTTACATTTGTTCATAAGGAACAAATCTAACTTATCCTCCTTAACAAAGATTGTTTTTATCGGGAAATTTGCATTGCTCGATTTGTTGACAATGAAATTGTTTTGCCAAATAAAAATGTTCAATTTAGTTCAACGGGAATACTAATAGAATGAGACGTGTTGTTTCAATTTGGTAGGTAGAGTATAATTATGGAAACGATGCACTGTGTTTAATTGTAATGATTAAACCGGCTATGTGTGACTTTGATATCAGTCGTTTTGCAAGAAGTTGTTTAGAAAAAAACTGTGAGGATTGATGAGGCAGACGCATCTATATTTCAGGGGAGGCTCTGACAGAGCCGATCCCAGTGTAAATAATATACTCCTGAGATGGTCCCATACAAATTTGGTATGAGTGGTTTTTGAGTTAGCTTCAATAATAGTTATTTATGCAACTGTTGTATAATAAGGGGGTATTAAACACGAATGTGGGTTTTATCACATGAGTGTTAGGTACCTATATTTTTTTTTGTTTAAGTTACGGTACTGTGGTTGTAAATAATGTTCTTTTTTTGTAATTCATAAAGAAACCACGAATTGAGTAGCCCTCCAAGCGAACCTATGTATGTTGATGATGTTATTAAAGTTCCTAGGCTTTCACTATTGTTTGCATAGCAAGAGTTGTATACGATTTTGTATGGAATAGGTAGAACAAAGTTTTTTTTTTTTTTACAAAATTCTGAATTCAGTGGCAAAAGCGAAAATACATAACCAAAGACACCGACTTCCGAAATATAAAGTTATTTTCACTTTTTAGTGTTGTTTTTGGAAGCCGATTTTTTTAATTGTAAAATATATGTTGTAGGTTAACGTAAGGTTGTAGGTAGATAGGTGATATAGTAGTACAATTATGAACTTAAATGACATAGTTGATAAACCTTCCTTCGTAAACCTGCTATAAATACGTAAAGAGGAACATACGAAAAAGCTTTTAGTTTTAAAAGGGGTTATATGGAAAGCTCGCGAACCTTTTAGGCGCTGCCTGAGATTTCAAAGGTATGTCCGTTAGCTTTTGTAGGTCCCTCTGTGAGCCCATGAGATCCTTTTGGGTCATTTCGTATCATTAAGATAAGGTAAACATGGGCGTCCAAGTTTTAAAAAGGCTTATGTGTAATTATTTGGTAAAAATAGATTTGTAGGAGTTTCTTGTTGTTTTTAGAATTTATGAAAAATATTCGCTTTCATGTCCGAAATTATCCCACGGGAACGTACTACCGGGATAAAAAGTGTCCTGTGTGTTAATCCAGGTTATAGATTAAAAACTATCAAAGTCAAAGCATTTATTTCAAATAAACCAATTACAGGCAGTTTTGAATTGTCAAGGGGTCGGTCAGTCAGAAAAATGAAGCTAGTTGCCCATTCCAAAGCGTAGTAGGTTCCTATGGAGAAAAACGGGCAAGAAACTCCACGGACACTCTTATGAATCAAAATATATGTTACAAAATATCTGTGTATTTCATCCAAATCCGTTCAGCGTTTTTTGCGTGATTGAGTAACAAACATCCAAACATCTCAACACACAAACTTTCACATTATGCTTCATAATCTCGTCCTCATTGTACACTATGTAGTTTGCACTCGTTGCACTACTACGCTATCACATTATTTAAAGATGAAATACTTCATCCTAAAACAAAAAATGTTATCTGTGGTCCACTCGCTGGCGGGCCCGCATGACGTCTGTCAAATCATTGTACTTTTTTGTGCCGCGCGCTAATCATGTTTCCGTTTAAAAACTCCGAAATTTCTTAACGAAATGGGAAACCATCGAAGAAAACGTGGCAAAAAGAAATGGAGGACCTTAACGAACGTCTGCGAGAACTGGAAAATTGAGTGAAGACGCGAAAGCGGAGTCTTCATCGACATTCGGGTAAGTTTCTCGATATACCTACCAATTTGTCGTTAGTTGAAATAATTTTTCGAAAATTACCTTGCGATCCATACGCACATCAGTCTCTAGAGTTTTCATTAGAGGCTAACTATGAGAACAATAACTGTGCCGTATACTTACAAAAGAACGACACCACACGAGCTTTCACGAGAGGCTAGCCGATGGTACCTATATCGTTGAGTGTTAAAAACATATGCCTGCTGAATCCCTAGCAGTCTCTAAGAGTTTTCACGAGAGGTTAACCATGAGAACATTAACTGTGCTATATAACTACAAAGAACGACACCACACGAGCTTTCACGAGAGGCTAGCCGGTGGTATATCGTTCAGTGTTAAGAAAAACACATCCCTGTTGAATCCCAAGCAGTCTCCAAGAGTTTTCACGAGAGGTTAACCATGAGAACATTAACTGTGCTGTATAACTTACAAGAGAACGACACCACACGAGCTTTCACGAGAGGTTAGCCGATGGTCTATAAAAAAAATTATGTTCAGTGTTATAAACACGTCCCTGCTGCATCCTTAGGGCTATCACGAGAGGTTAGCCGTGCATTTGGGCCAATGTATCACGAGAGGTTAGCCGTGAATTTGGGCCAATGGTTTATTTGTGAAAACACGAAACACGTCCCCGCTGCATCCCTAGAGCTATCAGCCGCGGATTTTAGCAGTCTGGGACCTTACTCTCATATTCTTTGTAGAGGAGTACGAAGTTCGTCTCTGTGGAAGACACTACAGTCAAGCACGTTCGAGAGGCTGTGTGTCACGTGACTGAAGCTGATGCAGCCAGACTGAATAGCCGTACTCAATGCTGCCAGTTATATGTTTATTTACATATCGGAAAACATTATGTTCTCTTAAAAAATTCCAAAATACTAACAATAATAAATTCTAGATATACGATTACATTCGTTACAGATATTCGTCATTCGATACAGACAGTATACGATTTAAGTTAAATATGTTGTGTTAGTACTTGCTTCATTTCCACTACAATGCAGCCGGAAGGAGACTGAGAGTAAAATGGTATCTATACCCCAACCTCAGGCCTTGCCTTCAAGTGTTAAGAATCTGCTCGGAGGGTGCAGTGGTTAGTTCACCTATGGAACTGCATTGCAGTCTGGCCATACAATGGTTAAAAGTTATGATTAATAGACTAAGCTGACTGAAGCACCCATAATCTGTGGCCTATTGAACCCACCAAAGTTTGAAAGGGGGGGGGGAACACCAGTGAATGAAGATGGAATCAAATGGGAACAAAGGATCAGGGGGGCAGAATACAGGGGCTGCCATTATGTCCATTGACAAGGTCCTGAACAGTTTAATAGCCTCCCGAGGGAGTGACTACTGTGTGTCATTTATCATGATTGCATCACATGAAGATCCTTAACCCTACCCAACTTTATAAGGATATGAAAGAATTGATGGAGTGGACACCGATACCTAACAGGTATTTTTAAGTTTCAAGATAAATTCAATGCCACCAAACATTGTCAGATCTAGGATTGTCACTGGCTCAGATACGGAGTGGTGGATTGCAGTATTTCTCTAAATTTATGCATGGTTCACATTTGTGAATCAAGGGTTATAAACTACCCTTTACTGAGTTTCCAGTTCAAACTTCTAAATAACAACTTCAGTATATTTTTACTAAAATCAGATGGCACTTTAAATAACTATGGTGCCACATTCCACTTTAAACTGGTGGACTTAAGGACAGCTATTATGGTTTTTTGCCTATATTTGTTACCCATAAGAAAATATGTTAGAAGATATCTCCAGTTTCTGTTTTAAGATACATTGTAAGAGCCTACATGCCTCGCATTCGGGCTTAGCACAGCACCATGTGTGTTCGCTGGGATCATCGGTTGTCTTTTATAATTATATCCTGACAATATTCTGTGCCTTGCTGATTCATAGGCAAACTGCATAGAAAATGTGTTTACTACTCAAAATGTGTTAAGAAATCTAGGACTTATTATTAATATTGGAAACTGGAAAGGGTGCCCTAGAACCCAGCCAGTATCTAGGTTTCTTGTTGAATCAGTCCAGTTTGCCATTTCACTTAGACACTCCATCCAAAAGGAGATGCAAATAATAGAGTTTGCCTAATTACTAGGTATCTTTGTTGCTACATGCCCAGCTGTAGAGGGCTTTACACCAAGATCATGAAAGGTCACACACAACAGTTAGTAGCCTTAAAGAATAACAATGAAAATAACAAGGCCAGAACTGGTTTATAATTCAAATTTATAATAACATATCGCCTGTATTCCTCAGAGGGCTGGGCAGAGGTGTTCTTATTAAAAAATCCAAATTCAATTATTATCAAATACAATAGAACTAGATTAAAATTCAAAATAAATTATTTGCAAATACAATAGAACTAGAATCAAATCCAAAATCATTTATTTGCAAAGGTTGTCTCACATTTCAACGAACCACAATATAATTAAACAATTTGACTTTTTTCTTGAAATATTCTCTGTTGCTTCTCAAACTGACTGGGCCTGGTATGTTATGATAAAAAGTTCCATATAAATTACCTTGAACTTTTAACAGCAGGTAAGGATCAAAACAATTGCAAGCAAACTCAGATACTATGATGTATTACCTAGAACAGATATCACAACAGTCATAGCCTATATCAATAAGATGGGTGGTACTTGCTATACTCACCTAAAGCTTAGCTAGACAGTTATGGCAATGGTGCAAGGAAAGACAAATATGAGCTCTTGCATCTTATATTAGTTCCAAAGAAAACACTATGGTAAATCTAGAATCTAGACATCCTAACATAGAAATTGAATGGAAGACCTGCAGGTCTTTTCTAGTCAATTGTTATTAAACTGGGTCAGCCCCAGTTAAACCTGTTTGCAAAAAGTCCAATACTAAGTGTCAGAATGACATCATGGCTCCCTGATCCAGGTGCATGCTCAGTAGATGCATTCACTATAAAATGGGACATCCACACCCATTGCGCAGGAGTCTCTGACACTGATTGGCCGCAATATTATCAGGGACGATTCCCTGAGAAGAGGAAAACCAATCCCTTAACTTTCTTGTCTAGCAAAGCAAGAAAGCTATATGAATCTGTTAGATCAGTGGATTCACTTCTGACAGAGTCAAGATATTGGCAGGCTCATTCACCGTGGTGATATTATTATTAGATTTTTATTTATTTATTTATTAACCACTAAGTTTAATCAAGGATTGTCTTATGGCTCACTCCCTAATGGTATTGAATGAGTTATAATTATATAACTGAAACTGGAGAAATTACCAACTATTACTATTAGCTGACACAGATGAGTAGAGTATCAAGGTTTCTTAGGGTAGGTAATTATATTTGAAATAAGAGCAAATAACCCCAAACATGATATAATTTTGGGACTCCAGTAACATACGGGTTTATCTAATATCTTTCATAATTAAACCTTTGGTTTAGAATATTACAAACCAAAAAAAAAAAAATTGTAACCATAATAGCTCTTGTAATTGTACATTGAATTCAACCTTATCACTCATTAATATAGATAACATTTCTTATAATAAGGATAATTATGATCTTATAGATACCAGAAATATTTGAAACTTCTGCACCTGGAAGATCTCAACCGAACTTGATATTTTTTAATTTTTTTAAGAGAATTTATCTATCTGGCCTGCCACAACCCTTTTTGTTCTATCCAGATTTTACTAAGAGTATAAGACAAGATTTTAAATCATTAATTATATCCATAAGAAAATCTTTTCATGCCGCCTCTAATCTAACCATTAGTGGATGGATAAAACAAAAATTTTGTGCCCAGTAGTAGAATAGATGTTTCTAAATTCACATAGACAGACATACCTCTACCTTAAAGGCCTCTAAGGGCTGTATCGATGTTGAGGTCATAAGAAGAGCTGCTGATTGGATCACAAATTTTTGATTGTGGTCCTAATGCTTTTGCCCAGGCTGTGTGCTCTATAGAGAGTGGCTGCTCATAAAAAATTATTACATTTTTATGTCAATGTTAATTGTCTGTTTATATATAATTGATGTTTGTAAGTATAGGATTATTAATGACATGGTTGATTCAAGACTGAATAAGAATTCCAGGACTCATAGTACCTAATTAGAGAATTTTAAAGTTAGGTAACTAAGTATGTCTTTAACTTAATGGAAGACTGATTTTTAAATAGAAATACATTTATAATGAGACTTGGAATAACATGGTAAGTTATAATGTTCAGTTGGTAAATAATGCTAAACTGGTTACCAACACAACTTTATTCTTTGAACATCTACATAGTGTACAATGAGGACGAGATTATGAAGCATAATTATACAGATCGGACTAACTTACCTAGTGACGTCCGATCCTTAATTATGTGAAGTAATCTCGTCCTCATTGTATCCCAACCCCTCCCAGATAATCAACCTACATATATACCTATGTGTATTGGATTGCCTTATCTAAACCCCTTCTAAAAGTTGTGTTGTGCTGTATGGACTATACGATGCCCGCACCGGTCATCGTGAAGTCCCGTTCATATGCTTTGAAAGAATGATTTGACAGACGTCATGCGGGCCCGCCAGCGAGTGGACCACAGATAACATTTTTTGTTTTAGGATGAAGTATTTCATCTTTAAATAATGTGATAGCGTAGTAGTGCAACGAGTGCAAACTACATAGTGTACAATGAGGACGAGATTACTTCACATAATTAAGGATCGGACGTCACTAGGTAAGTTAGTCCGATCTGTATAATTATACAAAAAAATAGCGTGAAAATGTAATGGTTACAAGCGCTACTACCGAGCATGAGGTCTTGGGTTCGATTCCCAGGTCTGGCAAAATGTCTTTGGGTTTTTCTGTCTAGAGTTTCTTAGTAGCAGCCCCTAGTCTGGGTTTGTGTCCGGTTATTGGCAATAGGCTTGTATGGGACTTAAACATAACTGGCGAAATGTGGGTGTCTTCGGGAAAACAAGGCGTGATGTAAGTAGTAATGGAAATACTTTTTTTTTTAAACATTCCTCCTTTTTGGAAGTCGGTTGAAATAATTAAATGATTAAATTAAATTAGCGACCAGTTTGTTTTTTTAACACTAATGGCCTGAGTACATGTAGGTATTCGTACCTGCCAGGCGATAATCCTGGTAGACACGTAATGTAAATATTACGTACCTACCTGGTAGAATATTACATAGGTTATAAATAGGTACTTACCTACCTTTTGTTAGTCGCCTTTCATTCATCCTCTCAACATGAACAAACCATCTAAGATATCTTTCCTTAAAAACATCGTTAGGTAGGTAGGTAATTAGGTACTTGTTTTCAGCTTGCTTTCGGAATCGGGTCTCTGAGCCTCCTGTATGGAAAGCAGGACATGAAGTAATTATTGTTTCAACAACTAAGCATCTAATGTCATCATGATGAATGTAAACTTTTTACTTACCTTGTGCATATTTCGCGACATCATCGCGAGAAGAATTTATGAACGGTGCTGTTCGGTAAACTCTAAAACTAATGGGGAATACTATAAATAAGTACTACCTCTAGCATGCTTCAATTAAGCAAGAATGCACACTGTTGTCTCCTAATTTCTCGCCTTTACAATACAAGGGGGGACAACGTCTCCCACGCCAGCAGTTACTGAGAAACATCAAACTAGAACTAATTTCACAAACATTAATTTGTGAGCGATGTACGTTTGGGAGTCGGGTGTTCCAGATATTTTATGGGTCAAGTTCGGTTCTCTATGTACGGGTAAGATGGTTATTTTGTTACAGTGAACATTCAGTTTAAGTACACACAGCTTCATCAACTAGGAACCCCAGTAAAAGACATCGCAAGTTCAAATACTTACGACATCACAATATTTTTGTATTTTTACAAAAACATTTTATAATAAGTATATCGACAAGCAATGATACAGAAGAACATAAAATAACATTACTATCCGTTTAGTTCAGCTCAGTTTATTAGATATTTGGAGGTTTTTAATTCCCAGTAGGTACTTAATGAAGTTTTCTTTGACATTGCAAACTTAATGTTTTCAATGTAGGTAATGTCTTCTTTCTTACTTTATTTTGAAATATTTATTATAAAGTATTTTTTGGGTACTTATCTACTTAATATCAAAGTACCTATTTGCATTTGTAAGAATTAGAAATAACTTTAATAAAATACTTAGCTTAAAACTGAAAAGGAGGTTCGATTCATCTACCTAAATGTTAAATCAAAGGCAAACTCTATGCTCTGGGCAAATTTACTTACAACAAAGATCACATTACCTACCTACTCAAAAACTCGCCGGTAACTCATTACCGAGAAGAGCAAACATTTCAAATGTATGGGTCGGCAACGGAATAAGCCATTAAGTAAGGCAACATAGAATTTTATATCATTCGACGTTTCTGTAATTCCGTACGACGTTATATACGCAGGGGACCACGCTACAAAGAGATATTAAATTTAAAAATGTACGCAAGCAAGATTGCTTAGCGCGGACCGATGTGCTCGGGAAATATTCGGGCCTATTCTGTAAAGGGTTGAAGACGAGATTGGGTAATGTAATTACATAGTTTCCATTGATGCGGTGGATTCTTAATTTTTGTTTCAAAAGAAATGCTCTAGGTAACATGAAAACATCTGTAACTATTATTCCCGTTTGATCAAATGGCGGACCAGACGGAAGTTTTTCAGTCATGCATGCTATTAGATCCTACATGCTACTTAGGTTAATACAAAAATTGTGTTAATCTTAGTCAACTCCTCGGATCAACTATATACTTACTTACGGATCCTAACTTCGATAATTGATAATGTTTGGAAATCGAAATCTGGATCCGTAATTCCAATTTCCATCTAGTTGTCGTAGACAACAAATCGATACCTGCTTGATAGATCTATTATATTAAACTTTATTAGGCAATTATAAAGAGGTAAAATCGTTTGTTTATTTGAAGGGGGTAATCTCTTGAAAAAATCTTTTTGCATTTGATTGCCCAATTCTTGAGGAAGCTTATGGGCTTTTTAGTTTCAATCACGTTTCATCACGCGACGACCATAAGGAGCCGAGCAAAAAGAAAAAAGTCAGAAACACCGCTAAGCGAAAACGAAGTAATAGCGCGGGTGGGTGATAGGATGCGACGCGGTAGGTCGGGGGCCAAAATTTCACGCGGACGTAGTCGCGGGCTGAAGCTAGACACTTACAAAATCGAGCCCTTACCCCTTAATTAGATAATAGTCCACTATAATTATTATTTAAGTACTTAATGAGTTGAGAGTCCACATTTTTTCTCTTATCAAATCCTTCTCCTTGAAGCAATGAATCAAGTGCCTCTCGACGTCTCTGCGTTTCACGATCCATCAACCGTTGACGCTCGCGGTTTGTCAATGAGGTACCGCAAGGTGGGTAGGTTTTATGTACCTAAATAATAATTTAGGGCTGCAGAGAGGGTTCAATTTCGTAATGACGAAACGACCGTAGGTGGCATCAATAATCTATATTATAAGTATCTAGTATATGGGTGGCATTTATGTAATGTACTGGTAGATACATCTATGTACTCGTATATATCTGAAGGATGACTTGTAATTCGACGTATTCCTTCCGGACGTGATAGTGAGTCGTGATGTATGTATGTGGACGTGTTAGTACGACCTCTTCGTAAATATTAAGCACTCCAGCCCAGGCAAAATCCATATGATTCAAGAAAATAGAGGGTTTATAATGCTTTTCTAAAGAACGATGGGCAGATTCCGATGAACGCTGTCCAACGAAAATTGTGCCAATATGATAGGCCTATTTTGTAACATGTTTTAGTCTAATTGACATTATGCTGAATCGGAGTAGGTGATGAGATTTTTAAACTTTTTAAGTACCTACCCATAAAGCGGTTTATTTTTAGAGTGAGATGTTGTTCTTTACCATAATCATTAATATCATTCTCCTTCCGTAATCCCAATTTATTTGGTGTCGGCCTGACACACGTCGTCATGTCTTTTTCTTCCATACTTCTCTATTAGTCTAAATCTCAGTAGTCACTCTCTGATGTTGTTCTTGACAGTCTTTAGAAAATAATAATATCTATAAAATAATAATATAAAACGGACTACTGTAATAACAAAATAAACTGTGTTTTTGTTTTTTTTTTACTAACCTAACTGTAATCAACTGATCTTGGGTTTTAAAGGTAGGTAAATAAAACTCCTCAATGATGAAAAGCGTTAAGGGGGATGCACCAAGATGGCCCACAAAAATCAAATTTCCTTACGTTTTTTTGCAATAAGCAGGTCAGAGTCAGGGTGTATGTTGATCAAAATATGATTTGCGACGGAAAAAATATGGCTTTACAAAATTATAATCATTAGAATCAGCAATACAACTCCTTAAGTTAGAATAATCCTCAAATGTCATTGATTTCATGTAATAGTCATTCAATAGAATTATATGAATAGATAATTGTATTGATAATTTTTATGATTATAATTCTATAAATAAATATCTGATACTGACTGCAAATTGAAAAAAACGTAAGGCAATTTGAATTTCGCGGGATACCCTGATGCTTTCACCTTAACCTTAACTCTTGTAGACCCAGCGGTTTAGCCTGTGCGATGTATGTCAGGGAATGAATTAAAGATTTTTAAATAAAAATCTTTCCTAAAAGTAGGTAGTAACATACTTTAAAAAAGCTGTCGAACTATTATCGCTTCTTTTCTTGTCTTTATGTTATTAAAATTTTAAAAATAAGACGAAGCGCCTTATATTTTATAAATGTGTTAAGGAAATTCAAGTCCCGTTCACAGTGATTAATTTAACATAAAACCCATAAAATAACGTTAAGTTTCGACCGCTTAAACTTAATACATCATAGAAGGTTCAGCAAAAAGGATACGGTTTGATCATTAAAATTCAATTTGACTCGTCCATTCAGAATGGTTTAAAGGGTCTTACCTGTATCCCTTTAAATGCCTTTTACGTCACAATTAGGGTACACTATTTTACTGCGTTGTAAGTTAGGAGATATAGTATATTGTAAGGGTTAGTGGGTTCATTTGTGTTGAGCTTTAGTAAGTTTCGCGAAATGATTGAACTCCAGAACTTTTGTTGTAAGTTCAATTCTGTAATTAGTGTTTATTTCAGTTTATTTGAGAAAGGAACGCAGGTACGTATTAAAAAAAAACACCTTGTATAAAGAAGGTCTATAAATATTGAACTTCTTCACAATAACATACCAATTTGAATGCACACTAGCAAGCATCTGAATATATCGATCTGGGAAGTTTTATCTAAAACAAAAGTTGATAATAAAAATTAATTTATTTCAAAAATTATATTAACAATTTTACCACAAAATTATGATACAATTTATTCTTCACAATCAAAATAAACATTTTATTATTTTACAAGATATACAATGAAATTACATTAGGTAACATTTTACTCTCCAATACGTAATAAATAAAAAAAACGTTAGTATCGGTTTGGCACAAATCACATTTTGAAGCCAGATTCAAAAATAAAAATTCTATAAAAAAACTGAGCATTTTTATTTATTATGCTAATTATATTTTATTGTCTAATAATCTACGCCCACGTATTGTTATGATGGTATAAAAAATGTTTCCTTCTTATAAAAAATCATAGGTGAAAGTTCGCGATTTTGCGGCTTTCCGCGCTAGTAAAGACGTAGTAAAAACCTTATAATACATTTTAACAGTAACTGGCACAAAATTCGTAAAGAATATGTAAAAAGAAGAAAGATAAAAGTTTTGTTCTCAAGAAATCTAGAATAAAATTTCAGATAAAAGCTATGTCTAAACGAAAGAAAAACTCACTTCTATTCACCAACACAGCAATATATTGGGTCCAACGTTTGTTCTCACAAGGTAGTCAAGGTTCGTTTGTTTACAAAAGTTTCAGAAAAAACATTGGCGCCAATATAAACGATGTCAAATTACGTATAAAATTTAAACAAAGTTGATAGATGGCACTTTGCCAGAGATACATAAAAATAGAGATTTACAAAAATAGTAAAGAAATATTTGTACCTGTATTTACAATTCAGGTACCTTAAAAATATACATCACCATGTAATGCCATATTTACATCATTATTATGCACATTTGTTCATAAAAACGGGACTAGCCTTGGCTAAGAAATCACGTTACCATTAAGTACAAAAATATAATTATCTAAAAATTCGTTATTCACATTTTTTTAACTTTAATTATTCGAAAGTTCAGTCGTATTCTTACACGAAGAGAATCATTATATTCGTTGAACACAAACGTTATAAAAATATGTTTTTAAAATTAATTAATGATTTGCGGACGGAATCCACTTCTATTCATTCACTTCAGGGTTTTAAGTCACTTTATAAGTCTTTTGTTAACACTTTAAGATAGAAAGTCTTGTTATTCACTATTTATGTTAAAGTTATGGTTTTATAACTCCGTAGTGGTCTCCACTGGTGATTGGTCATAATTATAACCGGAGAAGTTTCTCTTGCCGAACGTTACATTATCGTTGTCTGATGCCCTGGAATTGAAAAAGCTATTATTACGATAATCAGTTATATTTTGAGGTAAATTATGAGTTATATTTCTGGGTTAAGGATTTATCCACAGAAATGTCAAAAAGCCGATAAATTATCGGAACGTGCCATTTGATCTGAATGTATCCCGAGTTGCATTATAGGTACTCGGGAGCCAACAAGATGTCAGTAGAGCAGATGACAGATTTAGCTAATCTAGCAGATAGATCGCTCTAATGGGATGTTGGAGTTTTCGTAGCTAAACTTTACCCAAGTACGAAAATCTGTACCCTTCAAGTGAACTGCTGCAAAAAGGCTGCTCCCTTAGTCTTTCTTCAAATCACTCAAACTTTTAAATATTGTCAGCCTCTCAGCTGTGGTGGGTATTTAAGCATGAAAATACAATAATGAAAACGAACCTCTGCAATCCAGGTATCTCATCATACGCCATAATAGGCTGCGTAGTTTTCTTCTTATGATTGTTTCCTCCATTTATTTTCCTTCCCAGCGTCGTAGCCAACAACCCGCCACCAACTCCATTGTTGTTGACACGCGGTAACGTTCCTATCGCGTTGTTGAGTGGGTGAGCGTTCGGCGCTCGACGGTTGAGCGTTTGAGTGTTGCGTATGAGTGTGGGATTGTTGGCTATTGGCTCGAATAGTTGGCTGTTGTGCAAGTTGTTGAGTGTACCGCCGTTTTCATTGACGCTTGAGGCGCGGGCTGTAGTTGCTGTTTCTGAGAGGGTGGGGCTGCGTTCGCCTGGAAATAATTATTACGTTACATTAGCCACCAGAGCTTAGAAAAGGAAATAGAACGGTGTGGTCCTTGCAGGTATTTATTATACATTGTAACAGCGAATCAATTTTCACGCCTCCCCCTAAAACTTAGGCTAAATATTTTTTTGATATTCAGTCAGCTCATGGCCTAAATAGGTGCTATAAAAATATGAATTAAAAATCTCGACCACACACGACAGTGCATGCGGTGGCACGTGCTAACATGTGTTGAGCCACGTAGGTATTAGTTGTTTGGTAGGTTACTTTGTAAGTTTTACTAACATAGTTTATAAGTCTTTGTTACTAATACTTTATGGATTGTATGTACCAATTTTTATGTGTGATCCGCAATAAATGAAATATATATAATTAAAAAGTTACGCAAAAATCTGCGAATTTTCGCGGGTGTCCTGGTTGTGCAGAGATAGTATGCGTCGTGTTTGAGCGGATCAATAACAGTGCATTGTACAAGAGGGATATAACGTCATGTGTCCTAAGACTTTATAGACGCGATTTGTCGTAAAGTTCGCTAAATAATGCACCTAATGGCCTTATTGTTTTTAAGCATCTCCCACTTTGCCTAGCAATATCCCATTTCATTTGAGGTCGGCTCTCCTCGTCATTTTTCGCCAGATATTTCAGTTCTGGGTCGTCGAGTCATTCACTTGGGCTTGCTGCAGATCGGTGTTGACTACCGACACCCAAATTTGAAGGGGTCTACCTCGCTTCTTTGGACCTGAACTCATGTAGAGGACTTGCTTAGTCATGTGTTCCTCGGGCCTCAGGCGTGGGTCAGAGTTTTTCTTCAATTGGACGGATCTTAAGCATTACCCATATGAAATGATTACAACTATACTTGTTTACAATGTTATAGGTCGAGTTTTTATTTAATAATACAACGAGCAAACTTACCATTGTCTTTCGATAAATATTGCACGCTGTGTATGTTAAAAGCATGGTTGTTTGGACTGAAGTCTAGCTGTAAATCTGCGTCATCCACTGCCATGTTTAAGACCTGCAACAAATATGTTATTATTAATGTTTTTTTTTAACCAGAACCTGAATCGATGTCAATGAATTATGAGCGAATTTTATTGCGAAGTTATAGCATGCAAAAGTGTCACAATATTATTCTCTAATGTTCTTTTTTCTTTAATACAAGACAGTAAACATGCTAAAAACAGTGCTACTACTTAAAAATATTAAACATTATTTGAAGTCAGTTTTTTTATTTTATTCTAGATCGAATAGTTAGTTTGTAATTCTTGGTATATAAATACCTTAGGTTCTAGGTTCGAATATAATAGGTTCTATTACACAATAAAACTATTTTAGTACATTTTATTACAAGACATTAAACATGTTAAAAACAGTGCTACCACTTAGAAATATTTGAGTGTGAAGTGAGTCTTTGTTTTTATTCTAGGTCGAATAGTTAGGAATTCTTGATAAATAATAGGTTCAAATTGCTGTACACAATAAAACTATTTTAGTGCATTTTTCTCGTCTTATCTACCGACTACATTTCTTCGAAAATCGGTCCAATAAGTTAAATAAAACTCAGAAAAACTTACTTGCAAAATTTTTCATCTCGCATGCGAAGCCAGTACTAATCATTACCATGCGAATGTTTGATAAAGGTAGTACATACTCGTCTATTTACCTGTGTTTCGTACCGGGGCGCGGGTTCGTCCTCACTTGATTCGTAACCCGACGCGGGTCGAGGTGTTGGCATGCTCATACTTAGCGTGCCGTACTGCTGGATTGCTTGTTCTTTGTGTTTCTTGTATCTGTGAACATAGTTTATAGTGTAATGTATTATTATCTAGCTTTCGCCGGCGCGCCGCCAGCTGCGGGCGGGGACATATGACTGGACAACATCTCACCTGTTCCAAGACGCACAGATATAGATGGTGGCAGCGACGGCAGCTACTAGCACGACGGCCGCTAACGCGATGAGAGCGGCCGGCAGCGCCGTGGCCAGCGGCGCCGCCGCCAGCTGCGGGCGGGGACATATGACTGGACAACATCTCACCTGTTCCAAGACGCACAGATATAGATGGTGGCAGCGACGGCAGCTACTAGCACGACGGCCGCTAACGCGATGAGAGCGGCCGGCAGCGCCGTGGCCAGCGGCGCCGCCGCCAGCTGCGGGCGGGGACATATGACTGGACAACATCTCACCTGTTCCAAGACGCACAGATATAGATGGTGGCAGCGACGGCAGCTACTAGCACGACGGCCGCTAACGCGATGAGAGCGGCCGGCAGCGCCGTGGCCAGCGGCGCCGCCGCCAGCTGCGGGCGGGGACATATGACTGGACAACATCTCACCTGTTCCAAGACGCACAGATATAGATGGTGGCAGCGACGGCAGCTACTAGCACGACGGCCGCTAACGCGATGAGAGCGGCCGGCAGCGCCGTGGCCAGCGGCGCCGCCGCCAGCTGCGGGCGGGGACATATGACTGGACAACATCTCACCTGTTCCAAGACGCACAGATATAGATGGTGGCAGCGACGGCAGCTACTAGCACGACGGCCGCTAACGCGATGAGAGCGGCCGGCAGCGCCGTGGCCAGCGGCGCCGCCGCCAGCTGCGGGCGGCGCGCCTGCTGCGCGGGGGACAGCGGGGCGCGCGGGGGGCTCGCGGGGGACTGCAGGCGCGCTGACACAACTTTGTGGATGCCGCTTTCTATGGCTCTGGAAGAATGGAAATATGGTTAGTCCATTGGCTAACAACACTGACTTCACATTAATCTGTCGACAATCATGAATGTTTGGTAGTCAATTTCTTGATAAAATTCTAGATAAAACCACTTTTTGTTACAAGTAGTAGGTAAAATGAATGAGGTGTTGTTTATTCAAACTCAAACTCAAAGCATTTATTTCAAATGAAACCAATTACAGGCACTTTTGAGTTGTCAAGGGGTTGGTCAGTCAAAAAGATGAAACTAGTTGCCTGAAAGATGAAGCATAGCAGATGCACTCGATGAAGGGAAAGATGTACATGCTGTGTACACAGATTTCAGTAAAGCATTTGATCTTATTGATCATAATATTCTTCTTAATAAGATAATAGATATGGGTATTCATGGGTCATTGCAGCGATGGTGCGAATCCTATTTGCAAAATCGTACACAAATGGTGGTTGTTTAAGGTTTCAAATCTCAGACAAACGTTATACCATCAGGAGTACCACAGGGCTCCCACATAGGGCCTTTGTTGTTCTTAATTTTTATAAATGATTTGGCAAGTAAAATAGAATGCAAGTTTAACATGTACGCCGATGACCTAAAATTGTACCAGACACTAAACTGTGCTGAAGACTCAGTAAAATTGCAAACTGAAATCGATAAAGTGTTCAGATGGTGTATCGAAAACCAGATGATTTTGAATTAATAAATGTCAACATATTAAATTTACAAGAAAAAGACTCCCCACTAGCGCAATTTACTCAAATAACGGTCTGCCTCTGAAAGAGGTGTCTTGGATTCTCTACTTAGGCGTAATTATGGATTGCCAACTTAAGTTTAGACACCATAATGGATAATATGATGTCTACTCTAGTAAATTAGAGTAGACATCATAAGTAGGATTCTTAAAATTTTACTTTTATGCTCTAAGATTATGAGGTGCTCAAAAGGGTAGCCGTTTTGACGTAGGCATAAGTTTACTCTCTTTCCTACAGAGCGGGTAGCAGCAGATAATGTTCTTGGATTAATTCCATAGAGAATCGTGGTAAGTGAATCTTTGAGTTCCTGAACACTGTCGTTTTCTTTTTTAATAGCAACATAATAATATCCGGAATGCAAGGTGGCCACGGTATAGGACAATAATTATATTCCTATGCCTTACGAATTGCCAGTTCATATAAGAACGGGTATGGCGGCTGTTGTGCATCTTGTTGGAAATACAGTTTCCGTATTCGTTCAAAATTCGAAAAGTTTAAGTTTCCGTAGTTGTTTGTTTATTTTCGTCAGTCAGTTGAAGTCTCATTTCCTATTAAATGTATGAGAAAAGTTTTTTGCGATTTCTGACTTTTCTAGTACTCAAAGCTCAGTTGGTCCAATAGAGGTTTTTGATCCTTATAAGAAACAGGATCGATTGGCATCAAAAAAAGTTTTTGTGAAAACTGCCCATTTTCTTGCTGACTACATTTTTTTCAAAATTTGTGAGTGCAGATCAAAATTTCTCAAAAAGTTAAGGACAGTCTCCTAAGACCAATTTCCTGTAGCTACGACGGTTAAGGTAGCTGCCCTTGCTTCCCGATCTCAAAAATCCACCCTGTATACTGGATGAATTTTTTTACCGTCTCGAAAAAAAAATGGGTATAATAGGTGAACGGAGTAGAAGCAAATGACACACTTGGTTTTTTTCTTTTTTTTTCGAAAAAAAAAAAAAACAAAAACATTCGAAATAAAAATCTTACGCGACTTGCGTATGATTTGAAATTCGATATTTTTGAAATTCAAAATTTCTCTTTCTTTGAAAAGTTTACTTTAAAATTGTAGCGTTTTTTGATTATAGATCAATTTTTTTCTAAGAGGTGAAAAAAAAAAAAAATAGTTATGCCATAAGCTTCTACTCCGTTTACCTAATACAGGCTGACTTTGAAAACATGCAACAAAATTTAAGGGGGTGTTCTACCCATCAATATGAACAACTTTTACTATGGGACCAAATAAGAATTCGCAAAAAAAACTGGAACCTCAACTGGCACTGGCAAGCATCGCAAGATACAAGACTCAGCCCACTATCGACCTCCGGTCGTCGGAGGGGAGTGATGTGGCGGCACCTACATCGCCACATACGAACTACGCATCAAAGACCTGACGTCACAAATCCTGCATCGCGCTATTTAAGTTTACCGCGCGATTCATATATATTAAGACTCATCATAGAACGTTCATAAGACACAACACCCTCACCCCTCAACACCCCTCTATTGAAAAGGGAGGATCCTCCAAGTAGACGGAGGATCCTCCCTTTTCAATAGAGGATCAGTGAACTTTACACCCTGTTCCTCATACCCCTAAAAAACTATTTATCATTATGACGACGTCTATTTTTATAGAGAGTCAAATCAATTAAGTGAACAGAAAATCCGCAAAATTGATGATATTATTATTATAGTTCTGGGCCAAAACATCACACCACTTTTCGCAATATAAAAAAATTACAACTTACTTTTTAACAGGCTTCGATTCCCTACTCAGAATCTCTCCCGTATTCGGATCAATGAGATACAACCACACATCGGTGCCCTTGGTATCACTCTCAAGTGTACCATTCTCTCCCAGGTAATGTCTTGAAGTCAGTTTCTCCAAACCAGCGTAAAGTCCGGTTTTCTCTTCAATGGCAGTGAGTAAGCTTCGCGATCTACGTCGCATAACGTCCGCGTTTAAGTCTGCCACTTCGACGACTAGTTGGTTTTCGTTTTGGAGAAGGTTTATCTGGAAATAGAAGTATATGATGATAATAATAATCAGTGTATTTTATATAAAACATTAGTCAGGCAGGGGCATAAGCTGGCTGCATAACCAGTTCACTTTAGCCACCCAAACCCATAATCCAACATCTTTAATTGTTTCAATATCCTGCAATACACAAACCGGGAGTTGCCCTTAGGTGCAATTGCACAGTGCGAACAGGGATAATCGTCGGCTGGTGCCTTTTTTCATTTAAAAACGTCTAACCGGCCAATGCGAGTTGGCTTCGGCCCCTCGTACGCCTTTCAAAAGTCCGGGACCCCAGGGTTCCGAGAAATGTCAAGAAGAAAATAAATAAGTCAAAAATCTGCCTAGCCTTTTCCCACCTATGTTGCGGTGTTGGGGTCGGCTTCCAGTCTAACCGGATGCAGCTGAATACCAGTATTTTACATGGAGCAACTGCCTATCTGAACTCCACAACCCAGTCATTGGGTAATACGATACCCTTTAGTAAGACTGGTTGTCATACTTTCGGGCTTCTGACAACTCGTAACGACTGTCAAAGATCCACGAATGAGTAAATAAAGAAAATAAATAAGTAATTAATTAAAATATAAGGTAACAAACTTATAAAGAAGGGATATAAAATGTGCAAGTACTCACAATAACAGAAGCCCTCGCAATATTATAATCCTGCTCAGAATTAGGGTTGTCTCTCGCTGTCACACTGAACTTGAACGGTAGTAATACTTCTTTAGGAACGTTCTCAAACGTCTTTATGTTGCTTATCACTCCGGTATCAGCGTCTAGACTGAAGTATTCTTTGGCATCCTTTGTCCAGGAGTTCGTATGGTACGCTAGCTTGCCGAACTCACCGCTGTCCTTGTCTCGGGCCTAGAATTAAATGAAAGAAAGGATAGGAAACGGTTCACGATTCAATATGATTCGTAATATTAATGGAATGAACAGGTAATGATGTAACTAATTACCCAATGTATTGTTAATTAGTTCCATCATTAGATGATTAAGTACGCTATTTAAATAAATAAGTACAATTTTACTGCATAGTGCGTAGACTAATTTACGATGTATCATAGGGATAATAATTTACACCAGGAGTCCCCCAAATGCCGGATCGCAGTCCGGATCCGGACCGCCGACCTATTTTGTGCGGACCTTATGAAAATTTTATTCTTTTTTGTATATCAATCGGACCGCAACATTCATATTTTATTATTTTGAAGAAAAAAAACGGAACCCCAATTAAACTAATTGGTGTTCCCTAATTTACAAGATAGTTAATCATTTTATGAAATTTTTAAAGTAGTATTTAGCAGGTACAGTCAAGCATAAATAGTTTATACTAATAAAAATGTATTATTTAGTATATACAAAATTTAAAGCTATTTTCTCGGCAAATAGAATTTTTGCATCTTTGAGAAAAGACTTATTTCATAATATGATGATTAAGGTTTCGAAAATACCATGATCGCAACACCATAATTATTTTATCATATTTTAGGAGAAAATTTATTTTGAATCCTGCGTAACTGTAACGGATCTCGTGACTGTCTTGAACAGTCTTGTGTCGCAACCTGTCATAGTGCATTCTGATTTTGAAAGACGACATTGAAAAGTCTTCAAGAAATTAGTATAAATGCTCAAACATCAAATAGCTTAAAAACTCACCTTAACTTGCAAAACATTCGTCCCCAACAACATGTCTTTGGTCACAATCGCGAAGTACTTTCCCTTAGCAACCGAAATACTGCTTTGTTCAGGGAACGCAAACACTGGGTCGTTGTCATTCGCATCGGTTACGTGCACCTTGATCGTTGCTTTACTGCTCTCTGGGTTTATCAACCCCTTGATGGATTCCAGTTGGACTTCTAAAGCGTATTCTCCAAGAGTTTCGTAGTCTAAGGAACTAGTATTGAGGTAGATTGCACAATCTCTGTCGTCTGTAAGTTTCACGTAGAATACTCCTGTAAAAGATGTTTTATGTTATTTTTGTATTAAAAAAATGGCGAATACACACACGTGTGGGGAATTATTTAAACATACCGTGAATATTTTGGATTGTTACTGACCATACTTTTTCAGAACAGAATTAAAAATTTCAAAATAAAAAATAATAAGAATTGAAAATTTCCTTAAGGAAAACACAAACCCTTAGTGCGTGGGCGACTGAGCTTTGCTCAGGTGAAAATAGAGAAAACGAAGTGTCCCAGATATGAGAACTAGCTATATTGATTTTTCGCCCCCGTAATATCCCCCTATATTGCAACTTTTATCGAAATCGTTAGAGCCGTTTTCGAGAACGTGATTACACACGTGGTAGAACACTAGCTGCGCCTGCGGTTTCACCCGCATAAGTCTCGATCACGTGTAAAGACTTTTGATTCCGATATTACCACGTGATCGAGTCTTAATCCAGGTCATGGTCTACCCATGTGTCGTTCAGCCGTTTTAGCGTGAAAGCGTGACAAACAAACAAACATACTCACTTTCCCATTTATAATATTAGTTAGGAAACAAATATTGCACAATTAATAGTATAGGATACATTCCAAACAAATATTCCTCATTATTTCGTTTTTATTAAAAGTACCTACAATGTTAGCAATTACTTTAGAAATAAGGAAAATATTACAGCTAAGCTATCAATTAAGGGAAAGAGCGAGATAACCCAACACAAGTATTATTAATTACTTACTGGGGCTGTCTCAATCACATTTGCAAATGTAACTGTTTAAGACCCAATAAACAATTTTTTTTTTTTTTTTTTAATTACAGTTAACAAAAATACACACAAAAACATAAAACTAAGAAGTACAAAATGGTAGCAAAAAGAGAAGTGACACAAAATCACGTGATATCTTCATTTGCCACTAACCTTCCACCTTACCTTGCTGTGACGACTCGGTGAGGCGACACTTGAGCGGCGTGTCGGGAGAGTGTTCGCGTTTGTTCAGCAAAGGGAGGATCCTGACTAGCGTGCCGTTCGGAGAGTTCTCTGCTACGTGCTCCGTGTATAGCGTGTCTGCGAAACCGAGGCCCACCTGAAAGAGATAGAAATTGGGGAATAGGACAGTGAGAAAGAGAGTTACATATTATTTAAAAAAAATAAAGATTTTATGTTTCTCATAATTTATTAACAGATAGCTAAAACAAATATTTCTTTCATGAAAGCAGAGTTTAGATACTTGTAAAACTGACGCATTGCAATGACACTTAGATGCCATTAAATTTATAGTTATTTGTTATGCAAGGCTGCAAAGTTGTTTTTTGGCGCGAGTACTTGTATTGAAACCTAAGCAAGCGAAGGATTCTAGGATTGAACCATGAGCGAAGCGAATGGTTCAAATATAGAATCCTGAGCGTTGCGAAGGTTTCTAAGGTACGAGACGCAGAATAAATTTGCAGCCGAGCGAAACACACAACTTTTCACCTCACATCAGCGAGGAAACTAGTAGGTGCAAGAAAAACAGCCTCATGCAGTTAGTTCTCTTACTGGCCAGTGCGATTATTCTAAAAATGAGGTTGGCGCATTGACATGAAATAAGTATTTATGCATTTTCAGTGGCCCCGGTATAGAAAATTATTGAATAGAAAGGTTCGAATTTTAAAAACTCTTCCACGCTAGCGGATAAAATGCACTTTTGCACTCAGATTTCGAATGACAAACAGAATCTTTCCGAGCTTGTGAGGTGAAAAGGTTATTTTGTTGTCTCCAACCTATGATTAACAGATCTATTCTTTCTCTTTATGTTTCAGATTTAAGCTCGCTTGCACCATAAATTACTAAATACGTTTTGAAACATCTTTCTGTTTCTGTTAATCGTTTGAAGATGACAGAGACAAAATTATGTTTTAAACATGTTTTAGTGATTTGTGGTGCAAGCGGGTTAAAAAAATCCTGTTTTATGGTCTATCTTTTACTAAAAATCAAATTTTACTCGTACCTATATTTTTTATAAGAAATAGCTCAATGGTTACTTACATCTGGGGGCACGGTAGCAGAATGACTGACGTAAACAGTAAGACTAGATACTGATGACATCATAGGCTCGCCTTGGTCGTAAGCTTGTACGTCAACCTGGAAAATACATATAACCATATTAATCCAATGAATGAACACGAGTGGCAAGGAGTCATCTGAGAGTTTTGTATACGGTGACTAAGTGGTGGTCTAACCCATAGGTTCCCAACGGGGGCTTCGGTCTCTGCGTACAGCATACGCAGAATTTAGACTATTGCATGTATAAAAGACTCCTTTATTTTCACAAACTCATGTAAAGAAAAAATAATTAAAACACGACTCACAGTATATTCACTATCTGTCTCCTTCCGCAGATCGTCCCGTACTCTAACAGCGCCACTATCAGGCTCAACATGGAAGTATATGGAAGCCTTCCCCCTGCCCACAAGCTTGTACCGCACTCTGTTGTTGGGCGCCGTGGCGTCGGCGTCCGTCGCGACCACTGTCTGTACGAGACTGCCGATCGAAGATGAGTCCTCGATAGTTACGGGCCGAACGACGGAAGTAAATATGGGAGAGTTGTCGTTTTTATCCTGGAATTGGTAGAAATGGTTGGTTAATTTTTGAATAATTTTAGTACGGCATTTTTTGGGTTTTCGATATTTCTACTACTTTTTCTTGTTAAGAGCCCACACAACCTCAGGTTTTTATCTCGCTCACACCATACTACTCGCGGACTGAGTGCGAGCGAGACGGAGGCAGCTCTAAATCGGTAAAAGTTTAGATAATTGCTTTTTACGGCGAAAATAAGAGTAATTAAAAAAAAAAACATAGTCGCTGCTTTTTAGTTAGTTCAGTTAGTGTGCCAAGTTTCATGATCTAATTTGAAGTATTTTTTGAATAGCAGCGGTTTATTGTTCGGTTTGGAGGTAACTTTGGAATTTTTTTCTATCGAGAAAATTTTATGCAATCGTGTTTTCGGCTAACATAGTCGCTAACATTAATCCTCAACTTTTACATATATTTATTTCAAAATTAATGCTGCAGTAGTTTCGATATAACGGCGGATCTTGCTAAGCAATTTGACGACCTATAGGTCCTTAATAAAAATGAAATGCAACAACGTTAAGTACAATATTCTTTCTACAGTGAAGGCGCTTGAATATTAGTTTAATTTTTTATATATTAGTCCTTTGCAATTTTCGCATACTCACATCAACAAAAATTTCAACAGTAGTACTAGCGCCAGGTCCCTCGTCCATATTCTCTTCAGTCCCAACAATGAGCTGATGTCTCCCACTCGATTCTCGGTCCAATGCCTTCAAAGTTCGTATCATACCGGACTTACGATCTATTGAAAAGAGCTCGGTGTCACCCATTGTAATTGTGTAGGTTATTTCTGGTATAGTGTCAGGGTCTTCAGCCTGAAATTATGTAAATAACTGGTTAGCTTATTACTTGATGGAGAAAAGAGTTTCTTGAAAAATATGACATGTATATGACATTTAGTTTCTGCCTACCCCATGGGTAAAAGGCGTGAGTTTATGCGTATGTGGGTGTCCAATACATTAACTGGAGAATAATGGTTTATAACATAAGTATTGAAATACATCATAATTAAATTGTAATTAAGTATATTTTTTTTTTTAATAAAAAAAATATAACGATTGTAACTAATCAATCTTTATATTGACATTGTTTATCCTTATTATTATGTACTTAGCGTCTCTAGTGTATTTTTTACTTTTGCATGCCTTCTGGTTAAATACAGCTGTTGCTAATAAATAAATAAAGTGACGCTGATAAACATGGATTAGGTCTGCTACAAAGAACAACCAAGGAATATAACCATCATCCACGTTTCAGAATAAGTTTCATGTTTAAAGAACTTTGTTGATTTAGATCCTTTTCTAACGGGGCCGCCAAACAAACACGTATCGCTCGGCAAAAGCCGGCGGACCGTGCCGCACTGTGTGTAGGTGCCTTAACATGGGTGGTGAGAGATGGTATTGTCTATTCATGATCCAACAGAAAGACACCCAAGTTTTTTTTTTGCATTAACCTATATTGTCCCACTGCTGGGCAAGTTTACTTATATTTTATTTCCTTCCTGTTTGTCTTGCCTGGCATGGTCCATGGCACTGGTGTACCCCCATACATTTAGTTCTTCCCGGCTTAAGATATCAATAGTTTGTCATACTAAAAAAAAAAAAATACTAACCTGAACCTTAACAATAGGGTAATTAGCCACATTTTCGGGCACGTGCACGGAGTAGACCAGTTTAGCGAAGACAGGCGCTTCGTCGGGTATGTCCGTCACTTGTACCGTGACTGAGGCGGTACCGAGTCGCTTGTCTATTGCACCGTCCATTGCTGTTACTACGAAGGCGTAGTCCTGGAAAAAGTAAGGTGATGAAAAACTGAATAATTTTAAACAATTTATACTCCAGATTAAAAAGAAAACTTAAAATTACCATATTCGTTTTTAGAATTTTATCCTAATACAGAATGTCAATTATACGAATTTAACTAAAATAATTGGGGAAAATTTCTTTTCTTTTCTGTTATCTGTAGATGTAGAAAAAAAAACTTTCCAAAAATTAAATAATGTAAGTAGTTTCAGTTTATAGCAAAATCAGGCTCTGAATCTTAAAATGTTTTAACATGGAAATTTAAGAGTTGTAGGCTCTTTTTTTTCTTTCTGTATCTACTTATTATACTATACTAGCTGTTGCCCGCGACTCCGTCTGCGATCCAGGATGAAAAGTAGCCTATGTCCTTCTCCAGAGCCCAGGCTACCTATCTGCCAAATTTTATCCAAATCCGTTCAGCCGTTTTAGGGTGAAAGCACTTTCGCATTTATAATATTAAGTAAGGAATATTTACTTTAGTATGCTCATAGTCCAGCTGTGTGTTGGTATTGATCATGCCGGTTGCGTTGTCAATGCTGAAGGGAAGGTGCGTCGGTATGCTGTAGCTGACCCTCGCGTTTACTCCTTCGTCTATGTCTGTCGCGTGTACGTAGCCTACGAACTCGTTGGAGGCGCCTGGAAGATGTTACATTGGTATGTAAGTATAGATATACACGTAGATAAATAGAATACTCTTTATTATGTACAGTCAACAAAGCTATTTGATATACAGGCAGCTAACTTTGAACTACATTAAAAAATGTTGTGAGTATGCTGGGTAGTCAATTCTTTTTCTCGCTTTAAGTGCCTATTCTATATGTTTAAAAAGTGATTACGCACACAATAAAAAAGAAAATTGGCAGTGTAGTGGAGGGATGAATAATTTTGCCTGCATACCAAATAGCTTTGTTGACTGTACACCATCAAAATTAAAGACATAAATTAATTATATATTATATTTCTTGCTTTATTTCATTTTATAAAACATTTAAAAATATAAATATATTTCTTGTATTCTTATTATTTTAATTTTTGTATAAGAACCAAAAACTTTTTTTTTTTTTTTTATTAATAATGTAAACGGTGAAATTGATTTCATGAAATCCTCTTAAGGGGTCATTGTGCGCACCGTTATGAACAACTTTCAATATGGGACAAAAACAGAAATCGCGAAAAAAAATCCCCTTAAAATGCCCATGAAATCAACTGAAAAGAAAACCCCTGCCTGTGAAAAAATTGAGATAAGTTATTTCAGAGGTATTTGGTATGACGCGAAATTCGTAAATCTTCTTTGCTCTCGCAAACGAACATGTGGGAATGACGATATTTTTTAAACACCTTAATTTTTATTTTTTTGGTTCCGTATTTATTTCTCCAACTTACTTGCTTTTGAGCAAGCGTGGTGATCAATGGCCGTACGTACCTTATCTGTATGAGAAAAAGCCTTTGGTCCGCAGGAGGTATTATTTAAAGATTTAATTTGATTTATGATTATTAGGTACCTTCTTTAACATGGAACATGTAGGAATCCTCGTCGAACTTGGGGTTGTTGTCGTTGATGTCAGTGACTTTGATGTTCACCGTCGCTGTGCTCGACAGTCTCCCTGGATCTTCCGCTCTTACCATCTGGAATATTATAAGAGCTTTGTTACTTTATGTTATTTCTAAAGCTGTATATCAGACACCTTGTAGTACTGCATAGGCCTAGAAAACTATTAGACACTGTTTTTTTATACTTGATTGGCCCATGGTTACGTGCAAACGGCGGCCTCTCCATAGCTGTTCTTTGTCTCCTGACTCCTCTCAATACTGGCTAAAAGTATATTTGAAAGGACGACATGCATAATGCTTATTTTCTGTTGTAAAAGTCAACATTTCTGTCGAGATAAGAAGCGCAGCATCTTCCTTGAGGTACATCCTATTCAATCTGCCTAGCCTTTTCCCAAGTTATTGTTTTCCCAGTTGTGGTCGGCTTCTAGTCTAACCGGATGCAGCTGAATGCCAATAGTTTTATTTGGAGCGACTCTGACCTCCACAACCCAGTAAATGGGTACGATACCCGCCCTTCGTAAGACTGGTTGTCAGACTTTCGGGCTTCTGACGATCCGTAACGACTATCAAAGATCCAAGAATGACAGCCGGGACCAACCACTTAACGTGCTTTCCGAAGCACGGAGGAGTCTCGGTATGTAAAGATGGTCACCTATCCACGGAACAACCCTGGCAAGCGTAGCTTAACCTGAGGGATCGACCCATACGGCCGTTATTACTTAGCCTCGAGCTCCTTGAGGTATATCCTATTGTTTATGCTATTAACATATCGGACATCTCCAAGCGTTTGGTGATTTAGAAGAGTTCACATTAGCTTTCTATGAAAAGGTTATTAGGTGGCCAGTTATTAGTTTTTAATGATCAAAGTAATGACGTACCAACTGATATCTCGTCAGCACTTCTCTGTCTAGACTCCTGATGACTGTGATGATGCCAGTGTTGGACCCAATCCCGAACTGTCGGAGGTCGTTGCCCGATGCTATAGAGTAAGTTACTGGCTCGTTCTCAGGGTCTTTGGCCTGGGAATTAAAAGTCATTTCATTAATGGAGAGAAGACAGACCATTTTTTTTAGGTATTGAAGATTACCTGATATTTCAGATGCTTCCTTTAAAGGTAAATAACAGTACCACAATTATTTATAAATTGAATCTTATTCCCTTAGCATACGGTCCAAAATTTGACTTACGGTAACTGTAGTGACGGTAGAATTGATAGCAGCGCCTTCAGAGACCGGCGCATAGTAATCACGGGATGAGAACTGTGGAGGCCTGGTATTAGGCCCTGGTGCTACTGATATTTCTACGATGCCTTGAGAACTGAGGCCTTTAGCGTCTGTGGCCCGAATCGTAACGCTGTACTGTTCACCTGCTTGTAAACGGCCGGTGCTTGCTGTGAGAAGAAATAAAAGAGAATTAGAGATTTTGGTACAAGATTGGTGAAAATATGAGGAAATTCTACGAAATAATTTAGTTATTTATTCAAATAATAAAATAAAAAATAAACACGGTGACTGGTATTATTCCAAAACAAAAGGTGATTTTAATAACTAACTACACACATTTTATAAATCACAAGATAACATTAACATTACAAGATGCAAATAGTGCAGATAATTGTGTATAATAAAAATATGTGGAAAATAAAGTAATTCATAATGAAGAAATTATTCAGGCGTGAGATTAGAACAACACAGTGATATCATTCAAACACAAAAAGGTCGTATAGTAACGAGTTTTTTTAATTTTTATTGAAAATTAATACAGATGCTTATCAACAAAAAGAAAGCTCTGGCAGGCTAATATTCACGAATGATAAAATTTTATCGTCACATTACCTCGCGACCAAAAGAGACAAAGTCTATGCTTAAACAGACACCATCTCATTTCGGTGCGAGTTAATCCGACGACCAAATTTTGTCACGCTGCGCTGGCCCATTACCGACCACAACAATATTATTAAAAAAATCGACTCTTACAAATACGACCACAATAAAACTTTTACAAAAAAAAAACACAAAAAACCGACTTACAGTAGTGTAAGTCGGTTGGCTTTTTTTTTGTTAAGTGAAAAATAACTTAAATTTCTGAAGTCGATTTCGGTGTCTTTGTTTTCGAATTTTCGTTTTTTGCCACCGACTTCCACCGACCAAAAACATACATACGCTGTGAACATATTATAACCTCCTCCTTTTTGGAAGTCGGTAAAAATTCACACACAAATACCTCTCTAGACAGATCTAGTGGTATTTAGAGAGAAGTGCAACTTACATATAACTCCGGTGTTAGGATGTATAGTAAACTTGTTCCCGCCATTGTTAGATACGTGATATATGCTGTACGTTATGCGTGCGTTCTCACCCTCATCGATGTCTACCGCCTCTACCTGTGGGTTTAAAGATAATGGCTCATTTACATTAGTCGATAACTCGGTCGATATAACGCATGCGGGGTAGTGATTAATGGCGAGTCATTCCAGAAATCTCTCGCACCCCGCATGCGGGCCCTATCGACTAATGAGATTGCGGTTTAGACTTGTTCTAAACGCGTGTCATGGTGTCAATCGTATACCAGCGAATAATCAACAACGTCAGTGTCGAAGGGATCGTGCAAGCAAAAGAGTTGCATAATTAATTAGTACAATATTAAAATACTCGTTTGGATGATATAATGGTCGTTTGATGTTGGCAATATGCTAACTGTTTCAGAAACTTTTATAGTACATTTATGGCATGGGTGTAGATAAAATATATTAATTTACTGACCGTATGCACTTCTGCAGGTTCCAAACTGGCTGGTACAATAATTGGTTGGGTCTTAGGTATAACTGGAGCGTTATCGTTCTGATCCAACAACTTAACTGCCAAGGAGTATGGAGCTGATGCCGCACCGCCGTTCGCTTCTCGAGCAACCACCTGAAATGAGAGAATTGTGAACAATTAATTGGCTAAAAGGTGTTTTGGACTTCAATGACAGGTGTTATGGTCTACTATGGGATGGCGAAATAAAATATTTTAGGGTTGTTGTAAGTCCTTCAAAAAGTAGATATAACTTATTATAGACAAATAGAATCAGGCATTTGCATAAGCTATCGGTAAGATTAGACATCAGGGAACAAAGTGGTATTCTATCAGCGATAAGGATGATACAAATGTAAAAAATGTATGGGACTGACATGAACCACCGAAAAGCTTATATTATGTAATACAAAAGGTGGAGACGAAAATACAATAATAAATTAAACTGAGTATATCTAATGACGTTCCCAGTCTGCATTCGGAAATTCAATCAAAGATCTCCTTTAGTTTAGTCACTATAGCTAGTCAAAGATTGGCAAAACCCATAGTCGGCCCATCACTTCTGTTAACTGACTGTTTGTCAGAAAAAAAACACTTTTTTAATTTCAATGTTAGGATTTATTGTTAGTAGTTTAGTTTGGTAGATTTTTAGTTTGGTAGTTTTGGTAGTTTCTAGTTTGGTAGTTTTTTGGTTGGTTTGTCTGATAGTTTTGTCAAAATGTAGGTTCTTTGCATTCATATTGCCAGTGTTTTCATTTATTGTTGTATTGTCAACTCCACATTATATATTAAAGCTTATGTCAATCGTGTATCGTGCAATCGTCAAATGTTGACAGTCGTTTAGAAATACAAAACGCTTTGGAAACCATTGCCACTTTTCTAGGCCGTCGAGTCACAGTATTTGACAGTAAGCCAGTAGTGGTATCCTTGTAGACCGATGTCGCGTCATAGGATGATTGAAGCGTACATTCAAAAGAAAATCAGTAGCTATGTAACAGTTCTTACCTGAAATCTAAATTTGCCTGGGTTTGGTGGGTCTCGGTCGAGTTTCTCGTCACTGACAACCAGGTAGCCATTTTTGTCTATGTCGAAGAAGTTCGTTGTCAGTTCAAACTTGTATTTCGGTACTGGATCTCCGGGGCCCTGAAAAAACATAATACATGGATTCAGAGAGATAGATCTATATCTGCAATTAGCTCTGGAATTTTTGACACATTCTTTGTGTGCTACTGTGTGTGTGACTGTTTTAGCAAGGCTGAATCAAAACTCCACACTTTTTGACATAGGTGTTATAAGATCGTGCATTCTGAATGAGCGTCAACGTCGCAAATAGCTGTCAAATATATAGCTGTTTTCATTAATTTGGCAATATTACTTTATGGAAATATGAAATAATCGCTAAATATTGAACTAAAATATTGACACACAAAATGTAAAACTTGCACTACGAAAATCGCCCTTACCGCTACGACATAAAAGCGTTGTCAATTTATACTAACATAAGAAAGCTGAAAAGTTTGAATTTTGTTTGTTGGAAACATTATTTTTGCATTTGATAGTTCAATTCTTTAGGAAGAATAGATATAATATATTTAACAGGGGCAGGCGATGCGATGCGACGGAGCGGGTCCGGGGAACAAGAAATTTCACGGGGACGAAGTAGCAGGCAGAAGCTAGTGTTAAATAATATGCGACTGACTGTATCTAAGTGTAATTATATTCATAACTTACTAAGTCAGGATCCGAAACAGTCAATTTAATAGGTTTTCCATGGGCGTCCAGTACTTTGGTGCCTTTAGCGGAGTTTTCCTCCACCATTCCTTCATCGGAGGACGCCGCTACGACGGGCGGACTTGCGTCTACTGGGCGAACTGTTATTTTTAGCTTTGCTGTGGTAAATCGACGTGCTTCTGAGACTTCTTCCGCCTGGAATGAAAATTAAATAAATAAATAATTGTTCAGAATTAGCCAGCCTTTTCTCACAACAACAACATGGTTTTTTATTTTAATTAGTATTTTTTATTTCTTGAACTGTTGCCAAATAAATGTTATTCTTTCTTTCATGTACAAGCGCAGGACACACTGGGAACGAAGCGAGACAAAGCTAAGTTCGTGGAGCTCTCCTCCGCGTCTTTTCATACTTCCGTTTTCGTTTCGCTTAATGCGCGGTGTGAACCGAAGTATTAGCACTAACAGCGATTCTAGTTGCGACCAAAGCAGGCGCATTACTAAGAAATGCAACAAGAACAAGCCGGTCAAGACCTCCAAAGACAAGGGTAAGACAGGTTTGTTACCCCCCCTCATTATTACTGACTAAATAGTTACCAATTTACTTCGAAAACGTTTATTTGTCACATTATTCTACGAATACAAATTCGATATTTGACCCCAAAAAAAAAGGTGTTTAAACATCGATGATACCCATCATTTCTGCGGAGATTCTTTGTTGCTCTTACCTTTATAACCAGTTGAAACTTCTTAGCAATTGTAGTATCAACCGGTACAAGCTGCCTCACTCCTCCAGTGTTAGGATCTATGGCGAAGTACGTAGCCCAGGAGTCAGGCTCCCCACTGTCGATGGTATACTTGATCCGGGCGTCTAATGTGTCCATGTCTACTGCCTGGATCTTTTCTGGTTCGATTGTTAGGATGCCTGCTAGGACGCCGCTGTTAACCTGGGGGTTGGTAGAGGGTTTAAGTTATATAGCATTAAGCGTATGATGAAGATCCACAGTATTATTTGTTTTTTTTTGCAAATAATAAATATGTTCAATGGCAACAATTTGACATTGACATCGCCTTAATTCGACGCAGTTTCATACTTCAAGTGACGAGCCATTAACCGTACTGGCTTATTATTATTATCTATTTTATCTTTGAAATGAAAGAAAATACACCTGTAATTAGTGTTTTAAATTACTATGCAGTGAGTGACACAAGTTATCAACACAGGAGACAACTTTTCCTAGCTATCCCTAGGTATCCCTATTAACTGAATTGAAGGCATTTTTTATGCCAACCTTCAGAATGACCTCTCCGTTGTCAGAATACTTACAAAACTAGTATACTCCGGATTGAAGCAAGCTCCCTCATGAAGCGTGCAGCCCTTGTATATGAAGGATGGATCCTGATCATCATCATCTTGTACGTGCACTGTCAACGTTGTGGTACTTGATAGACGTCCCTTTGTGTCGCGGGCACGGTCCTGAAATTATTTTAAACATGTCTTATTTAATGGAACTTGAAAATGGAACTTCATAACTGTTTTTTGTTTTTTTATTTCGATTCATATATTTTATGTACAAGTATCATCATTCTGCCTAGCCTTTTCCCAATCATGTTGGGGTCGGCTTCCAGTCTAACCGGATGCAGCTGAATACTAGTATTTTACATGGAGCGACTGCCTATCTGACCTCCACAACCCAGTAAATGGGTAATACGATACCCCTTGGTAAGACTGGTTGTCAGACTTTCGGGCTTCTGACGACTCGTAACGACTGTCAAAGATCCACGAATGACAGCCGGGACCAACGGCTTAACGTGCTTTCCGAAGCACGGAGGAGTCTCGGTATTTAAAGATGGTCACCCATCCACGGACCAACCCCGACAAGCGCAGCTTAACCTGATGGATCGACCCGTGCAGCTGTTATTACTTAGCCACGAGCTCCTCCTCCTTTTATGTACAAGTATGTAAAGGAAAAAATGAACGAAAGAGCTCATGGGTATCAAAAATTCGCCCGCGTCGCTGTCAGTGGGAAAAGAGCCCAAAAGGCTTGCATTGCACATTTGCATAGGAGTCAAAAGGGGTCATTTGGTTGTAAATGACCTCTTCTTCATCCTCTTAAAGGATTGCCGACATAATATAACCAATAACCAATCATTCTGTCTAGCCTTTTCCCAATAATTTTGGGGTCGGCTTCCAGTCTGACCGGATGCAGCTGAATACCAGTATTTTACATGGAGCGACTGCCTATCTGACCTCCACAACCCAGTAACTGGGTAATACGATACCCCTAATAACACCCTTAACCAAACCCTAGGGTTATTGGTTGGATATAACCCTAGATATGTTAATGTTAGATTGTATAATATCATATTTAAGATTTGCCTAACATTTTGATTCTTTACTTAAAAAAACAAATGAAGAATTAAACAACAACTTCTTTTCCATGTATTGCCGCTCACTAAGAATCAATGGTAGCTGTTAGAAAAACAAACCTAATCCTGATAATGCAGATGAATCACGTAAGTAAGGAAACATTGTATTACCTCTAATGTGTTATCAACTCCTGGTAAATATCAGTAAAACATTCTTAGTACGTAAGGAATCCAAATACTTACAGAAGCAAGGATAGTGACTAGATACTTCTGCGTGCGTTCGTAATCCAAACTCCTGTTGACTGTGACCTGCCCCTGATGGGGTAGTGGTATGGCGAAGCTCCCATAGCCGTCTACTGCATTAGCTTTCTCTAAAGTTGCGTTATCTCCTGGTATTATAAAATACTCTGAAAGACCGTTGACGCCTGCGTCGAGGTCTTGTGCTTTGATACCGTCGAAAATTGTGGTACCGATTGGTACCAGCTGAAATAATATAAGTATAGCATTCAAGTAGGAGAATATTATTATGTTGGAGCGGTTTTAAAATAAAATGTATGCAATCAAAAGAGCTTTTAATGAAGACACTTCATTCTAGATTTCAAAACAACAATATTAGTTGCGTAATTTACGTTGTTGATAAGGGACGTCTGTCACCATCAAAAGACAGATGGCATTATAGGTTAAGTTTGCGTTTAGAATCTCTGCCCAACCCTTCCGGAAATTCAGGCGCGATGTTATAGGTGTCTATGTATTACTATCTTACCTCAGAAACAGTAGATTCATATGGGGTCCCTTGGAAAACCGGCGCATTGTCGTTGATATCAGAGACTCTTACTATCACTGGTATCGTTCGCCGCTTCTTCGTCGCTTTGACCTGACAAACCAGCTGCAAGCACACCCATTAATTACAACCAAATTATTTCTAACACAGATTTATAACTAACATATTAGCCTTAGGCGATATACATATTAACAGACATAATTCGGTTAAGGCGAAATATATCGGTCCATATTTCCATCGTGCTATTACAATGAATTTTGAACTTTAACTCTGAAGTCTAAAGTTGAAAATGATTAATAAAAAATGTTATGGCTACCTATAAATTGTCGAGAGATCTTTATAAATTTTATGACAAATTATCATAAGATGATTATGATAGATCATTTATTTTAACAATGATAAATAATGGCTTACAGAAAGTATACTTGGATGAATTGACAATAAGTTTTTGATCGTGGGAACTGTATAAGAAATAGGTACTGAATATTTGTTGCGTAACAGTTATTTAAGCTATTCAATCGTCCCGTCCACACGTTTTATTGAGTTATCTAACAAGATTACGTGCACCTTATAATCTACTTCGTATGCAGTGCTCTCAAATCTGCATACGCTTAAGGATCAGAAGCTTACAAACATATGGCTGTGGCTACTATAGTCGTCGTATTTTAGTATGGCAAAAGCGGCCATTGACCCATCTACATTTTTCTACATTTTTTATTTAAAATAGAGTACGTCAAAGTTCTGAATCAATATCTATCGTGATCTTTAACATGCTCCAGTAACGAAAAACCATGCATAGTTTACTGTTTGGGTTTCTACGGAGAGACATTAGAGAAAGGGGAATGATCGCTATTGCCATGCATGCCATATTGATAAAGATTTTATGACAAATTCTATGGGTTGGCACGTAAACGTGTTTCATAACTAAATTAACCAAACAATGAATTTTAATTTTCCTGATTAGTTGGCAACATAATAACCCATTTCTATCTAAGCTGGTGGTGTAAAACGCGACTGAGTGATTACGTCAATACGCAAGAGGATGAACTAAAACTGCCGAAAGTCACACAAACGTCGACTGTCTGAAGTGTCTGAGGAGACCAAGTTCGACAGGACATTTTCCAGCCAGTGTTACAACATTTAACCGAGGTACGCACGGGCGTTTTTTTCACGGGACGATTTGTTATCGCGCACTCGATTTTAAACTCTCAGTGTTAAACTTAGCATTGAGAATCCAGATATATTATGATACCAGCGCATCAAAAAAATATACTGTTGGATTTTCATCTCTTGGCACTAAGCAGTGTGTTGAAATACCAGTTCGCGATAAAAACGTCACCCGTGGGTTTGGTTTATAATCGCTTTAACGGTAAAATATTTTACCTTGTATAGTTAAAATAATACACTATACCTGAAACACCATATGCGATAAGTTATCCTCATCTCTATCGAGTGGCTGTAGCAGCTGCAACCGCTTTTTATCGAGCTGGAACAACGTGGGGCCCTTCGGAAAGACCGTGGATAGCAACACGTCTTCACCTGGCTCCCCGACTATTGGCAGCTGGGCTGGCACTGTGCTTTGGTTTACCTCTGAAATTGAAGGAAATGAGCATGAGAATATTATTTATTTATGTGCAGTAGATCCAACAGCATGGATTAGAAACACAGAACCAATTTCAACCGGATAAATCACGGGATTATGGTCTCTATGGATGATGTAAAGTTAAAGTGAAGAAGTTCAGGATGTGGTGACTACAAGAATAGATGATAGACAGAAGTAATGAATCTTCTTTAGCTTATCTGTTCAGCATTCATGGCTTTTATGACTAACTAGGAGGTTCACCAACACCACGCAGGTTGATGGTAATAAAAATTGTATTGAAGATATAAAATATATTTAGTTACTTACGATCTCCTCTGCTCTCTTCAATATCAACTATAATGCTAGACTGGCCCGTTTCCACTTCACATGGACCTGTAAAAACAAAAGAACATTTATTAAGTCATTAACACTTCGCTAATTATGACAGCAAACCAAGTTCCTACTTATCATTTGAACATCGCGTCGTTCCGGATGCAAGCATACCGATTCAAACAATACAACACTTTTTCTTTGATAAATTAATTATTCAATTACTTCAATTAGCATAGAACAATTTTTCAAACATAACATTTTCCTACATTCCCAGCACATCGTAAAACAAATCTGTAGGCCATTAATCCCACATTTATCACCGTGGAAACGAAACACAATGCATTAAGATAAGGGAGACTACAAAGCTCGCAGTTCTAGAGATAGAATAAGCAAATACTCTCACATGAAACAAACAGTACCTATAATAAATAAGAGAATCGACAGGTGCACGAGACCTTAGCTTCGTTAGGCCTTTGAACAATTAATTAAGGTTTTGCAAACGTAGCCTTTCCTTTTCCCATTAAATTGTTTAGAGATAATGTTAACTGTATATCGAGGTGCGCCTGCCAGAGATATCGGAATGGATAGACGTGCCAAATGTCTAGATAGTCTATTTCAGCGCATAATACAAAGATATATTTTGAAATGTTTTTGTTTTCTGAATAACCCTCTTTTTGAGGGTTCCGTTGTGAACAAGAAGCCCTTATAGTTTCGCCATGTCCGTCTGTCTGTCTGTCTGTCCGCGGCTTAGCTCAATACTAGAAAGCTGTCATATGGCATGAGAATACATATTAATCACGCCAACAAAGTGGTAAAATAAAATCATGAAAAAAATCATTCGATCATTTTTATAATAGTTTTTATAGAGTTGTAAAATCTGGAATTCTTAGAAAAGACAGATCCTTTAATATTGTATTATCAGCCTATAATGTTCCAACAGCTGGGACACAGGTCTCCTCGGTTCAAACAACTCGTAAGTCACAGTTATTTCCACTGGGCCAACATTGCTGTCAAGACCCTTAATGAGGATTTGTGTGACGCCAGGTATTTGATGCGTAGTTCGCATGAGGCGTTGTAGATGCCGCCACAGTGCAATACAATAATTTTTAAGATCATCACCATTAACGAATTGTGAATCTTCCAGCACCTATTCCTTATCCCGATACATTGAAAAAGGGTATCAACATTTTATGGAAATCCGTAGTATCGATACGAATAACTGCATTGTCAAAAGCTTCTGTTCTCGCTAATCACTTATTAATCTTTAAGCACTATTCAAAAATATAAAAATCTTAACTAATATCATACTCGTAAAAGCGAAAGTGAGTTTGTTTGTTTCTTTGTTACGCTTTCACGCTAAAATGGCTGAACGGATTTGGATGAAATTTGGCACAAGGGTAGACCATGACCTGGAGAAGGACAAACGATACTTTTGACCCTGATATTCCCACGGGATCGAGACTTATGCGGGTGAAACCGCAGGGCGCAGCTAGTAAATAAATAAATTTTAAACTGGGTAGTAAAATACCCATAAAATATAGCCATACCTCATATTATAACGAAAATTATAAATAACTTACTCTAAGGGATAGTTTAAGATCGGTCGTAAAGTTAGTAAGTAAGTTTAACAATAAATAACCACGAGAATCCTGACTTTACTATGCGGTTATAACAGTTACGTAACGGTAGTTATTTAATAAATTTAGAGATTTTCATTAGTGTTGCGTTAAGATATAACTAGGTGCTGCACGCAGTTTCACTCATTCTAAGAGAAAAAATGTCGAGGACTTGGTCTTTCTGTACAAATAATATAATCTACCAAATCCTGTCCTCCGCCTTTCACATCCAGTCAGCCACCCATCTTTTTAAGGTCTGTTTTTTTTAATCTAAGTGTGGATATCACTAATGAAACTGAACGCCATCAGCACTTCTATACCGCGTTCAAGAGCTGTCAGTGTCAATATTCCGTAATAATTATGACACTGACAGCTCTTGAACGTGTTCCAGATGTGCTGAACGCACATTTTCGTTTGTCAAATTCGCCCTAAATCTGTTCAGCAGTTTAACAGAATGTCGTATTGTCCTATCTACTTGTAGAAGTATTCAGGCTCGTACACATTAACGCGACTTGTCGCGCGACGCGACACCGGTAGTTGTTCTATCGTGAAGTTTTCTTAGAAATTGTATTGTTAAAGTCGCGTTGCGCTGTCGCGTCGCGCCTGTTTGTGGGAGCCTTAAAACGATTAAGTAGGTACTTATAATAAGCAACTATTAACTAGCCACAAAATCCGAAAAATCATTCAAATAAACGAACACGCTTCTCCTTTGAAATTTCCCAAATGATTACAAGTGAGCCTTAGTACTGACAACCAATCAATTAACTTCGTCGTAATAACATTTTGCATTCCTTGAAATAAGTAGATACTATAAATAGCAACCATACAAGACAGTGTTAATTAGTACCTACACGTGATCATAGTAAACACATATATTTTACTTCACCTAAAGGAAACCGGGACTATCCTTATAAGTATTTGTTCCAATTAGAAAATACTGTTCGTACCGTTTTCGAAGTACGTAGGATTCTTGTAAATCGTTCGGTCGGGTTTTTAGGAAATTAATATTGTGTTTGTTGTAAATAAATTATGGAACGTGCTGCGGTTATGTTACGGGAATAGTTGTAGCGCCATTTTCTTGCAAGCTTAGTTTTGCTTACTCTAGGTAGGTACCTAATTGGGCTTGTTTATTTCATATAGTTAGAAAGGGCTTAAAAATCCGTAGTCACACGTAATCTATTCGATTCATAACACGTGTGACTCCGGATTTTTAATTTGTCTGTCTGCGATGTCTTGGTTATACCTTTTAAGTTGATTTTTCGTAGTTGGGTTTTAGTTTTTATAACTTTTATTTTTATGCTTCCATATTTCTAAAAAGCCTGCTTTGATATCTGAAAAAGGATATAAAATAACTTTTTCAGACCTTTTGAAAAATACAATACTTATTCCTATTCAATGAAATTCTTTAGAAGCGATTTTTACAAGCTTCACTGAATACGTTTAGTTTCGATGAATGAATGAAGCGATGACGTTATTTTATTACTCGTTCCATTCAACGGGTATTATTTGTAAATACAATACAATGGAGTATTGATCTGTTTGATAACAAACACGATAAATGATTTGATCTTGTTAGCCAGTCAGTGTTTATTTGTGTATGTTTTAAATCGCGTCGCAAAATTAATCGAATAATTTTGACATGTGTGGCCGGTCTAGGGATTTATGCCTTTATGGAAAAACCCGATTTAAAGACGTCCGCTTATTATAGCAAAATATTTTTTAGGTTTTTTTAGGTTTTACTAACTAGTTACTTATTGGAAAATACCATTTATGGACTCTGCCATGCATAAACCTTAGTAGACTACGGTAACAAAATCTTAGATCATCCATTCGCCAGCCTCGAATAGCGTTTGTCTATTAACCCAGGGGGGGGGGGGGGTTTTGGTTACCGGTCTTAACATAAGCCTATTCAGTATTCATAAACACTTTGACGAGATTTTTTTTCACCGTTTGTCATTTGTTTTAAAATTTTAAATACGTTTTTATGTTTTATTATTTTATTTATCTTTTATATAGGTAAATGCTTTACTATTTTGTGAATATGAGAACGTTGTAGGCCTAGTAGACTGTAGATCTGTTGCCCATTTTCTATTTTGTTAACATGGTACTTGTTTAAAGGCTGCCACTGTCCGTCCATACCTATTAAACACTGTAATTTGAAAATATTGTAAAAGCCAATTATTTTTAAAGGATTAGCTGTGCAGTTTCATGCCGGCTCTTCTCCCTAGAAACCGATCCATTGGAACCGTGCACCTTCCGACGTTTCATAAGTGCCCATGTAGGTTTATGTGAAATAAAATATTTTGATTTGATTAGAATACCTACTGTTACATGTACTGTAAAGGCACAGTCTAACTGCCTTTAAAGCCCACTTGCACCACAAATCCCTAAAAGCATTTGATGCTAAACTTATTTTAAGCATCATTCTGTCTCTGTCATCTTCAAACGATTAAAGGCTCGTGCAGACTGGCGCGATATCGCGGGCGCGACAAGAGTCGCGCTGCCTGTCGTAATATAAGTAGAACGATGTTTTAATACCTATTCGTTATTTGGAATGGTGCAAGTAGGGATTAGTATGTGTCTCGCGTTTGGGAATTTTTCAGGTTCTGTCAAATATATGGTCGCTGAACCACTGTATGTAGGTAAAGGTTTTAATATAGGAAGGCAGGTACTTACCGGGCGTTGCCCTCGCCACTTGCAGTAGGCAGAAGAAAACAAGCCAAGCCGTTGATCGTCCATGCTGGAGCGCACTCCACCGCGCCATCTCACTGTAACAAGAGAGAATAACTATAAGAACAACGTAAATTGTTTCAATGAAATCTACCGCCATAATTTTATGCAAAAGCTGTGTCTGAATTTTATTTTATTTTCCTTTCATCAACTTGTCTAAGGGCGGATTCGACTAAACAGAAATAAATTTTATCCGCGGAATAAGCCTCGTCTTCCGAATAAATTTCCAATTTTTGACAGTTTCTCCATACGAAAACTATCAGAAGTAAATATTATTCCTCGGATAAATTTTGAATTTTTGACAGTCTATCCTTATGAAAACTGTCAGAAATAAAATTTATTCCTGTTTGGTCGAATCCGCCCGAAATCAAGTTGGTAACTTTGTTCACAGATAAAAGGCCAGGATCGGAAAATACACCGAATTAAAGTTTTTATAATAAAACTTAAATTTAAAATTTCAAAAACCCCCGCCATTTCGTAGTATGTAACATACTACAGCATCCAGACCTCACTGTATTCAGCACCCTACTCTATCATACCAAATCGTACTCATTCATTCATTCACGTTACACATTTATACACTAATTCGCCACAAACGGTAAGAAGTACTACATTGTTTAAGTACCAACATTTCATGTCAATTAAACGAATGTTTGGTTAGCTATTTCCTACTCCATCATTAGACAGTCGGGCCCTGTTCACGATCTATCTATACCTAACCTATTCATTGAGACAAATCCAATGAGCCCAAACACGATACCGGTGCTGTAAGTTAGTGAGGAAGTTGGGTATCCTGCGAATTCCAGGTGATGCTGCAGTATCAATTCAAGGTTACTATGTTCTTCTAATATCATTGAAGTAACAGAGTACTAAATTTCGAATCGATTAGACCTGTGGAAGATGAACACTCATCAACTAGAAAATAGCTGATAATCTTCGAACGGCTGAACCGAGTTTCTTGAATTGTAGCTAAGAACACTCTCGATCAAGATCTTTCAAACAAAAAAAAACAAATTCGGTTCAGCCGTTTGGGAGCTACGATGGCACAGACAGACACACAGGTACACATATACACACACATAGATAGATAGATAAAGCGTTTATTTGGTGCACACAGAAGACAGCATAACATACAAAAGCACGATAAAATAATAAGTAAGTACATAAATAGCTACCTACAAGATGCTATATACAAAACAATAAAAATACAAAAAGTAGAAAACAAGACATAAATTGTGATGACAGCATTGGCTATGACACAAGTGCCGTGTGCGCCTTAAGGCACCAAATGGGAGTCCAACTCAGCATGTGTCAGGCAAAAGTACCTGACGCTGATATTCTGCTGGATCCCTGCGAATTACTACGATAAACCGCATGATATTCCAAAGATATTATGGAAAAGAGGTGATTATAGTTTACGAAAACAAATAAGCCGAGTCAGCATGTCGCCTCATCGTGCATCGCCCACGACTTGAAAACAATAGGCTTTACAGCTAAACATGAAAATGTTAATCATAATTCTTAATACATTACTGAATTTCTACTCTTACTGTGATGGGTATTTTCAAGGCAATACCGTATATACGTGAATCATTTACTAGAACTCACTCACACAACAGTAATTTTGAAAAGATTTTCTCGACAATTCGTCGTAAAAATGGACTCAACATTTGTATAAAGACAAACGATTAATAAAAATACAACACCCTCGACGATATCACTAGGCTACAGCTCAAACTATAATAAATATTCTTCAAAAATAATGGAGAAAACAATACCTCAAATTCAATAGAAAATCCGACAACACTTCTGTCCACATGCGATATCGTCGAACAATAACACTCACTTGGTTATAGACAAATGAAATAACAACTGTCTCCTGACGTACTAACAATAGTAGCATAATAAAATAACAAACATGATAATAAATCTGCAACGAAGCGTAATACGAATCAAAGCTTATCTTCAACTCAGTTCCCAAGGGATAACATAGCTGACACTAAACTGACAAGCCAGATTGCGATAAAAACGCATCAAGTTTATTACAAATTAACGCTTATATCTATGATCTCATTGATGGTAATGGGAAAGCTTATAATCGATGGATTTAAATAATAATAAACTAGCTTTACACTGCAATAACCCAAGTTAATGATGATTATGAAACTTTTGTCAGCGGATTTGCCCACGAAGATTAGATTTCTTGTAATACTCTGGATACTATTTGAATTACTTAAGATGAAATTTATTGAATGTTTATATTCATAACATGGAATAAATTGATGCAAAATTCAAAGTAGATCCAGTTAAATAGCTGAGCCATAAGAGGAACAATCTCATTCTCACATTTGTAATAAAAACTAGGATTAACACAAATAGTTGTGACCTTATTGATCGGTATTGCGAATACTTGTGATCAAAGGATTTAAATTATAATAAATAAGATATTCACAAGACTTAGTTTCGAAGGCACTAGAAATATCAAAAATGCTTTAAGGGCTGCTACTTATCGCACAAATGCAATAACAGTAAAGCTTTGAAAGAATTTGCTGAGGATAAATTGTGGAGAGCAGATGCAGATATCACAGTAGTCAATATAACAGAAGAAGCCTTTTAAGCGCTACGTGTTATCTTACATTCTCTTGCTAAAAATTACAGTACCATTTTTGCTAAATAATTCAGAGATGTTTTTGATAATAACGATATTTCAAGCACGGCAAACACCAAAGTTGTTTAGAGAGCAACCGCTAGATCTGTGAACCTTGGAAGTTGAAGGGTGCAAAGATTAAGAACTTTACGTCACTCAATAATTTAACTAGTCAAAATTTTATGTAGGTAGTTACAACTGTGTCTGTTCCAACCATATTTTACAAGTGAACATGGCAGGCTACTAACAAATCCCTATGTTGGACTTTCTGGTACCGAAATAGATAACATTAATCGGATTACAAACTACATAGTTATCACACCACCAATTCTCACGATTTAGTAAACAGGCACAGCCTTGGGAACACTTTACAAATCCATTTATATCTTAATGCAATTTACAATCATTGAAATCCCACAAGCTAAAGCAGAAAAATAAATGGTGTCGTAGGTATAAATTATTTGTATTGATACCCCGGTCAATATATCGTTTCGAAGCTTAAGACCTCAAAGCCTTCGGGTCTACATTATAGTGGAATTTATAGGCAGATAGTTTGTAGGTGATATTCAGTAAATGTATGGGCTCACGTTGCTTGCTTTTGCAGCAATGTGAATCATGTTTAAATTGTAAACCAAGAACCCTTTACGAAAAAAGTATTCGAATTTCTGATGACCTTCTCTTAAACTTTGTTTTTTCTACTTTTATACGTATCTAGGGTACAGTTTTCATTAAGAAACAGGTACGTAAAGCGTTCATTAGCGGTTTTATGTCGTAATATCTCTTCATCCGCAGTATTGTGAGATTCTGGTTTTACGCGCGAATGCGTATTTTCAATTTCTAGTACTTGCACACAATGTAAAGACATTTGCACGACATTTCATAATTTAACTTAAGGCTACATTTAATCGAAATTAGGGCACGTATAAACTATCCTATTATATTGTCCAAAGTTTCGTAACCATACTTCCTAAATCCTACATCACAAGATTCAGAAAACATAACAAAGGACAATACTCCTTTGCTTGCAAGCACTGTAAATTCTCATTACGATTAAGGTCAAGCGCATATTGTAAGTCACTGTAACAAAGTAACAAGTAAATAATGACCGTAGGCACTAAAACGTGTAAAGGCTTTTAAAATTTGTTTTAAGTTCAATGCACGCTTATTATTAGTAATGACATATGCTGCCTCATATGACTTGGAGTAATGCTTACGCATCTAATGTGCATACAACTCCTAGTTCTACAAATAGAAAAACATAAGAGAAAGCATATTCCTTGCGAAAGACATCTTTCGTCGAGACAAATTATGAAATTGCTACAATACTAGCTTACCGGTTTATGTTCCCACATATATAAATACATTCTTAGTAACACAATCTTATAGTGTTTATTTTTAATACAGATGCAACGGACTTGCTCTATGTATCTACAAATGAATGCATCACCTGCTCATAATCCCACGCGGTTGAACGCAAACAAAGAAGCGAAAACTTTTCATGTATTAAATGGAGCTATTTGATTTTATGCAAAAAGTCCAAAGGCGTTGTCTGTAATATGCGCTTGATCTAAGTGAAATTATTTATAGTGGTTTATAGGGTGCAATAAAACAAGCGAAGCGGTCCTGACCGGTTGCAAGTCAGTGCAAAAAGTAGACCCAGTATTAACAGGCTATTCAGAAGACAGGGTAAATCATGAGAAATCGTTAAAACTCTAACGCAATATCTATGTTTGTGGGCGGGGACGACAATAAATAAGATAATGCAATGATACGGCTAACGGATGAACTTACTTTTGTAGCCGCTAATCTTTTATAAAGAAGAATTGTTAGAAAGAAAAGGGAAGCTCTTATAGTTGCAGTAGTAAATTGTAGCCTAGATTGAAATCGTAATTTGGTGTTCTGGATGTAACTAAAGTTTAACAACTTCGGCGTATCAAAACGTGGTATGTAAGCAGGCAATGACAGGTCAACAAAAATATCTAATCAAATCAATTGTAAGTTACTACAAAAAATCTTAGGGAATTCTAGACTCCACCCGTCCTCCCACAATGATTCACTAGGAAATTATTCTCTGCGATAATATGAAGGAGTGTATAATTGCAAATTCTTTCTTCGTTCTCATAAATCATTTCACAATTAGCATTATTGCTAGGTTATGTTAGGTTCGAAGCCAACCTTGCTTGCACGTAGCTTTAATTTGTCACGCGTTGTATTTGCATGCTAAAGGGATGTCTCGAGCAGGCCCCTTGGCGAAGAGACATAAAGTTTGACGGGATTACGAATTACTATTTGTAGAACACGCTAGAGATGAACACGAAATCCTGATAAGGTTTTGAGGAATTGGTATAAAATTGCAACAGCAGTTAGTAGAATCAGAGGGGTTAACAAATGAGAAGAATAAGAAAATAAAGTAAGACATAATTATTAAAAGAAATAGTAATCTCTTTATTAAATATAACTCCGATCAAAAGGCTATCGTGTAAGTGACAAACTGAAGTATCGTTTGATGGATCGTCCATGTTTATAAGCGTAGATAAGTACATAGCATCAGCTTGAGCTCGGACTAGCGGTATTCTTAGTACGATGTTGTGAATGCCGATACTAGACCCGATAATATAAATAAACCCTTCGGTGATTTTAAAACCATACAAACTCGAATACAGTTGGAAATAACAAAACTACACGAAGATCATGAAGCTAAAGATATTATAACAATCAGAATTGAGAATATTCAAACCAGAAAAGAAATCTGAGCAAACCGTTGTTAATTCCAATAAACAGGTAACAATAAACATCTCATTTGGATGGAAGCCCTATAAAAATGAAAATAAATCAACGCTTTTATCCAGATATGCGATTACGGTTAGCCTTGATTATGGGCCGTATAATCCGTTAACAGCATTACGATGAATTACGAACAGTAGGGCACGTTGACGTCTCTTCTAATCCTGTTAGTATCGTCTTAGATTCGTGTCACGAACATTAATGTTTCGGAAATTGGTCTTCGTTGTCATGGTAATTTTGGGGTATTACAAAATATTGATTAATGTAATGACTGTTCTTGGACTGATGCTAAGATATTGTGTTTATTGAAACTGGATGTCATAAAATTATGTCGGATTCCTAAGTTTTGAAACTGGTGATTCTCGTCACGGTTATTATGGATTTAACTGCTTTAATCGTTTCCTAGAAAATTGTCCATAGCTTTTACCCGACTACGGCGAAGCAAAAAGGAGGGTTATGATTTTGACCGGTATTTATGTTCATTTGTTCCCTCAACTTCTTAACTACTTATCATAAATTCGAAAAATGAAGTATCTTAGTTTGAAGCGTATTGATCGTCCGCTGGTTATCTGATGTCACATTAATTGAGCATAGAGGACATAAGGAGGACATAAAGTCATGGCCAATTTTTTTTTAATGTTGCTTAATTAATTAGCACATAAAAAAAAACATATTATAGGTATAACCCTAAAATTATTTAAATAAAAACAAAAGTTATAAAAAACTAAAACCCAACTACGACGACAACGCCAACTAAAAAGTTATAAACAAGAAATCACATCAAACATTTATGACCAAACACGACATGACTCCGGATTTTTATAAATAAAAATTCTATTGATTTTCATAGTCTATTCATTGAAAACGGGCTAACGATGCATCGTTTACGATGCTGACCGGATCGATAAATCGAATTATAAATATAACTATCAAAAGTATCCTGCAGTTGTAGTACATACTCGCTAATTACTCCCTCTTAAAAAGCTTTATGAGAGTCTAAACGTAACGTAGACCACACAGGGTTCAAAATAATAATCAAACAATATTAATGATCATAAACAACTCATAACCGATATAAAACATCGTGGTTATAAAATATAATTAGGTAAGGAGAGAACTATGAAGAGGCATAATACTTAAACATCATTAAAGGATAGTTAAAGGAAATTTAACTGCTATCTAGTTAATTAAGTTTTTTTAATTCTGAGTTATAAAATAAATAATTATTGATAGACTTCCTAATAAGAATGTCTGGGCTACAGTTACCGACCGTGCCATATTATCAACAGCTTGGGCAACTATCGAACCTCATGACTACGAAAACTGTTTACTTAACTGTTCTAACACCAAAGAAGGAAATTTAAAGTGTATTTCAGGTCGTAGGCCGAACAAATACTAACCAAGCAGACGCGAAAATTGAAAACGTCATACGCATAAAATATATCAAAGCTCTAACTGAAATCGTTCAAGAACCTATTGGCAATTTGCACACAGAACAATGAAAAACGTCCTGGAGGCGGCTACGGAAATCTGCACACATGTAATCTGTGTTAGGAATTTGTATAGTAAAACAACAGTAACCCATCGCCATTGTCTTAACGGATTGCGGTGCACTCTTGCGCACGTTCGGGGGCAGACTAACACCGATGAATGTTGATAGGTTCCTTTGGAGCATTTCTGTAGATAATGTTTCCGATTTATTGTAAGGTAGTTTGGAACGAGCTGAGCAATATACAGTTAAACCGGCTAAGGAAAACGAGAATTACTTGGAAATGCACTCAGCAAGATTTTTACAAAATTACCTGAAAGTTTAAGCGAAAAGGAATGGAAACAAACATATAGAAGACCCAAAATTCATTTTAAAAATAAACTCAAGTTTTCCAAGTTACTAATTACTAGACAGCCACTTAATAAAACTAGTGCCAAAGATAAACGAATAAAAAATCCAATGTCAGAGATAACGGTCAATAAATTCTATCATTATAAACATTTTGACAACCGATGATGAATTGTTTGTCGACTTACTTTCAATAAATTTGTAGCCATTTTTTATTATTTCTGTTGGCTTGGTTGTCGATGAGATTGCTAATTGAGGTCTGTCGTACGTAATAGAAGAGTAAAGAGGTCCAAAATAAGAAATCAATCAATTTAAACGAGAAAATGCCAATACTACATTTTCCCACAGATCTAGAAGACACTGATGACGGCCTTCAGAAAGGAAATCAAAAAGGAATTAAGGGCATTACATTATAATCTGCACACTACACCCACCTAACGGTAGGTTACATCGCAACTGATAAGCAGCTTTTCCTAAGAGCGTTAGCGAGCACTCCTATAGATACAAATTTATTTAAAAGGTCCTAAAGCCTCACTATCAAATTCCTAACCTATTTATTCCCTTCACTCCTTTAAAACTAAAGGCTCTTCCAGTAACCGGACCGTTACATCTGCAGCATCACGGATCATTCCATCTGTTTCCGCATCCACCCCTCGATTTACTTTGCTAACGGCGGCGATTGTGCGCCGGCGCAGCCAAATGATCGATGCTTTATTGTAATGGCCCACACGCGGGTGAATCTATTAACGTTCACAATAAGCGGCGTGAGTGCGAATATATTGCTTTGTGACGTAATACAGCAGTGAAGGTGCATAATGGAGAGTTAAAGGTGGATTTCATGGGATAAAGGATTTAAATATAATCCGTGACAACAATAAAATTACACGAGCTTTGTTAATAGTTTTAGTTAAGTTAGGATCATATTATATTTTTATTAATTACTTAGGTATAAGTTTTTATTTATGTACACATCATTTTAATTCTGAATTTAATAAATACATCCCACATCATATTATCCATAAAAAATCACGAACTTTTATTTAACACAAAAGAATTGAAGACGTTTGAAGCTCGAGTAAAGAACGTTTACGATCTCAGATCAGTCTATTTCAATCTACAGTTAAACATTCGAAGAGCTAAGGCTAGATTGAAGGAAATGACAGATGTATTACAAGTGCCTACGCTTCTTAAGAGCCCTAACTGAGAGGATATCGGATTCCTCCCACACGAACCCCTGTAGAGTTCCTGTATTATCTTTCAAACGCGTCTGGCGTCTGCAAAGCTTTTGATAGTAACAGGGATGGGATAAGAGATTACTGATAGCTAGAAGGTATTATTGACACTAAGGTGCTTCTTGCTATCGCCCTGATGAAGATAATCTTGAATTTGTAACTGTGACAACGGACGGGATAAATAATTGTAAAACTTTTCCATTTACCAGAATCGCAATGCTATCAAGTGGCTCAATCGCAATCGTTAAATCGAAATAAATACGCTCTTAAAAGACAAAACTAGTTTCGAAATAACTTCATCGATAATAAAAACGTTAAAAAAATCAGGTTTAATAATCTTGTATTGATACCTGTACCAAGTACCTAAACGTCAATGTTTTGAGTAAAAAAGAAAAAACATAATGTAGAACTAAAATCGAACTTAAATTATAATAAAGTCGTGATATTGGAAGCTGAAGTGTCGAACGCAGAAACGAGTCTCGTGCAACGTGGCATTTACTTTTATCTCAATGATCTAATTAAACAACAAGAACAACGCCTTCAGTAGACTCGCTTTTAAGGGAACATACGCCGTTTTTGAACTGAGCTGTAATGAGCTAGATTAAAGTTTCTTGATCCTTCGCGAGACAGGTGTAGAACACGCTCGCGGAGTTACGTTGGAAATCGTGCTTTACTTCGTGGGAAAAAGGTCGAATTTAAACTGATATGATTTGACATGATTTAAGTTCCCTTTTATTAGCCAACTCCCGTGAGATTTCGACAGCAGCTTACTTCAAGACTTGAATGTCGTTTCCTTATAAAAATGTAGAAATGTGTTTTGCTAATTAAGTATGTACCGATAGCCAGATAAACACCAGCTTACACCAGAAGCGGTGAATTATAACTCATGCTGCATGATACTGAAAATAGAAATAATAAAACTATAAAATGGCACGATAACAGACCTTTCAACATAAAGAAAGTGCCGGTGTACACACCTATAGGGAAAAAAGAACAGGTGAGTAAGAGTAGCGTACAAAGAGGCCCACACACAATGAGAAAAGACACCAATAAATACAGGGTCTGCCACGGGTCGAATTATTTGAACTTGTTGCTCCTATCTCCTATCGCTGATACTATCTCCACATACGACAAACAACATAAATTCCTACACGTATATGCAGTAAAAGCTGTTTACGGCTAAACGCGAAATTTCACTGCTGTAAGAGTGAATTGTCTTACAGACATGGAAAGCTAGGAGTTAAGCTAAACACGTCAAGGAGCTGTATCTACAGAACACTACACTACACTTCTCAGTATAATTCTTAGGAAGTTGTTATGCATATTGAATCTCAATAAGATACAAGTAGGTATATAGTCGTATGTTTTCTTAAATCCTAAGATGCGAATGAGAGGCAAATACCAATAACTCCGCAGCATTATCTCACCTGCTAATCAAATCTGTACGCGTGAATTCACGGGCACTCACAGAAAAAAAAACGAAAGTTACAGAGCTTAAACGGTCATTAACCAGAAAAGGCGCAGAGATTGATCTTAAGAAAAGCATAAAGTGTGAATTTTATTACATAGTAAAACCCTTAACAACGACAACAAAGATGGAGAAGATAAAGCAACAAATCAAAAGCCTCACGATCCATTCCCTTATATTACCTTAGCATTACGTATAGAACCTCTATTAGTTCGTGAAAGTGTTTACATAAAGTCTGTGTTTGGTGCATCCTCATGATTTGCATAGGCTTACGTAACATCTTCATCTAAAGTTCATTGGGTCACAGCTTAGTGCTCGTGACTGATGTAAATTAACAGTGCTGCAGCGTCTTCGTGTCAGCGGATTCTGATGTATGAGTTTCTTAGGGTTAGCAATGAAGCTAAACATTTCTTAACCTAGCTAGGCGCTTATTTATCACGACTGAATTCAAAAGAAAACTACTTAAAAAACTTAAAATTTATTTAAAAATGACATTGCTTTGTCGATCAAAATATTTATTTAGGTAAGTAAGTGAAAGATTCAAATCAAACATCATTTCACAGTTACCTAAAACTCTCTTATTGGAAATGCGATTATATTAGAAGCAAAACATGAATTCTTCCAAATTTTGCCGTGGAAAAACGACATTATTGAAAAATTCACCGAAAAATAATTGGTTGCTGAAATTGGTCTGGTACAAATTGGCTTTCTGACATTTCAGGCCAAATATTAACGAATGATAACCCTATACAGAGCAGTAAAATTATACCCGATTTGTGAAATAGAGATGTAACGTATGATCAATTGCTCGCAGACTTAATGACCGTGTTGCTAATGAACAAAATATTGCATAGTGCAAAGGCCAACTCTAGACTGAAGTTAAGTAATTAGTGCAGTAATCGTTACTGGTTACTCATAATTTATTATTTTAATGTTAGATTAGGATATGGTTGGGCTAAGGAAGTCAGGTGCTGTGCTAACAAGCCAGTCACTGTTATAACTGGCTCTATTGCGAATAGTAACTGAGAATGTTATTGTTATGGCTCCCGTACACCCACTTTGGCCCACTTCTACGCCCACTGAGCTGTTCGTACAAAAGAGGTCTATTAAACTAGCAATTAAATCAGCAATGGTTAGTGAAGTATAGCCAAGACCAGGAGCCACAAAGGAATAAGCAGTACCGTAATTTTATAGGCTATTAAAATGAACTTGATTAAAGTTTATAGCCCTGAAATAAATTATGAGTAATCGTTTATCAGAACTAAGAATAGGTGAACTAAGACAGAAATAACCCTTGCTTTTCCGATGTTAAAAGACATAACATAATATAACATCACGCCTGCATTTCCCGAAGGCTTAGGCAGAGGTGTACCTATAGTACCAACACCCACATTTCGCCAGTTATGTATAAATCCCATGAAATAGGGGGCGAGCCTATTGCCATCAACTGGGCACAGATCCAGACTCCGGGCTGCTACTGAGAAATTCTAGATGGAAAAACCCAATACTTTGCCCGACCCGGGAATCGAACCCAAGACCTCAAGCTCAACAGTAGCGCTTGCGACCACTAGACCAACGAGGCAGACATGTCACGATGTTAAAAGAAATTATTGACATCTGTTTGCAAGTTGCAACATTAAAAAAATATAACACGGACCATAAGCAACACGAATTCTTAATTTATCACCGATAAACAAACTTATTTTAGAAACTTCACATATTGTTACCAAAAAATTTTTGAATTCACACAGAGATTCTGAGAAACAAGATCTTGCATGTTTAATTCCTCATTTGAATATTATTTCATTATGCGGTTAGATATTAAGATGCAGATGTGATTAACATAACGAGATAGATGTTACAATGATTGCAAAGCCGGACGTGATATAAAACACAAAGGAAATGCTGATTAAAACGATATTATAAAGTTTGGACGCTATCTAATCTAAATTAATTTTTAAATGCAATATGCAAGTATTGGTCAACATTGAATTGGATTGCACCCTTATCATTATCACAGTTGTGTAATAGTATATGTAATTGAAGTATTGTTTAAAAAATCTTAATATGTGGTAAGGAATTGGTTAATGAAGAACTTGGTATAATATCCCAATTGTACGATGAAAAAGTTAAGGATGGAGAATCTGTGGAGAGAAGTATCTTTTGTTAAAAAAAAAAACTTATATTATTGATAAATACCAGCTACAATTGTAATACTAGCAAATAACGTAACGATTAGAATCGTCCGTATCTTTTACAAGGCTATCTGAAAAATTGAGCACTAAAAAATTTATCACAATGATTAAGCAAATATTGGCCAACCACAATAATACTAATTTCACGGATTAATTCGAGTTAATAATATTTTGTTTTTACTGCATTGTGAGATCCTATCTAAACCAGCAATTCTATACTTGACATCGTAATAACCCTAACGAATATCCATCATCCAATGCTAAACATACGACCTCGGTAGACTATTACAATAAGTAATCTTGAGCATCAGTATGTATATATAGATAAAACATTTATTTACAGCACACAAAATAAATAGGACAACACACTAAAGCATTATTAAATGATAAGAAATTAGGTACATGAGTACAATTAATATGCAAGGTGCAAATATACAAAAAAAAACTTATTTAAAAAAAAAAGAAGCCTCACTATGACCACTCACTATGATGCATATATGTATTATATACCTTGTTATGATTTCTACGGATTAAAGATGTCGTGAGGACCAACCAACAAGCCTTCTAAACAACTGTTGACTTACTACCATTCGTTATTCCAAAGACACCGAACACATCAGAAAACAACCATCCAGGAAACACAATTCGAAACAAAGATAAAGTGATGCTGATGTATGTGCATAATAAGCACACTATTACTTAAGTGACGTCGTATGTATGATAAAAACGGACAATTTTCCAACCACTCCCACGAGACTGAATCACCAGGCCTCATTAAAGCAGGAGCTTGAAGATCGGATCGGCACGCAAGGAGATCCGATCTAGATGTTATCACCGCGACATCGCCACCGAAACCTCTTAGAATAAATCCAGTGCTGACTTTACTTTTGTTGCTAAGTTTTTCATTTGAATAGGCGTGCAACATGCTGGCTTAAAATGAACCTGCGTGCATTTGGCATGAAATGCAAGGTGGTCAATACAAATTTTTAGGGTTCCGTACCTCAAAAGGAAAAAAACGGAACCCTTATAGGATCACTTAATTGTCGGTCTGTCAAGAGCCTTTTTCTCAGGGACGCATGGAGGTTTCAAGTAGAAATTATTATCAATAACTTACTACCATACTAAAAAATACTTAGGTGGAGCTGTAAAAAAATCAAGCTTCTATAAGTCAACGAAATAAAAAAATACGATATGTGACATATTTTGATACTCGCAAATAAATCAACCTACAGGGTACTTCCCGTTGATCTATAGAATCATGAAATTTGTCAGGACACAAGGTCTCACAGCACAAGTATAAAGTCTTAAATTGTAATTTTATCATATAAAAAAAAACTTTTTTTGTGATTACCAACTGCAAATTGCAATTGGAGAATTGACCGTGACGTACGTGTATATCGATGAATGGGAGAACATGTTTTTCAATTCCAAAGTTAAGTTTGTTTTTGGCATAAATTCATCTCAAATATTCCCTTCATTTTGCGTGGTCCGACACGCAGTAGGCCGGTTTTTTTAAAATAATGTGCCGACTATGACGAACGTAGTGAAAAAGAAATGTTGTTTGCCGTCCTTTGCTATTTAGCAACAATATCGATTAATAATTTACTTATGAAATACCTACCGGTGAGAAAAGAAAATATTTTTAAGTCTAATGAATACGCTTATACAATACTTTTAATAAAATTATCAAGGAAGGACTTTAATGCATATGCATTGTTATTGAGAAATCATGACTAGCAGCTAACAATCATGTGATCAAGGCAACAGTAAAATCATATAATAATATACTCATCCTGTACACTGAATAACACGTCTGACCATCAACGGCGATTTAGCATACCATCTTATGGATATCGGATAACCATCAGTCAGGCGACACGTCTCTGCGGACTTCCAAACACACGCTTACTGATGAACATGAAGCTGATAAGTCCCTATTACCAACTCCAAAGGTTCACTTTAGAATATTCTTTTTCATAATGGATGGTATTGTGTAGTTTGCTACAATATCCTAAACGACACCAAATGTCAAAGGGGAAGTAATGACCGAACATCATAAATAGGTAATAAGCTCCTTTTATCCGACCGTAGTAATCCGCAGATTTATGAAATAGGAAGCAAGTTGACATAAAATATGAGAAATTTATCGCTGTCGCGTTTTAATGTTTAGCAAGTTTACTGACAGTTTCAACAGCAACCAATCAACGGGTTATGCTGAATAAGTACGCTGTAAATTAACACAGAGGCGATTACCGTGTTTTATGGGTATTAAGATTTTGCGGTGTTAATAAAGAAAAGCATACGCCTTTTTCCGTCGACTAAAAACAGCTCATCCAGCTCGTTGGTGTCGTAAAAGGCATTTAAAGACGTGTCAAGTAAATGGCAGTCACATCTCCCTGTAAATTGTTAACAACATACTGCGAAGGCCTAGTCATTAAAGTTTTGAGTTCAGACGTTGTTTTTAATATAATCAGACCCTCGCAAAATCAAGGCTTTAATGGAGTTTGTTGGGAGTTGATTGGACTAAAAAAGAATTCTAGAGCCATTTGAAATGTAAATTTTCATTATTCGGGTACATTCCATGTCCTAGCACAAGTTTAGTTCACGTTTTGTTACATTCAGAATTGAATAATTCCCCAATTAACATCCAATAACCTCTAATATAGATAGCGATACGGTGAACCGTTGAGAAAATAATTGACAGATCCCATGAATATTAACTGAACCCAATTGTTCTGTCAAACGGATTCTGATACGGCTGCCCCGTTTTCCCAGGGTACAAGCAAACCACGACTGTAAAGTTTCCTCTTAAGGTAACAATCCATTAACATTTTGCCTCTAACTACATATCAGAGAGCGAATGTAAAGCGGTAATGTACATGCAATTAAGAGTTTAATTCGTGGCCAATGTATAGTTGGGTGCGGCTCGGGTATTTTCTAGTCGCCAGGATTAGTGTTATTACGTGAAGATAGGAACGGGATTTGCGCCGAGGTGTAAGCTGTGTTTATAATACCTAAGTATACATAGATCAAGGTGAAGTATTTCGTTTCGCTTAAAGAAATTGCTGGAGTAAGGAAATTGACGGTGTCTATGAAATTGGATGTGGTGGTATCTCATTTCTTTAAGACTACGGTAAATGATGCAACAGTTATTATTCTTTAAAGGATAAGTTCCATATCAATACCTATTACGGCATTCTCTTTCAGAAACCATATTTGGCATTTTTTATGTTGAGTTAAGGTTTCATGTCCAACGTTCGTAAAATATATAAAACTTGTGTCTTGAACAACACTTTACAGAAACAAAATTGCGAATTTGTTGAAGTTTATAGCCAATAAACAACTCTCAGCAACAAGGCCTTTGTATTACAACAGAAAGAAAGGTTTAAAGTTACTCGAAACAAAATAACACAACGCAGCTAATCAATTATGATTCGATCACAACTTAAAGCGTTACAAGAAGCCATTCGCGTCAAGTGCACAGTACAGAGAATTCCTAAACATTCCTTAACACAAAGCTCCAGTTAGGCCAGTCATTATGCTAAGAAACAAGTAGCCTGTGGTACGAATACGCCATTAGGTACTGAACCGTCGTGTAATTTTGTTGCAAAGAATGCAAGCTTTGCGCCTTAGACACCGAGTCTTTACTGCACCAATAATAATGAAAGGTGCTATATTTTTACGTTTTATAGACTTGGGAATTGAGACTTTTTTTTTTGATAGATTTATGGGAAAAAGTTTATTAGAAAGTTTATAATAGGATTGAATGGATGTTTATGGCTCACTTTGTAGATTTAATAGGACGTTTAATAGCCTATTTGGTTACTTACAAATGTTAATGGTTGGCTATGATAGTTAAACGGTGAATAAAAAATTTTTGAATTCGAATTCAGAATGGAAGATTTTCTTCATATTTTTCTCCCACTATTAATCATGTGGGTACTTTGCATTAAAATAGGACAGTCCGATCGATCGATATGTGGTATAAATCAATTTCAAATGTGTGAATTGATATTTATCCCAATTAGTCAACGAAAAAGTTTAGTGGATAGCGGAAACTTCAATAAATATTATGAATGACTGACAAAATATTGAAATTAATTTAGACGGTAATTTAATTCAAACCATAAAAAGAAAACAGCATAAGCATTCCAATTATATCGAAAAGCGTTGTAATTAAAATGCACATATAATTAACTGACGTGACCTGTCAACGTCAATCTAATATTGAAATGTTTATGAGTCAAACAGTTTACACGTCAAATTAATTTGCGAAGTCATAAATCTATTAAAACACATACACATACGTAACTTTATATTTTAATCTTAAAGCTTTTAAACCGTTCTATAACAGTGGTATTATAGATATTATATGCTAATATCATTTTTAGCATAATGCATTATGCAAAATGGTTCTAAAATTAATGCTAATGAAGTTGATATTTAAAATTAAGGAAATAGAAATGTCATTTCTAAGTATGAAATGTCAACAAGGCAGAAGTAAGGATACATAACCAGAATCACAATCAAAGGATAAACTGCATGATAACCTCTGCCAACCTATCTTTTTCTAGCCACTATTGTCTCTTGAGAAAGACTGATGAAGAATGACATCTTCGATGCATTTATTCAGCAGGATCTGCTTTTTAAGGACAGAATCACAACAGTTTATATTCTGAGAATCTTTCTTACGGATTCAATACGATTTTTAATCCAACAGTCGTGCTTTGCTACTTACAAAGATATGAGCACACTGATATTTACCAAACTTTTACACATTTGAGCTTAGTACTCATCACACGCACAATCTCACACGTACTTTAGTGCAGACTCACACTAGACATGAAATAACTTCACTATGATAAAATATTACATTGTAAAAAAATATGCTTTTCGGTATGAGATTAAACTAGCGATAAAATGGTTGTGCGACCACTTTTTACTGCTAAAATAGTAGCTTGACAGTAGCCTGCGGCTTTACTAAGAATTCGTTTTTTGACGACTGTGCGTATTCTTTTTTTTAAGTTGCGTACTATGCAATTATATTTCTCCCGCCATCTTGGAATGAAGTGGTTAGTGCCTGATTTATAGTTTCTGTTATCGTCTTTGAGTGTCTTATATTTTAAGCGCTTACTTTAATGATTTATTAGACGGCTTCTTGTTATTTTACTACGTTTTCGAAAGAGTTACCTAAATGGTAGTTTCCATTTACGTGTTTAAGAGATTACCTACACTACTTTCTGTGTGATGTCTGTGCTGTAAATGTACATACTACTTTTTAAATATATAACACCAACATAAAATTGAATAAAAATCTATTTAACAACACATCGTCTGACATAACTTTGTTGAATATGTTAATAAACTTCCAAGTCTCGTTTCTGAACGCAGAAAACGCCTTTTATTCCATCCAATTTACGATAGCATCTAACAAATAAAATCACAATGCAGCTCTTTAAAATTTATAAAGAAACATCCAGCTTGCCAGCAGTGAATTAAAACATGTAAGCGTCTACGAAGCTAACCGTAGGGTTTAGAAAGCAGATGCTATAAATTATAGCGAAGAAGAGGCACCGGATACAAAGAGACATGTATAATTTGCTAGAACCAGTTTCTACACAGTCCGAGCATCGAACCAGTAAAATATAGTGTTACTATCCAGTTATAAAATATAACATAAGAATTTATTTATGAGTCTTTAGTATAGAATTCTAGGTGGCCAGGTGTTTCGCGGACATAAATATTAAAATGTTTCCAATTTCTTTTTATTTTATAAAACTAAAATCTTTCTTGTATTTATTAAAATTTACAAGAGTCTAAACATAGGCGGGCTAGTGTTGGATGTCAAAATTGTCGATAATCTTGTCTCGTCGTTGCTACTCGACAACGATTTATTGTTCCACTGTTGCGAGGCGTTCACCTACGCGGTGCAAGTGTTTTGAATAACTCTAACGATGCTATCGATCGAACTTCAAGAAAGACAAACTATAAGATTTATTTCACAGCACAGTTCTATGTTCTATGTTAGAGGTTATGGTTTCCGCACTTAGTCCTCGAGTGGACCATTGTGCGTGGGCCATGGCGGCCGTCGGTGGTTATTCCAACCAGCCCACCTCCCTCCAGAAGTTAATTAAAGCTCCTGGTCTGTTAAGAACGTCTGTGAATGATAAGGGTGATCCGAGGGTTTCTGTTCTGATCTGGGTGACGCCCGTGCATTCGAAGAGCACGTGCGTGACGGTTTCCTCAGTCTCCATGCACGCCCTGCACAGGGGACTGTCCGTTATGCCCATTGTGTGGAAATGTTTGTTGAGTGAGCAGTGTCCTGTGATGGTCCCCACCACCAGGCGCAGGCCATCCCTGTCCAGGCGTAGAAGACGCCTGGTTAACTTGCTATCCAGGGTGGGCATAGCTTCCTTGGCTTGCCTGCAGCCCGGTGCCGAGGTCCACCAGTTCACTGCTTGTGTATGGGTGACCTCCTGTAGCCACCTGCGTATTTGGTTGAAGGGGATGGGTACAATGGGCTCGGGCCCGCAGACTGGTGTGCTGGATGCTCTCCTAGCCAGTTCGTCCGCTGCATCGTTACCCATCGACCCGCTGTGTCCTTTTATCCATTGCAGTGTCACCTTGTTGCAACCAGACACTGATAGGCGTTCTAGTGCATTGTGACATTCTAGTATAAGTTTAGAGGTGATATATTTCTTTCCCAGGGATTGGAGGACTGAGGCACTATCGGAGAGTATGCGTATGTGGAAATCCGTAACTCTCCGGGCTTCTATGGCATGGACCGCTTGTATGATGCCCACACACTCCGCCTGGTAGACGGTGTTGAGCATGCCTAGCGGTCTAGACATACTCATGTTGAGGTCATGTGAGAAAATTCCAACTCCGGTGCCGGAGTCGGTCTTCGATCCATCGGTGTATACTCTCAGTTCCTTCGGCCCTGAGTAGTCACACTGTTCTTCTGTCAGTTTTATGCTGTAGTGTCTTTGGAAGTGGTGTGTCTTCGGGGCTTTGTCACAAGGTGCTGCCATCATTGGCTGTCGCTTGATAGCATCCTCCTTTATACGAGTATGCTTAACTCTGGAGTCCTTGCTTAGAGTCCCTGATAGGTCTAGTCTGAAGGCAGCCAGGGCTGCCTCCTCCCGCACAATAAGGTGCAGGGGTGGCAGTCCTAGCATTGCCTGTAGGGCGGCGGTGGGTGCGGTTCTCATACTGCTAGTGATTGCAACGCATGCAAATCGTTGCAGCTTTTCGAACTCCTTTTGGGCTGTGCTCAGGTCTGTTCTGGGCCACCAGACCAGTGAGCCGTATGTGATAATCGGTCGGATGACCGTGGTATACAACCAGTAGGTGACCTTGGGGCTGATTCCCCAGTTCCTGCCAAGCAGTCGTTTACACTGCCACAGGGATATACTGGCTTTTGTGGTGATATAGTTGGTGTGCTTTGCCCAGTTCAGCTGTTTGTCCAGAAATATGCCCAAGTATTTGGCTTCAGTTGATAGGCTCAGAGTTGTTCCGAAGAAAAGTGGTAGTTGTAGGGTTGCCAATTTCCGCTTTTTCGTGAAGAGAACCAGTTCGGTTTTTGTGGGGTTCACTGAGAGTTGGTGTTTGCTGCACCATTCCTCTACTATCTTCAGAGCTTGGCGCATGAGGTTACATAGGGTGTTTTCGTGGGTTCCATTTATTATTATGGTTATATCGTCGGCGTAGCCTACAGTGAAATAACCTTTGTCGTTGAGTGCTTTGATGAGGGTGTCTACTACCAGGTTCCATAGAAGCGGCGAGAGAACGCCCCCTTGTGGGCATCCCTTTGCAACTATGGCTCTCGTGGTGTTATTTACGGTCACTTGTACGGCTCTCAGTTTGAGCATGTTGGTGATCCATCCGCTCAGGGTCGGATCTATGCTGTGTCTGCCGAGAGCCGAGTCTATGCTGTTGAACGTGGTTTTATCGAAAGCGCCTTCGATGTCGATGAAGGCGGCTAGTGCTGAGCATTTGTGATCCACTGCGCATTCAATTTTAGAGACCACGCTGTGCAGCGCGGATTCTGTTGATTTGCCTGTGGAGTACGCGTGCTGTTGTCTATGTAGAGGTCTCGCTCTGAGGGGCCCATCTCTGATGTGCCTGTCGCAGAGTCTTTCGAGGGTCTTCAGTAGAAAAGATGTTAGGCTTATCGGCCTGTAGGCCTTGGGTTGCGTGTAGTCTGATTTTCCGGGTTTGGGTATGAAAATGACTTTCACCTCACGCCACGCGAGAGGTATGTACCTGAGCGCTATGCAGGCCCGGTAGATCTCGACCAGCCGTGGCGTTAGGTGTTCTACCCCCCATTGCAGCAGGGCTGGAAAGATGCCATCCAGCCCGGCCGACTTGTATGGCTGAAAGGTGTTGATAGCCCATTTTACTCGGTCTTCCGTTACTATGTTGTGGGCTCTGGACCAGTCCTGATCCGTTGGGGTCCATTCTGGTACATCTTCCCACGTCCTGTCCTCCACGATTGTGCAGTTTGGGAAGTGGGTCTCCAGAAGGACCTTGCTGGTTTCGTGGTCAGTTAGTGTGTAAGTGTTATCGGGTTTTTTCAGCGCGCCAAGAGTTCGGTCCTGATCAGTAGATAGGATCTTCCTTACTCTAGCGGCCTCGTTGTTTGTCTCGATGGATTCGCAGAATCTCCGCCAAGCCATCCTTCTGGCGGCTCTGATCTGTTTTTTGTATGCATATTGGGTCTCTTTGTATATTTCCCAGTCTTCCGGGAGTCGGGTGTTTTTGGCTCTGTTAAATCGCTTACGTAGCGCATCCCTGAGTTTGCTGAGTTCGGCGTTCCACCACGGGCTTCTTTCGTTGCTGTCGTTTCGCGGCGCCCTCAGTTTACAGCATGCGTGATAAGCTTCGGTTAGGTATTGTGATAGTTTTGTTGTTGCGTATTCTAATTGTGCCTGGTCCTTTAGGACTACCTGCGACAGGTATCTATCTAAAAGCCCTGCCAAGAGGTGTTTGTACCCGGGAACGTCGGTACGTCTCGGGTTCCGCCTCGGTGTTGGTTTTTTGGTGTTGGTAGTAAGTGTGAAACGGATCCTTCTATGGTCTGAGCAAGAAGGCTCGTCAGATACGTGCCAGTTAGTGATACAGTTCGCCGCATTGTCTGTGGCGAGTGTCAGGTCTATAATTGTTTGCCCGCGGACAGTGACCCAAGTGGGTTCCGAGCCGCGGTTCATCACAGTTTATCGATTGTCGTTTGTTCTTACTCAGCCAGTGGATGCCGACAGAGCATTCATGATACGAATAAAACTTTAATTAAGTCGTTGTTAGCATTTAAATAACGACTGTAATGCACACACTGGGCTTAATAAAGAACTAAAGCAACTGGACATGTTAACGAGAAATGTTAATTACACAGCGGATGGCATAACTATAACGTAACAGCTTTTTATTATAGCACAGAACAATAAATGATCCCATTTTACAACACATAATAAATTTGCTAACACATTGTTATTAACACTTTTACCACGGCATAATCGAAATTGCGAAGCAATTATGACGTAACCGAATGGAACTTATGTGTGTTAAATCAGAACAAACTTTCTGAAGCGTATAATATTCACTCCACGATTTTAATTAACTTTGCAAATATCCTAAGCAGGAATAGTAAATATTATGAAAACGAATGGAACGATTGAACTTCATTATCATAATCATTTAATGCAATCGCAATCTTTAATTACCTCTCTTGTGGCCCGTTGACCATGCACCTTATTTGCGTAATAGTATCGATAAAATGCAATTGAGGCCAACACTTTTTTCAAATTGACAGTTGATTGGAAGATCGGTATCTTTAAACTCGTGTCGGGTGAAATTGTTCGTTATTTTCTGTTAATTGTTTTCCGTGTTTGCTTTATGATTTATGTCCGTTGAGAACAGGTATTACTGCGTGCATGTCGAGCTATGTAAGAGAGTCGATATCCCCTCATCATAGCGTCTAATAACTTACGTGATGCAATCCAACCGTCGTTCCCTTTTCAAAAGCCCGTCTGTTTGGTTGCAAAGTAGCATCTTTGATGTTCGCGAAGTCATGTTCTTTCCGCTGTGCGCGTGAAAGGAACTCCAATCAGTGTCAACAAGAAGTACGTTCCTGGTTGAAACGGCTGCAATAATGTGTTGGGGATTAATGATTGCAATAGTACAGGAGTAGTGACAAATTGCTGGGCCGTCGGCCACGGAAACATTAACCAGTTTCCAGTTGATTTCCAGGTCCTTTAACGCGGCAATAAACAGTTAATATACTTTAATGCGCTGCTTTCATTTGGTTCATGGATAAAGGCGACAGAGTAATCACTACATGTTGTTTAAAATGAGGCACGCATGTAACGATGTCAATGTCCATCTGTACCTATGTTTGAGATTAATCTGAAGATCTAAAAGTAGTGCGTGGGTGTTGCTACTGCGTCAGTCATTATTTTGTGAGTCCCAAAATCATTATCTGAATAAAATAAGGTGAATCTTTTCAGTTTTTAAACTTTTGTATTACTTTATTGTATGCTTAACACAAAATTGGATCAATAAATCTTGTTCATTTTTATATTAATACAACGACCAAAACACCGATCATAACCTGTTCTTATATATAAAGCTCATAAACGTATCATTAATTGTCAATAGCTTCATTAGAGGCTTCCCTTTCATGTATTTGTTTAAGCTTTCTATAGGAAGTTGGGTGGGCGTGTTCGAGTATGTTGATAATAAGTGCTAATACTTCTGACCTCGATATCGATAGACGGGTTTGGCCACACTATTAGCACGTTAAGCGTAGGAAATACGAACATGGTATAGTGTCATACTGCGACTGTTACTGTTGTGATGTTATGTTTTTTTTAGTTTTTCTTAGTAGGTACCTAAGGACCAATTTCACCGCAAACCACAAATCGCGTTCAAGAGCTGTCAGTGTCACTATTACATAACAACAATGACGGTGACAGCTTTTGAACGCAGATTAGATGTGTTGATCGCGTTCAGTTTCATTGTCCTAAGTCTTCTCCCGGTATAGTCCGTGGCAAGCTTTGCCTTCTTCAAAAATAAATTACCTACCTCATTCGAAATAGATCTGTTTGTCAACTGAATAAACAATCGTCCCAATTATAATTTTAAATATTTTAAACTGGTAATACTAGTAGGGAATGCTGTCCTATCCTAACCTTAAAATCAGTCAAAGCTAAATCTTTGGAACATATTTTATTGTCAATAGTATCTGCAAAGACTGGGCGTTTGTTATTACTGCCTGCAACGTGAGAACGGTATTTTAATGGCTATTTATTTCATTACAATCGTTACTAAGTTTAAATACAGTATTTAACTTTAAAGTAAAGGTTAAGTAAGATTTTATCTTAAAACTAAATAATATCATCGCTAATGAAATAAAACGCATATAAATATGCCAATCAGACGAACATTTATGGAAAACTACTCTGGAATGTCTCAAAAGCAGCCCGGATACAGGACTTGTGCCAGGTTGATGGTGAAAGGTTCGACCCTATTCTATAGGATTTAAACATACAGGGTGACATGTAATTCGACGTATTCCTTCCAGGGTCTGTCAGTGTGACCCTTGTGTAACTTAAAAAAATGCGGGTGCTACGGATACCACAGGTCTGTCTAATTCTTCCGAGAATACAGGCGTCATGTAGACGAATCCAAAATGCTAATAAATGTGCTAAAGTGTCTAAAATTCTAAAGCCACGAAGAAAAATCATGTGTACCTAACGGTAATGTTTAAAGACTTACTTGTCTAAACAGTTATGTACAAGCGGCAGGAAGATATTTGCATATTCTGCTTACGTCATAAGAGAAAATCACCGTAATTATTTAACTTAAGAATGTTGTAATACTTGTAACTTCAGTCGTTGGAATTGGAAACGTGCATTTGTATAATAGGCAGCTTCCGATACGTACTCTATGCTGTCGGATATCTTCAATTTGGTGGTAAATGAGTACTTTTGTATTAGAAGGTGTATTAACAGGAAAATAAAACGTGAAAACGTAGTTGGGAACGTCCCCCAGCTAGATGGACCGACCGACCTTAAGAAGGTTGCTGGACAGACTCGATGCGGAAAGCGGAGGTCACAGTATTATGGCGCAGCCTGGGAGGCCTATGTACAGCAGTGGACTACGATATACTTAGTTGAAGCTGAAAACAACCGATTTTTATGAGAGAGAACTTAACATGGCATGGTCTAGAAAGTAATTAGAGTGTTTACTTTTAGGGAAGTTGGACGAAAATCTTCTACCCACCAACGTGCACTGGGCCCTTGTGGTGGATGATGGCCCAGTCAGAGGAGGCCTGTGTCCTAGCAGCGAGAACATTAGACTAATGTCCTGGTCTTATTCATATCAGGTTGCTTAATCTATATCCCAATGTACTTGGGGTCGACATTGTACCATAAATCTTTCAAACTCAAACTCAAAGCATTTATTTCAATTAAACCATTTACAGGCACTTTTGAATTGTCAAGGAAGGTCTTTATCAGCTCAGCTGTCATCTCAGTTTTCACCCACTTTCCTCCACATCTTCTTCCATACAATCCATTCATAGTTTCTTAAGTCTTCCCTTTCTCTTAAAGCTTTATTACTTATTATCTTATCGCATTTCCGGCCCTATTCATAATATGTATGTTTATGAATGCAACAGGGACCGAAACCGATGTGATCAATACGGGTATTTTTTCGGTTACAACATTTTTTTACAAGTATTTTTAAAGGTTAGGTACCTTAAATTAAATACAACTAAGTACTATTAATACCGGTTACCGAAATAAAAATTACCTCTATCTTACACGTGCATTCGGCATTTGTCAAAGGGCGCGAATCGTCTGTGTGTGTGTAACCGGTTTTAAAACGGTAACCTAAAAGAGGTAACATGTTTCTTTTTCTTGGGTTACCCAGATAGCGGTAACCTTAGTCGTAGAAGTAAGTAACCAAAATTCTTCGATAACTGTACCGTAATATATAACGGTTTTCGGTCCCTGGTACGCAAGCTCACCTGAAATGATAATTCAAGCTCTTTCCGTTGAGGTCTATGAGAAAGCGGCGATTGTACTATGACCTCGCATTCGCACGCAACGCATACCCTTAGACCATGGCTTTATCTCACGCTTGCTATTTGCGAATTATAATTATTTTCCATAATGTTGTCTTTGTTACGTAACATGCGTGACTAAGGAAGATGATTAGCAAAATTATGTGATCGTTCGGAGATAATTTGTGGAATTACTTTACGAGACTGTTTTGAGCTTCATGTTATATCTGTGCCTAAAGATATTTTCCTTGCATTCAAAATATTAATTCTAAATTGAAGTTATTTGAGCTCTTCGTCATAATAAAGTCCAATAACAGCAGGTACGAGAGGAAATAAATATACCTACTTCCAGTTTATTCGACATGCAATTCTAAATCGATGATCTAAATCGTCTAATCTGTAAAATACTCGGTATCCAGATAATTATGCGTAACTAAAGCTTACTCGACTACCATTAACTACTCGTAAGTCGTAAACGAGTGAACAGATTAGCGTAAAATTTCATAGACGATAGATCAAGCTTTAGATTACAATTAGTATTACATTGTGTACTGCTAATAATGTAAGTAATGCTGATGGAACGATACATAAATAAGGAGATAGAAACTTTAAGGTTTGCACGCGACGCCTGTAGGTAATCGGTTGAAAGTATCCAAAAATAAAGCCCATTACTTATGTTCTTCTTAAATGATTTCGTGAGAAGTTTGCAGCAGGCAACAGGTTAGATCTTTCATTGTCTTTAAACACCAAATCCATATTGTAGTCATTTTATTATTATGATCCAACACGAACGTAGCTACTTACATTACCAAATTGTTTTTAAAAGTGAGGCTGTTTTTAATAATATAGAAAACAATATCTTCTTACCAGTTACCAACAAACATTTCACTGAAGATCATTCACAAGCAAATCATACAATTTATTGTACGAGAAATGATTTGCTCTTCAATTAAAAACAAACAATTGAAAAGCTATTACAATCATTGAATTAACTCAAACTGACGCACCAACAATCACGTCCATTTTACGCGACAATCGATGATTCATTTTCCATTGTTTTGTTAAGCAAATCGCAGCTATTTCTGAGCACTCGATTGTTTTATTAGCCAGCCACAATCAACAATCGAATAAAGTAGAGCAATCAAATAATTGGATTTATTTTCATTTTACAATCGGCCATCGTTAATTCATTTAAACTCACGTTACTGCTGCAAGCAATTCCAAATCTAGAGCCGCCTACAGTCATATTCGTTGATTAATAATTTAATTTAATTGAAACTTACTAAAACAATAAATCAAAAAGTGTTCTTGGTATTTGTTTATTGAATCGGCAAGATATTTAGAAAGGGTCGACCCGAAACTTTAATGTAATTCTATACGCGTCAAGTATTCGCTAAATAGGGTTAGGACTAGATTTCTACACTTGGATATGCATAATCCATAACTGAGGTTTGACGACTAGAATTAAGCTAAACTATATAAATAACGAATACCTATACATACAGGCTGACTTTGAAAACATGCAACAAAATTTAAGGGGGTGTTCTACTCATCAATATGAACAACTTTTACTATGGGACCAAATAAGAATTCGCAAAAAAAAAATCGACCTTCTTATACAAAATGGTCTAACCGGGTATACCTTTATACATAAAAGTCGTTTTTTTTTTTGCGAATTCTTATTTGGTCTCATAGTAAAAGTTGTTCATATTGATGAGTAGAACACCCCCTTAATATTTGTTGCATGTTTTCAAAGTCAGCCTGTATATGAACTAAGTAGGTACGCATGTTTCTCACTACTCTGCAGGAAAATGTCCATGATATTAAACACGTATTAAAACAAAAGCTCAGTTTGTGTGCAAAGGGATGTTCAATCATTAGGATCTCATATTGGCACATTCTCGTCTCGTCCTACTTTACATCTCAATAAAAGTAAGCTTGGAGCAATTATTTTGAACAACACCCATAAAAGTTCTTAGTATTACATTTTCATTTATCAAGGTTGGCGTCAAACAATGGACAACTTTGAAACACGCATTAAAATTAACGAGAGACTGCCCACACTCCAAGGAACCCCTACTTACATACACAACCCTCAAAAGACATTTATTTGGCGCAACAAACTCCCCAGCAACACAGCTATCTGTTCAGTTCAAGACATTACTGGCATTATTAGGAATACATCGTGAGGAAACCTGGACCCATGTCTGAAATCGCCAACCCGTCTTGAGCAATCGTATTGATCAATGCTCGTGCCTTCTTTGTATGAGAAGAGTCCCTGCAGTGGGGCAATAATACTAGGGTCTTTGTTTTTGCTACTATAAGGTTGCTTTTTGGATGCTGTTAGAGGTAAAGTAACTATGAAAGGACTATATAGATTCTTATAGTTTTTTAAGGCAAAGTTAATGCTGAAAATACCTTTCATATCCTACTCATTAACATGAATCATTTTTTGGTGGAAATATAAATAAATGTATTTTAAAATTATAACTTACAGTTAAGTGTCATAATTATACCTATTACAATTAGGAAAACTAACAACTAGTGACTGAACTTTGTCACGACAATCAAAAATATTTTTTCTCCGTCGTAGTTTCGTAATATTTAATTGAATTATTATCTTAATCGGGGAAGATTTCGTTTAGAAATTACTAGTCATAAATATTCAATAACAAAAATATTGACTTTTGATTACAAGTTGTGTTTTACAGAATTTTATAGACAAAATATTAATTACAGTGATTTCAAAAGCTATTTTATTTAAGAACAGAAAGTGTCAGCTTTATCAGTTTGGTTCGTTTAAATTATTATTTTACATTAGCTATATTAATCATTGGCTATGTGCATACGCATGCAAGATATCAATATAGTTTTTTTTTTTTTTACATTTTGCCGATCATGTTCCCAGCTCGACTGCAAGATTAGGTACCCATCAGATGTATCCAGAAGATGACCGAAGAAATGCTCTTCAAAACTGAGTCATAACATGGCTTTAATTTATTCACATTCTTATTGGATCTTATAAATAAGTGCCTATTCAATAATCGAATATGAATTTAGCGACTGTCAAATCGATCTTCACAAACATATACAGAATGATTTAAAAAAATCATACTTTGCTTTTCGCCAGTCATTTCAATAAAATAACTGATAAACGATCGACATCGACAAGAAACAACATTGTGGTCATTCCTCGACACACAAAAAACATCAATATTTTGGTCAAGAGGTCAAAACGCTACACAAGGGCTGTCAAGCAACATTTTATCAATATTAATTACCTACATTTATTTAATTTTTATGGTGTACATTATTAAGAGAATTCTATCTATCTATCTATCTCTTAGCATAATATCACGCCTTATTTCCCCGACGGGTTAGGCAGAGAAGTACTTAGGTATCCGTAGTTGGTACAACCATATTTCGCTAGTTATGTTCAAGTCCCATGTATGGGTGAGCCTATTGCCATCAAACGAGCATAAGTCCAGACTGCGGGTAGCTACTGAGAAATTCCTAATGGAAAACCCCAAAACCATTTAGCCCGACCTCGGAATCGAACCAAGGACCTCATGCTCAGCAGTAGCTAGACCAACGACGAAGTCGTTCAACAGTATTCTCCAAATTAACATGACTGTAGAACATAGAATTAGTAAAGTTCATAATGCTAATCTTAAGGCCAGTTAATTAGCAATTTAGCGGCAATTAACACAGTAAGGTTCGTTAACTGTTGTTATTTGAGATATATAGCTTTTGTAAAGGATAATTTTACTAATAATATCCTTTCACCTGTGAAGCAAAGGTTATTAGGTAGGGCAGCACTTGAGGTTCAAATATTTCACACCACGGGTCTTTAAAAGCTAATTCTCTTTACGTAACTTGGGCTTAAAAATATTAAAGGTTTTTACAACATTGTTACTCAATATTCGAAACAACCAAAACAATTTTAGTGGAATAAAAATAACCTGGTATTTATTATTAATTTTATTTACCCTAAAAAAAATTATTACCCGTTAGCAGGATTGTATTATTTATTTTTAATATTATAGACTCAGTTCACATAATAATATAATTGGTCAATTTAACCCGTTACGTTCTGTTTGCAAAGGAAATGAACAAAACATAAAATATTAATGTCATAACATAATTACATTTAGCGGTAGCCGAGATTACCTTTCACGACCACGAAACCTAATCTAGTAATTCCTATTTCCTATGTAGTCTGATTCTGATAGAAACCTTATTTATGTCATATTCAAACGTCGAATGTGGTTCTTAGTAACGAGTCCACCTTCACTCCGTGGACCACCCCTCTCTTATCATGGGTGTCAGCTTTCGGTTATTAGAATGCGTGGTTACATACTCCTTTTGCCTGCCCCACTTTCATGTTATTTTGGGTCGGCTTTTTTTTTTCTTCCATTCTACTCTTCCAGCCGTCACACTGTCTTTCACTCCATTTTCATTCATGTTACCCCCCTCACGCACGTACCCATTGTAGTAGTAGCACCCTCCTGTCGGCTAATCAAAATGCGATCAACACACCGATTATGCCAAAAAATGAGCCCTATTTCGGACACGTATAATTATAAGTATCAACCCTACAATAACTTAGATTTTCGCTTTCGTCCCATTATTGACGACATTCACATGAAACAGAGCGAACCGATTTAACTTTTTGTATCCATAACGTGACCGTAACATCTAGTTGTTATAATTTTTTGTCCTATTTGTGATAATAGTTATAATCATAGTCTCGTTTTCCTATTAAGAATAGTTTTGAAGAAATACCTATAAGGAGTGAAGAATGCTTGAGTGTTTCTTTCTGCAATAGCGTGGGTCAGTGGGTTAATTTGACCTGCTGTCAGTAAAGTGTGCAAAGTACATACGTCAAAGCATAGTGAATGACTCACTTCCTAATTAAACGACCTGCGGGTCGTGGGTGTGAAATTAACTTACGGTGGTACTTTATAGCTTCGACAGCAGGTTTCCCCGATAAGAAAGGTCCAGAAATGCGTAGGTAGGTAGGCTAATTCGTTTTTGAACTGTGAGTTTCAATTACCAGGACACCAACCGAAACATGCAACACAATAATCACTCATGATATCTACTCTAGAAACATAAGTCATGAAAAGTCGAATTTTAAACAATACATAGTCACATTATAACCTTTTCATTTTTCTTTTAAAAACTCCTTTACACAGCAATTAATAATAATTAGGCCTAAACCGATAAATGATAAATGATTATTTTTCTGTAAGTAGGTTTGTACAAACACTTTTACACGTCAATCGTCGTTGGATTCTTATCTCCAATTACCTAATAGTGCCTCCAAACATGCTCTATATCAATAATTCCGCATACCACATCGACTATAACAACCACATGTTTTATTTATAGTCTAAGCGCACCTTAAATCTTTTGTACTAATTCGTCTTGCTTTAATTGGAAGTTCCCAAAACTAGAATAACACGCCACATAAATCAACATGTTTGTCGGCATGCTGAGACAACTCGACGCTAGATTAGGGCTGGCCCACGTGTTGGTATAATATATTGTATTGCTAGAATTTGACCTCCCTGTCACTTCCCGTTAGTGTCGTAAGAGGCAGTTAGAGGATTACACATGGAAGACACACCGTACGCAGAAAGTCGCCAGCAGCGTAATAATTTGCAAACAGATGCAATCTTTTCCCCATTGATGACAGCTGTCACTGCCGTCTGCTGTGACTTTACCAATAGTTGTCATGTAGAGGGTTTGTCAGAAGACTAACGAGGGATTTTCAATTACTCAACATGACAACGAGACTGATAACTATTCTTAGTTGGCCGTCTTCAGATTATACCTGTTAATCTACTAATGAAGTAGAGGTACAATATGATTTAGGTATATGTTGTAAAATGCCTACTAAATATATATATAATTCGAATTACTGCACGATTTCGTTTTCTCCATGTTAACGCCCAACTTCTTGATGTCCCTTGATTTATAGCCATTATTCACCCACATTGTTTAGCTTTTCAAGGCATTTCAACATTGAAATAGACATTTTCCTAGATTACTTGTCAGCCCTACACTAGATCCGAGGCTCAGGAATGTGGCTGTGACGAAACGCAAAGGCCGCGTTGGGTGCGAGCGGTACTTGCTTATTTGAAGTACCTACTATGAAATTAAAGGCAATAATGTGCACCGTGCACCTATATCGTAATCTGTTCGGAAATGATTTAGCTTCAGAAGGTATATTAAAGTTATTAAACTGATTCGATTTGATATCAAAAGGTAATGTCGTAAGGTATTGTATGGGATCGTCTGAAAAAGGCTTGGCAGTATTGCCTCTGTTATAAAACATAGGAGTTATTAGCTCCTGAAACTAAGCATTATAGCCCACAATGAAGTAGGTATATTATTTATCCTTAATCAAAAACATGTTATCATTATGCATATGATCAACCTTCAATCAAATATATATTATAAAGAATTGCCCACCCAGCAAAGCTTACCTAATACCTGGAATTTGGTTATGAACGAGTGGGAGGTAAGTTAAAGATCAAAGCTTATGGAAATATAACGAGGAAACAGTTATGAAATGAAAACAGACTACAGGCTTGTCCGCACTTGGTCTAGGCCACAATTTGAGATCGCGAAACAAAAAGCAGTTTCTGAAACATTTTTATTTCATGGTCGTATCGAATTTTTCCCACATATATGCGAGGTGTGTAACTTTAAAAAAAATACTTTTCAAAGAAAACAAAACAGTTTGCAATTCTATAAAAAAGCTAATAAAATTCTCTACGGAACTTATAACAACTTCATCTCAGCACTTAATCGGCTTATCCTCGTATAATTTTTTTAACTGCAACCCTTTTATTTTTTACGCTGGCAATCAAACAGCTGGCCTGCGCAAACGCACCGCGTACGGAAGACAGGTGCGCGCGCTTCCTTTGTTTATAACTAACCATAAAATTACATAAAATGAGGAATTTAAGTTTATTACCATCCGTAGATATTGGAAACTGGAATTGGAAGCTCTACTTCACTTTTGTATATGTAACCATTTCCTGACTACCTACTACTTGTTATACTTTTAGGAACCTTTCAAAACTGGTGCAATATCTTCTTATAACTCGTTAGACGTTTTTCATTTGACATTTCTAGAACTCTAAGAAAAAATCGCAAGTGCAGTCCTGGGCTCGATGCCCGGGTCAGGCAGTGTTTTTGGGTTTTTCCATCTGGAATTTTTCAGTAGCAGCCCGGTGTCTGGATTTGTGCCCGGTTGATGACAAAAGGCTCTTTTTCTACCGTTACGTTTTCTTAGAAATTGTATTGTTAAAGTCGCGTCGCGCCTGTTTGCGAGAGCCTTAATTAAATATTCGTTTCTTCAATATGTAACTCGAAAGAACTCCAATATAAATGATTGTACACGCCTCCACTAAAGCTACAATTGTGTAAACTTTTAATTTAAGACATTGCATCACATTAACAAACATATTATAATATAATAAGTACAACACTTAAAGCAACGCCTCTTAACTTCACCGTTTTGAAATCAATTGCGAAAATAATTCATTAGGTAAACCACCTATCAATCCAATTTATTTAATTGACCCTTCACAAAATTAAATATGAAAGGTCATAGTTTGTCCGCCTGTTGATCAATCATTTGAATTAGCAGATCCAAAACGAACTGTAGGTCATGGATTAAAGCTCCATCGTTTTAACAGAAGTGAATGTGATAATTATGTCATTTGTTTTTTTATTAGAGTGGTCATTATAGAAAAGAAAATGGTGCCGTCAGGTTCATTATACACTTCGAATTGAAACAAAACATCGGTGAAAATTATGGATTTTCTTGATAACCGTAATTATGCGGCCGCTTTATAACGGCTCCGCTTTCTGTAAAAACCCCAACCTACAGTTCAAAATATATTTACATATATATATTTACTGTTTACAGGTATGCTTTTTTAACTATACATAGTGCCAAAAAGCTTTTTCTTTCAGACCTTCTGGTCTAGAATCCACACTGTGGTTCTAATACATGTCTTTGTCAAGTTATACCGATTCTCATCAAGAGTGTCGTGAAGCATCATCAAGAATCTTGATAGCTAGATGATCGCTAACATCCGTTCTGCAGTCATAATATTATGATAGTAGATTGCTTTACTTGAGAGACTGAGAGCTGTGCTGAAATGATTTGTTATTGTTAATAAATACACATGCAAAATATACTTGGGAAACTCATATACCTATTGCAAAATATGTTAAATTAAGGGTATTAAAAAGGGTGGCAGCGAGCTGGCCATGTTTGTTGAAGGACCGAAGGACCACGATACAGGAGAAATTCCTAGTGGGGGGGAAAGTATTTTTAAAAAAAAAAAGTGGTATGGGTAGCTCCCCAGCTAGATGGACCGACGAACTTAAAAACGTGGCTAGGACAGACGGGATGCGGAAGACGGAGGACCCGTTTTGCGGTCCCGCCTGGGACAAGCCTATGTTCAGCAATGGACTCCGATAGGCTGAGTTGATTAACAATACATGCAAAGGAAAATTATGCTATAGTTTCACAAGTCCAGTGGTAGTACAATATAATGATACTGGAGAAATATTAAACTAAACGATATAAAATTATAAAATTTAATCGCAAGCTATTTGCCAAATGATAATAAATTCTCCAGGCATGGTAACGCTAAGAGCGCTAAGCAGTATTATCTAAATTGATGCAAAATATAGTTTACTTAACAAATTGTTACCATAATTACGATATTACAACACAATAAGCGATTTTCGATCGACGTAGGTGGGCGTCGTTCTAATGAATCGATTTCGCTATGCGATTGCATTTGAATCGAATTACGATAAAGTTGTAATAAAATTGTTGAATAAAGTGCTGATATTATTTTCGCGAAGTTCTCTATATACTTAGTCGCTATTTTAATGTTGTGTCTATCGTTTCTAGACTTGTAAGGATAAGCAATCGCAATATGAAGGTTCACAATTGTCAGGATATCTAGTCTAGTAGTACCATAATAATTTTGATAACGCCATACTAAAATGCTATATCGTAAATGCAAATGCTACCTACAGGAAAGAGCATGACTATATTTTGGACTCCAAAACTTCGCTTAGAAAATGTAATTAAGTGAAGTGAAGTGAGATGAATAAATTTCAAATGATCTATACAAATTAAGATATAATACCCATATTGAGATCACCACATCACCAGACACGGAAATTCGGATTGACGACTTTCCTTGGAAAACTGGAGAAGATCAAGGGTAGAATTATCAAAACTAACGAATATGTGTGACTCTTTTACTTCAGCAGAATCTGTATCGGTATCATCAAAAGAACACGAAGCGAAACTGCAAATATCAGCTAATTACCAATGCAGACAAAACTTCATAAATTCAAAAATATCGTCGTAAAAGACAAGTTGTTTAAGTGCCCTGATAATGGTTTCACTTGCACAAACCAACTGATCAATAAAACCAGCAGTTTTATAGCCAAAGATTAATCTTAAACTGGAGCGGAATTTGTTGTTAAACAAGTTTTGCAAACAATTCTTGCTTAACAGTACTTTTGTTGCATTTTATATTGCTTAAAAGAATTCTAATCGCGTATAATTGGTTGCATTTTTATCTGATTCCGAAGAAGCTGAGGCCGATAAGGTACTTGATAGTGCGTTAGCCAATGCAAAGACTGCAACTGCTTGGCTAATCAAAAGTTCCTACGTAATGGTATTGCATGGCGCAGTAAGGCTATCTATCATTATCTGCTTAGGATGTGTCAGTACTGCAGTAAACAAGAGATATGTAGGTATGCAGATTGCTCTGGTACCTATATTTAATTCACGTGCTAAACCGTCAAGTCTTTGACACCGCTCCTCTGCATGTGTCAGTTATTGATTACAAATATCCAACGTTTCTTTGTCTTGCTCCTGATATTTATGATTAGGTACTCTTTTTCCTAGCGAGATATTTTCTATAGGTGTCTGATTAGATATCCTTAAATAAGACAGCCTACATTTATAACAACATCATCATCATTTCAGCCCGGAATCACCCACTGCTGGGTATAGGCCTCCCCTAACAACCTCCCCCCCCCTTCCCTCTTTATAACAACATAAATTATATCAATTATAACATTACCTACCCGTGCATAGATAGTTCGTGGCTAAGTTTGAAATATCACAGCAATATATCATTGAACAATTTATCTATACGATTACGAGATCGTCACGATATCGTGACATTATATTAGAAGGTATGGGCAAACTTAACAATAACTTACGGGTTATTAACGATCAAAACTAATTATTTATGTGGAGATAATATTATGTTAACAGGAGACATAAAATTAATGAGCGGATAATAAGATAAGAAGCGGTAATTAAGAAACATTATTTAAGAATATTTTTATAGGTCATAAATATAAAGCAATCAGCTGCCTTAATTATGTCGACGCATAGTTACTTAATTTGGATTTTAACTTCGTTAAATACTTACGATGCGACACTGGTATAAATTAGATGTTTATTTCTTTGTACTGCCACAATTTTATTCAAAATTTAAATAAAAAATCAATTATGACAAAAGCGCCTTGAAGCGCCGCGAACCGTAAAGGCGATTGTATTTATAAAATTAATAAAATATACAATCATTAAAGTCATAATCAATGTCGTCACTTCACATCTTAATACACAATCCCGAATAATCTTTATAGATCGGACTTCATCGAATTTCATGGTCTTAACCTGAACGGAATGACTTGATTTCAAAAAGAAATTATCGTTTAATATTATATCAAACCGCCTTCATCTCTGATGTTTGTTTTACAAATATCATGATAAAAAGTCTAAAGTTACTATAAATGAAGCAATTTACTTACTTTTATTTCGATACGACTAATCTTGTTCCAAATTTATACCTATCAAGTTCCCCAATTTTTCAATGCGTGAGAATATAAGATTTCACCATATAACTTAGAATTAAAAAGAAACCTTCGAGCGATGTCCTTGCATGTTGGTGGAATAGAATGTTCTAACAAAACCTAAGTGGATTTTCATACACCATTTTAGGAACACTTAAGTATTAATGATCGATCAATCACATAACGAACCACATCTAATTGAGTCGTTCATTCGATGATTAGACAAAAAGCAGTGTCATGAAAAACGTACGCACAGTCGCACACACATTTTTCATACAACTTCAAGTTCTAAACCAGCTTATCTTTTTGCTACCATCAACATAGATCAAGCAGTAACCACCAGTTTCAAGCCTGTTAACTACGCGTGTCGAATTGAAAACGAATCGACAACCGCTTATAATGGATGTTACATAAAATTGTACTTACGCAGAAATTATGACACCGAAGTGTTCGCATTACTCAAATTATGCTTCCTTCTCGTACATCTGAAACAATAAATTAAATGTGTTATAGGTGAAACGATAAAATGATCATTAAAAGTAAAACAAGGTGAGAAAGCAGTGACTAGTTGAGTCAGTGATAGTTTCTACACATTAAAAGATTTTATTGCTGATGAAGATAGTTGTAGCTATAAAGAGGAAGAGTTCGCTGTTGCATCATTTATCGTTCCTCAACCTGATCGCATAATCTTAAATAAATCACATGAACAACCGAAGCAATAAAAGACAATCACAAAATCAAACACGGCACAAGATTCTCACTAATAAGATACGACAATGTTCCCAATAATCAGAACCTAAATCGAAAGGCACCGTTCTAAGAAGCCATCGCTTCCTACAGCAACAAAAAGTCGTTGCATCATGATCCTTAAGGTCAGCTCCCAACATTGTCTAACCACAATGGCAATTGTGAGAAAGAATCGCCAAGGGAACAATAGAACCGAGTCAGCAATTAGCAACACCAATTAAATATTTGTTTAGATAGCGTATTGTTGTGGTCGATCTGTCGGGCTAAACAAAGATGGACAGTGAAATTGAAAACGATTGATTGCGGTCTGTAAATTTGATTAACGATACTTTCTTGTAATTCAATTCTTCGATTCATGTTGGGCTGAATAGTAGAAAATACAGCGTTGGGTTTCATTTCATCAACCTTAAAAATACGTGTAATGAATGCGCAAATAATGCAAATTCAGAGAGAATAGAGATTAATGTCACACACGTATCCAAAATCAATAATTCATTAAAAATTCATTAATCATCAATTTTTCATTAAAAAAATATTCATTTAATTTATTCAATACTAAGATAAAGCTTCAGTTAATAAGTAAGAATAGTAAGACCCCTACGTAGATGACAGACCCATGAGTCAATTGTTTCTATATAATGGAAAAATAAAGCCAAGATAAAATTATAGTATACGCAAAATCACATTAACCATAGCATAGGGAACATGTCGAGACAGACCAAGGAATGTAACCATAGGTTGTCATTAATTGATTACATGGAAACAGAATGCAGAATAAAGGATCGCTCATTGTTCTTTGGTAGTGAAGGACTTTGATATATCGAATTTGAATGACTATAACTAGGTTTTCCAGTAATAAAATGTAGTCAGCTGCTGACTGATATAAAAGTTTATTTAGTGGTCGTAAAGGAATTGTGATTGAATTGAATTGTTATTGTAAAAACCTTTGGAAAATATGGTGATTTGAGTAAAGAAAAAGGTGAAGCAATTAAAATATTTAATTAGCATAAGCCCGTGAACATTACTGAACATAAAGAAACCAATCAAGAACAAGTGTAACACAACAACCCTTGCATAAGTGATGTCAACGTTTCGGTGCGCTGCGTAGGCGCCCAGTGGGTGTGGGAACCGGTCCACGTGACTCACTTATTGGACAATAATTTTGGTGGTACGACAGATATACGTCATGAATTAAATTGGAATAGGGTTGAAACGTTTAGGCCGATGGTGGTACAGACTCAGTTGATGTCAAAGCAGTAATATCTGGCAAAAGTTGTAAAAAGTTGGCTGCGAAAAGTTGTAAAGAGAAAGTTGATTCAGGGATAACCGCAACCGGTAAATAAATTTTGTTGGTTGAAGCAGCTGTAATGATGGTAGGCAAAACGACTAATCCTGTAATAAATATGTCAAGCAAGTCTATAGTTTTTCCTTTATCGATTTGGTAGATAGGAGTTTAAAAGCTCGGACTGTTTATTAAAGCAATGTTGTCGCAAAAATGGAATTTCTATCTTCTGTTTCATCTTTATCGAAGCCGCGTGATTGTTCTATGATATGTTCTACATTATGAATATCGTTTGTCTTACCTTCAATATTTAATCCGATCAATAGCAAAGTTAACTGTTTTCACACGAAACCTGTGCCATGTGTAATAAATGTAATTAAGTACCACTTAAGTCATACCAGGTGGCAGCTAGTCCAGGAGTAGGATCATAACTTAATTCGATTGGCTCATATTAGTTGAGAGTAATACAAGTCCCCATTTCCCTTCTAATTCAAATTGGGTAATGCTTCTTTCATATATTAATAAAGTTTATGGACTAGTAGCAAACCCTTATTTACATAATCCAGAATTTGTGGACAGGAATTTCTTGATTGGTACAAATTCAGTAACATACCTGATGACACACACCACTAAAACATGTGGAGCATTTTAATAGTTTAGCTAATTGAAGTTTTTATTTTCAATTTAATTGGAAATCATTATTTAAGTGCCAAAAATGCTCTTACCAATTATGAATTTATGGATCAAAGTGACGATTTTATGACTTTCTTTGATCATCGATGATCGATTAACGATATCAATCATCTTAATCTTTAACAGTCTAGTTTCCGTGTGTTACGCCACGTCTATATAAAGTTGCTCGCGACTGGTTTGACTAGGCATCAAACCTGATCGATCATTAATATATTTACGAGAAACGAGAATTGTATCAGGTTATCATTATGCTCTTTTTGCTAACTATCTAAAATTTAAGGATTTTATAAAGAAGTTATTGAAATATGTTGGGTTTGGTTAGCACTAGAAGCAACTTAGAGCTCTGTGTATTTACCTATAAAAACCTTCAATCTCAAATTCTGATTTAATAACGATTTTAAAAATTCACTATAACAACTATGGATGAATGTACACGAACTTTTGAACCTATAACACATAAACGATGGCGGTTTAACTGTCATCATGAAACGACTCTCACACATCTCACGATAAAACAAAATAATCGTGCAGAGGCATACATAACAATCTTAGCCAAGCCATTTACGATTTCAATTTACTATCGTGGAGTCTTCGCTCTCAAATCAACTGAACCATTCATACAAATTACCTTTACGTGTTACCCAAAACAATAGCAATGTATCACGCTAAGCACACACCTAGTTACCCAGTTACTGAAAATTGGACCACCCGAATACCTCAGAATCGCAACTCGATCCAATCTTTCGTAATCGATGTAACTGTATAACAAATCGATTTATGTGTACATCGATTGGTGTTGCGTAGGGGACGAATAACACGGAACAAAAAAAATAATAATAGCAGTTTCATTTTCGGCTTTCGCTGCGCGTGGGCCGTTGGGAGTAACACCGAATGAAATCATTCAAAGAGACATGAACAGGTTGAATAAATAAGCATTGAATATAATAGAAATTGGGATCACAAAACAAGATTTATTTGTGTCTGTGCTAACGATGTATTTAGTAATACCGCTGAGATCTTAATACTGGTCAAAAGTTTATTTATAGATTCAAATAAATAACGTGATATATCTTACGTCTCAATTCAGTAAAGGAAATAGTAATTTGTTTTACCTATATTGTGACGATATCATCTTGATGCAATTTAACGTTTTCTTAGATATAACCAACAATATTAATGCATCAAGAGCTTGGACTTAGTTTAAGATACGAAGCGTGTATAAATTTGAGATGATTGCGATAAAGTGTTTCATGAACGAGAATATCTATTAAACCGGATGACATTATTTACCGTCTCGAAAAAAACTGGGTATATTAGGTGAACGGAGTGGAAGCTTACCTAGCCTTTTTTTCTTTTTTCCTCAGCTAAGAAAAAAATAAAATAAAAAAAACGCTACTTTAAAGTAAACTTTTCATATTAGAACAAAGAAAGAGAAATTCGAAAAAAAAAAAATTATAAAAAATATCGAATTTCAAAACATACGCAAGTCGCATATGATTTTAATTTCGAATTATTTTGTTTACTAATATGCCATTTGCTTCTACTCCGTTCACCTATTATACTCATTTTTGTTCGAGACGGTAAAAAAGTCATAGATATGGGTATCCTATATGAAACAAACTATAAATAAAAAAATAAAAAGTATTTACTTACGGATCAGATACAGAAATAAACATTTAATTGGCAACAAACAATAAATTATAAGTGCTGTTATTCGAACAGAAAAGATACATCGGATACCAGGCTACTGAAACACTATATGCCACAGACAGTATTGCTTTCATTGTGAAAGCAAAACAATAACGACACCAATATCGGTTGAAGACGGTCAGTAAAACAAAATGTACCATCCAAAATTTAACATAAACACAAAATACCGTTATTACGTATGGCTAGTCGCAATTATGGTTGATATATTCTCATCATTGTCTCCAAACCATTGTGATATTGCCATATGGCCTACTTAAAATATAGCACGTTCGGATAGACAAAACAGCTAATTTGGAATGCAGTGTTCATGAGTAAAAACTCAAAGGTCGTAAGCAAGCCGTTATGAAAGTCAATTAACATTCACAAAATATGGAAGAAAACAGGTTCTGGCTTCTTGTGTAGATAAACAAATATGATGGTTTAAGCAAATGAAGGCTGTAATAGGAAGTTTTACTTGTAAAGGACGTGGTTAGAACTTGTGACGGGTTGTATAATCGGAAAATATATGTGGGTCGCTTTCTAAATTATTGTTGTTTTGGTCCAATTTATTTCTTGTGATTTCTCATCTCTACATATTTTGAACACCGTACAAAATTGTAACAATAACCTTTTATGTACATAATAATATGTATCATATCAATCAAAATAAAGTAAGATATTTGTATAGCTTATTCAATGAGCTGTTTCATTTCATAAATAACTATTACTAACAAAAGGAGACAAATCTTTTTTAACACTGACACATTTTTATAATTTGCGAAACAGTACATATGACGATATTTCATACTCGACCTCATAGTAAAATTTGCTTATATTCATTAGTGCTTTGCTTTCATCCCGTGAAAGATTGCCAATGAATTAAAAGACAGGCTGTAAACACCCAGGCCAGGTCGATGCATCGGCAGTTTTACGAGCAGCACTTACTAGGTCCCGATTACAAGAGCACGATTCAATTTGGGCTGACGATAGTAAAACTGCACCTAGCTACTCATAAAATGTTCACGTCCCATGTCAAAGCTTAAGGCACTGCTGTTTTAAACGCATTTAGAGATACATTTACGATGCACGGAGTCTAACGCTTGATAGTGAATTAAGTTTATCATGTTTTTGTTACAAATCAAGATATGATATTGCTTTGATTAGAGAAACTAGAAAATATAATGACCGTCGTTGTCAATACTTTGTTTTCACTGCAAATACTGAGGTGAGCGCGATAGTTTGAACGAATAGCACTGCAGATCGTGAAATATAAATGAGATGAAAACTCTCGTAAACAAAATCAAATGGCCCTTCATCCAATCCTTTTACAATTTCCTAATCCGGTACCCACAGCTTTCAAATACCGGCAAATCATACATGAGCAAATAAAATAGTAGAACAATAAAAAAGTAATGTCGGCAAACTGAATAAAGCAAGTGGCCAATTGACATTTCCTTCGAATGGAATTTTATCGAGCCATTCTCTTGTCCTTTAGTTGGTCTTACATGGCTAGCAGTTTTTTAACAAGCACAGACAATACTGAGACATACGGCTGGCAAGGCAAGTCAATATGAAAAAAAATAAAGACTATGCGTCTACTTCTTGTCTCGAACTGCGTCCATAACATGGTCAATGTTTTCTTCACGACCTGACACTTGGCATAAATAAAACTTTCTATAATTAAAATTTTGTAAACGGTTCTTTGAAAGCTCTTCGCTGATATAACTATTTAGAATGAATGATATCTTTACATTTAATGTATTACAAAAAAAAATGATTTTTCTAATATTTACCTTACATAAACTTTATTCTTGCCATCAATCTACCCAATAAACTAAATTAATGACAATTTACACTTCAACGCAGTTCACATTTTTTCCACAATTCAACTTAATTGACGCGTCGCAAAACCCCTATGTCATACATCGTTAAAAGCACGTAACAGTATCCAGTTTGAATTGCGTAAAGACCGACGTAGCCAGTTGATAAAGACAAAAAATGTCCGAATACGAATACATATCGGTATAAACTCGATCAACTGGCAACGCTCACTTTTTGCACGCATATCCACTAACTTGGAGTTGGAAAACCGCCCTTCATTAATGATTAAATTCGTGTAAGAATAAAGTCTGATGCGATACTGATTCCAAAACCAAATATGAATTAAAAATTAGGATAGGAAGAAGACATTTGTGACCAATGTGTCGAGTATAGGAGATGCAAAAACCGAAGAATGTCTGATTTTGAATTCGAACAATCACAATTCATATATTCCAGTGGATTCTCGATATGTGTTGTTATAAAGAGTAATTATAGGAATAAATTATGAAGTTAAAGATAAAGAATATTCAAATATGGTAAATCACATCCAATTATGATGTTGAAAAGAATCGCCTCTAACCTGTCGTTGATTGAGCATTACATATTCATAAACAAACTTTCGAAACTCTCTTTATGAATATTAATTACTATCCATGAAGGTTGTAAACTGAACGAAGCTAATTGGCACCACCTAGCATGACTAGATTACTTTATCGTAGGAAACTGGAATAAAGGTACTGAGTGGACTGCAAAAAGCTACCGTGACTCGAAGTTGGTTTAATCTATCAGTCAGTGAATAATGTAGACACGCGTCGATCAGTCTAGTGAGCTAATTTCAGTGGAATCGGTGGAACGACATATTCGTAGAAAGGCGAATTTTAATGGTGTACATAAGCTGTCTACTGGAAAAGTAATGGGCACATTACAAGAGAATATTAATCCGCAGACACATTCATAAGTAGATCCAACATAAAAATTCCAAAAAGCCATATGTCAAGTGACTTTTAACTGAAATATTGGGTTTCAACAAAGAGACATAAAGAAAATGAGACGCAGTTTTTACAGTTAAAGCAAAGATGCTCGCATGTCACTTTAGTTAGTCAAATATTGGCCACTAAAGCTGACGACGAACTAACAGTGCATGTTAAGCACACAATCAATCCCAACATGCGGTAAGTAGGTGTAGAATATATATCTGCCGGTCCTATAAAGATCAAAGAAAATGATGATTATTTAATGTTAGATAACAAACAGCTAGCTATAATAATATTTGATATGGATAGGACTGATGTAACAGTCCAATTAGCACCATAAGCAGCGATTAAATTCAGGCGTCAGAATAAGTGCTAGCCAAAAGCTGCAATAAATAAAACAAGAAATAGTCGTTTTACAATAGAAATCACGTTAAACATGGAACGTGATTTGCGGGTAAAATGTGAATCTCCCACGTTCGAAGCTTCGCAATGACATTTGAAACTTGAAGACAAATGTCTTTACACAACAACCAAGTAGGAACACCACTATTTTCCCTTTTTAATTGCATGCTGTAACGCTTTTTCTTACACCTTAAAGTGTCATAGAATATTGAAAGCTACAACAAAATAACTTTTTGCAATATCAGACGCTGAAGCGGAAGAAGAAATTAAATATTATCATGATCAATCAAGGAAAATAATTAAGTACAAAGAGTTATTGTAATTAGAACCTGTTGAACTATAGCGTAACCCAAATCAATCAATCTGCCTAGCTTTTTCCCAACTATGTTGGGGTCGGCTTCCAGTCATAACCGGATGCAGCTGAATACCAGTATCTTACATGGAGCGACTGATTATCCTCCACAACCCAGTAACTGGGTTATACAATACCTACCCCTCGATAAGACTGGTTGTCAGACTCGGGCTTCTGACGAACCGTAAAGACTGTTAAAGATCCATGAATAACAGCCGGGACCACGGGCTTAACATGCTTTCCGAGGCACGGAGGAGTGACGAGTAAAGATGGTCACCCATCCAGGGACAACCCCGGCAAGCATAGCTACCTATTACCTACTTAGAAAATGGTAATACTACAACGATTGGCTGATTTTGCTTATCTCCAGATTCCTCAATTGAACATTAATAAGAATTTAGTGACTTCCAGAGTTAAAAAGAGGTAGACGAACAGATCTCTCATTAAATACAAATTCTCAGAAAATCGAATCCCGAAGCCAGTTAAAACCGTGGCAAATGATCGTCAGGTCTATAAAAGTTCAAGCTTCGACCAGTCAAGGTCCCGAGGATGCCGTTATCGGAACACCACCGTCACGAGACGAGCGGTGCTTTCTGCACTTCGGAATACTTCGGATGCACGCCCGACGAGTTTCCATTGTAAGGTCGGCACTTGATTTAGGATGTCGTCTGTGAAAGCACGGTAATTGCTTTCTCTTCGATTGTCAGGCCATGATGGCCGTTCGATTAAGCTTGCCTTTACATTGAAGGGAATATCATCGCAGTTACATAAAGGTCTATGGAACTATGCGAGAGTTCAATTTGCGCTCAGATGCCGTAGCGTGAACTTTGGCTGTTTAGTAAAAAGGTCCCACAAACAGAAGAGCAATAACCATCATTATCAGACTTTCTCCCAGAAAAGCCATACGATTGGTGTTGGAACACATTGCTTTTAAGTATTTATTGGCCAAAACTTACAACACTTGCCAACATTACACAAGGGCAACTACGTAACTTCAGTCCAAAAAATGAATTGACATCTGTACATTATTTATAGCACGTCAATGTTCGTGCATAAATGGAAACAGGTATTGGCAACGTCACGACCGGCATTTACTTATTATCAAGAACCTAGCTAAGGACTCCGTTGATTGTCTAGACTCTAACCAGTAGAGTGGCACTGCTGTTAAATAAATTGGGATCGCAATGATCGGATAGCCGAGTAATCGCGCACCGTATATGGTAGACGAAATTAAAAGCGTTTATGTAATTATAGAGGTAGATCAAACAAAAACTTGAAAGTTGACATATCATGGATGAAGGAACTGGTAGCAGCAAATGAGAGTACTACACTACTAGTAATTTTAAGTGTCGCTAACACTGCCAATTACATGGGAAAGGCTTAGGATGAGGAAGGTGAAAACATTGCTAAAGAAGCCGAAAACATTTTCAAAGTAATTGACGAAAAGAAAAATTAAGTCTATTGGCCCTTATCTTGTCTCAAAACGTGTAACAAACCAGAAAACGTCGTTATACTCGTTGTTTACCAAATATAAAAACATTTAAACTATCCCAAGCATCTCAAAAACTCCGTCCACCTAGTTGTTTTCGATTTTACTAGCCAAATAAAGCCAAAATAGATCGGATAGCCTTTCACGTACGTATACAGACGATAATGGCCAAAGATTAAGATCTTTTTCGAATGAAATCGTAAGTAATGGACAGACTGGTCGTTTCCATATCGGGCTGTGACGATTAGACACTGCCAGTTGTTCCGAACATTTTATTATAATATTATCTACGGTATGATATCATTTTCATTGGTTGTATAGCGTGTAAATGATTGTGGAAGAACAAATAGATGGGCGGAATTGGCTTTAGTAACAAGAAGTTATTGTTACTGAAGAATGTTGCACTGATCATGAACATAGTATAAACTATATCCTTCATTTCTATACTGTTGAAATAGACCTAAATAGTTTCGTGTTTTCTATCGCTCATTTTATTTATGTAAGCCTTTTCTTGTCCTATTAGAGTTTGCTTTAGTTAGCAAATCTGATTGAATGCAATATAATTTCGAAAATGTTGAACATTACAGACAAAAGCGGCGCTAACGCTTTTAGTTAATCGCCATCAAGGGAAAGTGAATTTAAGAGATTTAAATAGACAATGGTTTACTGTATTTTAAAGTGGTATAAATTCAACTACTTTATTATAACTTGAAAATGTTCAAGGATAAAGTTTGCAACGTTGTACAGAAATCAGTATGGCTGCATTAGCCAACTCGGTTTCTTTTCCACAAAAACTATCTAGTTTGTTGGGTAGCCAAAACCGTGAGGTCAGTTGGGCGTTTAACTTTTGGCCAGACACGACAAGATAATGTCACCGATTGCGAAAGTCACGCGCAAACACAACCACACAACCCGCGAGCAAAGCCGACCGAAATCTGGCGGATAACTCGATTCGTAACAATTACTCGATGGTGAAATTCGGAAACTCATTTTTTTTGCTACAATTTCGCTGTTACGCGGTTACGCTGCATTGGGGTCAGAGTGCGTACGAAACTGTGTCTGTAAGTTGTTATTGAAAGAGAAAAGGAACCTTGGTCCTTATACGAAGATTTGGTATTTTCGGAAGTAACACAATTGAGTTCGTTTTTATTTTAGGTCTGGTATTAAAACCTAGCTTCAGTACCTACACACTAAAAACGAGATCGCATCAATAATGATGGACTCACGGACAAGGAAGCGATGCTGCCCACGTAATGCTGCCATTCATACGCCTATGAATCGCATCTTTGAACAGTGCCCATACACCATATGGGTACCTACTTTTTACCACAGTCAATCACAATTTCTCGGTAGATTAACTCTGTATCAAGAAAGTTGATAGTAGTGTTCGATGTCACTGGAACTAATTAATGATCCGATAATGGCTTTGCTTTCGCCTTTACGCTTTCATAGTTCGGGCCATACAAAGTAACGTGTGGTTTGATTGTGGGATTAAATATTTTGGTAGGTGTTGAATTTGATCAAGCGTGAAATTACCATGACTTTAACTATTTGCATATATCATTGATTTTAATTAGAATATCAAACAAAGTAAATAATTATTTTTTTTGCTGAGAAGATGAGAACAATTTATCTAAACATTCAAAACGACGTTTCAATGGATTTTTGCACCGCAAAACCCCTATAATTATAATAAGTGAAACATAATTACAATCTCTATAAAACAAGGTCAATGTATTCGTAGCGTGTATTGATATTGCCAAAATGATGCGTTTGCGCCTACAAATGGCATATCAAGGTGAAATAAACCTTTAGCTAGATACATTTAATGACTATAATAACATAATTTAATATTGTAATAAAGACGTAATAAAAATAAAACTACTAGGTGTGTGATATTTAAGCAATCAAGCAACTAAGAAAAGAGGTCAGGTTAAATTATTCTGCTTGAGAACAATAGAGTAAATTAGATTGCTAAATTACTTTGGATTCGAATGAATAGGTAACTTTAAACTGCTTTGAATTGAGACGTCTTTACGAAATCTTCTGCTCCAGATCTTTAATTTAAATAAAAAGACAATAAAGCTAGATTGTATTTTTATTTAAATAAAAGATCTTTGCCCAGCAGTGGGATATTACAGGTTAACAGTAGAAATAAAGCTAGGGTTACGCGCTGGAGAAGTTTAAATTAGAAGAGTAACAACATCTGCTCAAATTGCCAACTGTAGAACCGCCGGAAGATTTAAGGGGAAAAGTTCAAATAACTTTTCCCCTTAAATCTTTCCATAAGGAAGCCAAGCAATAATGCTTCTTCTTCAGAATGCATTTTATAACTGCGAAGTTTCAATCAGTCGACAGCTTTCGGATTCAGCTGTCTGGGACTGCCGGAGAGATTGATGTGTGGATCATTAACAGCCTCAGTCGTCCGTGTACACTTCCCTCTGAAGTCCAAACAGCCAGTGCGTTGCCAGCCTTAGCTGTCTAACAAGAGAAAGATGTGCCGATAAATTGAATTTAAATTAATTCTAGAACATGTTTTATTTAAACTGTTCGGAGTAACATTTCCGACGAAAGCTACGAACAATATTTTTTTGAACGCATTATCATTGTTAAAACTACTCACAGCTTTGTTTCTATTAATTCTAACGAACTCCTTAAAGGCATTGCCATACAACGTGGCAATGCCGCCAGTCTCTTGGGCAGGTACATTATGAGATGAATTTTTCGACGCCATTTTTTTTGTTATTAGTTTTAGTTGACTTAATTTTATTCATTGTTATTTTTATTAATTAGGTATGTGCATATTTATTTATCATTTTAAGTCACAATAAACAACAAGTCCTTATGAGTCAAAGTGTATTTACAGTTGCGGCTTGAATTTCCTGAGATTTGATCTCTCGCTTCATTATTCTGAAATATAGGCTTAATAACTTTGAAAGCTCAAGAACAACATTCTCAAACAATATTTGCAGCAGTAGCAGTCTGCAAAACGCAAACATAAAGCGACAATTGGTCGCAACAATCGGTTATCTATTGCAGTTTTCATAGCCCTCGTTTCGCCCCGAGCCTATAAACCGATAGCTATAATTAGCACCCGAAACGTGGGTTTACGATATCGAGTATCTAATCGATACAAGAGATCCATTTTACAATTGTGAAAGAAACCTTACTGCAGGCAGTTTCAGACAGCCACCCGCTGCGCTAACTGCACCGAATAGGGCTGTTGCTCCGACAGAATTTCAAGAATGCGAAAAAAATTAAGCGAATGTTTGCACAGCCGTGAACGAAACGGCATGCCTAGTTAACGTTCCTAACAAGGAACTATTGTATTATAATAACCTGGAACTAAGTACCTGCCTTGTTAAGTTTATGGCTGATGTCTTGCTTCTCAGTACACCCATTATAACTAATGGATGTCAAAGATTTATTTAATGTTTATGTAAATTACTGCCTGTAAACGTTGCGTAATATACAAATGGAGCATGTTCATTAAAAATTGCAATGCGAAAATTAACGCGTCCAGGAAAGATTCTATCTTAGTAGTACCTAATAATTATTAAGAACAACCCTATAATCGGCACCTGTCTGCAAATTTTATTGCAGGCCTCTTCCTGCAACTTATAAATTGGTATTCGAATTGAAATGGGAAATAATGAAATGAGCAATCTGGTTCAACAGATTTTACGATGTCTTAATTAATAGTATTGCGATACCTGGTCCGTTTACAATTATTTACCAGGATACCGCCTTACCAGATACTGCCTGTATCTGGTTCTTAAGTTTTATAACTATTTATAAACTCGCCTTTAAGTGATCCCATTTAAGTTAACGATGTAATATCTAATTGGTCTCGTAAACATGGCAAGGAATGGGCCACCCGCTATCTTCTTGAAGGTGTCGTTAAGGGTAACTAGCGATTATTTTATGAGAATGGACATCAGTGTCCTCCTGTCTGCTACTAAATAACAACAAACTATTATCGTAAATCCTTAAATTAAATCTTGATGGTTTGGAGCCCCACTAGCGGTAGACTTTACAAGCTGCAATTTGATCCCGTGCAAGAGTTAACAGGGATTGAATCGCTTCGAGATCCCACGAAGTATCTGTATTAAGAATAAAGAAAATGAGAGAGTGAAAGGAAAAGAGAGAAAAGTACAAGAGTGAAACAACCCACTAGGAAAACAACGCAATGTAAATTTGTATGAACCACAAAGTATCAACGACCGCTGTTGTAACTATAACCTGCCTCAATATTACAGTCCTCGCAAAACGAAAACTAACCTCAGAAAACATAAACTTCTTAGACCAAATAACGTTCAAACGGGACTGCAAACCGCAAACAGTAAAATCAGCCGAACTTGTAATGACTCCAGTACAATAGCAGATAAAAACTATAAAGCCTCAACCAAGAGTGCTAAAACTAATGTATTATTATGAAATTCAACAAAAAAAAATTTGCTTACAGCTTATTTCGTAACTTTGCCTTTCGAAACCTATTAAGAAAATAATAGAAGGCTCATTGAGATGTATAGTTTATTCGAGTAATACTTTCGAAATTATTGACGATCAGCTATCGTGTAATATAAAAACTGATTTGTTTATGACTTGAACATTACGTACAGCCTGAAGAGTGCAATTTAGTAAGATAAATAAGTTATAAGATAATAAATTGACGACATTGTCCAATCTATCCTTCTACTCAACTATTGAAAAGGAAGAACAAGGAGGCATGCGAATAAGTAATAAGACAGAGATTTAATTCAAAGGTACAGAAGCCAATACTGCCGATAAGGTGAGTGAAGATAGTAGCCCAATCAACATAGAAAATATCAAAACTACAGAAGCATGTGAGAGATGAGGACGGCTTTATAGTGCCCCGTAATGAAGGTACGAATATTGGAATTAATTTTAGTGGCTACTTAATATAATACTTTATAGATGTGACTGGTTATCATAGCAATTCATATATCTTAACTCTCAATGCATTATCCAAGTATTTGAATAAGCATTCCAAGTAGTATCGAGAGTATTAAATTAGATTTATTACTGTCAAATGAAATCTCGCATATTTTACCTATATTAAACGCTTTTACTAGTAGTAATTTTTGTCGTATTAAATACTTCAGTAAATCAAGTTTCGATTGGTATCATACTATCAAACAAAAATAAACCTTCACTTCTGCATTTAGAGTACAAAATCGCTATGGCAATGATCACAAATGACCAGACAGTGCCTACCAAAGATACATCTTAGCAAAGAAACGCATACACATCACAGTTCCATGGCATTGTTCAAGAAGAGGCTATGGTAATAAGCCAAGAGTAGTACAATGGTACTAAATCAGTTGGTTTAGTATCGAGAACGATAGCCAAACATGGTAACTTGGGCGTTATAAATCATAATATGAAGACTGGAAGCGACTTGCGGAAATGAATATTCAATTAAACTAGCGCTTATGTAAAAATGACAGCTGTGATCCGCTTGTTGTGTAATATTCTTCGACGATGTCGCCACGACCATATAAGGACGTGCATTTGCTCAGAAAGTTTAGCAGATTTCTTGAGAATATCATAAATTCGAAACGCTAATATTTTTGCAATTGTATTTGGGTATATAGCTAAAGCGCTGGAAGCAGTAGGTTTCGAATGGGCATAAATAACTAAGTTTTGTACACCCGCTATAAAATGTCGGCGATCTCAGCTTAGTTAGTAGTAGTGCATTCTTTATAAAAAATCCTGAATCGTATGTTCCTTCTCCAAAACTGCTTTACGGTTTAAACAATATCAAATTCTCAAAGATCATTAATTTTACGGTAGTTATTTTAACTTCATGCATGTCTATAAATCCAGATTTAATGCTACATTCCTCTATTATTTACGACCACCTTCCTGTATCACTGAACAAGAAAAACAACTGGACTCGGTTCAACAAACTCGATAATTCAAATCTGTAAGAGCATCACAAAACATATGAAATCAACAATCACAATTCCACATAACCCGTGAGAATTAATTATAAACCGCAAATAAACTAGGAAATATACAATAAATTATCTATATTACTTAGCCCTAGTCCATTGTGCGTTTACCGATGCGGGCCGAACCACTGTCATGAGATAAACAGGCCTATAAAACATACAGATTGCTTGGGTAACATCGATAAATACGGGTCTAAGTGAAAAACGTTAGTTGACAATTTTAATAGACCATTCTGTAAGTTACCCGTTCCTCAGCAAGGATTTATATCTTTTCTTCTAATTGTTCCGGGAGATATTTACCAAGTTTCTTAAGGATTGCTTGGCTGGAAAATATGGAAACCATTTATTTTAAAACAGAAAAATATATTGCCTTGTTACGAACGTTAATCGTCGATTTAGTTGCAGTTGCACGGATTGCGTTTGTTTTATTTAAATTCTTGGACTAAGTATTAGCTGTTTTGAAGTAATTACTAAGCGTCGGATAACAGTATGAGTACTTAGGACATAAATCGTGCGATAAATATGCAAGTTAAAACTTAATGCTTTAATCGAATGCATGGGCGTAGCTTGGAATACACAAAACGGTTAACAGTACCTATCGTCTAAACTGCAAGCGAAAACAAATGTTTAGAAATAATTGGACATAACTTTAGTAAAAACGGCATTACAAAATGCTGTTTGTATCAGGATATGGGGAATGAATACTGTTGCAAGATCCGTAGCCATGTTTACGAAAATGCTTATCCATCCTTATCCTATACCTACCTTATATACCATGGATTTACTTACAGTAGCGAAATTCTTGTTCAATTGCCACTTAGAGGTATTTCCAGATACAAAGCTATAGGCAGAACATTTTCTATGATTATCCCTGATCAAAACGGTTCTTCTACCATCATTCATTGACTCCCAGTCCAGCCTAACACGCATACATTCATCACAGTTCCCAGGTAAGCAGGCAGACCACCTGCCTATCGACTTAGCATAACGAAGTGCAATTTATAGAACGGCATTACTAACTACGTAGGCGGCGTTTAGTTCACTACAAGTTGACTATAAGTTCACTATAAGTTGACTATAAAGACTATTCTGGACCAGACGCGGACGTATCGTTTTATTGCAAGTTGCTCTTGACGTACTGTTATGGTATGAAGTGGCTGATTTTTACTATGTTTTCATTTGAACTAATTATTGTGGGTTTTATGGTGTTGAGCTAGAACTTGTTAAACAACAGTTTTATATGTTTTCTTGTGCATATCTATTATCTAGAGTATAGCTAGGTATCAGAATGTATCTCTCCGAAAGGGACTCCGAATCGGGGTTCATCTAAGAAATTGAATGTAAAAATTGTCTCTGTGATACTTAAAAAGTCGTATTTTCTGTGGACCACGGACAACTACAGGAAATTGCCAAGTTCAATTGACAAGAGCTGACGTTACTTTTAAGAAGATATAGGTAACAGTCAAATCTCTAACAGTACTCTGTTTTCCATACAATTTACAACGACAACCGTGAACACAAAAAGAAAATATCGTTTGAAAGAACAAGACTTCCTACGTATAAATAAACTATTATGTGTGCACCCACTGTCTTTTTCCCGGGAATTGAAAATATGTTGTATGTACTAGCTTTAGCCCGCGACTTCGCCCGCACGGAACCGGGAACCAGGACCCCACGGAAACGTACTACCGGGATAAAAAGTATTCTTTGTCCTAGCCCAGGTCATGTTCAACACATGTGCCAAATTTCATCCAAATGCGTTCAGCCGTTTTAACGTGAAACCGTAACAAACAGACTAATATTCGTATTTATTATGTTAACTAGCTGCGCCCTGCGGTTTCACCCGCTTAAGTATAGATCCCATGGGAATATCGTGATAAAAAGTCTCCTATCTCCTAAACCAGGTCATGATCTACCCATGTGCATGATTTTATCCAAATCCGTTCAGCCGTTTTAGCGTGACAGAGTAAAAAACAAACAAATAAACTCATAGGTTAGGAAGTTAGGATATAAAGTTAGGATTAGGATAGTCGCGAAGAAATAGAAGTCCCCTGTATATTATTTTAAGTCATGATTCATTTTGATGTAATCGACATCCGTAGCAGATACACTGGTTACCTTGTACTAGAGGATTTATTACTAGGATGATATTGTTAGATAAGATTTAGTGCGAATCTAGATTAAGTTTGATGTATTGGAAGAGGTGAGCTTTTGGTTTGATTTAGCTTCAGTATGGATTTACATAGACATCTTACTGTGTATGTATCATCCATGAGAAAGAAACTCTGTCTAATAATGTTTTACGCCTTAGCGGTCGATAAAATTTCGCACACGGATAGATACCATGACCGGGGTTAGTACACAGGATACTTTTTATCACGATATTCTCACAGGATCGAGACTTAAGCGGGTGAAACCGCAGGGCGCATCTAGTACACTGTATACTTATTATCCCGGTAGTACTATCCAGTGAAATAATTTCCGCCCTACTCCTGGGTGAAAGCTAGTATTCTATAGTAAACAGGGAGTATGCTAAAAGATGTTCCCAATTTAACCCCAAACAGTTTTAGGTTAGTCTACAGTTGAGTCTTGTCTACGTTCAAAAGTTATCAGCTCACAATAATTAGTATGCATAAAGTATCAAAGCATTGCAATCTTGTTATTCAGCTTCTTCACATCCGCTTAGGTGTTAACAATGCCTTTTAGCGTACCAATTTATTCTAGTTGTTAAACACCGCAAAAAACAGCCTATTACGATAGCGCCATTCAAATTGCAATTCAACTTTCTATACCAAAAGAATCAATTACGCTTATCACACATCTAATTTTATCATTCAATACAGTTACAAACAAAATGTTCTAAGTATGCTGTTATCTCTCAACCACATAAAAGGAGAGGAACATTTCAGATCGCAAATTGATTCATTAGATATTTGATTAACCCCGTACTGCGATTGTCCTGGATGATATGCTAAGTTGAACTCGATATTGTTGGTTATAGGACAGAATTGGTACAGAATGTCCACTTCTGCACTTGTAATAAGCAACTCGGGATTGTATCTCGATGTCGGCAATTACACAAGTTGTAAAATTATCGGGAACAATCTTTGGGAAGTAAGGGGCAACTAAACATCATTGCATAGAACATCAATGTCTTCTGCAAGCCATGAATGCAATGGTGTGTAACTACAAATTGGACACGAAAGTTGGTCTCGAATCGAGAACAAGCATAGTGACGAACCTGATATTTCCACAGTGGAAAGTTCAGACAGTTCAGAGGCTGATGGCAGACCAATTCAGACCAAAATAAATCAAGCAGGACACAATCGCAGCTAAAGGAAAACGCATCACGCGCCAAAGGGTGCGACAGCACAGGCAAGCCTGATTTTTAAACTTGATTTTTACTGTTAGTCTAGTCACCAAACAGTTAACAAAGTTAACCAACGAAAAAAAGGACCACGCATAACTTTTACAGCGTATAGTATTTGACGTTTTTTTTTTATTGGATAGGGGTAGATTCAAAATAGACTAAATTTATTTTATTTTTTGCAATTTCTCCTTTTCAAAATTAATAAAAACAGTTCTCTGGCTTCATTCCCGTTCGTTTCATAAGTTGGCCTTCTGTCCTGTGTCCTTATTTCGCGTTTAAAGTTACGATATCGCAGTAGGGATAAGGCGTGCATTTACATGTACAATGTCTACCGCATAGTACGTTAGAACGGTTTGTTCTTCGTGGCTCCAATACCTTTCCGATACCAGTTCAAAGTGTAGCTTGGAATGTACATTCTTCGGTGCGTAGTACGGTTAGATTTGTTCCTTTTCTTTTTTTATTTGAACAGCTGTTAGATAGTGTATTCTTTTTGCGGGATCTTCATGAAGAAGTAATTATGTCGATTTTTTTTTTCATAAAGCTAAGGCCTGATAAAGATCAACTGTTTTTGAAGTATTTATCATTGGAGGTTTAAGGCTTGTACAAACTGGCGCGATATCGCGGGCGCGATAAGGGTAGCGCTGCCTGTTGCGCCCGCGATTTCGCGCCAATGAGCACGAGCCGTTAAAAGTTAAGTTACATGAAATTAATTTTGTTATAAATAAAAAAAAAATACTTAATACTTGTTTTTTGATGCATTGTAAATTATGTATATTATGCTGTAAATAAAGTTCACATTGCCATAAAAAAACTAGATAAATACCTACTAACACAACTATCGTGATAAATTTTTCACACGCAAAGTTACCTACTTACATAAACCCAGAATAAGGAATTATTGTTCCGCATTACCATCTACCAGCCCTATACAAAATCGTCTATAAGCAGTATATAGCCGACACATCGGCACATAGGCCTGAGAGCAAAGATGGTCGGCGACCCACTTACATTTTACGAGTCAAGCCTTTGATTTGATGGTGCATTCGTGAAAATCTCGTCTGCCTTATGCAAAATTAAGCTTAGAATACCTAGATCCTAGTAGGTATCTTTTTATATCACGGGGAATTTCATACAGAGTATTTTTACATAATTTTAATTAGATAATATGTCAAGACAAGCAATGACTTCCTAGGCCTGAGATCGTTGTAATGCTTTCCAACGGAGAAGGTTCAGATATTCTCACCCTTCCCTACAAAATAATATGATTTGGATCTACCTTTGTGTCTCGCCGAGATCCGATCCTAGTAAAAGTTAAGTACAAAAACACATTATCTGTAACCAGCCTCAAATGTGATCAAGTCTATAAACCCTGACATAAAACGTGTTTCATGTTACATTTTATAAACCTAATAGATTTTATATACATACGACATATTATGTTTAAAATGACGACTTAAAGTAAGCGTCTCTTAACATAAAAGGTAAATGTATACTTTACCTGTACAATATGCAGAATACACAAGGTCTTATATAAAGCAATATTTAAAAAAATACTCCCCTCAAAAATCCCCTTACTTTTCAAATCTATTAGGTGAGTTTTCCTTTATACGAGAAAATAACCTTAAAGTAACATTGGTTTGGACTAAACCGATTAGTGGGCAAATGATAATTCGAATAATAAAATAAAACAATTGAAGTTGACTTTTTGGATTTGTTCATAGTGAAAATAATGACATAATAATAACAGAGTCAGAATAAAAATAAACTATGCAATTGTTTTCCACAGATTTCACGGTGTAGTAATCGACATGTAATTGATTCAATTTGCAAACAAAAAAACAATGATGCCGGTTCCGTTTTTATTTACATAATGAAATCCAAATAAATGATTAGTATTCTTGTCTAGCGTCGAATCGCAACTCGAAAACTGCAACGTAACCAATCGATTGTAATCGATAGAATCTGACTCGATTTGAAATTGAATTTAATCGACTTTTTTCCTCCATACAATATCTAGTGCAATAACTTTTTCGACTGTTGAGGTTGAGACACAATTGAATTGTTAATTTTGTAATGGCGTTTCGATAGACCTATGCAATTATAGAGATGTATAAATACGGTGTTAGAAGTGGGTCAGACAATGTTATTTGTTGCTTAGAATATTGACAATGTATGTACAGTGTACATTGTGTGTATAAGAAACTAGCACTGTGTAAGTGTGTAAGTATACAACATTAGTTTTTGTTTATACTAATCCCGAAAAGGGGTCATTGTATTCATCATTTTGAACAACTTTTTCTATGGGACCAACCTTGAAATCGCGTAAAAAAAATCAGCTGTTCCATACATTTCTGTTCACTTAAATCGACAAAATGTATGGAACAGCTGATTTTTTTTTCGCGATTACCCCTTTTCGGGTTTAGTATAAACAAAAACTAATGTAGTATAAGCAATGGTGGCCCGTTGGGATCGGCCGGCCCCGACTTACGAGTTGTCGTGAGTTCGAACCTAGGCATGCAATTTACGATGTGTAATTAATTTTGATCACCACTGCTCTCAAAACGATGAAGGCTCCTTCTTTGTTAGAACCAAAAATTCGAAGACATGTGACATCCACCAACCCGCACTTGGCCCGCGTAGTGGACTCTGGCCCACTCCCTCTGACAGAGAGAAGATCTGTGGCCCAGTATTGGGAACATTATAGACTAATTATGTAGCTACTCTGTAAGTAAGGTTGTCAAATGACTTAAGGCCCGATCACACGTACTACAACCACACCCAACAACACGTGGACGGGCGCTAATTTGTACATGGACCACGCAAAACGTAACCACATCGCAACTAGTAGCGACAACGCAACTGCACGAAATTGCAGCGACACTTAACCACTGCTTGCCCACATTTTGTCGCTGCGATGTGGTGGTGGTACGTCTGAACGGGCATTTAAACCGGACATCTTTGTATTTGACGCTAGCACATTAACCCGTATAGGTAATAATGAACATGGAGAGGTACTAAATTGATATCTCAGATAGCTGAGAATTTCTGCAGACAAACTGTAACGCGAATATTTCACACTTGAGCGCAAGAATGTTCTGCACACTTTAAAGTCAGAGGGTGTTCAACCTTTTTGTTTTGACCATAACGATTTAAAAGATCAAGCAGTCTTATTTGAGATAGTCATACATTTCAAACCTGTACTAATGGCCTTTTATAAAAGCCGAAGTATTGAATACCCTCCTGGCTTACACAAAATACCAGCACACAGCTTGTATTGTGGACCACCTGACCACGTCGCCGGTAATCACAATGATTAATTCAAACAATTTTCAATCTGGCAGACCGTCGAACAAATTGCCCTCGCCCACATAATAAAATTCCTTTGGTACGGAACCATCGTGACGTCTATAAATGTAACGGTGTAAATGTTACCGTGAAACCGAGAAGATGGTGAATCTTAGAAATTCTAGTAAAACACTGAGATTTACTCAATAATAAAAGTTATTTTATAAAAGAGTCGAGTTATACAGGTAGAGGAAAATTGAAAAACTTTTTTTTATTTTATGCCAAAATATTGCTTGGGAAACCGAAACTATAAAAAAAATCTTAATCGTAGCTAGAACACCCAAAGTATCATAAAAAAATAGTATTAAAATGTATATGTACGTAGATATTTGACTATAGCTACTTCTAATACTATCATGGAATATAAATTATATTAAGTATTCTATTCCGAGAAAGCGATGTTGTGCGCAAAACTCTTAAAAACATTAATCTTTCGAAACTAACTTTAAAGATAAACACCGAACAGCATTATTTTAGCACCATTCAAGCTTTTACAGTAACATAATAATTCCAGCCAATTTTAGCGTATCCGCCCACAACTGAAAAGTCGACAAACATTGTTATTCGAGTAATAAAGAGTCCGTGCATTACACCGACGCGTAACATCGGAAACCCATTATAGCAGTGACGATTTATTAACCAAAAGGTGTAACCGCCACTGTTACACAACCTATGCATTCGATACTCTATATTATTTTCCATAATTCGGACATAAAGTAAAATCAATGACTTCATTCTGTATAATAATGTCAATTGAATTACCTGTAATTTATTTAGAGACTTCAAAGTGATATTTAGATACCGTTAACGATATAGAACTTGGGTTTTATTGGTCATCAATTAAAATTGAGATGGATAAGACTGGGTTCTCTTCCTAGCAACTGAAAGTAGTTGATATTATAGACTTTTGCATAATAGTGAAGATCACAGAATACAAACAAATAGGTAGAAATCTGTTTGGGATACTTTCTATGAATTCTGTGAAAACGTGTGTAAATTCTAATGTACCATTTGACCGTTAGCAAATGGGCTTCTCGTCTCCCCTTTGACCACATTAAAGATCTTAGGGGGATAACGCCATTACCCACTAAAAACTGTGGTACGGTGAAACAGGCAAATGCTGATTTTACAAATCCAGTTGTTTATAAATAAATGAATAATATTTTGATTACATAAAGTCTAAATGAGGCGCAAGCAAGCAGAAGGAGCGATAGCCAATCTTTCGATTTACAGTTGAATGAAAACCTGTTCAATGATAAATGGGGAAATAGATAAGCATATGTATACGAAATATTCCCTTAATTGACCAACAAAGTGCAGTTTACCACACATTGAAAGTTAACCAGTAAATAAATCAACGCAATTGAAGTCGACAGCGAAAGCCGTTTTACAAATGATCTCCTTTTTTGACTGCTGATATTTGTGCTTGGAAACGAAAGTAAATAGATGTATAGAGAGGATTGGTAGAAAGTAAAACCGACTTGTGTGGTCCCAGACTAGAACGGGATCCAGTCTTTTTTCATGGGACTCAGGCTTGATTAATGGGATGGGCAACATATATGCATGTAATGCACCACCCTATAACCTAAGTGTCAGTATCAGAGATTCACACCGCAATTCCAAATAAGCCAAACGAGCATAGTAAATTAACAGTCTATACACCCAAATTAAAACAGTGTTGCGGTCTCTAGCGGATTTGTGGTCAATAAATTAAAGGGCGAAATTAATAATGCGTTCTTCGGTGAAAAATAATATCTGGGAAATAGATGTACTGGTGTGATCGCATTAAAGACGTATTTAAATAACAGATTCACTGTTAACATCACCTCGTAATCTACACTCACATAGAAAAGGTCATAAACATACATGAACACGGTGACGTCACAATCCACAACATTCGCGCCCGTGTCACTGTCGGTTGCCGTTGAAACTATCGCTATGACTATCCTGGCAATACCGTAATACTAGGGCGCCGTCAGTAGCGAAACGTGAGCGATAATTTAACGATAGTCCCCCTCGAACGGTACCAGACAATCGAGAACGTTTACGTATCGCTTATCGAGAATCGCCACGATTGGAATTTAGGGTCGGTATATCGGCGATTGGCGATTGCACCGCAATCTATGCAGCTCTTCGATTTGATAGAGATATTTACTTTGTCGATTAGCAATCGGTTAGAGATGACAATACTGGAATAGGGACTAATTAGTCTATGAAAAAATTTGCAATACTAGCAGAATACGACGTATTTTGTATTGATAACGATACAGAAATTGTTATAATAACAAAACAAATCCATGTTGACAATTGAGAATGTGGATATGAATATATTACGAATTTAGGGTCGGTATATCGGCGATTAGCGACTGCACAGCAATCTATGCAGCGCATCTAGTTGAAAGAGATATTTATTTTGTCGAGTAGAAATCGTTTAGAGATGACCCCGCTGGAATAGTGAATGATTCATCTATGAGAAAATTATAATACGATACTGGCAGAAGATGTATCCGTGATGATACAGATTTGTTTACAATACAAAATATTAATGTTGACAATAATTAACAACGGACATTTTTCTCAAACAATCAACAAATAATGACGAATACTCCGTATGACGACTCAATATAAAACAATGAATGCCCTATAATAACTTTTTAAACACGAAGAAGAACGGTAAACAACATTAATTCAAAGCGCGTCTCAATATTTCCATCATAATAAAGTTTACGAAAGAAAACCCATTGATAATTCACAAGGTGGAAGATGAAACACGTGTAGCCGTGTAAGGTACCAAAAACGGCGCTGGCGCAAGTAGCGGTGAAGTTTGTGCCGCGACGAGAACAGGTTGTGCCAAATTTGGGACAGAGCATAACCAGTTCGAAGACATCAATTATTATAATTTGAGGAACTTACATGTAACGGTTGTGAATCATATTCTTGCAACTGCAGTTTAACAAACTCTAGGTATATGCGACATGATACAAGAGAGATCTCCAAAAAAATCATTCAATTTATTGCTTTTGGTAGATCTAATCATATTTTATATTAACAACTTAGAGTCAGAGATAGTAAAATAGTAAGAAGTCGCCGCATTGTAAGTAGGAAGAAAAAAAAAATTGCCGCTTCTCTCCCTCCGCAAATCGTAGGAGTTAAGTGGGTTATTATAGTTGTCTCTAGAGATCGTTATCGTTGTTTATAATTGTATTATCTAGAAAGTCTACAGGCGATGATTTGTGCTACTCCTTACCTAATCGGAAATCGAATTATCATACCAATGAACATCTGTAAGAACTTACACGAAAATCATTACATGAGTGATTACGATCCATTCGTAGATTTGATGTAAGCGAGCAACCGTCTCATGAATTAGCATCATTACAGCATCTCTGCTTTACAGTTTACATTCAGAATCAGAATTAACTTCAAATTAACCAGTCCAGTGAAAGTTTATTAAATACATGTCCAATCGCTTCGTAGATTATGCAATTATCAGCATCGTAGACGCAAATTTTATGCACAGTATGGTCCAGAACTTGCGCAATGACACCCACTTTAATTGCTGACATTAATCTCGATTTTCACGTCAATTGAGAAGCTAGCTTATAATTATCTGCCTACAAATAAAATAAACGACAGCGATAACTTTTATTTGCGAAGCAATTCTTTGCATTTTGAAGGAATATCATTAATTTTCGGAAGTGGGAGTCGCAGTTGCGACAGTATGGAGAAAGTGGAAGTTAAGATTAATTGTTTTGGTAAATATTATGACAAAATAAATGTATGAGACACTCCATTCGGATATGTTATCTTTCTCCATGCGACAAGTTGACAAGCTTCGATTCATAATGAAGTTAGTACTCGCAAGCAATATATACACTCTTTTGCAAAAAAAACGGGCACCTAAGGAAAGGACATCATTCAATTCGTACCCAAAAATAAAAGTGCCGGCCAGAAAAAAAAATTGCTGTTTTCTTATGGGAAATAACATCCTGAACATTTTTTTATACTACAATGAACGTCTACAATTAACCCCCTGGCTGCTATTTCAGTTTGAAAGTACCAAAAAAATCATAATTTTGCCGACAATGTTTTGAACATTCGTAGACGCAAACAGCTAGTGTTCAAAGTAGAAATGGACAATATGCGTTAGGTCTACTAAGGTATGATATAATCATCATTCAGGTTTAGAGCATTTTGTACCCAAAAATTAAAGTGCCGGCCAGAAGAAAAAAACACGGTTTTCTTATGGGAAATAACACCCTCAACATTTTTTACTATTACAACGAGAGAATACAATTAACCCTTCCGCCGCTATTTAAGTTTAAAAATACTAAAAAACATACTTCGACTAAAATATTTTAGAGCATTACATTTTAATTTATCGTGACCAGTGTGCCTTGCCAGTAATGACCTATGGCACTGAAACGTGGTCGCCCACAATAGGCCTCATTTGAAGACTCAATGTTACACAAAGGGTAATAGTGAGGTTCTGGAGTGGTGACCGCGTACCGGAAGACGTAGCGTTGGAAAAGGCCTATTAAGGTGGTGGTGGATCGTTGACCTGGAGAAGGCCGGAGGAATCCGCTGGATGGGAGAAGTACAGAACCGGTTGAAGTAGGGATGCTTGGAGGACGTGGACGTTTTTCGGCTGAAATGATGTATTGTAACCATTTATTGTATTGTGTTTGCAAATAAATCAACGCGCCGCGCTGCGGCGCATCTCGCGCCTGTATGGGGCACTTTTACGAAAGGTTAGGTTCGCTCAGGTTAGGTTAGGTTTTCTCGGAAATGTGTCACTTACAGGGGACGCGGCGGCGAGGACCGGCGCGAAATGTCGTGCGGTGTTCCACAGGGTTCGTTCCTGGGCCCGCTCCTGTGGGACATCGGTTACGACTAGGTGTTGGGTTGCTGGCGAGCTTAGTATGATAGCTCCCTAGCACAAACAGAAATACGTCCTCCTCTGAAAAATGTGGAAACCCTATGAATTAAGGAAGATTTCCTTCCATGGCTACAAAAGGCACTCTCTGCCTGTTAACGTTTCTCGTATGGACGTTATCGTGCAAAAGCTGGGAGGTATTCTTTCTAGAATGAATTATGGTAACAATTTCAGGAGCGAGTCTGTTGTCAACATCGACACGATAAACGGCGTTTATTATGGCCGCTGCGATTTTAGAATGATAAAACATGTGATGTAGTGCACGGTTAAAATATGTTTGTCACAACAGCCTAAACCTTCACCGCCTCAACAACCCACCTAAATATCGTGATCAATCAAGACTTATTTGCCTGGTCTGTTGTAAGCTGACTAGCGTTCCGGTAAGTAGGTTGAATGCGGACTTCATAGCCACACGATTCGATATCATTCATGCTATCGGTAAAGCCCATAACTACTATGAAAACGTCCCCACTGTTCAATAACCAATGCAATGGATTTTGTTCATTCATCAATGATTGCATAATTGTCGCATCAGAGGTTGTAGCACGCAAAGGATTCACAAGGAAAAAAAGACATACGTATAGGTAGCTAGGTTAAGAAGTTGTTAATAAAAATAAGTTGTACATTTACGTTCACTATTAAGTTGAACATTCCTATTGTCACTGATATTTCTCGAGACGTTCTTGGTGAGGCGTTCTCATTAATGTTGTGGTTATGTGTCAGTTCGAGAGTCTAGTTTTTTTATCATATCATTATTTTTTTATGATTAAGATATGGTTATGTATAAGAACAATGGTTTTTGTTAAAAAATAAACACATATTTGCCGAAAATCTTTTTTTATCACAAAAAAATCCTATCGACTTTGCAATTGAAAAAGATAGCAAATCTTTTCTGTCTTTTCTTTTTTTTTTAACATATTTAATGACATGTGTCTTAAGACTGTTGGAGGACGTCCCCACCCTCCAACAAGTTTAGAACCAGTGTCATTTGAAATGTCTGATACTTTTTCGAAGATCAATTGAACACTGTTAGGTTAGGTTAGCCTAACCTAACTAGCTGTTTTCTTTTAATCTTTTGTACAATAACCCAATCACAAGAATACGCAAATGCTGTTCATCACTAAGGAGGTCCATGTGTCCTTCAAAATCTAAGATCAGTTGAACACTGTTAGGTTTGGTTAGGTTAGCCTAACCTAACTAGCTGTTTTCTGTTAATCTTTTGTACAATTACCTAATCACAAGATTATGCAAATGCTTTTCATCATTGAGAAGTTCAATGTGACCTTCAAAATCTAAGATCAGTTTATCAGTGTTAGGTTAGATTATGTTAGGTTAGGTTTGGTTTAGATAGGCAAGGTTATGTTAGGTTAGGTTCGCCTAGCCGAAATGCGTTTTGTTATTACAAAAAACGATGTTATTTTCAATTAAAACTCGGTATTTTTTCAAACGTTATATCTAAAACATTTAAAATAATTTTATGATTTTTGGTACTTTCAAATTCAAATAGCAGCCAGGGGGTTAAGTGTAGACTTTTATTGTAGTATTAAAAAATGTTCAAAATGTTATTTCCCATATGAAAACAGCTTTTTTTTTTTCTGGCCGGCACTTTGATTTTTGGGTACAAAATGTTCGAAGCCTGAATGATGTCCTTTACGTTCTAAGGTCGATTTTAGTTAATTAAATGAAATTTATTTTTTTGACGTAGTCTGTATGACTTATAATCGTGTAAATTAATGCACGTGAAGTGAATTCGAGCAATTAAAAGAAAAAAAAACGATGGATTCTTTAAAATCGATGTACACGCCCAAACAATAAGAAGTGGTCGGCAATAAAGACAAGTTTTTTTTTTAGTTTTTTTAATTAAATAAAGTTACAAATGTAAAAACTTAATAACGAGTGTGACCTCCTCTTGCCAAAATCACAGCTTGAATCCTTCTGGGCATGCTTTCCACGATGTTTTTAATAACGTTTTGAGGAATACGTTCCCAATCTTCTGCAATGACTCTTTTTAGCTCCCTGATGTTTTGTGGAGCAGGTTGCACTGAGCTTACCCGTCTCTTTAGAACATCCCACACATGCTCAATTGGATTGAGGTCAGGACTTCGAGCTGGCCAGTCTAAACGACGGATCCCAACTTCTTGCATGTACGCTTCCACGTCGCCAGAACGGTGCGGGCGAGCATTATCGTCCATAAAAATGGAATCTTCCCCAAGTGCAGTCAATGTGGGTTGTGCATATGGAATTAGGACTTCCATTATGTACCGGTGTGCATTTAATGTTCCATTTTCTATGAAAACTAACTCCGTACGCTCCGTCGAATTAATTGCTGCCCAAAACATAACGGAGCCTCCGCCATAAGGAGTGATTTCTTCGAAACACACTTCCGCATAGCGTTCCCGTGGTCTTCGCAGCACTCGCCGGCGTCGGTCCTCTCCACACAAAGAGATTCTAGCTTCATCAGAAAACAATACTTTATTCCAGTCCTCCAGAGTCCATGAAGCACAGTTCCGAGCAAACTGAAGTCGAGCAACACGGTGCTCACGGAGTAATTTAGGGCCCCGAGCTGGGCGGTAACTCTTGATATTGGCAGCCAAAAGCCTCCTCCTGACCGTCCACAAGCTAACTTCTACTCCTCTTACTTCTTCAAGGCTCTTCTTCAGGTCCACACTTGACGCCTTACGATTACGTAACGCCTGACTCACCAAAAAGAGGTCATCTCTTGGTTCTGTGCATCGTTTTCTTCCCGAACCGGGTCTTCTTTTGACCGAACCAGTCTCTTGATACCGTTGCCAAGTCCTCTGGACAGTTGAACGACTCACATTTAGCCGCTGAGACACGTAAGTTTGCGAACAACCTTCTTCAAGTAGGGCTATAATTTTACCGGCCCTTATCGCTTTATCACTCATATCAAAAAGTGGTATTTAATGTAAAAAGAAAGATTAAATTGTTTAATTTGCTGAAAATATCCAAAAAGTTTTAAAATATCGTAATCAGTTAAAAATCGTTTCAGCGTTTCGCGCCTGTAGTAAAGCAATTTTAGAATAATCCACAATAATCATTATTTTTCTTTTAATAATTTCAAATTTTAAATTTGGAACGTAAAGAATCATGCCAGGATGCTTAAAAAAACATGCCAATACATTGTCAAATTAACAAAACCTATTTCTTGTTCTTCTTCATTGAAGTAGAGAAAAAAATCTAAAGTGCCCGTTTTTTTTGCAAAAGAGTTTATTTGTTGAGCCAGGTAATCAGTTTATCAAGTCCGTATACCAGGATATATGCCAAAAAGCAAAACATAGAAGACCTATGCAGTTATTTGTATATCAACAATTATTTATTATACGTGATCAGACTAAGTAGCTATAGTCATTGAATTTTAATACATAACTGTTAAAGCTGATTTCGAAAAAGCTATCAAGCTGACTCAATTAAAAACAGGTAGACAAGCCCGCAAAACTGTAACGGTCGAAGAACATCGTGGTAACGGTAGTAACATTCGACCATTTTTATAGCAATCTGTAAATATTAAAGAATTGCTTAATTCAAGAAGATGCTATCCAGGCTTTGACGGAGTAAGCACTAACGACTAATATGAAACTTGTTCAAACACATGTAAAGACGAGAAAGACAAACATTGACAGACCACATACTGACAATTTAAAATGACCGTATAATAACACCATTAGTTCACGATGATAATGATTCACCATCTTTAACAGGCGTAATAGACTGTTTAGAAATTCAAATTCTGTCAGAAAAACGGTAATGTTAAAGGCATTTGTTGACAACGAAAACATTTTCATGCTAATTTAGAAATCGATAAATATATTTTCGCTATCCTACACGAATTGTTTAAGTCTACAATTACGACGATGGACCACCTTCTCATAGCTGTTCATTTCACAGTGACATCATTCTAATCGATGCGATGGTATCTTTAAAACGGTACCAATAAACTTTATATCGATACTGCTGGAAAATGGCACACCTCACAAGGGAAAATGGCAAGTTACAGATACATATTCATTAGAATCTTAATAGGAAGGCAAATAAGGGAAATCTTATGAATGTCTGGGAAACAAACACAGATGGATAAGAGGATAAAGAGACCGTTACAACAGAACCAAAGATTTAAATGAGACGAAAGATACGTTTGTGAATTACAAAACGGACATATTCGCTGACATACAATATAGCGCATATGTACACGGTAAATACATTACATTAGAATATTGTAATGAACCCTGGGAATGAGAATTGTAAGACAAACCGCATTTTGATGCTTAGTTAATAAATCTTCATCAATGTAAGTTTAAACTAACAATGCATTTTACGCTGAAAAAGTGCCATTTGTAATAAGTAATCTAATTTTAGTCTAGATTCAGTGCACTCGTTTCTAAATTTAAACCCTGACCTTGAAACCAGACAAACGTAAAGGCTTCTGACACAATCGATAATTGATAATTGCAATACGCAACAAAAGAACAAGGATAAAATAAACTGACTTTAAAAGAGTTTAGAAATTGTTCTACAACCACATGTTTTGCTACTTTACTTCTATTGTTGATGTTCTTTATTATTTTCACCAAATATTTTTTTACTTGTTCATTTTTCAAACAAGTTCAATACATTCTTTGGAATTCAATTATGGATTGCAATCGATAGTGTTACAGTTACGAGAATAGTTATTTTATTGGTTAGCACGATCAATTTTCGCGGTACAATTTATCTTTCCAATTATAAGTCCCTTTGCTCCTTGGGCCAATCAGGTATCTGTTTCAGAAGCATTATCACTTCGAAACGAGGGCGCCAGCTCTGTACCGTTATGGCGAGAACTTGAAGGAGAAACACACGGATACGTAATGTCGGCGTTAACGGTTAGAGTTTACTTAGAAGCGCATAATGAGTGCTTCCGTATTTAATATTGATGTGGGTGTTCAAATAAATGAAGGAAGTTGAGGCTGATGTGTACAAGAGTGACTTTTGACGGATGGTTATACATATACAACTAGTGGAGCTATTGGTAGAAGTGCATAAAATGTTTCATTAGATTGCCCACGTGGGTCGGTTTATTTGAACAAAATACAATAAATTTTAGTTTATGTACTTACTAAAATGTAAGCAGAAACCGTTTAGATATAGATTATTCATTTATATTTGATTCAATTTATTTCCTTGAAACGATATAAATGGCAATCACTGCGCGCACACATAAAGCTACATAGGTCACTAATACTGCAACCTTATTACCTTTGAATTTATCGTTAACGCGCATAAATTCGATCCATATATTTCGAAAGTCGAGAGTTTGAAAAGCCCGTACCGCCATTGTAAAGACCTTATTAGCTTTAAAGGTCCGTGTTCCTGTGAAAGATTTACTTAATGTGATTTCGGAGTAGCGTGCAGAAGTACGTGTGGTCTACTGCCATTTGGTATTCAATGAGCCGATTTAGAAGGCGAGCGAAATTAAGAGCTGGAGATAATGTACCGGTAGTAGAAGTTCGGTGTTGTTGTTATTGTCTAGAGAATTGCAATTATTCAATCGTATGTGGAGTTTTCAGTGTAAACATTCCAGGTCAAAAGAAAGGGCAGCAGCATCCAAGCTTATACGAACTAAAACCAAAATCTATTGTAATTGCGATTCTGCTCAACTCTACCTGAGACTGAGTACCATTTTTATGCAGTGCTTCATCATGAATTTTAAAATCTAGTCTAAATTAAGTCAAAATCTGGAGTAGTCTAGACCGCTTACGTCATAACAACGAAATTCATGACGACAGTGACTTCATAATACGCTATCTCAATACTGATGGCTCAAAAACTTTCAATGGTTCATTCCCCTCACGTTTTATTATGATGTTGATTACATTAAATTAAGCAAACGCATATCACGAACATATGTATGTTCGTATGTTGTAAAGTTCCGTGAACTTTGACCTGAGACTTGTAGGTTTCTTTGGGAATTTGTTCAAAGTAACGGAACCCGTTCATTAATGGCATTGTGATGGGAACGTTTAATTGTATGTTATCGTGAATATCGTGATGTTTTAGGGCATTTGTATTGTGGACAGTAAAATTAATGTTTCGTTTGCTTCGTCATCCATAATAATGTTTTATTGTGTTCCTATGATTTGTGCCGAAGATTAGTTAGAAAATCCTTGTTTGGCAAATTGGGACGGTAGGTACGATTCGGCTGTTGCATAGTCCGGACTTGAGGTAGGTTTGGTGTGATACTGTGGAAACATAATCACAATTAACTAACTTAAAGAAAGTCCATGTAGCGTTGGTTTTTAAGGTAATTAAAAGATAGAAAGAAAAGACAATATATATGTAACAAGCAATGTGTAGACAACGGACCAATTACAATGTGTAATAATGAACTTGACACGCTTAAATTACAAGCATGTAACATTCCCACACTTTGTAAAACTGCAACCAAACGAAACAATACACCTACAAGACACAATAAAACAAATTCTTCCGCCATGACTAAGATTACACTAAAATCGGCGTCATTTGAGTATTCCGTAATACCAACATTGACGCTTACTTATTCAGTGGACGTAAGTTAACTGGCGTAACCAATTTATACCGTATACACAGTACACGTTGAACATGGTGTATTTTTAGCTAGCCTACAGGCAGATTTTGTAACACCTCGCACAAAATACTTGATTGATAGAAAATAGTAGAAAATAGTAATAGAATCTGAGCCTTTTTTGTGGAGTAAACAAGGGATCTGTGGATGGGGAAGACGTTTCAAGAAGATTCAAAGATTTGAGAGAAATGAAATAATAGACATGGTCGTAAAAAACGAATGAAAAAATGAGATTTTGAACTATCATAGTGTCATTAAAAAAGTGGAAAAAATGGTTGTAAATTTTCAATTTTATATGTTGTAGAAACTTGTTTTACTCGGTAGGAATTGGAAGTTGAATGATTATGTAAATTTCATATGGGTAGAGGGTACTCACCAACCATACAAACCATGTTTATTCTAACAATAGCTGAGTTTCAAATCGGAACTGTTTGTACGATTGGACATTCGAGTAAAGCACGAAATTTATTAAAATATACAATAGCTTGCTGGGAATTCAAATTCGTAAATTGAAAACACCTTCAACAATACGTTTATTCATTCCACTTCAAAACACAATACCAGTCCGAACTAGCCACTAAGAAAGCATTACTACAGAGAATTGAAATGTTACTGAACTCACAGCATTACTCAAAATATAGCTCACAGCACGGTAGCAACTGAAATAAGTTGTCTTATCTGTGTAAAATCTGAGATACTGGAAGTTTAACGATTATTACTTTCGATTATACATGAGCAACCTGTTATATTAAAGTTCAGAGCGTTTTAACGGAGCTAGTTACTCAATCTCATCGAGTCTCGGTTTACATTGTAGAATAGTATCGACGCGATGGATTTACGACGAGAACAACTCGCAATTTCACGATTGACGTGAGTTAGGATCGCATACACGCCACATATCAAGTCGTGAGCTGTGAAGTAATCGTGGTAACCTGTTGCCTTCACACAGAAAGTAGGGCGACCCTAAATCATCGGAACAGTTCACTGTCTTGTCAAAATGAATTGAATGTCTTTATTTTGTCACCAAAGAAGCGTGGGTCGCAGTCCAATTCCTCATGCCACACCCTTCACTTTGCCGAGAGGGCATTTATCCATATAGATTGTCGATTAACCGCCAGAATAGGCCCATTATGTGCTTATGGCATAAACATGTTTCTTTGCATAATACATTTACATTCTGGACTCACCTAAAAGTCGTTCGCCGTTCGACCTCATAATCGCTCCGCCATCTTTGAATCTGACAACAATAAACAAATGTATGTTAAGAATAAGTTCTTATGTCTTACTGCAGGGCTTAATAATTAGTGAATGATTATTTCATGAATTTATGTAGATGCAGAGGCGAGAGTGGTTGAGAATCAACACGGATGTGATATTTGATATGAAGTCTAATATATTCATCGTTCCAAGAATGTACAACCCAGTGTCAACGCACAACAGGAAAATAGAGCTCCTTTGTATATAATAGATGTTCACCGAAAACCATTAACATGGAAAAGCTTTCATTATAAGACATCGCCTTGAAATACATTACGGCGGCAATAACAAGGGATTAACCATAAAATTCCTACTTACTGCGGAGTCTGCCATAAAAGTAGCTAAAATTAGTACCTAAGAATAATCTAAGCATTAGAAGACTTTAAGCAATATAAATCAATCTTCCTTTCAGTCCATACGTGGATGAGTTTTTGCCATCCTTTCATAACCCATCTTGGCAATAAAATAATAATTCTATTTATTCTGAGTAATGGCGGCAATAGATATAACGTAATAACCGCCATCTTAAAACACTTTTACTGCTTTTTCTTTGCCGTTGAGAAACGACTGGCGATTACCAAGAAATATATTCTGAATATAAGGATGTCTCTTTCATTTGCTGATCACGTCTTCAGCGTCGACACGTGAGTTCATTTTTACAATTTCTAAGGTAGTTGAGATAATCCTGTTCAATTTTCAGTCTTAAATGACTGTAATAGAGGTAGAATTTGCATCGAAAGGAAGACCAAAATACGGAGTACCAGTTGCGATATATCTACCGGATGATATAATAAGACTCTACTCTCTTTGCATAAAGAACGTCGCCTGAACGAAATCGGCAATGAACTTGGCAGTCTTGTAATACTCAAAATTTCTTGTTTTTGGGATATTAATGGTGAGAAGGCTAATGAAAAGCTTAACTCCGTCGAATATCTTGCCTAGCTGTATTTAGTAAGTATACGAGTGATAGATTTAACTGCAGCTATTGACAGACTTACGAGTCAGCTACCTTAAAGCCTTTAAAGAACCTAGCATGGTTACCGTTGATTATTCAAATTTATAAATTGATAATCATAAAACTGGACAATAATAGTTATTCTTGGGCTGCAGGGCTTCCAGCTATAAATATATTGGAATGACCATCGCGATAGTGCACAAGTATCCATGCTGACCTGTGGCTTTGGCGTCGTTAGGGATTTACTACTTGCCCTGGTTATGAAGGAGCTAATACTGTTTAGAGTTCTCATTTCCAGTACGGTTTTTTATTTGTTGAGGCTGTCCTTTTTTTCTCTAAGTTGCCAGTAATCTCAATCTTGTGTTACCATGGGAGATCGATTTTCTAATATTCACTATCGTCATCTTTGCCGCATTGAAATGGGACCCGAAGTTCTTTTGGTAGCAGTTTTATTATGAACTAAATAAATAGTATTAGAGCATGTAGTCGGAATTCGACATAACTATTCCATGGACTCTTTCTCTCTACTCATGGAACCGAGTTTTACACTCACTGATTTGAAAGGATAGTAGATCCTTCATGTGCAATCACGAGTTTCTTACCCATTCCAAAAAGTTCAGGAAAACATTTCAACACAGTTCTTCTACAAGATATTTTCAATTTGCTCGCGCCTTAAACGTGTGCATATAATTGCATATTGCAGCGTTACCACATAATAGTTCTCGTGTGCTCGTAATAGCAATTACGTGACTCCAAACCATTGTCAACAATTACATTGCGACGGATTTAGGGAATAATTTAACTAAAATTATACAGTACGGTTAAGGTTTTATGATCTTTTTGGAGATTTTAGTTAACGGTTGTTTTAGTCGTAAAATCACAATTGTTCAGAAATTGCATATTTCTTCACTATTACTTGTTCAAAATAGAATAGAATTCTGCTGTTTAAAGCTTACTTACAGAACTATAAAGTACACGACCGCTATTTTGAAATTAAACATAACTTTGAGGACATTAATTTTAACTCCAAAATTACTTGAAATCTTGAGTAACTTGATATTTTCTCTTCGCAAACAGAATTATACGAATCCTTCGCTTTAATAATTCAGATGTTTCATTATTAAAATGTTCACCACCTCTGGCAACTAGATTGTTTACATTCTTTGCAGAATTATCTTGCAACGATTATACTTGTGCTCAAGTCATAAATATGAGAGCACGTTTTCTTAATTCCGAACCTAAGCTTAATAAAACTTGCTCCAGGAAGAAATTAGAGTTACAGTTGATGAATGTTTGACGTGACGCAAGTTCGTGACGTAGTAGTTTCCATAACTGTTCTACTCAGTGTTGGAGGTTTAAATGCAAGTCCTCTAGTTGTTAGTAGAGTATTAAGTTAGGTAAAATGTTTTCAGGTTTTTTTAGTGTAACTTTTTTCAAAGAATGAATTCAGACTGACCGCCACATCTGACAGTTATGAAAAGAGCTTTTCAACGACATTATATGCCTGATCGCTGGGACGCGCCCCATACATTTTTGTCCATCTTCCTTTCAATCACAGTTTGATTTTTACTAATCAACAGACGATGGAATGACCGAAATATGATCATGGATTTTCCTTTCTCATCCATTCAAATGATACCTATAGGCCCTGCAAGATTAGGTTTTGTTCATAATGGTCAGGTCATTAAGGTTGTTATTCCAGCAGTCCCAAATTCAATCCGAAACTTAAATAACACATTTAATACAACGTCTCAAGTTAAAAATGCTAAAGTTCGCACATTTTATCTACGTCGCGTGATCGCGTCGTACTTACTCGATTACCGTTAAACTGGTGAATCGATTAAAGAAACCTGACTAACCTCTTGAGGCGGATTCCATGCCAAAAGGTTAGTCAAGCACGAATTAATTAGTGATGATACAATCGATGGAACCCGTGTCATTCAACTAAACGTCAAGCCGGTGGGTAGATAATTCACTAAAGGATGATTTCCACCAAACGGCTCGCATCGCATCGCATCGGAACGTATTTTACAATCTTGAAATGATATTAAATCGTGTACACAGTATTTAAAGTCTATATTACTAAGCCGCGCACAGCAGCTTGACTGCGGGCGTCTTCCGCGACATGCGATCGTAGCCGAAAGTATGCTACGACGCGCGATCGGCTCCGTTCGCCTGTCGTCGTATCCGATCGGATCCTTACGGCTGCAACACGATAGGAATGAAACTATTTGACTAGGCGCAAAAACGGATAAGTTCGCAAGCGACGGTACGGAGCCGATCATAAGGGTCGACATCCTGCTGGACGCGATCGGCTGTCGCCGCATCCGTTCATATCCTTTCCGATACGATGCGATGCGAGCAGTTTGGTGGAAATCATCCTTACTCAAACAAACATCACGCAGACATTCCTACATAGCCTAGCTAGGTAAATGTCAGTTATATTCAATTTTAATTCGTAATTATTTGATGATATTACGACTAGTGTTGTGGAATAAATGGACAATCGTAGAGGTTTGTGTATGTTAGGTATCGATACTAAAATTTTAATCCAAAGCAGGTAGGTATCATGAATCAGATATTAGTAAGACTGGCAACACGAATGCCGAAACGGTATAAAAAGATGTGCATTTCTGACTATTATTTTAATTCAAATTTTATTCTTCTTGAAGATATGTAAATGGTCCTGCGGCGAGGGCTAGAAATGTAATGTCCTTTGATGACTGCTATTTAAAGTTTTAAATGACAAGTTCTAAGTGCGAACGAGTATTCGTTTCGTAACATTATTTTCATTCAAATCTTAACCTTTTTGCATGCTCTAGGAGCAACCATATATGCATCTAAATGCCAAGATCTTGCATTTAATTTAGGGTTTTCATCACCTCGTTACCATGCTAATTCTCAATTTACCTAAAGCTATACATGGTCATTAAAATGGTAAGATGGTATTTCATATTTTTTATTGCAACATCCAAAGTGTTCTTCAGAGGTCATGGGACGGTGTTATGTAAATCAGAACTAATGATATATATTTTAAATATGAATTTATCTACTAAGATGAACGTGTTAATGGCTCCGCAATGATGGCCAGTTCCATTTAAATAACAATTTGCAATGTAGAGCATACATCTTATCTGACTTGTAATTACATATGGATTGAAAAAATGATGCAATGAATTCTAAATGCCTGCCATATTTGTGCCCAATGGCCATGTGAGATATATTTGTAAATGGATGCCATTTGTCTTCGAACAATATTATTTTGGTTGTAATTAGAATTGTGGTAGTTTCTGTTTGTGTAATACTCATAGCAAAGCTATTTATTAAGATGAAGCAACTTTTGTCATTTGTTTTGAACATAATATGCAAGCAGCAATTTTTCAATTGGTCTGTTTTCTCTTTATATTCAAAGGCGTTTTTGATCTATAGTGGCCAGTGCTGTGGGAGGCTTTGTTAAGATACTTCATGCTTGCGGAGGCCTATCATGAATAGGCGCTCCTATTGAGCTACATAAAGGTAATTTACACCTACGGGGATTAACCTCTTAATACATAAAACAACTTGGACAGCTAGCTTTTTATGTGTTTTCATAAGTAATCAATGGGACTATCGATAAACAATAGCTAGCAAAAAGTTTATTTCTCAGAAGAAAAGTCTATCCTGTATTTCATGATTATCGATAACAATGGCCATTTCTAAAGGTTTTAATTTTCATACAGCGACCTTACAAAGTGGACTGTTAATACATACCTACGATTTTTCCTATACAATTATTGTGCACTGTAAGTAAATCCGCGGTTTTTAGAGCGTCTCTTTCCCACAGAGTTATATTATCAATACTGGTCATCTACAACATAAAGTGGTCCTTCCTACTTTGCAATAGCAGGCAATTTCGTTTGCACACAAATTAAATATCGAAGGTTATCACGTCAGTGAAATATAGTCGTTATCTTTTGGGAATAAAGTTTGTTTTAAAATGTCATTGGGTGGTTTATAAGGGGTTTTAACAAGTAATAGACACGGTCGTCGTGGTCAGGTTTCCCGACTACGCAACTGGCTGGCTGGGGTTCATTTTGTACACAGATTGCGACAAAGTGAGAATTACTTAGGAAACAAAGACTATGTGAAGACGTGTTGAATAAAACAATATTTGACTTAACATTTAGCAATTATGAAGAGAATAACAAGTTTTTTTACGAAATACACTAAAATATAAGTGCTAGAATCGTGAAAATCTTTTTAGCGCCATTTTATAGTGAAAAAGTTAAACCAGGAACCATAAAGTTCAGAGAATCAATCAATAATTACTACTTTCAGCTCGCCCTCAAAACAAGAGAGAAATAAATATTAATTAAATACAAGTACAACCCATTAACATAAAGCAGGCGGCTACGTGCACAGAGCAAGAACCGCTTCATTTGAATAAGTAATATGATACATTGGAATATTAATACTTCACTGTTAGAACTTAGAACTAACGAAACCTGAAACGTTTACCTGGATTTCGGAGGTAAACGTAATGTGAGACTTATCGTATTTTGCACTAAGGTATTAACGGTACGATGTTTGGCAGAAATCTATACTTGCATACCTTAACCGTTGCTACAAGAAAACGGTCTTAGGAGACTGTCCTTAACTTTTTGAGACACTTCGATCTGTATTCACAGATTTTGAAAACACACATTTACATATGAATTGAAAGTCTACGGATTTGAACCAACAACCTCGTGCATGAGACGCGAGGACTTAACGACTGTGCCATCACGACATTTCTCCAGTAGTAGTAGCACCTTATGGTTGTTAAGGCTCCCGCAGACAGTCGCGACAACGGTTCAATTGTTCCATAAGAGTCGCGTCGCACTATCTGCGGGAGCCTTATTTATTTGCCTCTACTTAGAGAAAACATTCCGAACGGCGTTGTTTTTTATCAAAACCAATTTTAGATACGTAAACTAACTACAGAATACCAGAGTCGCTTCTGATTTTGTGCAGCTACATATTTGCCGTCCAATCCGGCTTAGCGGTACATCAGATTGCCAATACAGCCATGCAGTTTAACCATCTGTCTAAATATTTTGCCACCAACGGAAAACCGTAATTAATTTCGCATTCATCATTCCTACAAAGATTTGAACAGCTGAATAGTAGGCCGCACATCAGTGGTAACAAAACCAGTATAAGGGCCGGAAATTTATTTATTCTCAACTTTATTTCAACAGTGGCAAGGTCGATATTTGTTTGGCACGAATGCGCTGCGCTGGGACTCGCCATATGTGCGCCGGCCCTAAGGTGGCCTCTTATTCTATGGGAATTCCGTACTACGCTAGGTCGGCTTAATTTCAAAGTGCTACCACCAAAATGCGGTCGATTGTACATCCACATGGGAAATACAAATTGATAGTACAGGTAGGTACTACTTATACGTACGAACTGATAGTTACATGATAATTTCCACCCAATATGAGAGGAAGTTACCAATCATTAGAAGGAAACACCTGATTTATCGAATGACAGATTTGGAAACGGTTGTCACTCACACCAACGCGTAATAAAACCTTATTTGTACTTAATGTTTTTTATGCTATTTTCATTATGATTCGACAAAAATCTCATTCAATTTGATGTGCCAGAGGACAAAAATGGTGTTCATTGCGACTTCTGTGTCCTAAATGACGCTAACATTTGCATATAAAGTTTCTAGTAGCACGAAGCTACTAGAAACTTTATAATTATGGAAATGATAATGCAAATTAGGCAATAATTAGGAGGGACCGTGCATCTCTTATGCAACTCCGTACTTATTAAGGGTTTCATAATAATAAACGTATTGTAAAATATGAAGGTACTAAAAGCTTTTATGTCGTTTCCATCTGTACTTTTATAACCAAGTCAGGCGCAGAAGAACCTTGATGAAAAATACCGATGAAAAGCTAAATAAATAGACCGGGATACCTACAGCGACTACAACTGGACATTTAGAATAAGGTTAAGCAATATCAGGTTAATTTATGTAGAATCTTTCAACGAATTCGGAGTAACTGGGGAAAAGCTGCTAGTGTAAAATGCGTTAGATATCGAAAATACATAAAATGTTATTACAATCCAAAACTCTTGTACACGCATGTCGTTAATCACATGTTTCAAAAGAAGAAAACAACTGTTATTGTTGATGGAGCCAGCATTGTATCATTTAAGTTCGTTGTCCGCAACAAAAATCATCAAACAATTGACGATTAACAAACGTTTAACGATAGTGAACAAGCGTAAAAATCTTCATTACGCAACGGTATTAAAAATAAAAATGTGCATATACGTAGTTTTAAATGATTAGTTTTATAATCAATAAAGATGAAGTGTGTCGGTCCGTTATACGTACAAAAACCTGTAGTGGGTCAATGGCACAGTGAGATGGCGAACGAAGCCGAAGCGCGCTTCGTTCATCTCGGTACGAATGTTGTACCTTTTTTTACATTTCGAATCGATTGCGATACGGTGTCCGATGATGGGTATTATTGTTGACGATTAAATACTTTATTGGTTTTTTGTTTGAGTGATGTCAGAAGACCAATTCTCGTACTTAAAAAACGTTCACATTCAAGTCGCAATCTGTCAAACTTGTCAAAAATGTTGGTAAATTGATTGACTGTATTTTTGACAGATTGCGAATGAGATGCGAATGCGACGTTCTTAAAAATACGGGAACTGCCCCTCAGGTTGTGATTCGGAGAAAGGTTTGGATGCAGTTGTTTTGGTTTGGATTGTAGAGGGATAAAATTTATTCCGGTTTGGTCGAATCCGCGTTCTGAAGGAAGATAGCAGCATGAAAGGTAAACCAAGTATTATCCTAGTGCCATTTTTGATAGCTATCGAAGAGCCTGATTTGATGATCATACTCATTGTATTAGGCTTGTCGATCGTCGATATAAGAATCATCATCGTCATTTCAGCCGAAAGACGTTCACTGCTGGACATAGGCCTCCCCCAAGCCACACCATTTCGACCGGTTCTGTGCTTCCCGCATCCAACGGATTCCTGCGCCCTTCACAAGGTCATTGGTCCACTATGTGGGAAGCCTTCCAACGCCGTCTTCCGGTACGCGGTAAGACACTTTCCACTCTAGAACCTTTCAGCCCCATCGGCCATCTGTTCTGCGAGCAATGTGCCCTGCCCATTGAGTTTCCGATATAAAAATACCACGACCAAACTCAACCATTTAGAAAACCGCTTCAAGGCAAATAAGCGAAACAAATTCTTAGAACCCACTAGAGATCAAATACATCTCAAAGCACCTACTAAGAAACCATAAAATACCGCTTCAAGTGTCAAAAACCGTTGTATTAGTCATCGATACACACACGTAAGATGTAAATCCATAGCGAAAACTTGACTAGAATATTTTAGAGAAACATCAACACATTTTACTAAGAAGGGGAATGAACTCAATACAATATAGTCATTTACATATAAAAATATAAATCACAATGCGTACGATTACTATTTATTATTTGTAAACAGGTGGACGGTGTCGAGTATTTATGAATAGTTATGATGACAATATGAATAGGCTACATTCCTGCCAGCTGTTTTGTTTTTGTTTTTTTTTATACACTACTTGTTAGCTAGGTCATGTATGTATTTGTTATTATCATACAGTTAAGTAATTATATATATGGCGCTCACGCTCAGTCAATTAATGATGATGATATGACAGTAGATCAGACAGACCAAAGAAACGATGGATGGACTGTGTGAAACATGATATGGCTAGAAAAGGAGTGACTATCGAGATGACGACTAATAGAGAAGTATGGAGAAATGTTGCGACCTCAAATAAATTGAGATACGGGCAGGAGAATGATGATATGACAGTAAGAATAACTGATAAACAGGAAGAAATCCAGTGTCTTGAAATTGCTACTGCAATCGGCGCAATTAGTAAAGTAAGAATTACCTCAAACAGTTAGAGTTAGTAACAGTTCACAAATCAAAAGACTGGTCGTTTGGGTAGACCGCTGAAAATGTAATAGTAGTCTATTCGGTTCAATACAAACTGCATGCCACATTTAGCAGGAAAATCGGTGCTACATGTAGATGGAGGGAGAGGAAGGCCAAAGAAAAGATGAATGGATTGTGTGAGGAATGATTTGAAAGAAAAGGGAGTGAAGTGAATGATATCGTGACGATTGACAGGGGAGAATGGAAAAAGCAAACGTGGTGCGCCGACCCCAAACAACATGGAACAAGGGCATCGTTGCCCTTATCCCATCTCCCGGTAATAATTGGTGCTGTGCCCTCAATTTGATTATAAATCACAACCAAAATTAAAGTCTATGTATCTCACAATAAAATATATACGTTGGGACCCGAAATGGTCTACTCTCAGTAACTACACTATAGTAAAAGTTTAAATGTTCTATTAACTCAAATAGGTATTGAACTATTGACGGATGGCCCACATGAAAAAGTGATGTTATGAAGGTTCAATGATAATTGTAATTAGCTTTCTAGCAATTGAACGATCTACGATAAATGAATGCTGTGTGTGGTCTTTGAATTTACAGTTATAAAGTTTATTAATGTGGTGGACTTTAATTGTTCCCACATCGTTAAGTTTCATCAATATAAAGAGTTAAAATTCTGGTTGATTTCAGTATAATGATGATAACTTCATGTTGAACCTGATAGTATATTGTATATACTTACATTGTATATAAGTGATCAGTGTAAAATAGGCCATTCCAATATTGCAATGAATCGTAATTTAGCCCCAGTAAATAATCTTGTTGATTTTCATGAAGGTACTTCAAGCCATATAATTATGTAATTTCTGTGTACAATGTCCGTAAGAATTAATGGTCAACATAAGGTACCTATTCCGATAAATGTATTTTCATCTGCATCAAAAAGGTGACGGAAAATACCTAAAGAAAATACACAAACCTTACAAAAGTAATTATCTCTAATAATTACACAACACATAACTACACGGTTCACGATTCCGACGTGTCACTGTCAACGAAGATAGATCGACCCGTAACTACGAAAAAATATGTTCGGAGATCAAACATGAAAAATATTACACCGTCTACCGACCTGTTTCAACTCTATAATTCAAAACTCAGATACAAACTCGGTGTAATAAACTAATGTATTTATTAGCAACAAATCCGTCAGCTGCCTTCTCACTCACACTGCAAATAAATCGGACGGAGTCGCACGACCGGTCTGTTATGAACTAGTGTAAATCTGTCCGTCTGTACGAGAAAGGTATATTTACAAAATAGTATGATTTACTTTTGATTTACGACTGAAGTTGGAAGTGTGTTTAGAAGATGAAGAATCTGAAGCTTGCTTCAAGCATACGATTTTCGTCGAACAATTGGATTAGAATGTTTTAATCTGCAAAGCTTGGCCGTGGGAGTCATTTCATTCGAAGTGAGACTTGACTTAGCAGTCTTGTAAACCAATTACTGCGCTCTGATTAATAGCAGTAGTATGGAAGCTGACTCAAATACATTTGGCAAAAGTGACTAGCGTGCTGAATAGATAAAGCAGTAGTATGATAAAAAATCAAACTCGAAATAAAAGAGGGAAAGGGAGAATGTAGACCACCATCAGTGCCAACTTAGACTTCGTCAATGTGCCGCTAGAGCAAACAAGCGTAAAGAACACAAATAGCTTTAAAAACTCCAGTTGACACTTACACACGAACGTCTGTAGTACAGCAATTCCCACGCAAGTGTGAGCCTCAACGAAGAAAACAGGTCCCTTATGTAGGTCACTTGTCCAATGTCCAGTCCCATAACCGTCACGTCGCTGTACTTACATGTTTTTATGAGCTTCTTTGGTTATAAAGTGAGCGAAAATGATTCCAGTAAAATATACGTTCACGAATCGAATATAGTAAATGGAAATAATAACAGTGAAGAACGAAACATCAATTGAGACCTACATTCTGTAACAGGACACCACTATTATAAACTACAATCTCCTTCCTCCTGCAATATAAAATTAATACATATTCATATGTAATTAGTTCCACGATAATTAAAACTATATAGCGGAGATGAGGATTATTCATACCGGCCACGGTTGGTTAAATCCAAAATATGAGCTCAGAAGAGCAACTCCTCTCAATGCACCTTAACAAGAACAAAAGTGTAAGAAGTAACAAATCTTGTTGCCCGAGCGACCTCGCAACCACCAAATACAATGTTTTAGAACTAAATACCGTTTGCTATATACCGCTGATTTGATACAGGCACTAGGTTCGTGCCCAAGTCAACATGCACAAATCAGAAAAGCAGGCTTTTAGCACTGAGTATAGAGACTAATTCTACATCAGTTGTGTCTTACGCTATACACAAGAAAACACTAATGCCAGCTAAAAATCACTTGATGCGGAAAACAGACACATTGGAGTTGGAGAGTGATATAATCGAATGAGCAAGGATTTATTTTATTCATGAGATGGATGATCCACATTAACTTGTGAGGCATGAGGATGAGCCTTCTGCCATCATCTATCTAGTACTTGTACAGCTTGTACCCAACGGTGTAACAGTTATGCGCGCGCGCGGGTTGGGTGGGCCGCGATCACGACACGACGTCCCGAACGAGTCACGATGATTGACGACTACCTGACGGACATTGCCGAAGGGCTGCTGGGGGTACTCGTGAACTAGGAAGGTAAATGATTAGATATTAAGATGATTCTATCAGTCAGTATTGTGCTGTGAGCAGTAATTAGGTCAGAATTGTTTGTTTGTTGAGATGTTGTGGAGTTTCTATTGTCTTTATGACTTACAATGTGATGAACAATGAACATGCTATGCGTTTGGACACGAACGAGATAATAAAACTCAATATGACAACCACTTTGAACTTTTACTGTTAGGACTCTTGATCCAGCTATTGATAATAGAAGAAAACTAGTTAATTGAGCCCGTATATGTTAGATCAAAACTATATTTATGAAGAATTCCATTACTCTTCTATCAAAACTATCTAACGCAGACATTCCCAACCTGTCACCGTTACAAAGTATTACATGATCAAATACGACTTGTAAATCAACATACCAAGAGAAACTAAGTAATGTTTTCTTAGAAACCTATTTGCAAGAATTCCTGGCAATCTATCGCAACCACTAGGTTCATATAAAAACAGTATACGCCCACAACATTAAACCTTCGTAATAGATAGTTAAACTGTGGTAAAAACTAAGCTATCACTAGCAGCTTCCAGTTACAACAGTAAAAAGGCTTGCTTGACATCCAGTAGATGGATATCAATACTACTCTTAGTAATTAATACTGAAAACGGGATTGAGGGAAGTTAGTTAAAGAGAAAGATACATAAAATTCTAGAAGAGAAACAAAAAACGAAGAAGTGATCGTGGATTTGTGCCACTCAGAATGACGTCTTGATTTATGTATGAATTCTAAGCTTGGGAAACCATTGGAATTGGCAGTCTAACAGGATTAGCGATGACAATGTTAAGACATTACATTATTTTAGGCATATTCCTCCATGGCAGTGAGTCTATATCTGCCCACCGCTTCCGCAATGTATTTATAATCCCCTCAAAAATCTCTCGACTAACCGAGTGCTTCCATTATTTCCGATTCGCCATTATCAAATACATGCACGTGCTGTGAAAATTCACGAATTGGCCCGAGTCGTGGAATAGCGGAACAAACGGTCCACTCACGAACGTGATAACACCGCTAATCGAATTACCAATGAAAAAGTCTAAACTGACAGATGGGTGACAGAAACTGGGACAGACGGTGACAGCTAGACAACTGTAGTCTTTGGTAACAGCCGTGACGGGATTGGTCCCTACAAAAAAGCATAAACAGAATTTGGTCACGCTTTTCTTTTATGATATTTTATTCGATTTGCAAGCGAACAAAATCGATAAGCTTTTGATAATGTTCATGCAAGCCTTTTCACAAACAGTTCAATAAATAACTGTTAAGATGACAAAAAAAAAAACGGAGATTGAAAAAATGTTCTTGTCCGGAAAAGTCAAGCAAATGGTCTTTTTGGTTACAAATGGAAGTTTTGGAATAACTTCGTTATATTCTATTGAACGAATATTTTTATAGTTAGCTAGTTGCGTGGCTACTTGCTCTCAGGGCGGGTCTGCAAATCGATCGCTTGCGAAATTTATAACCATCGTTAATACTGCTCACTGATCGAAAATCATTAACTACGTGAGCGTTTTCAATAACAACCTACTAGCGGTACTATTTGTAACACGCTAATTTAATAATGACGCTAACGAAACTGGAGTGTAAAAACTTACGTCACCGATCGATTGTGTGGCACAGTGGCAGTGATCGATTTCACGACTCGATGCGAGATGTACTCGATATCGACGACAAAGCGATGCGTGCAGTGTTGATCCATTAAGATGTCTCACGCTTGCGCCAAGAGCTTCTGTCGGCTCATCTCATACAATAGCATGCTTTGTGAAACTTTAATGAACTGTACTGTCGAACTTTAACTGTTCATTAGAAGAGCAATTTGATGTCGTATAGTGTTAATTGTGTAAGACGAAAGGCATTGTTAATTTGAAGCTGTCATTAAGAAATCTTAGTTTCTTCCAATAACCTTGTTCGAATTCTAACCAGTTAAACACGAACTATAAATAAAACGTCTAATTTAAAACCATAATTCTTTCGTAAAATATTTGTAATTATAAAATTTACTATCAAGCTAAACTTAAACCTTTCAAGAACCTTTTAGCGTGAAACATTTATGACGTGCAACATCATAACATAGGCAGTTTAATAGCGGCAACTAGTAAAGTTATAACATAACACTTAGCATGCACAATTAGGTATGCACATACCGTGACTCAGTATTCGTATTCCGATGAAGTGGTCTCGCTTGCCCGTAAATGAAACTATGGAACATCTTACTCGATACTCGCACACTTAACCCCGGTGTCGAGAAATCGATTCAACCACGTACAGCGGAATCGATTTCCTTTACAGTTTCGCGTCCACCCACGGTCTCGTTCACCGAACAGAATATCTCCATACCCTGATATAAATGGTGCATACTAGATAAGGAACATCACCAAATACACTGGATATCTAGTTATCAACTCGTTTTGTCTTTCTAGGATATGTTTAAAGTAAATTCGATGTTATACAGGAATCGATTGGGAATTATTATCAGCATTATGAACGTAATATAGTGTTTCGAGCGAAATGCTTATCTAAACGATTGTCTCATTTGAATACGTATGACTACGTAATGACGTTGGACTTCTATGGGGTGTGCAAGCACCGTTTTCATAAGAAAATATTGCTAGTACAAATCTACATACAAGGGAATACGACTACTAAATCTTCCAGTGGACTTATTTCCATGTTTCTCAGTACTTAGTACTGAGAGTCTGAGAGCGAACCGCGCTCAGCCATTAGCATAACTAGAGAAGCGCGGGCGCAGGTGAGCGTCTAACGGAACAACGCGTGAGCATATCGACGACGCATCTATTACCTGTGAAGCATACCAAATTCAACTTTGCAAGTACTGATTTAAAAACCATATTCGATTGATGGTATTAAGTTTGATGTCGTTTTAATTTATTGTCGGGTTTAGTCTACAAATCCGAGAGACAACGCTCGGGGCTGTGTCAAACAGATTAGCGCATCACCGTGTATTGTATGGTTATAGCCTTTACAACTGGCATAATAAAAAGTTCTGCGATGTCTTTGCATAGCTCGGGTATAGTGTGATTTATTTTATTGATAGCATGAAAGGTACAAACAAGATGCATGGTACATTGCATTTTGATTAATCTATTTTTTTAACTAACTTTCCATTTGAGCATGTCATTTGTTTAGGAGATGACGTTTCACTTTCGCTTTGATGAATACGTGCTTTACTAAGCATAGCCTCTTTTTAACAAATTCCAAATGCATCCATACATTTCCATCATTCAAATAAAAACTTTGTCCATCTCTAACGTCTCAGCAGTAGTTCCTCCTTAGTTGCATAGGTACCCGGGACTAATAATGGGTCACCAAATAAGTTTTACGTGCGTATAATTTGTTGGAACTCAGTAAACTCACGAACCGTCGGCCAAAGTGTAGTATTGATGAAGAATTTCTCGTATTGAAAACAAATATTTAGACATATCTATTGGAAATAAATTGACTAGTCCCGAAATTTTACCCAAAATCACGTTTTTATGTACAAAAACCAATACATATTTCCATATCCCAAGTAAGAAGTGTTTGTTTACATATTTACACTCTAATTCACAAGCCAAGCGTGTTAGTAGACCATACATAATGTATCTTAAACGTCGTTTCGAGAGCAAAACTCGTGATTCTGAAAGCGAAACGAGACTTACGGGGCGTATATCTCCGTGACTTAATGCATACGTTTAGACCTATTACGGAATGAACGAACTGTTATGGTAACTGCGCTTATTGAAATGCTGTTGCGTTTTTGATTTTATGTAACTGTTTTATGTCAGTGTAATTAATTATGTTTACAATCGCGATTTAATAGGTTATCGTAGGGTTATGTGTATCCGCGATTACATCCTTTATTGCAGTAATATGTTATTTGATATCTGTGTTATTTTACTGAGCTTAGTTCAAAGAAGCTCTTTGAACTTACCGGGTTTAAAGTCAACTCTTCAATAAACCGTGTTCTTCGCAACAGGAAATTCTTTAATGTTTTATTCTGGATTTTAATAATGATCTCTTGGTCAAGTCTGATAGGTTATAAAATAAAATTTTACACATCTACAATGTGATTACTTGCAGCCCAGTCCTGCTTATAAATATGTCGAGGGGTTTCACAGTTCTTGACTGTTTACACTTACAGTTACATAACCACCAATTGCAAGTAAAGTTTAATGTTAATTAAAGTCTTATTAAGTCTCTTTTTCGCAAACTTAGGTACCGAGGTCTATTGAAAGTCAAGTCGTATAACTGCTATTAAACACTTTATAGGCGACTCTTCGTCTATGTGTTAAGTTGCAATCGTGAGAAGTAGGATAAGATCGTAAAGGGTTAAAAATATATGGATGTACTGCAATATGGGTGGACGTGCAATTCGACCTGGGATGTAATCTTTCTTTTGCATTATTATCCTCGTGCCCTTTTCCAAACATGTTTTGGCTTAGCACGGAATCCCCATTGTAGCCATACCTATCATCTATCACATAATTCTTACAAAGTTTCTATGTTCTACTCCTTCCTGCTTTTTCTGGAAGGTGGGTTGAATTAAACGTATTGACAAAGCAGTTTACCGTGCCTAAAGTCATTATGAATAGACATTTCTATAAGCTATTCTACAGTACCCAGTTCTCTGCCTTTCCGTATCCAGTCTTAGCCACATTCCGTCTTCACTCATCAGTTCGATCTAGAGGTTCGAGCCGGATGCTTGAATCATTCATCACGTTTACCTAAACGTTTTTGTTTCAGAATCGATTTAATAGAGTGACTGTATCGATGCTAACGTGCGATGCCATCGGGGCCAAGGTGAATACCGTTCTGATCAAGTCAGGTAAAAGAAGGGACTACATTATTGACTCGCCAAATCTATTGTTAAAAGTATGTCGTCAACACTGCATCATATCTAGGAACAAAAGTCGGTGAAGAAGACGGATGTTCCAAGATCAATATAGGCTCGAATCAATAGTGGTCTGGTGCATCGATCAAGTGGTACGCAACCCAATAAACAGTTCAACTACAAAGCAATGGTTTCGAAAAATGAGCGAGTCTTTGAGTCATCTCCGCTTTTCCATCTGTCCCTTTGTACCTTTGCCCGACATGTCTCTCATTTATGGTCCGGTACCGTACCTATTGTACGTTAATCTTCTTCTATACAATATTGACTCCACGACACATATTACAAGAAACACGTTGTCACGAGCGAGTAATTTCGAGAACGCAGTAATATTTGTTACTCACGTACCGATCGAGTTTGAAGCATAGCCTACGTGAACAATGTTCTGTGGCTAAAGGTAATTTATGGTTCGACTGTGTCGAATTTGTACAAGAAAATGGCAAGGAAATATAACATATCCTCACAGTACGTGAAAGGTTACTAATACTGATACCAATAATAATAATGAATTATGAGCCTAAATCCATAGAATATGATTGTGATTATAAACTTAAACCTAGATTGATAAGATATATTTTTATTCAACTGTTTCCAAAGTGTAGCGCAAAACTAACCTAAGATCTCTTTTCATTCAAGCCTGAATTAGCTGATTCACAAGATTCTTTCAAATCTAGGTGTATTTTTGGCACCCGACGGAAAAAGAGGGGTGTTATAAGTTTAACGTGTGTATCTGTCTGTTCCCAAACGGCTGAACCGATTTTGATTATTATTTTTTTGTTTCAAAGGTGTCTTGATCCAGAGTTTTCTTAACTACAATTCAAGAAAATCGGTTCAGCCGTTTGAAGATTATCAGCTCTTTTCTAGTTGATGATTGGATGTGCGCACCTTCCACAGGTCTGATCGATTCGAAATGTAGTATTCTGTTACTTCAGTGATATTAGAAGAACATATTAACCTTGAACCGATACTGCCTCACTCATCACCTGGAATTGTGTCGGGGGTTATTGATTTTTTTAATTTTAACTTGTTGAGTCAGGAAAAGAAGTAAAAGGCAATGATCTTCCTTCACTCTCGTCTTTATTACTTATTGATAATATAGTATAAATCAGTCACATTATTCTATCGTAAAAGTTTAATGGTTTGGTGAATGTTATATCCCTCAAAGGAGCCTAGTGTGAGTAAGACCAACTTAATGGAACCTTTAAGTGTTTATAGCTTATTGAATTCGCAATTTCAGATACAGAATACAGTTAAAATGAGATTGGGTAAGTAAAGTAGGTTTACTGCTGAATTGGATCTAGATATTGTTGTTATTACTGATATGGATATATATGTAGGTTAGAAAATTTCGAGAATTTTACGGATATATTTAATTTTCGTTTTTTTTATATTTTCGCCTCATTATCCTTTTTCATCCCATGTGCCGGTTAGAAAATCACCCATAGCGGCCTTGCAAGCATGCAAATACTATTACACCACGTGATTCGCCCGCGAATCCGTTTGCCAAGCGTGATGAACTGGTGACTGATGAAGGTTTTTAACAGTGTACCGTGAATTTATCCCCTCCTGATCAGAAGGTCTAAGTAGCTAAATGTCCAACAACGCGAAACGTCTAATGAGCAAAATGTCCATGTACCAAAACATCCAACTATCAGATGGTCTATCGCATAGTGGTCTATGAAGAATAGAAGATCTCTATAGAGTTTGGTCTATGAAGAATGGAAGGTCTCTAAAGAGTTTTCAGCATTCAAGTTGAGTGAATGTTAGTGAAGGTACGAAATACCATCTTCAACGGCATTAGCTGTTCCAAACAGTACAACATTACCATACATAAATAATGGTTGGTATTCTAGCCCTACGCGCGGTCCCTGATTATCAATTACTTGTACAACGAGTTTAGAACAACCAACACGCATTCCATACTGAAGAGCCACAATACACAGAATAACAGTACTTTATTTAACATGATCGGTCATAAAAATGGTAATAAACACGGTATTCTGCTGCTCAGATGCATACATTTTGTACAACCTATTAAAGTCCTATACAACATAACATGCTATCACGATTTCATTATTTTGTTATTTATTTTATGATTTTCACGCAACCTTAGACCTTTAGCCTATGAAGCAATACTATAACATTTGTAAAGTACTCATTAGTTATTACAAGTATACAGAAAATAAGGTTATATTTGCACCATACTAAAATAAGGTTATTTTGTTTGATTCTTGACTTAAATATAGAAATAACGACTTCATTTTAACTTACATTAGGTTCAGTTTCAATCGATTCTCATACATTCTAACTGCTTTCAGGAAATAATTAGTGTTATTTTATTGCTTTAATTAAAACCTTTACAATTCTCAAGGAACATTACATTTTTCAAAATTCTTTAGTTTAAGTTTAAAGTAACTTTATGAGTTTCTTATGGTTTTTTATCTGTACCCTAAGCATTAAATATTAATATTAAGTATTTACTGTCATATTAGAATGATTTATGAAAGCCGCATCTTCTGTAGTTCCCGCTTTTGATTCTTGTAAAGTTTGAAAAGGAAGTGCGTGACAACGCATACATAATAGGATTCTTAACAACTCGGCGACGCCATTGACCATTTGTAGTTCTTTTAAAACCTAATCAAATATACATAGTAAGAAGTATTTTATGCTTTTACTGCTTCAATTCTGTGTCATATTAATGTGCTTTGTATTTTAACAATGAATTATATTGGCAGCTAAAGTTTATCAAACTAGGAATTGATAGGTCAGAACTACAAACAGCTAGACCTACAGCTACATGTAAATGTCGAAAGCTCATAAACAGATATTTGAGATTTACGATTACTCCAGCACAACATAAAGCGAAGCCAAGTAAATATTATATTTATTACTGAACTTAAATTTCTTGATGTTTATGATATTATAGCTTCCGCTAACACCGAACTTACATACCAAGAAAATACCAATAAATTGAACTATCTGATCTACCTATCAAAAGACAGAAGCCAATTGCCCTGGAACTCTCATAATTTCTTGAATAGCTTACCAAATAGAGAACTGAAGCCTCAGTGAATATTGGCAATGTGCCATACATCTTTGCATTAGTATAATGAGTTCGTTAACCTATGATGCTAACTTTAACTTTACAAGTCCAATAAGTACACAGTCAGACATACTGGCAGGTTAGTAATTTATCTTTCTTTTGTTTTCCGAAGATATACCTATCCTGCGCACTTCGGGTGAGCTTTGATTGAAAACGATTATTTTAAGAAAGAATAGAAGGAATAAGGTTTATTTGGACACAGTTCGTGAAAAACAATATAAAAAGGGAAAATAATGCTTAACAACAATAGTATGTCAATCACGGCTGCGCCAAAAAGGTTCATTTCAGCATTAATGCCAGACAAATGCAGTTTGACGCTGGTTTGTAGGTATGGGTCGTTACGTGATTTTCGCGAAACGTAACGTAACTAGTGACTTCGAACGCGTCACCTGTTTTGAAAACTAGTGATTTTAGTAACTAGTTATTTTTCAAATTCTATTCGGTGATTCAACATGGTGATTTTATCGAAGTATTACAGTTATTTGCGAAACGAAAATATCAATGGTTACATAATGTAATACGTTACATTACGTTACGTTAGCTTTAAGTTTTTTTTAAAGAATAAGTTTTTGTAGCAACGTATGCAGTTACATGATTAACGTAATACTAACACAAATAAACTTCCCTTCATACTGATTACTGCATTGTAATGTAACTAGTTACAAAAATCACCTGTTTATGTGTGACTCGAAACTAGCTATTCCGCTACATGCCCTGTAGCCAGTTATTGTAACTAGTGACGTGAAATAACGCCCATACCTACTGGTTTGTTACTGAACCTTAAGGGACAAGTGACGGGGAGTACAAACAGTTCTAAATGTCATCTTCAGTTATTTCGTAGTTAAGACGATGGCTATCTTGCCTCGGCAACCTTTTGAGAGACTTTTGGAATCAGGTGGAAAAGTAAAGGACACTGAAACACGCTGGTGTGGCTGGTGTGGTGGTGGCTTTTTCCACCTGATTACCCTTTAAGCTTTCAGAATACATACGAAAGCTTATCTAATATAAACACCACGAGAGGCTCGCCTTAGTATCCAACTTTGTCTCCAACATTATCTTTCCCTACGCCTTTCTGCCATTGTTTCGCTTAAAACAGGCGGATAAGTGCGTGATATTTGGGACCATTTTCCGTGCCATTTTACAAATCTGTCGTGCATATCAAGCCAGGCCGCTTAAAGTTCCTTTAAGATATTTACATTTTACCGATAGACACATAGCCCAGAGATAGGGTGTGGATTTACGATCGAAGGGTCACTAGTTCAAATTGGGCAATCATAGTGAACCTATTCTCAGAACAAGAATTTAGCGTAGTTTTGTAAGATTAATAGGAATGGGTATTAGTAAGTGTACGCAATGGAGTCAAAGATATTAGATTACTAGGTATTGTGATACTAGTTATTAGTAACGAGAATGAAATAGACCGAGCAAATATACTCAAGAGTTTCGACGAATGCAATAAAACCAGAATCATGGAGACCGGTGGAAGCCTCAACCTCAAAGGAGCTTAGCCCAACAATGAGACAGCGCGGTCTAAATATGCCACACTATACAAATTACGAGTGAACTACTATTGCAACTTCGTGATTAAATCGAGTGACTTGCACTCATTAGAATAAGGGCTCGTGAATCGATGATCGGCGAGTGTTTACTGTGTCAATATGCAACTAGGTAGACAAAACGGAATAACAGTCCAGTCGATTGTGTTGATACAAATCCATCGATCAAACTTGTTCGACCTACAACAAGGTGAATAGCTGTAATAGTGCACAGAAATAAAACGACATGCAATGTTTCATTCGGACTTACGAACAGACACCATGTCGGAAATAGACCGACGTGAAGGATAATAAGAGCTGAAGCAAACAGAAAGACTCAATAGTTTGCAGCCTCAATAGGTGTAAAAAATCTAACCATAGCCTGCTCACTGTATAGGAAATTACATATACAAAGTAAAGTTAACCAACAGCTAAATCACACGTCTCGTTAACCGATGAGCTTTTCCTAAGAGACCTTACGATTAAATTCCCATGCATATATGAAAGTACTTTACCAGACTGGCTATAATTAATAACGTAGAATACGACAACCAGTTCGTATCTGCACACCTCTTCCGATATACCGCCTGAACCGCTTGACAGCGAATGGGCGTGCATTAGTTACAATATTTATGGCCCAAGACACAAGTGGGTGGCGAAAAAATGTAATTAACTAGGATAGAATTACTGTTATTAGTAACCAATATATTTTTTGTACGTGTGAAGGGAATTAATTGCGAATCGATTGCGATTTTATCGAAGATAGGTTATTTATCTCAGTTGCCTGTATGGAATATTAAATGGTGTTTAATGGCTTAGTGTTGGAGAATGAGCGCTGTTATCGCCTTTACCGACGCGTTATACATATCAACGAAGCCAATTATTTCATTGAAAAGAAATAAAAACATGAATGGAATAGTCATTCATGAGTGGCTGGTATTATAAACAAGACGGCAGACTACGTGCCTTTAGTGACACAAAGGTAGATAATTTATACTGTTTAGTGTAACTTGCTCGACCTGTATACATTTTTCAGCTTAGCTCTTTTTATTTCTATCTATACCTTAAGCCTTAAGGAAAAACATTAAAAAAACAAATAGTGTTTGATGTCAACACCTCTTCTTTCTTAATCAAATATAACAAACGCGGCATCGTGTCTGTACTCTGTACGCGCCAAAATCAACTCGCTAATCTCTCCGAGTTCATGCCTTGTATACCCAACGCAAGCGCAACCCGCACCGTATGGGAGCACGCGGATAATTTATGAGATAGAACGAACGATGCTCACAGAAAACTGTGTTCTACAGTTCTACCTCTGTTGTCGTCAGCTATGTCCACCTGCTGAGACATTGTCTTCGAACTGATACGTTTTGATTTAGTTGCGTATTTCATTTGGAGATTAGGATTCTTTATAGCTCCTACAAAAGGAATTTTGTACGCTGTTATCTGATTATGCTGTTGCTATTCGTATGTTGTCGTGTGTTAAGATACCGTTAAAGGTGAGAGATTTATTTTGTGAACTTATTTGGTTTATTTACGTTGGAAATCTATCTTAAGGTGGGTAATACTTTTCAGCTTGTGGTAACATACTCTTTGTGGAAACAACGAATTTAAGAGACCCATTTTCAAATTCCATTCCATTTTCCAATTTTTTTTAATCTAGGAATACCTACATGTGGAATGCAATAAAAGTATTGAGTATTGAAATCAATAGGCTCACTTCCAGAGCAAATATTTACAGTACACCCATTGCCAGTTGAAACCTATTTCAAGAGGAATGCGCTAGTAAACCATCGGAAATGGATTATACACGTAATTATCCACATGTAACTCTGCCACACTATGACGGGTACAACGCGTAGGAAAGCATTAATGTGATTTACTCCCCTAACGGGATCTCAAGCCTCGTCCGTGACTAGTCGAGTTATACTGGTTTTTGGTTAAAGGATATTGCCAATAAGTGTTTATAGCACTATGTTATTCGAAAAGCAATTCAAGCGGTAGTAATCTATAATACACCTTTTGTAGTCTCGTTGTATCTGTTAATCAAGCACTCAATATAGATAGCACTGAGGTAGTTCTTGAAGGAGTGACTCTCATCGAAATTAATTTGTGAATAACGAGAAGTGTTGAGATTGTCATACTATCGAGCTCCAATTTAAGGTTTTATTCCAGCAAATAAAGCCTCGTAAAGTGTATAGTTTTTAACTTACAAAGTAAGAGGAAGAGACGCAATATACTCTTGATGCTTTCTGCGGCAGAGGGAACAGTGTCACTAGCCTGTCCAAAACGATAGAACAACCATTGGTCAGCTTTTTCGATAGCTTTAATATAAATATGTAAAACAGAAAGGACTATTTACTCTCATAGCCCATTTTAGAACCGATTCAACACCTCGTTAGCTGGAAAGGTGCTATGGACACTAAAATTTACATATTCAATTCAATTGCTTGCATTTGTGAGGGTCAAATGTGGGAGTTTTGCACGTAAAATGCATAAATTGTGACATCCTTTAATACCTGTAAACAAGGATTGAGACTTAAGCTTGGCAAGTTATCCTGCGATCGAAGAAATTACACTGGTTGTAGCTTCAAAGCATTTGAATAAACCATTTCATTTCAGAGGTATAAAGTTAGTTTCCATATTTCCTATTTCAAATATTTGATAGGGTCAAACATGCAATAAGAATAGACAGGAACATACAAGAAATATATGGAATGTTTGACAAAAATACGAAATATATAACCATAGCTGTCGATGCAAAGAGCGAAGAATAGGTACCTACATGCTGAAACCTTACAAGGTGTGATACGAGGCTGAGAAGCAATAGTTTCATATTACTATTTCTAACAATTGAACCAAACTGAGTACAGGGAATGATTTATATTAGCAATGGGGAGTATTGGGGAATATTTAACTCCCTAAAATTCTCCACAAAGTTCAACAGTGCTTATCCACTTAAGTTTGCTCAAACTGTTTTGTAATCTAAACAACTTTGTTACAAAGTAAAGCAGCAAGGCTTGTCCCTATAATGCCATTTAATGTTGCCATTAATATTCTAGACTGAAAAGCATTTCTTCCAATGTACTTACTTACCTAGGTGTAGGTATCATTGATTTTAATCTCATCCGTAAGCTGAAGTAGATTGGAAGACATTGTTAATATAGAGAAGTCTGATCTAAACTGAAGATATGAGCTGTCAAATAATATGAAAGTTGATACGTTCCGGTGCCAAGAATAACATGGCAGGTGGCAAGATAGAAAATTCTATACACTGTTAGAATTTACCTTTGAAAGCAGAGCCGCTAGAAGTGCCAAGCTAAACTGGGCACCTAGTAGGTCTTTGTATATCGGATCCAGGAATTAGATTCTTAATAAGCAAAATAGCACTAGGCACTGTGAGGAACATTCACAAGTTTAATTCCCTGTATTAAACATTTGCAATATCTAGTAATTTTGAAGTCAAAGCGGCATTTCTCAACCAGTAGATAATTAGTAAGAGGACTTAAACCTTTTTGCTCCGAACAATGATTTTACATTTCAAAGAAGTTGTGAGGTGCCAGTATTCTAGGAATTGTGTGAAGTCACGTTGAACAGTAACGGGCTATGTGCAAGTAAGTGACAAGTGGTCGGCCTGCAAGCACCATGGTAACCTATTTACCTTAGGTAAACTTTCACAACGCGCACGGGGATAGTAGGTACTTTAGTAGCTAATACATAGAGGTATTCCGTGCTTGGAGATAGCTGAGAAATGTTATGAGCACTTCGGTTATCTTCGGTTATACTCGGATCGTCCGAGTCGGAAGTCTAATCATGTAAGGTTAATGCAAACGTTAAGGTTAACACTTTGAGCAATCCTCCTATTTGATGTTTGTGAGTCAAAAATCAGAACAGTTCCCTAAACCTTAGTTTACGGGCAAAATAGAGTCTAACGTTTCCAATGTCCAAATTCCAGGCATTACTAAAGTTAATATTGACCTTTTAAGTATTACCTCTGACATAAATACGTACATATTACTGAAATAATTATTTAAAGACCTCTCATTTACAAACACTTGATCGACTCGATTCACAATCGCACGCAAAGAAACTTGTGAAATCTTAAATACTGCTAGAGTTACATTGAACGTTTTACTTCGAAACAGATATGTACAGAATATTATCGGTAAAGGTAAAAGAGTCTAACTACCGAATAATAAGCAAATTGTGTAAACGTTTCGAAATAACGAGATACACAGTATTGGTATAAGAGCGAGTGACTTTTGACCGTTGTATGGTCACTTACAAAGCTATAAATATCACGAAATTGAATTGGAATGAAGTGAATGAACTAAACAATCGCCAATTACTGCTTGAAATTTCGAGTTTAGCACGGTTCTCATGCTGTATTAGGTAAATAGACGTAGAACTAAATGTATTGTGTATTACGGTGCGGTACAATCTGTAGATCTTCTTAGGAACTCTGTCGCCTGCGGCGTGTCTCGTTGTAAATCACACGCTTCTTGCACCAATTTAGGGTTGCTTATTTTTATTTAAAATTGTCAACGAATAAGTGAGCAGAAAACGTTATTTATTGTATCAGGTTTCGCGGTGGCTATAAATATTATCTTGGGCGAAAACGCGTTACAAAAGCCCCTTTACGCTCTGGAATATAAGACCGATTAAAATCATTTTCGCTTCTATTACCATCGGTACTACTTATACATATATATTATATTCACGTGGAGCTCGTTTCGTTTTTATTAAAGCCGATATCGGTTCCAAGCCAACTTTGGGCCGATCACTAATCTTCATTGCAACAGAACTATGTGTATATTTCAATACATAGTACCTATCTTCTCACATATTTCTGAGTATATACTATTTTATTATCTGCTGTCAAATGACAGATATATCGACTAGATTACTCAAGCTTCTAGCATCATTTTAAGGATGATATACCGTGAAGCAAGTGCAGTTGCAATACTTTTATAAATACATACTTTAACGATGCGATTGCGCACCTAATGTTTCTATTGCGTGACTTTTTGGTTTTTGATCACCGAACATTTGTAAAAAATACGTATCTGATTACGTTATTACAACAATTGAAAGACGATAGTGAAGGTGTTCCTTAACTTCTGTGAGAATTACAGAAACATGGCAGATGCGTTGGGAAAGCTGATTACCATCGGGAAATTAAACTAATTGTGTGCTTGTATCAATCCGATTGCAAGGGCCAAATGAGACGGTTAGTGCCTTCTTCAAAGCATTTAACTCCATATATTTCTTGTTCCTTTCGAATATCTATTGAGTATTGTAATTTTATTCTCGGTACATCGTCTTCACATATAATAATGTATACAAATTATTGTCAATCATTTTAAAAGAGTAACTGGAGATTCTTGCTCATTCTTCTTCATACGAAACTACCTTTTGCAAGGGCGCCTAGAATCAATTATCATTAATCTTGTAAATTTTGTCGTTCAAAAGTGCCTTTTGAAATAAATGATAGTAGATAGAAGTAGGTAACTGTTTCCCAGCCCTTAGCTGATCTGGCATTCGTTCTATTGCTACTTCATAGTATTTTCCACCTTCTGTACCATTTATCTTATAAATAAATGGCATGTAGGTATTACACACACCCCTAGAGTACAATTTAAACATTCCAGTAATCTCCCTAAGAATTTGCCTTGAGCGAGTCACTTGTTTTACACCCAACGTGATGCTTAACAAGCAAGTTAAGTGAGTTTTACTTAGAATTTTTACACTTTAACTGAGACAAAAATAGGATTTGTATATTGAAAAGCTTTCTTTAGTTTAAAACCTGTCTAGCCTTTAAATGAGAGGTCCCTTGAGGCTTAAAGCAAGATGCAAGATGCATTTAACTTGCAAACGAAACAACAACAAAAATGAGTTATTTCATAAAGAAATTTCATAAATGTTTTGTATAGGTATTATTGACCAAATTCTTAAAACAATAGTATCGTATTAACATTTGAAGAAGCACCTGTTAGCCTATTGCAACAGAACTAACATAATGATGACGCAAGTTAAGTGTCAAGATCATCTTCACTGAATGACTCTTGATTATAAACAAAATTCGTGTCTACCAAGTGTTTATAAATATGATATTATGTTTTGCCTCATTTGCATGATGACAATGAAAATCAAAAAAATATGATACTCGTAAACTTCTCAACGTTAACTTTGAAAGATCGAATATTGAACGTTTACTAAAACAAATATTCTGAACACAGACAGAATATTCATTGGTTACAAAAACAAAACAGTTTCAAGTCATGATCAACAGATCCTCTACGTCACAGCAATGAAATCATTTTCATTTCTGGAAAAAAAAACTTAAACTCATTACAATTTAACTCCTCTACCTCACAGCAATCAAAATTATGCACATTTTAGGAGAAAAGAGAATGCTATTTTTTTCTGAAATATAAATGTTTTAATTCATCTTCAACCCTTTAAAGAATTTTACATCGACAGTTTTAAGGCTTCTTTCACACCACATAGCCCCAGCGATACTATAATGTAAACTGTAACAAACTGAGGTTCTAGTATAACTCCCATAAATTTAACCTCCCTATAGTCCCTATACGGTGTAGTACATACTTCGGCCCTCTTAATTACATCCCCGCCAGGTTCGCCGCGGGCTAGCTTTCCGCACATAGAAAATCAAGACCTTTAACAGCCTTGTTCTTGTCAAACTCTGATAATATATTACAGCATGTTTACACTTTGATTAGTGCAAGTGATTAGTGAGCTAAAATTAGAAGTAGATCGATCGTTAGATGTGGTAGTGAATCCGCTCGCTTCATTAGCAGTATGCAATGTGGTTTTAGTTTTTACAAATCACTCGGGGCTATTAAAAAGGCAATTGGAAAATTGCTTGATGTGGACATCTACACATTTTTAACGATCCGGCACATCTCTTAAAGCATCCGATGTGAAAGGTTAGTCGGTTTCCACTAATTGGACCCGCTTTTTATTGACGATAGCTCCGTAGTACTTAATGCGCAATGGCCATTGAATTTGTATTAACATCGTCTAAACATGGAACGCTTTCCTCTTCAGCTGAAACTCCATGGACACTCTTCCATGGAGTTTCTTGCCCGTTCTTCTCCATAGGTACCTGCTACGCTTTGGAATGGGGAATAGTTTCATATTTCTGACCGTCCGACTCCTTGACAATTCAAAAGTAAATGGTTTAATTGAAATAAATGGTTTGAGTTTGCTCAACTAAAGTACTGTTACTGGAGTTGGTAACATTTATTTACTATCAATTTACAACAATACTGAACAATATAATTTATAGCACATGTAAACTATTTTGTCTAAATGTTTATCTATCAACCAGCTTCCTATTATACCCGTATTAGGTAGGTTTTGTTACATTATCAAGCAAGATAAAGTACATGTAAGAAATATTAATAATGTATCGTTTAGGACACGACAGGCACCATTATTCTATTGATTTTACGGCTTGTTTTAGAACATTCCTAATGCGTAACAACTTAGGTATCAGGGTATCAGATAGTTCGTTTTGAAACAAATGAAGCACGCCAAGTAAATCAACACAGTTTCACAATGTCAACATGGTTATTAGTTTTGTAATTAATTCAGAAGTCGGGAATGCTAAATCGTGATGATAATAATAGATAGTATTTTAGTAGTTTAATAGATTTAATAATTACGCTCTAACATGTAACTGGATGCGAAGGTAGTTCAATTGTTAATTTATAGTTTCCTAGAATTCGTTCGATATTCATTGCGTATCTTAACAACTTATCAACGTCATCTATACTGTATAGATTTCTTTCTCTACTTCATATGTATATTAGAACATTGGAATTGGAACTCCCAGTTCCATCATATTCCCACATGAGGTTGTTAATGTCATCCAATTCATCTCCAATGCATCCCTTGAATTTCGAATCAATATAGGTACTCTTCCTAACTACAGATAAAGATCCTCCTCAGAAAATTCAAAAATTATTATCATCCAGCGAAAACGCTTGAACACAAGGTAGAAAGCGAGTTCTACTTACAGATAGCTTACAATAGCATAGACTACAGGCTATAAGGGTTTGCCGGTCAAGTGTCGTGTATGTGAACGTAGGGTTCTTGTTAAAGTTGTTTATACAACACGAAGTGATAACGAACGGCTTCTATTAGGCTGGCTTTATGGTGCAGAAGAATTTTATTTTATATAAGTATTTAATCCATGTTACGGATCTTTTTTACTTATAGAACACCTGCGAAACTGCAAAGCAATTTATCGGCAGTAGGTTCTAGTAGATTATGCACGACTCTTTGCTTAACTAAACATGAAAAATAAGTCAAACACGTATGTCAATACAGACTAGTTACCCACACCAACCATAGATTCTACAACCACAGTTACTACAATCAGAGGCATCTGTCAAGGAATGTCGTGTGAGACCAATAGTACCTACTCAGTATAAGGTAAACAGACCCACGACATTAGCTGACAGAGGCCGCCGATCATCCGCAGCAGCTATGGACACATCGACAGGTTTCCTTAGGACACTTTTTAAGTGGTTTTTACTTTTGACACGATCGATTCTCTCAGATAATTCATTAATTAATGTAGGTGTAATCCATCGTCTCGTACGCTTACCATATTAATGCATACCTCTTACCATAATTAATATGCATTAAAAATCTTGACTAATTAAAAAGTTATGCGCGTTTCGCGGGTATTCTGGTTGATTACGAATCATGCTTATGAAGTATCATTAACATATAGGTAGTCATTTTGGACCGCCTATGCTGTTTTATCGTTACGGAGAATTTGGAGGTGACTCATCACCTGGTCTTGTTGTCTGTCTGTCGGTCTGTCTGGATTGCTGCTTGGTTCTGCGAAAAAAGCTTAAAAAGCTTAGCTTAAAAAAGCATAAATATGCTTTTTTAAGCTAAGCTTTTTTAAGCTACAAATATATTTGTATCTTGTTTTTACAGAATAAACAAAATCTTTCTTCTTTTTTGAGAATTTTTACTCCTTGCCTCCCAAGTCTTCGCACTTTACTCTGTCCCTGTCCCAGATGTTACGGACAACGCACTTTTATTTGCATAAGTAGGTTCATCTGACCTTTCTTCAATTTATGTAAATTCGTAATTGTCATTCTTATTGTCATACTTCCGTCTGTATAGTTAACTGTCCGCCTACTTTTTCTCAGTAAAGTCATAAACACCAAACATGGTTAATGTTGTTTCAAATAATAAATGAAACGGCGCGTCGTTTTGCCAATTTTGGTAACTTTTAGGTAGATTCAGAAATTGTGACTAAACATCATTAATTCTACCAAGTTTATGATCTGTCATCGATTGTTTGTGAACTTTATCTAACAGCGTTCTGAGAACTTCTAAAATAGCACAAAGATTGAAGACCTTTAAGAAACGTTCTTAATTAAATGTCAAAGTCAATAGTTCTATGTACCTACATCAGAGGTGGAACACCGATTGTCCAATATACACACCTTATTACTACGTACCTATACATAGACGATACTTGTATATGATAAACAGCTTACGAAGTTTATCAGGTAAGACTAGACTACCGGCTAATGCAACATAGAAAGTGAATCCCACTTCTTTAACGGCCTAACAGACGCTGAAAGTGTTTTCTTCCGGTACTGTCGTGTAAAATTATACGAGGACTCTAACTCACACGATTATAGTAAAAGTAACAGTATATCTTCACAATTTTCGATAAGAAGTGGTCGGGTTACTGAGTTACAAACCGCACTAAGCAAATAGCATGCTTCACTGAATACAAAAGATAATGAGACAGACATAGACACCGTAAGGAGGCTGCGATTGGTCGATGCACTGAATTGCAGTTGCTGGATTGGCTTACATAATTGGCTGGCAGCCTGAGAGTTTAGTCACTAGTATTGACAGTTCTTTTGCTTATCCTTTGGCCTGGGCAATGCATCAGGTATTCGTGTCACGTTGTCTCTGGTTAAGAAACATTGCGTTGCGTATCCGAGAGACCCGTCGCTAGAGATCAGTGGACAGAGAAGCGCAGCGCCCATTGGATATTTTATGCGATGTGCGATTTTGCATAACTTTTGCCAGTTCTATACACAGACAATGCATCGTAACGCTGGCTAATACAACTAGAACCGCCATTGCATTCGAAGTTCGAACATAGCAGTATGAATAGTGACATGTTTCTGGTCTATTGTTTACAAACACCGTTGCCTCATTAGTCTTACGACCCGTGGGTTTTTCATTCATTTACTAAGTTTTGAGCATGTTAGAGATTATCGGTTATGTATAGTATGTAAGTTATTATATGTCTCATTAATCCCTATCGCTGCTCCAAGCGATCGAAGGACAAGAAACGGGAAGGAGTGCGATATGAACAATTATTTAACAAAATATTGTTTTAAGAATTTTCTTGTATTTTGACATCTGCTCTGACTTCCTTTTTCTCTAATTTGACCCCAAGTTGTACAGACATACAAGGTAATTTTTAAAGAAAAAATCTTTAGTACAAAAAAATATCTTCCAAAATGTGAGTGAAAGACGCGAGCTTAACGAAAGCTAGTAAACTAACGGTCCGCAAAGGTTTAATTCAACTCATAAAAGTAATGGAGATTTACGGCTTATTACACCTGACCTGGCCATAAAATCAGCCTCATTAAAGGCTCCTGCAGACAGGCACGACGCGAAACCGGTCGAACAATTTCAGTGAAGGTTTCATAGAAATTGTTCCACAAGAGTCCCTTCGCGTCATCTCGGCGCGTCTATCTTCGGGAGCCTTAAACCTCGAAAATCAATAAACTTATTGAATGATACAACTAGAATTCTAAGAGCTAATCTTACTCCACACTCCGGGCTTTTTACTTTAATTTGGTAAGTATCAAATATCCGCTACCTAAAAATCGCTACATTAAAATTCATGAGTCCATTCTAAAAATACTGAACAAGAATGTTCGGTGAACGACAACTAATGAATAAAACAAAACCAACAAAGAAGTTCTTCACTGATTCATAAAAAACACCACACTCAAGTTATAACTTAAACGGACAACATGAATCAGTAAAAAACTAAACAGAAAACTTCAGATATCAATCATATGAGACGAAGGAACACATAAGGAAACTGTAATGTACAATTTCTATGGCTTGACTGCGCTCGGCGAATCGAGGTTGCCCATGATAAATGATCCGTAATGTAGTGCATGCAACTAACACAATAAAATCGCGTAACTTTTCATTCTAATTTCCTCAAATGTCATGTTTGGCTAATAAAAACATCTCGGCGAAATGTCCAAGTCTAAATAATTCAACTATGAATACGATACGAGATTTGCACGGCTATTTACGTTAAATAACGCGCCATATTTTAACCGACATTATCCGGAACTGAGTCACTATTATTTGCGAATTAGAAATGCTTATTCGGTTAATTTGCGTAATTTCATCTCTTTTATTGAAAATTCTATAGAAAAGGAAGGCGATTAAAGTGTGAATTACACAATCAATACGGCCACCGGTAGTCAGTAATTTTCAGGCAACAAAATGTGTTAATTCTTTTAAAATGGTTTCATAATTGTATCTGTGAATCAAAGCCACAATGAATCTTCAAGAGAGGCTACGAAACGGTAAAATATGATTCGTTAACAGATATGGAAAGTAAGAGTATTTAGTTTGACAGCTCGGCAGCCATCTTGGATTTTGTGTCAAAGGTCGGGCGCGCACAGGTTTCACCACAAGCAGATGGGTTATTTCGCACACGAACAGAGACGCCAGAACAAGTTAATGAGATGATAATGTGCTCAAAGTATAGTTCGTGATGACATTTCACATGTTACGTTTCAAATGATTAAATAATAGGACAAAAATTGCTGTGAAACGCAACCACTCTCTTTTGAGATAATACCTCTGCCAGGCGAGTGAACTATTGTACGTAATCATTTCATTTTCTAATGTTCTTCCGTCTTATTTTTGGATCTACTTTACGAGAACCACCGAAGATGCCAGCCCTCTATCAGCTTCTGACAGATTACGACAAAGATCTGTTGTTGTAGTTAGTCAAAGATTATATCACCGTCTGTAGCGGAATTAACCGTCTGCATAAATACATATTCTTCACTTCAAAGAGCCTACTCATTGTTACGCGTTGACTTAAACAATGCATATTCATTCAATTCACGCCCTAAATAAGCCAGAACATGAGGTTAGTACACCAGTAAACCAGTAAATAGAGGAAATGCAGACGAGTTCAGGGGCAGTGACCCGAGCAACCGTCAGACACCGTGACGTACGAACGAACGCCACACGATTTCATCTAAACTGCTTTTGAAATACGTCATTTAAGAGTATAAGGACCAAAAATGGCAATGGAACGGAATTTAGAACCTCTCCCAAAGATTCGAAAGTTGATCACGACGGTGAAACCCTAATTGCTGCTTTGTGTAGGAATGCGGAAGATTCTAATAATTTTACATGTAATCTGACCGATTTAACGATCGTAATTTAAGACGATAAACCTTGATTTGAAGTTAACAAACCTTCATGAATATTTAAATGTGTCTTTGTTATTTAAAAAAATTAACAATGTATTTAATTGGTTATATTATACATAGTTTGCCTTGTTTACAAAACAGCATATTTCATGTGCGTCTATATCGGTCACAAATATACAACAAACCATGTCATCATCGGTTTCATAAGAGGTTTAAGTAATGGTGTGTATCAAAATGTTGAAAGGTATTATTGTCTCGATGTTTTTTCTACGGGGAAGGCTTTATAAGAGAAACTTTTCCCGACCACTAGGTCAAAAAATGTTATACGATCGGGAAGGATAAAGAAAAATCAGCGTACAGACCTACTGTTTCCTCATTTCTAAGATTGACATTTGACTGACATGAATATGACAAAGTTATCAAGTTAATCTATACCTACTCGGACAAAAGACTTGGTTTGAAAAGCAAAATTGGATCAGGTTCTAATCATGATAGCTAAAGAAGAGAAAGTGCTTCACAATGCTATAGACCGGCTAATATTATGTCCTAGAGTTTTCTTATATAACAGACACAGAAGCTTTATTGATGACCTCATCAGAGACGAGATTCCATTTCTATTCTATTTGAACACTGATCAAGTTAGTGCTGATCATCGATAGAAAACTGTCAGCACCTCTACAAAAATCCAAATAAAAAACGGAATAAAATAAATAGGATATTTATGTATTGATAAACCTAATCCTTGTAAACACGAGGGACCAATGTTCGCGATGCTATCCGATGCGTGCGTGGCATGCATGTCAACGTGCGCGTGCGCCGACTGCCAGATGCACGAGATTATGTTGTGTGACAAATGTGCGATGCAAAATTGTGTAGGTCATTTTGTATACATTTGGTTGGCATTGAGAGAAAGTGCTGGGATAAGCGGCAAATGTTTTTGGTGATACTTGGAAATCACTTAGAGTCGGATGTTTACAAGATTTGGTGATCGTTGTTAACGTATAACCCATCATTCCCAAAAATCACACTAATTTCTAGTTTTAATATAGAATAGACTTCCGTAAAATGTTTAAACATAATTATAATAATTTTAAATGAAGAAGATTCATCGCGCATATAATTTACCCAGTCAGCAAACGAAATCTCTGCATTTATAAGGAAGTACTTCCAACTAATTTGTTTTTAAATTCAACTACTCGCCTTTGGTTTCAACAGAAAATAAAAATACTTAAAGAATTTATACATAAATGTTATCTTAAAACCCCAACAATATCAAAGCCCACGATCAGCAATTCTAATGGCATATAATATGAAACGATTTAAAAATCACGTTACGAATACATAAGTACCAATAATGTACAAGATTATGCACAAATCGCGTTGCATAAAAACATTAGACGAAATAGGTGAATCGCTGAACGTTATGGCAATGAATGCAACGGGAAAATGCTTGTAACCGAACACTTGACATTCTTCGAGCTTCGATGATGTGACTGACTTGGTTTCGTATAATAGCTAGTAATAGTATAATAGAACCTGTGTGAACAGTCTGGGAACTGCATGACTATGGAATAGCGGTGAAGATGGCACGAAAAAGAGATTTAGGAACATTTTAACGGTTGGAATCTGGAATTATTCATAAGTGAGGTGTAAGACTAAATATAAACTTTGTTTTCGTGGTATGTTCGTGCAGATGCTGTTGAGGCTCGGGCGATGAGAGAAAGAGAGAGAGAAGGGACGTAAAGCAACAAAACCAAGAAAATATCTCTAAATCATCAATAATGGTCCTAAGAAGCGGAGGACCAGTTTCCTTTACGAACGCCGGCGCTGATATGCTGGGAAAACACTGACTAAGAAGATTAATAGGTATAGCAAGTTAATAAATATATAAGATAGCTTACCAATACCAAACGGCTTTCGTGAGTGATAATGTATTATGTCTGAGAGTTAGATGAATGAAATACTCACCTGAAACAAAATAAAATTCAAATTAATGTTACATCAAAAGCACAAACAGCTTACATGGAAAAGAGACAGGAACTTTAGTGATTGGTACAAATATATCGGTTCAAACCACATAAAGACTTAGCTTTTACAGACAACCAAAACAGCAGACATAGCCGTTAAATAAATATCGGGATATTGTTATCGGAACTAAGGACCATTCAAAAACAACATCCTATAAATAGGGTAAACGGACCAAAACATGGTATAGTGGCGTCGGTCCTTTTGTCTCAGATAAGGCCTGCTATTACTTGCGTTCTCGGCGCCCGCGCCGCCGCCGGTGCAGGCGGAAGCGATAAAGTTGCATGCCGTGAGGGAATCAGATTGGTGGCGTCACCTCATCTATTGGCACGAGAATAGAGCAATAGTGGCGTGCGTTATCTTGACTGAGTGACTGGTTGTCTTTTGCTACCTTTTTTGACAGATATAAATATATGCAACATAGTGAGAAAATGAAATGATTTGACGCAGATGCTGTTTTTCATTTAGTTAGTAAAATTATTCAAAATAAGGTTCCCATCCATGATAAACTTGTTAACTACTGACAGTCATGTACGGGGCCAACTACGTAGGTACATATCATTTTCAGAATTAATTAATAAGTTAAAAAAGAGTGATATTATTTTTGTATTATAAACTGTTGTACCTTTACAAAAAACAATGTATTTTTATCTGAAAGTTTTTTTTTGCTAAAGCAGTGTTTTAGCTGTTTCATATGTCTGTTGTTAACTTCGACTATTTCTTATGATTTATAGATATGATGAGCGTGTTTTCTCCTTGAAGGTCTAAATAAATACGTTACTATTTTAAGAAATGCTTCATAGTTCGTGATTATAATATTTTATTCTTAAGTTAATTAACGTTATTATTTGACGAGCACGCGAATAAGTTATTAATTAAACATTGACAGCACTGACCTTACTGCCCTATACGAAATCTAGTGTAGGAATCAATTTGGGAGTTAATTAATATTATACAATCTGGGGCCTAAGTCTACTAATTTATAAACGTTACAAGTCTCTCAATGGTGTCTTTGACAGTTTTTGTATGGCACATCTGTCAAAAACTCACCATCGAGAGACCATTGTAACGTTTAAATATTAGTAGACTTAGACCCCAGGCAAGTTGACTGCTAAAGATCGAACAATTGCGAGTTTTGTGAATGAAGGTTTTATATCCAGGTTTTTATCAAGTTTATTGCCAATGTAGTGTTCGACCTCCTGTGAATGTTATATAGGGATGAGTTGGACAGTCGAAGATAAGCTTGATCGGAACGGATCGGAAATGTATCATCGTGAAAAAGTAAGTACTATAAGGTACCTTCATTAGTCATACCGTGAACGAAAACTGATTGAACCGGTTTCCCTTTCACACTCAATCCTTACGGAAAGTCAACAGGAAACCAAAAAGAATAAAGCCAAAATCCGTAGGTACAAAATAAATTTTATATTTGTATGAACCCACCGATCGGGTTCTTACGAAACGACTCGAAACGAAATCGAAAATTGAGACCAAATTTTGATTGAACGATCGAAACTCATGAGTCTTACCAAACCATTAATTACTGAACGTAACATTGAACGTGATTTATGTTTAATAATATCTTTATTAGAAGCGTGGTCGATTATGTTCTTGATGTGTGTACAGTCAACGTAAGAGATGACTATACCAGGGATGTTACGAATGTAATATTTTAGACATTCGAGAACGAAATGCGGTTGCGAATGTTTGGAATGCGAATGTGCGAATACGAATATTTGGAAAATACAAAAAAAAAATGCTTAAGTCTCGCATCCTTTGATGAGAATCTTTCGCATATATTCTATTCTGTAATGTTATGCACGTAAACTTATAAGAATATAAGCGAATTCGAACATTCCTTATTACAGTAACTATACAGACAGCCAACCCAACTAAAACATATTAACACGTAGGTAAGTACTTTGAAAAAGGATTTGCACTGGGATACTAAACTGTTTTGTGGTGTTTACTTTGTTACGGTTTGTGAATACCACGATAATTTATTATTATAGACCTCGTAATGAAAGCAAATCATAGTTTTACCAATTTTACTTCTGAGAGTAGGTCGGAAAATAAGTCATTTTTTCGCTCTAAGCAAGGTTTAACGACCTGAAGTAAGTACTCATTTCTGTTGCTTACCGCTACGGAATTCTACGAGCACAATTAAAGTTGTTAAAGTATAGGAAAGTCTTGAAAAAAGCGGTACCGATAGCTGATTGCTTTGATTTGGATATTGATAAATGGATGTTCAGATAAAGAAAATTAGTAGGTATCTATAAACAATCAAAATTTTTTTTTCTCTATTCATACCCGAACGCGACAGAACTCGAGACTTTCAGCCATTTTGTGCATTAAAACTGCACTAAAAGTAGCGCCTACTTAGAATAGTACTAAAAGTAGCGACTACTTCAAATGTTACTAAAAGTAGCGCCTTCTTAAAATAGTAAGCACTAAAAGTAATTCCTACTTAAATTAGTACTAAAAGGTAGTTTTAGTAGTATTTCGATTGTACATGAAATAGTACTAAAAGTAGCGCCTACTTAAAATGCGTAATACTTGACCACAGTTTATTAAAAAAAAGTCAACCAAATTATTCAACCGAAATATTAAATGTCACTTGAATTATGAAAAGTGAAAAGCGACCAAGAATGGATATTGGATAACACATAAAAAGGTCGAAGTAACGTTTTTATGCAACCTTTACGACGAACTTTATTTTACGAGATATAAAATCACTTATTTATATTAAGTTTAATCGGTTTTGACATCGCTATTTTGCATAAAATACTTTCACACTTTACAATACATAATTATTCTCCATTTTATTGTTTGAGAATAGGAAAGCTTAGCTTTTAAAAGATCTTATCGGTGATTAATTCGCTTCGCAAAATGGCTGACGATTTCTGTGAACTCTTGTGCATAAAAAGGTTAATTTATGTTTAATAAAAATTATGCGAAATGTCAAGGGCAATAGATTCAATGAATTAAAGAAAATATGACATAATATTGTTGTCTTCGGCTACCTTAAATAAAAGTTAAATAATATTCTGTTAAATGATTTAAAATGATTTCGCTAAATAAGACATAAAAAAAACAAGTTTTAGCCATCTACTTAAAGCTAGTCGCACCGCTCCCATGAAGCATTAAGGCACGCAGACAGGCGCGACGCGACTCTAATAATACAATTTCTTACAAAAACATCACGGTAGAACAATTACCGGTGTCGCGTTGCGCCAGTCTGCATGAGGCTTTAATCATAGGCACATTTATTTCCCCATCCACATGAAAGAAATAACAAATAACTACTGTTACGGCCTGAGCAAACAAAAACCGTCGATAAACCAATCAAGTACAGCTTCTGCCAATGACATTGTTTCGTATAAAATATGTCTCATTGAGCTGTCAGCTTGGCATAAATTTCAATTTACTCTCTCACGAACAAATAACGCATCGGATTTTCGCACGTAGTGAGTAGTGACGTTCCTAACTACAATTTAGTGATGTTCCGCTGGCCCAGGTTCGCAGGGGCGCTGTTTTATTGCGGCGATTTTTTTTCGCGCTCTGTATTTTCAACGCTCTGCTTAGTGCCGAGAGTTGAAAATCCAACAGTGTGTTTTCTTGACGTGCTTCGTGGCACGCCGGTGAATTCTCAATGCTCGGCTCAATAACGAGAGTTCAAAATCCGGTGTACGAAAAAAATCGCGGCGATAAAATAACGCCCGTGCGGACCTAGGCTTATTGCTATTCGTGGGAGAAATAAACAAAGGCAGTCTATTTAAATGTTGGGGCGAAACATCTTGTTGGCCTAAACACTATGTATTCTGGGGCATCGCTCTATGCTAATTTCATTCATAATTATAAAGGGCATAAAACGTTTTTTTAATGGTTACCGTTTTTTAATGGTTATCAGCTGCCTACTACAGTTGACGAGTTTAAAAAAATCCTTCAATGAAGACACGAAAATGGTATAATCGTTGATCTCTTGTCCTAAGATATCCATATTAGTAGCAGACACGCACAAAAACTTGGATTCAGAATTATTAAGGTTTGGCTTTAAAATGACCTGCAGTAAAGTTATTTTCGGCGAATGACATCAGCCAACAGGTTTCTATACAACCTCTGTCAAACTTTAATTTTGCATACGTTTAGAGAATTGCAATCTGCAGATTATACAAAAAGACGAGTAAAAACAAAACTTCTTGGCATCTACTCGATTAGAAAAACCATAAAAAAAAGCCGTAGCGAAACTTATTTTACCAGAAAAATTCTAACCTTTAGAAGTATATTATTTATTATACAGGCTGTCTCAAACAAAGTGGTCCAAATGAGGTAAAGCGAAGGGGTCCACCTATCATTAAAAAAAATTAAAGGCATAATTAAGTAGCGAAATTTTCTGAAATGTTCAGAATATCTCATCTTTAATTTTTTTTTACCATATTTGCTTTGGACCACTACGTTTGAGACATCCTGTATAATTATTCAAAAAAAGTCAAATAATCAAAACAGGCCTTCACGCTCGCTAAACCGTGAAACCAAAATGACGTATCAAATAACACACCATTAAAACAGAACAATAACTAAAATAGTCAATACTGCTCGTTGTTCAAACAAAACCCCTATTACCAATACTGCACGAAGCTTTCACACACAAAAATCGAAAGTTAGACACACATCAGCGGTTCTAAACGTCATTTCTCACGTGTCTGCGATTCGGTTCGAAAAATTCGCGACGCTAAAGTCTTCCTAAGCCTATTGTTCCGACCTTAGATTGATGATCGCGTGTAGTACTTAATGGGAGCCTGCGTGGGAGAACGGGAATATGGAACATGTGAACCATGCTTTAAATGCAATTTAACTTATATAGTATCGTTCTGTTCTCATCGTAGTGAATACGATGCGGAGATGTTTAGTACTGATGCGGTCTACTTAATCACCTATGCGTTAGATTGTGAAATAGAGTTGTCTTGCACTGTCGTGTTCTGCAGGCAAGGCAGGTTGACGCTGTTCAGTGAGAATGATTGATAAAGATTGTTTTATCTATACACAAAATTCGCTCCAGATCTTTAAACCAAATGCTAACACCAGACGGTTTAAAATTTGGCATTTGAAGAACACTAATGAACTGAAACACTATTTCCAATAAAAAAATATTCCATTCACCGACTGTATCCCAAAACGAAATAACAAACAACTCATTAAAAGGTGCACTAATGTTGCGAATCCAAGTTTTTACCTCATACCTTCCCAGAAATCGCAAGGCCACGTATGAATATAAAGCCGCACCCATTCCTCTATCACATCTAACATCAAACAGTCAGCTAATGGCCAAGAGTCGGCAAACAAACGGACGAGATAGTGGGACAAAAAGTTCGTTGTCTGAAACTGGTTCTACAGATGTAAGGGTACCACATCCGGAGGTATGACGCATGTATCAAGTGTCTTTTTTCAAAGAAAAAGTTCATGTATATCGGATTTAATATACTTAAGCAGTAAAAAAATATAGACAGAATGTTGAATTTGTAACTTGATCACGTAGCATCAAAACTACCTTGGATGTTTCATTAGTAAATTGAAGAGGGGCGCTATAGTCTATCGAAGATGAAACAGCATAATATTTGAATATGTACTATTGAAAAAAAAAAGCTTCAGATATTTTCTTCAACAATGGCTTAGAGGACAAAAAAGAAACTCCAATAAACGGTCACGTTTTCTTTAAAGCTAAAGCAACAACAATTGGGCAACTTAATGGTACACAAATTGCATGAAACGAAGATCAAACAGTAGCTGAAGAATAAAACAAGTTTACACTTTCTTCAAATAGAGTCATTCCAAACATAATGGAGCTAATCGAAAACAAAGTCATCGGAACTTCCCACGATTAGAAAGACCCAAGTTTTTTTATGCAACCAAAAGTACAGGCAAGATTAGTTCCCTCGCCGGGAGCCATCCCGCCGTGCGCACAATAATGATAGGGATCTAAGCAATTATGTTTAAGTATGAAATAACACATTCTTAAAGGCTTGGTGCATGGAAACAGGTAAAACATTTAAACTGACGTCATGTTTCCTGCATGTCTCTACAACTCGTTACCAATCCCAGCTTATTAAGTGCTATTTTGGGCACGCCAAAAAGAATGGAGGCTCTAAAATAAGGCAGTAACATAACTTGAGGAATCCGGGTTTTTGCTTATTTACTTAAATACAGTCGTTTTATTTTTTGTCCCTCCAATTTTCAATAAGTAAAGCTCGGCGAATGAACTTTAGACAAAAAGAGATGAGTCTAAGAAATCAGCTGAAGCATCTAAAGTGCGGTAATTCAAACTTTTTATCGAAGAACAGTTAGCCAATGTTACAGGTACAGGTACATAACTCAACATTGAAATTCTAATTGAAACTATTGAGTTGAATAGATTTAAAGCCTTTCGTAACCAGTCAAAGTTAAGACACAACTTGACACAAGTCACAAAATAATAAGCCTGATTATCATATTCTAGATGGAGACATGTCAGACAAACACACGTATTAGATTTTCGTATCTGTTAAATCAATTAATCAATCACTTAGACACGTCATTAAAAGACAATTTCAAGATAATTTTGATTATAATTATTAAGGAGTTCAAAAACACCTACCTGACAAAATCATTTTGATCGTTATCGATCTTAAAACCAGTTTAAAAGTGCCGAATTTCTAATGAGCTTTCATTGGGGCAATGAACAATTGGCCTGAGACCCCAAAATTAGATAAGTATTGTTAAGTGCATTCAATTGCTGTTATTTCATTTTGGATCGATTATTCGCTCCAACGCCTGTCGACCAAACCCGTTAATGTCCACCGGTAAATGTTTTATTTCACAAAAAAGATCAGTCTCTGGTGCTATTGCTAAAGCTAGTGGTCGTTTAAGTTTCTCACAGACAATTTAACAAAGAAATATTTCGCCCATAAACTTGTTACTTCACCATTGACAGTAAACATTGATAAAATAAGATCCCATTTAGGCCTGGACATAATAAGCCATTATAATCTATTCGTCATGTTTAAGCTATAAAACGCTTACATCACACTTTCAAGTTGCAAGTCACAATTGCAACATGGAGGTAGTAATCGGTGCTCATACATAAATATCGATCTGGAGCACCTTTTGTTTGTTTTGTGGCCAAGAGGCTGCACCGGTTGAGAGAACATAAAAAAGAGTAAATATGACGGTGCTTTATTCCGTGTACGTGTTGGTTTTGTATCGTGTTTACCAAACAAAAGACGATTGACCGTGGTTCCGAGGATTCGGCGGTGCGGTGGTCAGGTCGGTGAGGTGAAGAGGGAGGAGTAACGACACGGTGCTCGGGCACATTCAAAGAAGCCGCAGGATAGACCCTGTGCGGTTAGTCGAGTCGGAGGAAATTCGATTTCGTCTCACTGAGTCTCACGGTACAAAAAATACAGCGGGTTTTAAAGTTCAATGGCAATCATTATCAGTACTAAATAAATATTCTCCAAAAAACATGACTAAATTGTTCGCGGATGTGACATGAATCATCTTAAAGTTGAAAACTTACGAAATCATTGAGTCATGTAAGTAGGCTATCTGCTTAATCAACGCAGACTTTTATATTTTCGAATAGATATATCAGTGCTACTTACGTACTTACATTGCTAAATCCGATGGCTAGTAAAAACAACACAACTAACGTAGAAGATAACATTTTATTTAATACGTAATAAAAACATTATCTTTCGAATTTATCTGGAGAAGTTTCTTAATTCTATAGACGCAAGATGACCGAAGCCATGTCCCGGACTCTCGACAAGCCATCGTTCCTGCCCGCTGAGCCGCAAACGTCATTCGTCGTCAGCGTTAATTGAAAGATTCCCGTTCTTTTGTGAACTCTAATGACACGTAATAAAGACGTTCAATGATAAAACAAAAAGATTGGAATCCCAAAACAAAGATTGATCGAGCGGAACAGTTGGGAAAGACTAATTACATTCTTTGAGATCGAATTGAGAAATGGAACAGGTGTACCATCGGTGAATCGGTGCGCTGTACATGTCGAATACCATGTAATCTGATTAATGTAGCCACTATGAAATTTGTTACATTCTTGTTTCCAAGCTTTTTATCAGCCTAGAAAAAGGAAAAAATGTAGATGACACGTCCTGATTCGAACAAGTAACTATTATTTCTAAACATAGTGATCAAGACAAGAATTCAGAATTTCATGACAAATCATGAAACCTAATTAATCACATACACAGGTAATAAACCACTGGCAATGGACATTGCATGCCTTTGAAAGTTGAATAACGAGCTGCCTTTTGATGGGAACAAAGGGGCAAACACAGTTTGGGCTCAAGGCATTAATTAAGACACAAAAATGTCATTATGCCCACTGGATTCACACACAAAGATTTTAACAAAGCTTTCCCACAAGTTACGTTCAAAAGACCGTGTCATTTATATGGTCCTTATTATTCTATTGCCTCAGACACTTTTATTTCTAATGGTCTGGAAAAAATGTCCACAGGATACCCGTGCGTCGATTCCATCTCTCGATGGAACACCTATACAAACAGGTTGATGGTCCAATCAAAAGGCATGTGACGCTTCTAGTTGTGAGAACGAGATAGCCATAGTTAGATTCATGTGCCACGAAAAGGGATGGCACATTTTGCTGAAGTAGCAGTGATGGGTACCATCCGTTGCAACGCACGATTCAAATTGACAGTTCAAGTTTTTTCTTGCTCAGTGAAAATAAACGCTCAGTAAGGTTTAATGTCTGCGGGGACTAATCGTTTTTCATACTTGCGGTACCAGTAATGATTCAAAGCCGATAATATAGCATTCTAAGAGACTGGACTTTGCAAGAAGAAAGGCAATTTCAAGGCAAAAAATATCTGTTCAAAACGTAGCGCACAATAGCGCGCCGTAAAAGGTTTGGTAATAAAATAAATACTGAAATAATTGATTTCTTGTTAAATTAAAGATACCAAAACTTCATAATGCTCATTTATGGCTATAACTGGCAATATAATTTTTGTTAGTTATACCATAAGTAGAATAGAATAAGCCAAAGAGTATAAAACCTTTATTTTCTTTTCACTCCGCATAGAGTTTTCTTGATTCCTTTTTGGTTTAATCCACAAATGCTCATACCTTATAAGAAACTAGCTCATGCTCGCGGCTTCGCTCACATGTAGTCGGGAATTATCCCACGGGAACGTACTACCAGGATAAAAAGTATTATGTCCTAACGCAGATATTGGCTTAATCCGGGTTTTAAATTTCATCCCAATCCATTCAGCCGTTTAGGCGTGTAAAGGTGCACTTAGACTGTCAGGAATTCTTTAACTTTAATAAAAATATATTATCATCTATATGTATATAAACAATTACCATGCAATAATCTCGCAGAAACCCGAAAATGATTATGTGAATTATTGTTTTGTTCACCACGCATGGGGTGGTTTAGGAAAAAAATACAAAGGAACAGCCGAAATATCGGAAAATCTAAACTTTATCTCACGTGGTACGAAGTTCACCTGATCATCTAGTATAAATAAGGATTATAACTTTATAAGCCAGTCTTATTAATAATGTAAAGTTTTAAAACTGTTTTATTTACTTCCTAACAATGGCGATGTCAACGTGACTAGCAGAACAAAACTATTCTCGATGGCAAAAAGAACCTTACAAGCAGGTAAGGTACTAGTACCGGGTCATGTCTTTATTTATAGGTGTCAATTCAATAGCGTCTTACAATCTATATAAAAAACTTGCACGCTACATATGCGACGGGGGACAAGGTCAGAATAGTCACGAAGAAATAGTATTATTTCTTTATTAGAAAACCACATAGCAATTATTTTGTGATAGGTTAACTTTAAAGGTCAGGATTGAATCATGTTTTATGTTTTTTTTTTCTTATATTAATGCAAAACAACAACAAATCAGGTTCAAAGATTCATCTTTACCTGGACACACGGCTACCTATATCGAGCTTTATCTTTCCAGTTTAAGCTGATCTCGCATTGTATAGGATTCCGTACAATGAGAGTTCAGCTTATACTAGAAATGTATACTATCCAAAGAAACAGGTAGCGAGTTTTTTCTAACACACCATATTTTTACACCATCTGCTTGGCAAAGGATGCGTGTTCCTCAAATAGGATCTAATTAGACTTGCACGTAGGTAGTTAGAAAGGTACTACAAGTCGATACTTATAGTAATTTGCTTACTTAACGCTAATACTTAATTTTACCGGATTCAGTAAAATTCCTTGGTGCTAACTAAAGCTACACTCACACTGACTGAGGTAAGAACTGCGCGGGATTTAACTCCTTATTTTCTATGTTATGAGGTTTGGTTTCCGCACTTAGTCCTTCAGGTGGACCATTGTGCGTGGGCCATGGCGGTCGTTGCTGGTTATTCCAACCAGCGCACCTCCCTCCAGATTCAACCCCCTTCTTAAGGCTCCCGCAGACAGGCACGACGTAGAACAATTTCCGTGAAATTTTCATAGATATTGTTCCACCAGACGTGTCGCGCCTGTCTGTGGGGAGCCTTTAAAGTCAAAATCAAATCTGCCTAGCCTTTTCCCAACTATGTTTGGGGTCGGCTTCCAGTCTAACCGGATGCATGCGACTGCCTATCTGACCTCCCTCAACAACCTAGTTACTGGGTAACACGATACCCCTTAGTAAGACAGTAAGACTGATTGTCAGACTTTTGGGCTTCTGACTACCATGATTGCAGTCTATTATTTAGAACCTATTAGACAAAACGTCCATTTATCCTTCTATTTTCGTACCTCTCCCTAGTATCTAGGTACTTCTTTTCTTCAAACTTAGCCCTATTTCCGTTTCTTATTCTTATAAAATCAATTATTTATTATTAAATTAATCATTTACTTAGTAAAAGTGTGGTCGTCACCGCTTGGTGTCCTCGCACCGTGTTAAGGCCGACTACTATCTAGAGTACATTCCTACCTACTGGCTGTCAGTCGTTATTATTATTTGCAGATCGTTTAGTACTTAAATAAATTAATATTGATCATGATACTAATAATACATAATGATGTAATAATAAAATAAAAGTAGCTGGTGAGGATCCTCACGTCAATATAATTAAATACAACGTATTTAATTATATATTAATAGTTTATAAAAACAACCTATTAACATTATTTTAAAATTCAAAATGGTAATTTGACTCTACAGTAACCTAAACCTAGCTTTATTTTATGATGTCATTTGTGATGATCTTGAATTATTTTCATGCACTTTGAAAAAGTTCCGTTTTGGTGGTATTCAGCAAAATATTTTGCCTTTTTCATTGTTATTATTGTGTAATCCTTTGTTAGTAATAGGTATTTTAGAAAGTTCTCTTCACATAAGAGTACATTATATTTCCGCAGTTGTATACACAGAAAGAAAAACATTACATCAGTTAAACATAACTTTAAAGAAAAACATTTAAAAAAATATGGTCCATTAAACGCAAGAAACAATTGTTTATATGCAATCAATAAAATACTGCTTTGTAAGAATATGTTATTCAAGAGAATCGTAATCGTAAAGATTTCTATCGGAAACACTAATAGACCCAGATGACGGGGAAAATATTAACATTTGTAGCTTTTGCCCGCGGCTTCGCCCGCGTGGATTTCGGAAACGTACTACCGGGATTAAAACTACCCTATGTGTTAGTCCAGGTTATAAACTATCTGTGTGCCAAATTTCATGCAAATCCGTTCTGCCGTTTTTGCGCCAATCTAGCAAAACAGATAAACCGACAAAAATTCTTCGTTACTATTTTATGAGATAATCTTAGATAGTCATAAAATATCGTACCTACATAAAACTAATGAAGAGAGTACAGTACTGCTCTTTCTGAGAATGGATTTGCATTTGTTGCTCATTCATTCATCGTCGGAGGTTTATGTTTATGCAAACTTTTTACACTGGCACAACTGCAAATATACAATGTGGAGATGACAATATGACTTTAAATGAAAACACTGGCAATACTGGTTTATAGAAACATTTGTAAACTATCAAATAAATCTGAACACCGAAATTAAAAAAACAATTTTTTCTAACAAACTAAATAGCTTAAAACTACAAACAAAATAAAACACCATTTATAAAATTGGTACACTGACCTGCGATAAGAATGGTAACGCAGCTTGGTTTCATTCATGGTAAAGCTGTGGCCGACGCAGCGACGCCGACGTAATGTTTGGCGCCATTATTCTTATTATTATTAATGCTCAATAAAATTACACAAATCAAATCACAGAATATTAACCAAATAGTCGGGCATCATTCACCCGCGAGTTATTCACCAATCAATTTATTATTCACAATCACTTTTCGATCACATAATTATGTCGCCATTCATTAAATTTTTTTATTTTCAATATGTCCGCCGTGTTCTTGAATACACAAACTACACCGACGTATAATGTTATTTCTCACTCTTGATAATAGGTCACCATTAGCAGCCATTTCTTTCAATTTATTAAAAGATAGTATTATTCTATTTTTTAATTCCTCAACGGTAGTAACTTCTGTTGAGTATACCTCATTCTTTATGTGACCCCACAGAAAGAAATCCAGGGGCGTGAGATCTGGTGACCTCGCTGGCCACCGCACTGGTCCAAAACGGCCAATCCACTGCTGTCTGAACATTTGAGTCAAACGCTCTCTTGCAGACACCACTGAATGAGCTGGTGCTCCATCTAACTGGTACCACATCTGCCTTCGCACGTCCAGCGATAGTTCCTCCGTGTACTCGGAAACGGATCCGTCGAGGAGTTCAATGAACTTTACAGCATTTAAGTTGCCATCAATAAATACCGGACCAATAATGGTATTTCTGTGTATGCCAGCCCACACATTGACCGAAAATCTGTACTGGTGCGAAGACTCCCGTACTAGATGCGGATTCACGCGGCTCCAGTACCGAAGGTTTTGTCGGTTCCATAAACCATTCCTTGTGAATGTACTCTCGTCAGTCCACAGCACATTGTACACGAAGTCAGGATTCTCGAGATGTTTAGTTTCCAACCAGCGACAGAAAGTTTCTCTTATTGGCTTATCTCTCGGTAACAATGCTTGTACTTTCTTGTACTTATAAGGTCTGCGTTTGTCACGTTTCAAAACTTTTTGAATAGTTTTGTGATTTACACGAAAATGTCGACCTGCATTACGCAGACTGGACGTCGGATTGCGATCATAATAATTAATAACACTTTCGTCTGAAATCATATTTAGCACGTGGAGGAGCACCATCTACGTGCGGGATCAAGGATTGATTTTCCCGTATCCTCTGGACAGCTTGTATAATAGTGCGCCCGTGGGTCGGACACATACGCGTGTTCCCATACCTCTCCCGGTATGTCCGTACAGCTAAAGCGGCATTACCGTGACACTCCCCATAAATTAAAATCATATCGGCGTACTCCGAAGCGGTATAATTGTAACGAGGCATGATTATTTAATAATAAAACCTTGAAACACCAAGTATTAAGCGTCTAATTTCGCAAAGTTTACTTAGCTATTTAACTAAGTACCTATAATACGTTTATGTGTCCTGTCACTATTAAAACAAAGCGTCAAATTTCGCACAACACAACAACAAAGATACGATAACACTCGCGCGGCGACTTCAAACGGGCGCAGGCGCATTCGAAATTCGAGAGAAAAACTAACTAAGTACCTATAATACGTTTATGTGTCCTGTCACTATTAAAACAAAGCGTCAAATTTCGCACAACACAACAACAAAGATACGATAACACTCGCGCGGCGACTTCAAACGGGCGCAGCCGCATCCGAAATTCCAGAGAAAAACAAAACGCGTCACAGGCAGGAAGGAGGTCCGGTGACACACTGACCGCGTAACCTAGACACGTAGACAAGTAAGCAAAGTAGAAACAAGCAAACTTACCTATCTCTTTCGCACATACATATTTTGCGATTGACATGAGTGCGTAACAGGAAAGTAATAACTTTCGCATGCATTTTTTCTTATCTAGCTGTGATGACACGCTTTATGACTCTTAGGGCTCGGGCATAAAGTATAATTTGCATTGAGAAAATAAATTTGAAAGAAAAGGCGTAGGTTTTTAAAGTAGCGAGCTGCCAACGTGTCGTTAAACTGTCGCGTGCGCTCCTGTTTACAAATACATCATGTAGAAAATACTTAAAATGAAAAATACTGTCCTGTGGCTAAACTACTGGATATATTCATTTGATTTTTTGTGTGACGGTTGGGAATATCATGACTTATACGAAGTTTCATTTATGATCATATTGTCCTCCCCACACTGTATACATTATCATCTGAAAGTGTGGTGGTCGGATTCAAGGCGAAACAAAAGGTAAACATTAGTTTATATCCGACTTCAGAGGAGCAATTCCCGTATTTTAAGGAACGTTCTCATTCGCATCTCATTCGTAATCTGTCAAAAATACGATCAACTTACCAAATTTTTTTACAAGTTTGACAGATTGCGACTTGAATATCAACGCTTTTTAAGTACGAGAATTGGCCTTCTGATCGTTACTAAATCCGATTCCGATCGGATAGTTGTCAACATTCTTGCCCCCATTGGCGACAGCTATGTGAACACATCAGGATGTGTAAATCCTTCCCCTGTTTCAGGTCAAATCAAAGAAAAACTAGATCAAGCAAATATATTCCTTCAAAGCACCTGACTCTAATGAATTATGCATCAGGGAACTGCGAAAGCTTATTTAACTGGTACACTATGAGAAAGTTAAGAAAACACAGCGTATAGTGCATTTCATAACACTAGTTAGTTGACATAACGTTATCGACCGCCACCTATAAAGTTGGCTGCTCGATTATGACCATTATGACCCTATAAGTTAGAAATAATTTATCAGCTAAACTAAGTTAGCCATTGTCTCTGTGTTGGGTTAAACTTACGTAAACTATTTAGCTTGGAGTCACGAGGGCTGTATTGTGACAGAAGTGACAGATTTCTCGGTCGTGTTGTCATAACGGTACGGTTTGATGCAAATTGCCAACACCGATGCTAAAGCCTTTAGAATTACATGCGTGCATTTTGTCATGATCATTGATGGCCCATTGCAAGAAATGTGTGATGAGTTCGACTCACAGAACTACCAGTTACTAGTTAAACGTAACCTGGTTGGATCAAGCGACGCGGCAGCTGCAAAAGCAAAAAGACCACTGATAGCATCAAATGACAGCAAAGCTCAACGGTAAACTAGAATCTCACATCAACTACTCAGTGCGATTGCCCTTGTAATGGAGCTGGCACGTTAGAATAAAGAAGCTACTGACAAGATGCTTGTCAGTCATTGCCAGTGAGCCTTGCCCTTCCCTCGCTCAATCATAAAAACAAGCATACATTATCACCTGTCACTGTCTCTTTAGCATGTCAGAGGTGAATGTGCCCATCTCAAATTATTCTCCGTAACTAATGCCAATCAAGTATCTTAACGCACAAGAGAAACAGCCAATGCAGATGCACAACTCACTTTTACCTCTTAAAAGCTTTCTAAAACCAGCCATACACCCATGCTTAGTTTCTCAGTCAAAGTTCTTAACCCTGACAAACAGTAAAATGCCAAATGCACGTTAGATGCAAGTGTAGACATAAATAACGGTGATACAGTGCTTCTTGTAGAGAAATTAACATTATTCGACCTCATCAGGCAAAGGTAAGCCGCTCCCAACACACGCCGTGTTCTAAGTATTAGATTTATTGTTGCAGTTGAAATCAGAAGTCGTGTCTTGTTGCATAGCCATTATTCAGTTAAACGTTATTTCTCTACGGATAATTTCTTAATGGATCGATTAGAAGTATTGGCGAATGAAATATTCAATTAGGACATCGAAGTTATTTAACTATACACGAAAGGATGATTTATTGCAATTTACATCTAATTTTAATTTCGAGGCCTCCTAAAGTCTCTCCTAAAGACTCCACGACGAAGATAAAAGTATATTTTTATTTTCAGTCAAGATTACAAATCAGGATTAAAACGCGGAAACACAACACTTCACAGCATTTGAAGTAGAACTGTACATTCTGGAAGCTGATCCTAAAGATAAAATACACTACAATAATAATCCCTTAAGCTCCTTATTGCAATTGTAAGATACAATAATAAGGATTACAATTCCACAAATCCTATGGATTAAAGCCACAGATGCAAGAATTTTGCAACAAAACAAGCAGCTACCAAAGATCGTGGTTACGGACTAATTACCCAATTTGTCACCCTGTGTCCCATAATTTGCGTGTCCAAACATGCACACAGTCATGCTGTACTCTCATACCTGTCACATCAGATAAATGAGGTCCTACGTGCCTTAGAAAAGGCTGTTAGACACGGCCTTAACATTCCTCAACAGGTTAGATTAGTGTGCTTCAAGCTCAGATAAAACAATGCGATTGCGACATGCCATGATGTTTGGATTGGCGATAATAAATTGTGAATACGGAGGTATTTGAGACTTACGTGGTTTATGCGAATAATTTGTATTGTTTGGCCATTATTGGAGCCTTGTTTCCTAGTGTTACTTGAGCGAATACTTGCTGGGATTGAGAAAAGACATGTACAGTGGCCAGCACATCAAGCTACTAAAATCTGTCAAATTTCTTTAGTAGATTTTAAACTTTATCGCTAAAGCATTAGGTTCAAGTTTGATTGGGAAAGTTTGACAGTTTTGGGTAGCTTGATGTGCTGGCCACTGTACATGTATTTTCTTAAACTGACCTTATACGACCTTTTTCTAAATGTTTAGATTGTATACGACCGTAGAGTAACAAAAATTCCTTCTCTAGAAGTTTAGTATTCTTTATTGATATTTGCTTTTACTTCAACGTTTAAAGTACCAATTGAAATGCCCCCGGTAGGAAAGTACCGCTTTAACAGAGACAAGAAGACCTCATGGGTCCTGCGTATGCGCAATAAAAATACCCATCTTACAAAAAAGCCACGTAGTAGCCGGCTACACTGAGTGCCGTTGCCATTTCAAAGATATTCGAAAAAGGAATTCGATTCTTTAGAATGTTAGGAACATTTATCTTACGTCATGTTACAGTCATCGTCATGACATTCGATTGACGTGTGCTTGCGCGCATGTTTTTTTTATTATTTATTGCTGACTTGACGTGCTACGGTGCTATGTAATTATTATTATCTACTTACTGTAACTACTTATTTAAGTTTATAAAAAAGGTTTGAATGTATTTCTTGGGTTTCGATACAATTCACGATAAGCGACATAAATGGAGATTTGTGGAGTCCATATCCTTTGATAATATCGTTAAAATTTATTAGTAGACCTCGTACCTTGTGTAATGTATGACATGATCATGTGATATCAGCTTTAAGTCATCGTGGAATGTAATGGTAATTGCAATCGCTAGCTTGGAAATTATGGAGTTAGATGAAGATATTTCTTACGGTGCTTCTTTGTTATTATTTGTGTTTCGTAGAACAAAGCCTACACCGAACACTGTTGCCTATTTCACACCATAATACTCCTACTCTTAGATAATTGGATACTCCATGCTTTTGGGGTTGACGCAGTTATTCGAATACATGTGATATCTACCAACCCGCACTTGGCCCGCGTGGTGGATAACGGCGCACTCCCTATCACAGAGAGGGGGCGAGTGTCCGAGCAGTAGGAAACATTATAGGCTGATTATGCTTATGCTATGCTTATGCAGTAATTCTTTTGTTTCTACTTTTCTACAAGCTCAATCTCAGTATTCACTCCCTTACCAGCTATATCATCTTTCCCACAATCCATAATCTTAAATATGTTTCCTTTACTTTCTATCAAACAATTTCTTTCATCCTAAATTGACCGTGAGCGAAAAGCTCCGACTCAACACGAAGTAATACGAACCGTTCATCGAACTACGCGTATCTAATGCGCAAATGTTAGTACCGAATTCATAATCACCAGCATTGATATTTATATAGAGACTTGTTTGGTTGCGAAGCGACGAATGTAGTGCAAGGGCGACGACGACCAAGTCAGTATCGACCTTAAGTTGACAGAACAATGCTTTAGAAGACTTGATACTCCTTGGATGTAATTGATCATGTAATAATGTGTTCCGATTGATTGGAAAAATTTGTCATATTAATGATAATATATGTCAGTATGATTTGCTGTTAAAAATTAGGCTGTCACAATTTTATGGTAGACGGGTAGAATTATTTCATTATCATCATGAATTGAAACAAAAAAAATTGCGAGGACGGCTTTGCACGACAGTAATAATCACATCATTACCACTATGTGTATTAGCCTAGCCACAAAGTATTATGAAGCGTTATATTGTAAGGTTAGGTTTTCTCTGATGACTTCTGTCGAGTTTGGAATATGATGTGTTTGGTGATTTGATAAACGACAGATCATTCGAGAAGCGCACTTGAGTTGTGTTAACTTGTGTGTGACACTGGACAACAACTGACTTTAGGGTATAATGTTTTTCACAAACCTGAGGCTTGGCTGAAGTCTTCTTAATGGAGGCCTTTCATTTCTAATGTACTTGTCTCAATGGTTTTGGAATTCCTTTATGGAGAGACCTATTCATAAATTGTCATCATGTTTCATTGAGTGACACTATTACACAGAAATATCAAGGTTACTCACCAAAAAACCGCAATCATACCAAGATTTCTTCGCCAGAGACCCGTATGAAATTCATTGGCCACGCATAACTTACTTCCCCACATTAACGACTCAGAAGGTACAACAATCAAGCTTTCAACAAAAAACGACTTAGACATGGTGTTTACAATATTGACTTTTAAATCCACTATATATTATTATTTCCGTGGTCGGCAAACACAGTTGTTTTAACAAAAAAATAAGTGACTTGTTCGGGTCAATAGCCTTTTAATAAAAAGCTGTCGTTAAATGATTAGTTCTTCTAAATTTTCGCGAGATGGCATCACCCGCTGCTAGCCTCTAATTACTTACTTGAAAAAAGTTGATTAGTGTATCGGTACAATAAGAGCAGAATTATACGCTGCAGGGCAAATTATGTAGTGACAGTTTAACAAAGATAGTTTGGGAACATAAAAAGTTGGATACAATGCCTTACGTAGGTACGCACCAGCAGCAGCTCAATCGATACGTACAACAAATAAAAGCAAAAAGTTTCTAATGAAGAAGTTACTTTGGTACAGACTACAGATACACGTATGCGCAAGAGCAGTATTACGTATATGCAGCAATGTATTTCTAATTGGTTATTTATTGCCCATAAATAGTTATTCATTAACTATTTATTTATGGTATTGTAAAAATAAATACGAAAAACTTTATTTGCGCAAGAATTTGCTTTTTATTATTTCGCTTTCGGACACCTGTATTATTTATTTATTTTTGGCCTATGTGACTAAGTCATAACAGCAGCACAGGTCGATAAATCAGTTAAGCTACGATTGCCGGGGATGGTCCGTGGATGGGTGACCATCATTAACATAAGAAAGCACGTTAAGCCGTTGGTCTCGGCTGTCATTTGTGGATCTTTGACAATCGTTACAAGTCGTCAAAAGCCAGAAAGTCTGACAACCAGTCATACTAAGGGGTACCGTATTACCCAGTTACTGGATTTTGGAGGTCAGATAGGCAATGGCTCATGTATAGTATTGGTATTCAACTACATCCGGTTAGACTGGAAGCCGACCCCAACATAGTTGGATAAAGGCTAGGCAGATTGATTGTTGTCCCACTGCAGGGCAGAGGCCTCCTTTTCTCCTTTCCACTCCTCTCTGCCTTGAGCTAGTGTACACCAATCCTATCTGTAGGCGTCAATCTCGCACCTCTAATAAAATTAAAATAATCTAATAAAAAATTGCATTTCAAATCCCAATTAGTATTTCTATTCCTGATTCCATATAACTGATCATCGCCCTATCGACCTGCAGATTTGATGGGAATTCCTCTACATAATTACTTATTCTTTCGAATCCCACCTCTTGCGTAATTATTATACGCAATTAGTTTCGACATTTATTGCTAGAGTTCTTGTTGGGTGCTTCCGCCGGTTAATTGTGAGTTTGTGAGGATAGCCGTAATCTTTAATAGGCAGGATACGTAATCACACAGCTTATAGATCGGATCATAACTCGATTTTATGGGAATAGCTCATCCCCTGTGAGATGGTGCGTGGGATAACCATAGGCCATTTAATAGGGTACTTAGCTATTAACTTTATTACCTTACTGCTAAAAAGATGCACTACCAATAAAATATATGCACAGCGAAATAATTTTGTCGTAGTGAATATTGGTCATAAAAGCTCAATGTTTTTTATTCAGTATCTTATAATAAACTAACATAAGGCACTTGCGGCCTATGTCCGAAAGTGGCTCTTTCGGTTGAAATGCTGATCTTGACTCAGTAAATATTTTAGGGAGGGGCTTTGCAGTTTTATTTTCTGCGTTTTCTTTCGAGCGTAGTTACTACGAAAGGCCGAAGAGTGTATTGAGTTGAGCAGTTATGCAAATAACCTCACAAAGCTCACTTACTATACGATGCCAATGAACCTTTTTGATAGATTCATTTAATGTATTCCGTGATAGTGGGAAGTCAAATAATTCTTAAGCTATTAAGTAATGGGACAAAGAATAAGGAGTAAAACAAACAAATTGCACCAACCGGACTTGATCACGCTCTTAAATAGAACACTCTTGCATATTGATAGAACATTAAGTACCTTAACAGGTACTATTTGAATTAAATATTTATCAGGCAAGAGGAATGTTTTGTGTTTGCACAATTGCCCGTATTTAGCCACGGAATTCTCGTGAGAATATTAAATTCAACTTTTCTAAGAACAGTGAACATGTTTACTGAGCATAATTTTTACAGGAAATGCTGCGGGCGCGTTGACTTATGAATTTATGGAGTACAGTTGAAAAAGACAACATAATTAAGTAGAGGTGTGGAAGAGTTTCGGGGAACCCAAACAAAGCCCATTTTTTAAGTTATTGTTTGATTTAAGTGCCGTAATTTAAATCTAACTAAACCTTTTGTGGAATTAACTTACGGATCAAGTTAATACGAGCTAGTGATATCATTTAATGACGTAAACTTATTCAGAACGTATTTGACGCGCCTGATTTATTGATCTCAAATCGTCATTCAAAGTGACTGTAATTTGCGCTCAGTTTGAAAGGTGGCGTAACCTAATCTTCCGATCCCGTTTGTATCTCCTCAAGATTACTGTAGCAATGTAGCTACCTAGGAAATGAGGCCATGTCTAGAACTAGACTAGCCTTAGGACAGATAAAAGGTTCTGCCGATCACTAGACACCGTTGTTTAACCGCACTAAGACTTCCAATAACAACATTCAATAAAAGCCAATTCTAAAACTAGTAGTATCTTTAATAGATAAATCTAACGGTTTCCGCCAATCTTATCTTAGGGCAGGTGTGGAGGTCAAGCTATAAGAATCGAGAGCATAGGACTACGGACGCCATATTTCCATTTTATCTTTGGAAAAGATGTGAAATGTTACCGGTCAGTTGATAAAACAGTAGCCATGTTAAAGGCTCAAGGGTCTTCGATATTTAAACAGACAGTTACCAGGTTTACATGATGATGAGGCAAACTTTGATTATGATGGGACCTCTTTTATTTTAAAGCAATATTCTTTTGTTTTTTGTCCTTTATTTTATTTATTTACATTTTTTCTAGCATTTAGTTTCACTTCATTTGGCCGGCAATTCCTTTTAATCTCACAGCTCTCATAGACAGAGTGAACCTTACGTTGCGCTGTGTGAAAGATCTTTGGCAATGATTAAATACGTCATGTAAACCTTGCGCGTTGAAGTCTTTACTTACCGTACTTTACCTTCAAGTAACAGCCAGCCAGATATGATAAAAACCACAACAATACTGCATGATAAAATCGTGTACAATTCTTACATCATTTCACAATAGACGTTAAACATATATAGGCATTGTTAGCAAACACTCTTAACTAAAGACAATAGCGTGATATTGACGATGGTAATTACGATCATATCTATTAATTGGCAATTTTTGTTTTCAAATGTGAGATCAGCAGTTTAGAGGCGATGACAGATTTGTTTAGATATGACGATACTGTGTGTGTTTGTGGACGTGAATTAGGCATTATTAATACTGTGTTTAAGATGCAAATGCACGATGCGTCATTTAGTTCTTTGCAAAACAATTTTATATTTTTTTTCACAACGTGGAAGCTCTTGGCCTGAATCTCACCTGATGGTAAGTGATGATCAGGCCGAAGGCGGAAGCGAGCTTCACCCGGAATCCCCTACCACAGAGGAACTGGCTATCTTACCTCTTACTGCCGGAACACAACAATGCTGGTAACATTGTTGTTATGGCGACAGACTTAGATAAGATGGTGGTAGCTAGCCAGGCGGACTTAAAACAAGCCCTACCATCAACCAAATGGAGCAGATTTTTTTTGCCCCCACTAGGAATCGAACCCGGGACCTCTGGGTCTGAGACAGGTGGTCTAACCACTAGACCACTAGACCTAGGTTAAAATATACCGACTGTTTGTTGTTCCTTTTGCTTTCTTGGTAGCCAGTATTCAGGTTCTGAAAGTTTTGGTAAATACGATACATGTAAAGAATTCGAACTCGCATGGACTAGTGATGATGCCTCACCAGAGTGATCTTGTTTGTTCATCCCCCAGCGACCAATGACGAAGGGCCTGAAATTCCATAACTTTTTCATGTTCATGGTTTTTCAAATTGCTACTGAACCTCTACATGTTACGGCTATACTCACCAACGATGGTTTCTAAGATCTATATTCACACTCTAATAGACAGTATCGACTCAGTCTGTGTACACAGCCTTATGTAGATCTAGTGAAAGAGCAATGTTCCGTAAGGCACATTTACGACCTGTTTAAATGACAATTAGGTTTTACTATGCTAAGTAAAATATTATTAAAGTGAGGTAATCCATAAGAGCGCCTGTACACAGCGTTTTTTAACGCGCTAACTAAAGTGTTCCCTTTTCAAGGCAAAAAACGCGCCGTAAACGCGTGTTTCTTGGAACGCGAGTATAAAAAAGTCGCGTAGTTATAGCAGTTCCTTAATAGATCACGTAAACGCAGGGTGAATGGAATAGAAGGGTCGTTGGTTAGTGGTTAGTTAAAATAAGTCATACCGAGGTACTTGTCAATAAATATCAATGTTTAAAGATAAGGTTCTGACATTTATTTATTCTAGAATTCTAGATTAGAACGTGTGCAAATTTTAAGCTATAAATTCACGCCAAATGTGTAGACAGTAAGGTACATATTTTAATAATAATTAGGAAAATTATTAATACTTACATCGGTCTCGATCCTAACAACTTTATTAATTTGAAACTGGCGCAAATATTGTAGCCGAGACTTATTAATACTATAGATTAACAAATACTCACGCTTTCTTCCCATGGGGGTAGGCAGAAACTACAGACCGCCACCTGCTACGATCTTTAGATACTCTTTTGCTTCGTAGGTTCATTACACGCACGCCAGTTAGTACTACGCACCTGACCTTTCTGAAGAACATCACCAATAAGTTCAAACATGCGACTACAAGGACTATGGGTTTATTGAAAAAATGCTTAATTGATCGATATCGATTAGATATCTTTCAACTGGTTTGAGATTTGATTTTTACACCAACCGGGGGTTGTCCGTGGATGCACTTGCATAGTGCGTACTGGGATAATCGTCAGTTGGTGCCACATTTCATTAAGGCATTAAGGAAATCGTTTTATGGCTTTTGGTTTAATAAGTTAATATATGTATTTAAGTAAGTTTATATTGAAAACTACTACGAAGCTACGAAAAACGTCTGGCTAAAGCTGGTTCAAGAATTTCAGAAAACTTGAAAGCAGTAGCCACGAAAAATAAACGTCTGTAGTTTCAGTATTCATTAAAATAATCTGATTGGGCTTACACCTTTAAGAAGATAGTAAAAAAAACATCACTAAAACAGGCAAGTACTATAAAAAAAAACTGAATTTTCATGGTCACAAAAATGTAACATTGACTTTCCGAACAGAAAATTTCCGAACTTTTTACGCAAAACAGAAGTAAAGTGTTATGGATAAAGAAAACTGTTCTTTGTTGTCTTTACGTAAGTTTAGGTCAGTTAGTTATCAAAATACGACAGTGCTTTTTGCACGTTTTTAGTGTTATTACTTTTTTTTTTACAATCATATAAAAGGCCCATAAAAGCCAGTTGTAAATGTACGTTGAAAGAGGTACATGCAACCAGTTTTCATGCCAATCGTTTACAAAATAATATCTTCATGTCTTCAGCTCACATAAATCTGGTAAGAATTTATGATGCTGCTAGTCGGCGACTTTCTCTAGAAAATGGGAATGTTGTGTATCGAGTATTTCCGAAGCTTTTCGTTACGTTACAAAAACCATGTGGCCAGTAGTTTTACGGCTCGTGCAGACAGGCTCATGCAGACCGGCGCGATATCGCGGGCGGGACAGGCAGCGCAACCCTTGTCGCGCCAGTCTGCAAAAGTCTTTATTCACCAAACATCCCTTCGATTCGAATGGTGCTTGGAATTCGAGTGGTGCTTGAAATGTCAACGGCGCGCGGCGTTGATTGACAGACAGTAAAAACAGATCAGTTCAAATAGTGTAAGGTCAATGTTGTGTTTCGGCAGTTAGAGATAAGAATTAAAGTTCATTTTGATTGAACCCAGGTTCGAAGATAATTTTTGGCTTTGACGCGAGTCGCCTTGAAAGTTTAATAAAAATACTGCGCTAATATACACGGATTTGCAATATTATCTTTATTTTAAATTTCCGAAAATAAGGTCAGTGTCTCATACAATATTAACAGACTTCAATGAAATAGGTTTCAAAAGTTGGTGTTTTTACAATCACATGGCGGCAAAAATAATTATTTTCCTCCACGTGTAAATTAAATTCAGCTGTCGTTGTTACTTCTAACCTTTACGACCGTACTGTATATATACCTACCTGATAACATTGCACAACAATCAATGCAGGGACCTTTACAAAGTAAGCACGTTATTGAACTGTTGATATTGTTATTTACATTTTAGTTTACAGTAGTGGAGCATGTGATCCGAGTTCGATTCCCGGGTCGGGCAAAGTAGTATAGGGTTTTTCCATCTTGAATTTTCCAATAGCAGTCCGGAGTCTCGACTTTTGCTCGATTGATGGCTATAGGCTCGCCCCCATTACATGGGTCTTACACATAACTGGTGAAATGTGCACTAGAGATCGTTACACCTCTACCTAACCTTTCGGGGATTACAGGCGTGATGTTATGTTATGATGTCTAGATAAATAATTGCCTTACCTTCCTAGGTGTTAAGATGAGACCTCAGCAGATATAACAGATAAAGGAACCAACTTACTTAGATCAATCAATCAATTCCTATTGCAGTCCACTCCTGACATAGGTCTCTCCCAAGCTCCACCACACAGCAGTCAGCAGTCGGAGCACACAGCAGTCGGAGGGCAGGGCCCTCCGACTTCTGTCCAGTCTGTCATTACTTAGTTCAGGGATGCACAGACTTATTGAGACCATGGGCCACTTGGACAAATAATGAGCGAATGGCGGGCCACCAGCACAAATTAAAAACATAAAAATAACCAAAAAAAATATTAAAAAAATAATATACTAGTTTGAAGCGTGGCACTGCATTGTGCTTACAATCTTGCGAGTAGGTACGCATCATGCACCGCACAGCGAGCGCACTTAGTAACGCGCGCGATTCAAATTAATATTATTTGTAAGCCTCAGCAATATTTTTCCTTGAAAAATGTATTTAAGAGGGAATATTTTTGCTAGCGAGCCACTGGCATATTGCCAGGGGGCCGCATGCGGCCCGCGGGCCGCGGTCTGTGCATCTCTGATTTAGGTACTGCTGCCGATTTACAGACTAGACTCGGCTGGTGCATAATAGGACTTTTCCATGAATAAGTACCTACCAACCTATCTATAATTGGGTTATCGTGAGGTTGGATTGGGTTGATAGTCTATTTTTTTTAATATTTATAAGTAGTGCCATCAATCAGATGAATGAAGGTCGGATGGGCAGCAATGACACCATCGACGTAAGAAAAACCGGCTATGCGTCTATCCCGTTACCCAGCATGTAGATTTTTTGTACCTGAAAGTAACTGGTGCCTATATGGTGCCCACCCGTACACTACGATAGGTAAGGAGGACCTAGTACCAGGTGGCTATAATTTAGTCAGTTTTAGACACCGCCTCTACCGATCAGTAAGGACGATTTTTGTAGTGATAGTTTTACGCCTGATGTGTGGTTAAGTGTACGTAGATAAGATCAACGCATGTATTAGGTTCCTGCGTCTATACATGTTCAATATTTTGCTATGTAAATTACAGACGCATCAATAAATATTATTATGAGGTATGAGGTATTTAAGTGTACCTCCTTAATGCCTACGCGAAGTTCTGTACTTAATTCTGCGTTTACATTTACCTACCTAACTACTTAGTTTGCACATTATTGTGTTCGGAATTGGTAGGATTTAATTTTTACGGTCAGTTACCTACTTTTACTCAAGAAATACAAGTAGCCTGGTGAGTAGGTACTTAATTAAATACGTTTACGTATCTAGTCATAACTTGTACCTATACCAGCTAGGTAATATTTAATTTAATTAATGAGGTCTCATACGGTGAATGGACCATCCAAACTCCAATGGCGCAGGTAGCATTCATTTTAGGGTTTTTATGACATTAAAAGACTAATAACAAGAAGGTAGATTACTTACAAATAAAATAGGTTTGTCTAGCGGTTCACCTGCCTACTGTATCGGGTACAGAGGCTGCGTCGGCGTCCCCCCTGGAATGCGACACCTGTGACCACAATCACACTCACAGTACCACTCCGACCTAACACTTTACTTAGTCACAATTAAAACCAACGTTTACACACAATTTAACACAAAATATCAAAATAACGCTGTTTCCCGTCACATCCCTTTACTTCGGAAAAAAGTTTCGCGGACTTAGGAAATAAACACGTACAGCCTACCGACCGGCACCGAAGAGAGCGGCGAACGAACTCGAATTGACGTAAAACGGAGTGGGGATCGCGCGTGAATAGCGAACTAAACGAAGCGATGGTGGCGCCGCCACACCTGTCAACGCGCGGACTACAACTCTGCGACAAGCAATGAACCGAGGCGAAAGTAGAGGTGCAATGACTTTGTTTCTAAATCAAGCTTGACTGAGTTGAGTTTTATACAATTTTAAATTCTGGAACTTATTAATTAGCAGTAGGTACTAGTAATCATATTATATGTTGTTATTAGTATATTCAGGAATTTTAAAATCATAGGTAATAACGGTACAACTGCTTCTGCTAGCAGCTAGCTAGAAGTTTATGTTACAAAAGAAACAGAAAAATCTAAGCTACAAACGAAGTATGTACCTACCTACATAGGTCTGGGTATTTATTAAAACATCCTGTTACTATTCAAGATTCATTTGAAAGATAGCCCTAAGTTTGTGCCTGCTTACCCAGTCTACTTTTTAGACTCGATAAGTCGATGTCGCTACATTAATCGTCATTAATTGTTAACTCATAAAAGAAAGAAGGTAAGTACCTATCTAATAATCCCACTTTTATGGCGCTCGTCGCATCACTCTACCTATACCTACCTATTAGATATTCATTTCTCTGATTATGCAATCTGCGGCGGTAAAGCTTAACCTGCAGGTGCAGGCAGGAAGAAAATGTCTTCGAGTATAATGTGCCACAATACCCGGCTAATTGAAATTCTTCGTAACAGGGAGGACTGGCGCAACATTCACTAATATTGTTTGACAATCCGTGTAATGAATATCATTGTGGGATGCCATAAACTTTGTAAAGCCAATTTGTCATTATTGTACTTAGGTACCTGCAGCTTTGTACATAAGTTACGGCCTGGTGCAGATATTTCTTATGTAACTTAATATTTACTCACTATGACTGAAGAATTCCGATGTCTATTACGGTAATGATGCGTTTGTAGCAGTTAATGCTACATTGTTAATTTTGTCTAATAAAATCTACTTAAAAATAACTAATCCACAATGTTTTAACCGAACAAAAGTTTATTCATCTTTTTGGGCCAAAGAACCCTGAAAAAAAAAATTGAAGACAGGTAAGTATTTATTCTGATATGCTTATAAAACAAGGGTAACTTTCGTGGGTCGGCCTTGATAGCTCGCTTATTTCTATTTAAGATATAGTTACTTACGGAGAGATAGATAGAGAGATAGTTACATAAGGAAGTATTTTTAGTCCCGATTAAGTACTTCGTTAATGTAAACTATAACCGAGGCCAGATTAAGTAAGAGAAATACTTAACACGGATTCGCTCATCGTTATTGCAACAACCTGTCATGTAACTAAACGCCTACTTGGGCAGCAATTTATGATTTTACTGAGATTTTGACGTAGTTAATTCAAATCTATGATTTAACATATTTATTAAGCTGTCTCACTTAAAGTTGACACTGATTTATATACCTACTCAACTAAATCTTGTTTATATCTAACTATTGATAGAACTTGGCAGTTTTATTCATAACTAAGTATGTTCATTACATACTTTACGCCACCGTAGAAGAAATTTTATACCGTAGGTACAGACTAATAAATTCGTCTGTATTTATTAACGTTTATTAACGTCTGTATTTATTAATTTATTCGTCTATATTAACCCAATTATGTGCTTAGGTATATTAATTTGTCTGAGGTAGGTATGATCTATAACTTTAGTCATGCCAGGATCAACAACTGTTTTGTGTGATAGATTATGTAGGTCTTCACCATTATTGTTTAAGTAACAAGTTGATAGGTTATTAGATAGCCCCAACGTTCTAAAATAATGGGTAATGGACGAAAAAATCCTTCAGTAAGATCTTAAAATATTGAAAGTACTGCCAACTAAGAAATACGTGCTCTTAGTTGGTACCTAGTACCCCAGAGATGTAGTAGGTTTGGTCGTAGGATTTGTTAAGTACCTACTTAATAAACCTAAATTTTGAGCCTTTAGTCAGGGACCAGGTTGGGGCAGATGTACGCCCATGTTCCTATGCACTGTAAGTTTTTTGCCATGTTTTGAAATCTAGACTAGATTTCCTTTTTGGTTTCGTAGTGCTGGTGAAGGTGGTAAATGATCGCGATCTGCTTTGCAAAACTAGCGCTGTCCTCTGCCATGCGGGAGATAAGTCTGAAATAGCGAAAAGACCATTTAAAAATAAAACGAAAAATGCATTAAATTCAAATAATTTATTTCGTTTTACGACGTGCCTTTATGAATAAATCTTTATTGTGTCTCGCATGGTATTGCTTTAGTTGGTAGGTAATAGAGGAAAACATAAAATGCGACTTGATAGAAAATATTGCATATCTACGTAATTACAGGTGTATGGCACATACTATTATACAAAATATACAGGATTATAGACTAATTTATAGTAATATTTAATCTAATATCACTTTATTTAATGATATAGTTGATGATGCAGCTGTGGTATTGCGAGGATGATCAGCATTAGAAAATGATCAAATATACCTGAAATGAGAAAATAAAACATTAGTTTCACATCGTTTAAAATATTTGTATGTACAGTCGACTGCATGTCAAGGGGTGACATGACATGTGGTCGACTTCTCATACTGGTTACGCTGCCTTTTATACCATTTAAAATCCGTACTGCGCTACGCAAGCTGAAAGTGTAACACTGACTTTCAGCTGGCCTACAGCTGAGGTACAGTCGACTGTAACTTCATTTTATTTATAAGGATTCGAACCTATACCTTTACGTAGCCGACATTTTAAACATCTCTTTTTTGAAGCACCCGAGCCTTCACATTTTAATCTTTGAACGAATTTAATTATACAGGGTGGCCGGAAAATTGACGTCCAAAAATAAAATGTTGTTCCCTTGTATCTTGTCGTCGATGTTCCGGCCACCCTGTATTTACATAGTTTAGATCGCACATCATTTTAACGGCACATTGCAAGTTATTTTCAATCATCAGGGTTCACACTTCTGCTGGGGTTGCGCGAAAGTCCGAAAGGGACACCGTGGCCCCTGGCAACACAGGCAACCGAAGGAACACGTGTGGGCTTAAGTCAGCAGAGTCTGGCAGGCCCTTCTGCTCTGCTCAAAGCGGGAGAAGTTATTTGAAAGTTCCCAACCAAAAAAAAGGCCTAAACACTTGTAATTTTGTTGGTACCTATCTAGTTTCAGTCTGTTTGTTATTCATTGACGATCAGATTCGTAACTGGTACAAAATACTTACATAAAGAATGTGAAGCCTTATCTTGTACCGGTGGAGCTCGATATTCATCAGTAGCTTCTAAAAACTGATAGATTGCTTTAAAACCAGTACCATCTAAGCGGTCATTCGACCTAAATGTAACTTTGAAGAAATTCCTCTCAGACTCTACGTGGAACTCTTTCATTTGTCCACAATATCTACCGAATCTATTGTCTTCAGTCATATAGTTTGAAAATTCGACATAATCACTCGCCGATACTGCTTCGCATCTGGAACAGGTATTTAAAAACGTATTAGTGTTAATTATTAGGACGTGATGGAATATGGCCATGGTTCAAAAATTATTATAGAGCTGCATTTGTTATTATTTAGTCGACTTTTTTTTTTTCTACAAATAATACTATAAAAATTAAAAACAATCAAATCTTTCAATTTATAAGTATCTAACGTTTGATTTGAGACAGTGTATCGTTCTTTTTTTTTGATTTTGCTTAAAGTTACACTGTGCTTCTATATGCTGCTTAAAGTTATGCTATGCTCAGTTCAGAGAACGTAGATATATTAAATAAATAAATACCAAAAATAATAAATTAATTAAAAGTGGAAGTGAGTAGTAGAAAAACATTTATATTTTACTTCTTTCAAATAATAATATAATATTAGCCCTCTTGCTCTATCCTATCTTGCTGTGCCCGACAGGGTCCACAATGATCTAAAATTATGTATATTTTATAATGTACCTACCACCTATGTTAACATTGTGGAACGCAAATAAATATATTGAGTATTGAGTATATTGTGAAATTTAAGGTTTTAAAAAAAAGAATTTAGGTAATACTAAAATATTGGATACTTACGGCAAAACTCCTTCAACGTCAAAATTCGTGAAATGCAGATGCACTTTCTCAGTCTCGCCGCCGTGGAAGAAGTATGTACACTCCGTATCCCTTGGATATGGTCCCGGTGAGTTTGGAGATGCAAATGTACCATTGCGCGCTTCACTACTATTATACACGAACGCGCATGGAAACTCCTTCAACTGCCTCCCTGTGTTTATTCCGAAATCTGAAAAATTATTTCGAAATCTGAATAATATTACAAAATAGATTTCTGAATAGGTTTATTTATTTGTACGTGTTCGACGTTTCTTTGGGTTTTTAGATTTTGTTAAGGGTCCTTTAGGCAACTGGCTTAGTTACAAAAAGGGCGCTTTTCGTCTTACTAGAAATTACTGCATGCTAACTTTATTTACCTAATCGGTTCTTAGGGTCAGCGCACACCGAACTGCAAAATGCTCGCGTATGGCCTTGACGTGTACCTATTTAATTTTGCAATTTATGGAATTGCCCTATGATTAATTTTTCAGTAGTCTCAGAAAATGCGCTGCTCTTGGTTGAGGTGTATTTAATTTTGCAATCTATGGAATTTTCATAAGACTAATTTTTCAGTAGTCTCATAAAATGCTCTGCAATGCTCTTGGTGTGCGCTGACCCTTACTAAACAATGTCACCGAGTAGGTATTCAATTCGTTTCAGTAACAGTCAATTCAATAACTTGAACACAAAACATACAGAAATATGTATTTATATTGTGAATAAATGCATAAGTACTTACTTTCTACAAATGAATATGATATTTTGAATCCTCTCGAGTACCTCGATGATTGCGTTCCACGGAATTCCAGCATTAGTTTCGGTCCATTCGACATAATAGGCTTGGGGAGGTCAATTCCACAGAACGTCTCCACTTTTTCTAACCGCCCATCCACGTTGACGAATGCTTGCAACGAATCCACGTTTGTACAGCTGTAAATACATAAAAATTGCATTACTTAGTATTTATTTTGTAAAGTTTACTACTAGTTTATGTGTAGGAATTAGGAAAAGTATTTTAACGGGGGTATGAACATTATTTTAAATTGTTAGTCAATAGTGTAACTTTCGAATTCGATAACTAATAATGTTTAACTTACTCAATAGATCCGTCCGCAGATTTATATAAGTAGAAGTCTTGAAAAATTAATCTAACTCGCTCCTTGCCTCTCCCGAAAAATTCGTAGTGGCAATGAGTGTTCGGAGGGTACGGCGACGGGTAGTGAGGAGATGTCAGCGTGCCGTGCTTTGTGCCGTCGCTGCTGAATTCTTGGTGACATGATGATGCTGTAAAGAAAGAGAAATTCAAATCAAAACACTATAAAAGTTATTAGAGGGTAAGATGGACGTATATCTTCTACAAAATTAATTTTGAAGAAAATCTTTTTTTATGTCCACAATGTTATAACTAGGCATGTATTTAACGCGGCGACAAATAAGTCAATTAGTGAATTTGACAATTTGGCATTAGACAATTAGTGAATTTCGGATTAAAAAATAATTAAAGCCGGTAGCAAAAATAGTAGGTAGGTTTGCAGCTACAGCGAAAGGTAAATTTTAATTAGAAAGTAGCAGCTTAATAATCAGTTGTTAGCTTTGTTTTATTTTAAACTAGCATGGTCCGAAATTCGATTCCATGCGGCACTCCTGCTTCTGGGTGGTTTAAAAAAAATAATCACGGTGTAGGCGAAGGTGGTTATTAAAAAAAAAATTACCACCTGCGTCATAAATTCTCTTAGTACAATAATATTGCATTTTGTACCATCCCTTCGACATAATTTTTACGACAAACGGCTGAATGTATTAGTCCGACTGGGGCGGTCAACAAATTAGTCGCCAAGCATTATTTAAAGTACCTCGCCTATGATTTGAATTGTTTAATACGTTCACTACCTTAAGTAGCCGCAATTATTTACTTTTTTATTTCCTTACATTTTGAAGCTCATCTAATATAATTTAATTATTGCCGCCAAGTTATTTTTTTAGTAAGTAAGTAGTAAATAGTTAGTAAGCTCTTTAGTTGTTAATCACCTGGAAAATAATTAGCCTTATAATTATAATGCAACAAAGCAACAACAACGGCGAATTTGCATTATTTGAATCGTCTCGTACTCTCGTCCTCGTCGTCGTGGCGTCATACAGTGCAGCAAAGACTTGGTTAAATCGACGCATGCGTAAAACGGAACGTCAATAGAGGCAAACTGACCTTTCTTTTAGATTACTTCACACGAAACTGTGACAACGTTCTCAGTGAATTCACTAAAACTATAAATAAGTTAGAATATCTCCGATTATAAATAATTGTTTAGCCTCCTAATTTCCGTTTTAGATAAGTGTTTTCAATATATTAGGTATATAGATAGGTTTGCGTTGATTTTTTTGACTGCAAAAAAATCTCGATTCAGAACGTGAAGCGTACCCACACCTCTATAACTGTCAATGTCGGGCCTGTCAGTTTGACATTTACCTAATTTTTGACGTAAATCATAAAATGCAGCTATTGCGTGTTGTTTTGGTTTCTGTACCAATATTTGTTTTGTTTCTAAAGTAAATAGAGCGTATTCTGAAACATAAATCACACATATGTTTCGCTATAACCGTAAAAATGTGCACGAATAGTACTTTGTCAAATTTTAAGTGATTTATTGACCAAAACTCAGGTGTAATTTTAGCTATGGCGGAATCCACGCCGTTTTTCGTAGATCGAGCTAAAGGTGGCCGAGCTTCGTGCAAAGGATGTAAAACTAACTGTCCCAGCGGAGAATTACGTATTGCGAAGCTTGTTGCAAGTCCATACGGAGACGGTCAATCGATGAAATCATGGCATCATGTGGACTGCTTCATGAATGCCTTGCTGAAGCAACGACCTGCGACCAAACGCGTAGATTCGATAGATGACTTCGGTAATTGGGGTTGTATAAGCAAGGAAGATCAAGAATTTATATTGAAAAAGCTGAATGAAATGGAGAAACTGTATGCTGACAAAAATAGTGGTAAATATACAGGTAAGGTTATAAAAAACGTTTCAACTGTGTCTGTGAAACCTAGTCCCTCAAAAATTGCAAGTAATGTGAGTGCTGAGAGTCCTAAAAAGCAGGAAGTGGAAACTGATGATGATAAGTTTGTGACATTCTTCAAATTATGCAAGAAGATCTCTAAAGTAGATGCTTATACTGAAAAAACGGCAGTAGTCAATAACTTTTTTACAAAAGGCACTGATGAAAGCTCCTTCAAAGGCAACTTATCATTATGGTGTAAGCTATTACTACCACAAGTATGCAAAAGAGTTTACAATTTAAAAAGTAAACAATTGGTCAAATTATTTTCAAGAATATTCAATATGGACCATGATGACATGTTAACACATTTGGAACAGGGTGATGTTGCCGACACAATAAAACATTTCTTCCTAAAATCAAGAGTAGTTCAACCTGCATTAAACAGCAGTCTCACAATACAAAAAGTAGAAGACTTTTTAGAAGACCTTTCAAAACTAACAAAAGAAGAAGAACAAATATACCATTTCAAGAAGGTTGTTAAAAAATGTACAGCTGAGGACTTGAAAATGCTCATTAGGTTAATAAAGGGAGATTTACGAATAAACGCTGGACCGAAACACATATTAAAGGGGGTCCATCCGGATGCTTACAGTGTCTTCCAAACATCAAGAGACCTTGACATGGTGTTAGACAGAATTTTGTCTGAAAGCAGTACCGTAAAACATAAAGATGCAATCCAAAAAGGTTTTGAAGCAAAACTTTCTCTAATGACTCCTGTACTACCGATGTTGGCTGAAGCTTGCAAATCAGTGGAAATGGCAATGAAGAAATGTCCTAACGGAATGTTCTCAGAAATAAAATATGACGGCGAACGAGTACAAGTGCATAAAAAAGGGGATGAGTTTAAATATTTTTCTAGAGCTTTAAAACCCGTAATGCCACATAAAGTCAGTCATTTTAAGGATTATTTACCGCAAGCTTTTCCAAAAGGTACAGATATGATTCTAGATGCTGAAGTGTTAATGGTAGATGTCACTACTGGGAAGCCGTTGCCATTTGGTACATTAGGTAAGCATAAGCAGTCTGAATTCAAAGACGCACAAGTGTGTCTGTACATATTCGACTGTTTATACTACAATGGCAAAGTCCTCATAGATCTACCTATAAGGAAAAGGAGACAGATATTGTATGACCATATGGTGGAAGTAACAAATCATGTAATGTTTTCTGAACAGAAATTGATTGAAAAGCCGTCTGATTTAGCGAAAATGATTGCTGAGGTATGTTTTAAATGTATTTTTATCACCTACTTAAGATAGGATAATTCAACGCACAATAAAATAAAAGTCATAGTCAAAGTCTAAAGGTTTAACTTTACCAACATAATTAGTTTTGAGTTGATAGACATAACATAACATCACGCCTTGTTTTCCGGAAGGGTTAGGCAGAGGTGTAACCATAGTAAGTACACCCATACTACGCTAGTTATGTTTAAGTCCCATGTAATAGGGGGCGAGCCTATTGCCATCAACTGGGAACAAATCTGGAATCCGAGTTGCTACTAAATAGCAGATGGTAAAACGCAATAACACTTTTTCCGATCCGGGAATCAAACCCAGGACCTCATTCTAAGGAGTAGAACTTGCTACTTGAATTGTAGATGGTAACATTTACAGACAATCATCAAAGGTTGACTTAGAATCATTTATGACAAATTGAATGGACAATCCTTTATATCTATTGTCTTTCAAGAAACAAATTCTATACTTTTCTCACTACTATGAAATGCTGGTGTTACTTATCTCCATATATTTAAAACATTCTGTTCTACTCATTACAGGTTCTACAACTTGGTCTAGAAGGCCTCGTACTGAAAGACTTGGAGTCTACTTATGAGCCAGGCAAGAGGCATTGGCTGAAGGTGAAGAAAGACTATCTGTTTGATGGAGCAATGGCTGACACAGCTGATCTTGTTGTTTTAGGAGCTTGGTTTGGTAGGTATTTTAACAATACTTTTAAACACATACAAAAATGTTGAAGGCAATATATTTTTTAATTTATTTAATACTTCAAGCACATAAATGTACAGAGGCAGACTTAATGCCATAGGCATTTTCTACCAGTCAACCTTTGGGTGATGCAGAGACAAACAGTGGTAGGTGTCACTGTGTGGTGGTGGTGGTGGTGGTATATACCTATATCGTCAGGCACATTTGTGTGGCACTATGGCCCAGCTGCATATAAAAGGAAAATTGTGAGTCACAGCCTGCATAGATAGACAAACAAAACAAAACATATGCAGTACAATAGGTGGTTGTTCTATATCTAATGCAATAACAAAATTAAACAACATCATTGATAACAATTGGACTGTTTTGTAGTCAGGTTGTCAGTAACCATTTATTGTTAACTAGCTTGCGCCAGCGGTTTCGCCCGCTGATATCATATAGATCAGTGATAATATAAGGCATTCTATAGATGAAATAATTTTTTAAGTTGGTTCAGTAGTTTTTTTTTAAATATTAGTGTAGATATAAATTACAGGTCATGGTCATGTTTCACTAAAACATGGCTAAGGAACTATTCTGTCTAGAATATGAGCTCACAATCCCCCTTTTGCCATCATAGTAGCTTATATAATATCACTCTGATTGCTAAATGCATGAATGAATTGTGATATTGTCTCTGCAATAGATTACCTAAAGTTTATGAGCTGATCATTGGTCTGCTGTAACAACATGTAGAAAGACAGCATGCAATTATATAATTTTCCTCATTAAGTGGTCTTCAATGATGTTATACCTAATAGTCAATCTGCCTAGCCTTTTCCTGACTACGTTGGGGTCGGCTTCCAGTCTAACAAGATCCAGGAAGCTGAATACCAGTATTGTACATGGAGCGACTGCTTATAATACGATAGCCCTTGGTAAGAGTGGTTGTCAGACTTTCGAGGTTCTGACGACCCGTCATCCACGAATGACAACCGGGACGAACGGCTTAACGTGCTTTCCGAGGCACGGACGAGTCTCGGTATGTAAAGATGGTCACCCATTCACGGACCAACCCCGGCAATCGTAGATTAACCTGATGGATAGACCCGTGCGGCTGTTATTACTTAGCCATGAACTCTGATGATACCTAATAGTATTTTTAATTATTTTACAGGTACAGGCAAAAAAGGAGGTATGATGTCCGTATTCCTGATGGGTTGCCACGATGTCCGCCGGAACCGATGGGTCACCGTAACCAAAGTCCACACAGGACATGACGACAGCACTTTGGAAAGGCTACAGAAGGAACTAGCACCACTTATGGTGAAAATATCACAGGACAGCAATAAAGTCCCATCTTGGTTGGACTGCAATAAAGGAATGGTGCCTGATTTTGTTGCTGCTGATCCTAAGAAACAACCTGTTTGGGAAATTACTGGTATGTTTTATAATAATAATAGCTTAAGTTTCATATTAAGTCGTACACATTGCCTGATGATTATAGGGCGTCTTAGTACTTTACTGTATGAAGATTTCTATGATTTTTGGTTTAAATTTTTTTATAATCGAGACATTTTATATGAGGAGATGGAAAACCTACTAGATTGGTCTGAAATCCTCATTAGAGTAAACATGATGATCAATGGACCTTCACCTTCTCCAAAAAAGTGTTGGATAACATTGAATATTACCGGTGTACTGTGCCTAAGGAATGCGCGGCGAGGTAGGGGACGGGGGGTCGTGAGCGTTGACGAATGAGCGGCCTGCACTGCCCCCCCACCCCGCCGCGCACATACCTAAGGCGCGGTACAGCGGTTTCGGTGAAACTACAGTTACATATTCAATTAAAATGTAAATTAACTCCAATATTCCGTTTAATATTCAATGCAGTTGAACGCAAAAGCAATGAAACCGCGAATTCAATTATAACATGATTTAGCCGCATATTATAACTGTAACGATATTTATTATGCATCATTTTGTTTTCAGGTACGGAATTAACGAAGGCTAATTTACATACAGCGGATGGTATATCAGTGAGATTCCCAAGAGTAACTAGAATAAGGACGGACAAAGATTGGGAGACTGCGACTAATCTAGAAGAGCTAAAACATCTATACAAGACTTCTAAAGAAAAAACTGATGTCTCGCTTCTAAATAAACTAGCAGCAACGGCATCAGATGAGCCACCTGCCAAGAAAATGAAAGCTAGTCCGTCCAAAACTAAAGCAAGCACAACAAAACCTACCAAACTTAGTCCCAAAAAAACCATAGATAGTTTTTTCATCAAAAAGGAGGAAAAGCCGAAAGTGAAACTGAATCGCTCATCTTCATCAGAAAAGAGTTTTGAATGTATGTCAACAGACGTTGATGTCAAGGAAGAGAGTAATATGAGTGTTGATGAAGTAGATAGTAAAGAGTTCCTGTTCATACCAGAGACTCCTCTTCCGAATGTTTTCAAAGACAAACGTCTAGGTTTCTACCCAGATTTCATTAGCTTCTCAGAAGAAGAAAGAAAGCATTTTGAGAGACACTGGATCGCTTATGGAGGTGAAGTTGTAAAGTCCATTAAATCAATGGATGTAGACTTTGTTCTACATAACAATAACGAGATAGGTTTTGAAAAAATGATGAAACTAACGAAGAAATTACCTTCAGATGTAAGGCATGTTCACAAGGATTGGTTAATGCAATGTATTAGTGATGTGAAATTGTGTGATACGAAAGGTTATCCTGTTTTTATTGTGACGTAGCTGTGATAGTCTGCATACTGGTTGTATAAGTTTTTAAGTTTAATTGAGATCAAATCCACTGTTTTTATGCCCTTAAGAATGTATTATTAAAATTATGTCGGCAATCGTTTTTGGTGTTTAATTTAGCTTGTATAAACAAAACTGTTGGTTTAAAACTGTCATTATCCACAAAAAAAATTGGGGTGGGACTGAAAATATTTCCATTTTGAACCAATTTATTAGTCAATTGTAGTTTTTAACGGTATCGTATTACCCAGTTACTGGGTTGTGGAGGTCAGATAGGCAGTCGCTCCATGTAAAATACTGGTATTCAGCTGCATCCGGTTAGACTGGAAGCCGACCCCAACATGATTGGGAAAAGGCTAGGCAGAATGATGATGATGATGTAGTTTTTAACGACCTCAGAAAAAACAAGATTTTATTAAGAAATACTGAGCATATAAGTAGAACAGAAGATCGAAATACTAAAATATGGGCCCCTAATGGCCGCTTTCATAAATGATTAAGGGGAAACTTCTGTAAGTATGTACCTTTCTTTACTATACCTATGATAATCAAATCAAATCATTTTTATTTTCAGATCATAAAAATCCACTTGATAGTTCTTATAAATCTTAAAACACTAGTATTAGTAAGCATAAACATACATTTGAGATCATACCATATCTGAGATCGCAGCTTAACAACACAACATGACATAAATTACACGTACCTACTTACACTATGACTCTATAAAATAATTATAGGAGATACCTATTGGATAGCATAAAAGTAACTTACCCCGATAATAACACAAAACAATTTCTTCTAAAATGTAGGTAGGTAATATTCAATATTATTAGGCAGCCGGTTTCATAACAAAATAATCCTACATAATTAAGTAAGGCAGAAAGTTATTTAGTTGCTCTGTCTAGCCTTGTGGAAACTCATTTAAGGGATCAAACAGGTAGCTTCGGGAGGTCAGTGTTGGAACCATCTACTATCCTATCGTAAAAGTGATTAATGTGTTCAGGAGCTCAAAATGTAATTCAATTATGTCCTTCGTACTTATGAGGTTGGTAACTATAGGTATGTAGGTAATATGTTCATAGTTCTGTTGCTGAAAAAAATAATATGATACCTAAGGTAATCGTATTTTCTTTCTTTTCTTTTATCTACAATATTTTCTGGGATCGGAAGCCACACTAGCAGCGAAGCCAAGTTCGTTTACCGCGTCTCTTCCTACTTCGGTTCACACCAACACACCGCGTACCATGAACGGAAATATGAAAAGACGCGGAGGAAAGCTAAAGAACTTGGCTTCGTTTAGTTTCGTTCCGAGTGGTGCATGAGCTAAGTGGTTGTAATTTGCGGTCCTCAGAAATGAGCATGTTAACAAATGTTAACTTAGGTTTCGTGAGACAAATCCAATTTTTACGGTGTAGCTAGTTACGAAAAGACGAAATAAACTTTTCAAAAGCAACAATATTTATAATTAAATAAAAACCGGCGAAGTGTGTGTCGGACCACGCACAATGAAGGGTTCCGTAGCTGGGATGAATTTATCCGAAGAAAAAACTTAACATTTTTTTTTGTTGAAAAACATGTTCTCCCATTCGAAGTGTATGGGAGAACATTTTTTGGCAAATGCAAATGTAAGTTGGTCGATAATGACTCGTTAATTAACTTGTAGAGCCTACTTAGCTGTGATAGTTTTCCTTTTAATTTCGTTATACTACTGCTGTGAATTTTTCCACATATCCAGCACTTACCATTTAGCCGGTAGGGGGGGGGGGGCACTTGACCCTAACAAAAATTAGCACTTTAAAGCTTAACATTTCGCAAAAGGATCCTTCAATCCAAAAATGGTTTTAAAAAACTCACCCGATATTGTTGAACGACCTTTCCAAAGATACCCCACAACATCGGATAGGCGAAAAAAAAAATATCCCCACTTTACGTGTATGTACCCAAAACAATTTTTTTTTTCATAATTTTCCTTTACCACTTTACCATTATTTCACATGGAGGGCTGCTCTTGTTTAATTGAATTACTTTACATGTCATGAGCATGACTGGTAAGAATAAGTCCAACCTTGCTTAGCGTAAACTATTGTTTGCGACAGGTCAAAGACGAGCGAACATACCACCCAACTGAACAAAACTTCTCACGTCGTCTAACAAGGTAAAGTTTGAGAATTTGCCCGAATCAGACAGATCAAACATCATGGTCTAACTTGTAAATTGGTACTAAGGTATGTAGCTATCTAGATCTGGTTTCGTATAAGTACTTTGATTGAAAGTACCTATATTTAATTTTGTATATACAAACTTACTAAGTGGATGTCGTAACACGCACATTGAAGGGTTACGATAGCATTGTAGTTGAAAAACATATCAATGCCATACAAATGTAAGTTTGTAATCGCAAACTTTTTTTACATGTGATAAAACTACTTATTAACGAATGTCGGACTTTTTCCTTTACTTGTGCCGTGACACCTTGCTTCTTATCAAATTTCATGATTCTAGGTGAACAGGATACACCCTGTAGGTTTTGATTTAATTGCAAGCATCAAAATAAATGCCGCTTAGGTAGTTATATGTCCATATTTTTTATTGCGTTGACTTAGAAGCTTGATGTTTTAGAGCTCCAAGGCACTGTAGACCTACGTACTTGATATTAACTACGTTCCTGAGAAAAAGGGTCTTGACAGAGAGACTGACAGACGGACAACGAAGGTTCCTATAAAAGGATTCCGTTTTTTCCTTTTGAGGTGGGAACCCTAAAAAACAATATATTTTCGATACCTTGCCCGTAGTAAAATCGTCCTTAACACATATTAGGACACATATTTATTTATGTTGATTTTGCTTTCACTTCTTCAAAACGTATAACGCCATAGTTTTTTTTTCTGCTTTGGCAACTTACAGTCCAGCCGTCGCGCGTCGAGAGAATGCGTACTTGACACCTGTCAGTTCCATAATAACAAAATGATGTGTTTTGCGAATTTGATCCATAATTATATGAACTAGAAATTGACCAAATGACAGGTGTCAGGAACCGGGAACGCATTCTCTCGACGGCCGGACTGTAAATTGGTTATCAACGGGGCCGAGTACCTACCACTTAAGTCAGTAAAAAAGTTCCCAAAGTCGCTGGCTTTCTTTTAATCTAAAAATATGTTGCTTTATTTCAAGTTTCAAGGATATCTATTTTGGTTGGAAAGCATTATCACGGTCATAATTGCCCTATGTGAAGGAGAAAACTTTTTCTATTTGGACGACACCCAAGAACAGCGACAGAGAGCGACGCTAACCTAAGGCACTCATTACTTTTAGAAGCGTAGAGAATTTTGGTTACAATTAATAGTTTTGATATTATCTTTTTGAGGTATGAGGAACAGGGTGTAAAGTTCACTCATCCTTTATAGAAAAGGGAGGATCCTCCGACCGATCAGACGGGTGTTGTGTCTGGTGGGTAACTCGTGACGGTTTTTTTTTAAAATGGCATCTCGTAGTATTGACCTCTGAAGAAATGACTACTTAACCGTGCTATCCTGTCCCTGTGGCTGCTTTAAGCTTGGTACTAACTTAAAGCTTCCAGCCAGAGCATAATTCTAAACTATAAGCTAGGCGAACGCTAAGGGCACCCCCTGTGGGGTACGAATCTTGGCTTAGGGTGTCGCTGGGGGCAGGGGAGGACAGCAGTTGGGCACAGCTGGATCAAATCTGGATAATTATTAACTGGAGATATAAAGCTCAGCTCAGCTTCGGCGCGGGCTGGCGCTTCATCGAGCAAGGGGGGTGGGGGGTAATTATAACAGGGTTGCGATCGCGGGGGATCTCGTCGGCGAGGTCGGAACGACGGCCGTCTATATCTGTGTACTGTACTAGTCGCCCTTTTGCTCTCCTGGAGGAGGGTTATGGGGTAATCTGGGTCAGTGCGACTGCTCGACGATTGATTTCGGGAAGTTTTATATATGTTGATTGCGCGGTAAACCCTACTTGCGCGATACATGATTTCGCGTGACGTCAGTGTGATGCGTAGTTTGTATGAGGCGATGTAGATGCCGCCACAACCTAAAACTAAAATGTACCTTAACATATCACCAGTGTTTCTGCCAAACCAATAGATCATGTATGCAAATTTCTGACTATGTAGGTACCTATTAGGAAAATTAATTTCAGTAGGTATTACCTCAGGCCTCTAGCTATTGCAAATGAATGATTATCATTATGTCTAACTGGTGATTACATACCTATGTCTAGCATTACCTACGTCGTCGCAGCAGTCGTTACGAGTGGTCAGAAGCCCGAAAGTCTGTCAACCAGTCTTAACAAGGGGTATCGTATTACCCAGTTATTGGGTTGTGGAGGTCAGATAGGCAGTCGCTCCTTGTAAAATTCTGGTCCTATTCTGCTGCATCCAGTTAGACTGGAAGCCGACCCCAAGATAATTGGGAAAAGCCTAGGCAGATTGATATTGTCTAGCGTTACCTACAATTAAGGTACCTACCTATTTCCCTAACATTTCATGGAAGTTGCGATCGGGATAGTTTTTATTAAATATTTATACACCTACGATACTACTAGAGCTGATCACTAAAGAGACAAATTTGAAAGGCCTCCCCCTAATTTCCCACATTTCTTCCTATGTTGTTCCTGTCCAATCGGTCAGTAACACCTGGGTGTGTTCCGGTGCGTCTGACAGATTCGTTCAAGCAACGTTAAATGGTAGATAAAATTATCCGAGCACAAATTCGCGTTTAAAGCTAGTGTGCCGATATAATTCTATTACGTAAGGGTGTACTAAGCTCCACGATATCGACTCGTATCGTTGGCCGGTCCATTTCACACAATATCGTTGAACCGCTATACGTTTAGTCTTTAGACAATTAAGATCGCTAACTAATCCGTTTTAACTTTTAATTCAATTAATAGCTAATTGATTCCGAGAAAACGGGAGTTTGCGTGATTGGATATTTTCTTGTGTTACTACTTATATGGGTTTGGGAATAAGACGTAGGTATTAATGAATGTTGGTAACCATATTGACGTGTCTGTGTGGGGATAACTTAAACGCGAATTGAAAAATAATTTCAAACTACATGGAGAGTTCTTATTTCATAACATCACGCCTTAATCCCCAAAGAGTTAGGCAGAGGTGTAGGTAAAGTACACCCACATTTCGCCAGTTATGTTTAAGTCCCATATTGTGATAACGAGCCTCATGCCATTAACCGGGCACAAATCCAGACTCAGGGCTGCTACTGAGAATTTCAAAGTTGTTGAGATGTTATTTCAAAGGTTTGGGAAAATTACAAAGACCTTTTCCGTATTTTTTCATTGGTCATTCGTTGTTGCATTCCATTTCAACCGATAGGTACAAAAACAAAACCGTTTCACGTTCTAAGTGAGAATGAACAGCGAATCCGTGAGGCTGTTTTAAGTTTAATTATTTAGAAAAGTTAATGAGAAATCGCCAGCTACATCGAGTCGGAAATACGACGAAAAAATCCCGGAGATAAGAACTGCGAAGTATATCCGATAAGTACCTACCTAAGTACTTGTAGAATGAAGTGGAAGAAATGGTAAAAGACACTGAAATTACCTACTTGAACAAACGATGCTCTTACAAGGTGAAATCAGGCGTATATCTTTCATGGAAAGATGATTTGGCGCATCTTTGGACGTAGACTGCTCTGCTATTGGTCGCGGGTTTATCTCAGCATGCATCCATTTAAGTAGGTATCATTTATTTACATAGTTCTTATCATAACACATGTAGCTGAATTGTGGGGCAGAAACTGCAGAAGGCTGAAACGAAAGCTTTGAAACTCTGCCAATCCTGCCTCATTAGTGTGCACAGTGCACGAATGAAGAAACTTATGGAGCTGTTTGTTATAACGTTTAAACGCTAAGTACAAAACGCCACAGAGAGATTTCGTACAGTCGAACAAGCTATTTGGTATACAGGCAGCTAACTTGCAACTCGGTATATAGGTACTTTTTAGTATTCCGTACCCGAAGGGTGTCAAACGGAACCCTATTACTAAGCCTCCGCTGTCCGGTCCGTCTGTCTGTCAGCAGGCTGTATCTTATGAACCGTAATAGGTAGATATTTGAAATATTCACAGATTGTGTATTTCTATTGCCGCTATAACAACAAATAAAAATAAAGTAAACAATTAAAGGGGTCTCCTACAAGAAACGTGTTTTTTTTACTACATTAAAAATCGGAGTGTCAAAATATTATACGGTCCGTACGGAACCCTTCGTGTGCGAGTCAACTCGCACTTTTACCGACGTTGGAATGTGCTGAGTAGTCAAGTTTTTACATCTCTTTTTAAATAAGTGTATTTTAGTTTTTACACATGCGCAAAAGTGGTTTTTGTCCTTTCGTTTCACAAATACATGAATATTGTCAATTGAGTGTAGTGGAACGACTAACATCTTTGCCAGTATACCAAATAGATTGTTCGGCTGTACCTACATAGCCCGACGCATTAGCAAGTACCTACATAATGCAGTGTTTGGCATCCGGAATGCCGATGGCTGTATGATGTTATTAGCCGTCAAGTGCACGCTGTAGCCTATTATCTCTCAATCGCATAAGGCTGGAAGCTGGAATGTAGCAAAATATGATATTGTATGGAGCTAACTGTATGTTTCCGATCATATAATAATATCTAGTTGAAAACATACAGCTTTATGAAAACAATTTGGAACACATGGTGACTTCTTTCAGCCGTTGAGACACTAAACACCTATAGGCATAAAATACAATAGACGTAGATATATTTAGTAGGTAACTCAGCGTCCAGCACTGGCGTGGCAAGTGTGGCAACACGTCGTGTTCGGGTTCGCGAAAGTCAATCGTCATCCAGAGGATTCCTCGTTGAGAGGTGAAACACGTGTCGATTTCTTACAGAGTTTTTTATGACTGTTTAGGAAAAGTGAAGCGGAATAATTACTAAATATATCTACGTCTATTGTATTTTATAATGGATTTCCGCCAAGTCACGCTTGAATCAATTAACTATCTATAAGCATGCCTACATGATGAAGATTTTTCAGCATATTTTCGGATTCTATTTGCCGATTTTCACAGCTATTCTTACGGAACCGTCGCGAAAATGAAAATGATTATCATTTTAAGTAAGTATAAAGGCAGATTACCAGTCATGTATAGTTGTTAAGTTTTGATGGTAGGTATCTTTAACTATTTCGAAATCCATTGTTTAGCAAGCTACATTTAGGTAAACATTCACATTTAACTATTATTATTATGCACACAACATGGTGCTCGGTATTCAGTGAATTAAAGCCTCATGCAGACTGGCACAACGATGCGACGACGGCGCGACGCGATTACAATAAAATGTCTAAGAAAACTTCACGGTAGCGGAGTCGCGTCGCACCGTCACGTCGCGGCAGTCTGCACAAGGCTTAGCTGTCAAATGATTTACAAACATGTTTGGCAATGTACCTAATTGAGCTATAAAAATTCTTTGCGATAAACCCGTTATAAATAGGTAGGCACTAGTCGTGAATAAGCAAAACTTTCTTGTTATTTTTTATTGGCGTGTTAGATTTTATGTTGCATACGTTGTGATTCTTTTCTTCAGATTATATTTTGACGTTTAATGTTGATAATAATAGGTAGCTAGTGATGATGTGTTTAAAGGCTCACGCAGACAAGCGTGACGCAGCGGCGCGACGTGATTCTGGTGGAATCATTTCTATGGAAAGTTCACGGAAATTGTTCTACCAGTGGCGCGTCGCGCCGTCGCGACGTGCCAGTCTTCAAGAGCCTTAACTGTCAACTATCGCCTATTATTTTCTCGATTAGGTACCGTTTCTAGCGTTCCGTACCCGAAGGGTGCCTACGGAACCCTATTACTAGTCTGTCAGCGGGCTGTATCTCATGAACCGGACTAGGTAGGTAGAAAGTTGAAATTTTCACAGATTATTATATTTCTAATAACGCAACAACAATCAATAAAAAAATAAAAATTAAGGGGTAGGTCTCCATACAAGAAACGTGTTTTTTTCGGCGTTTTTCGCTAAATATTGGCCGGTTTTAACTTTCCTTCTTCTTTGTTAAAATGACAACACAAAACTGGAAGATTTAGGTAGATTTCTTGGCTATAAACGTTCTATTAATTGTTTAATGATCAGCACTACATTAGCTTACTAAAATAACCCACAAACAAGTGACGATACTGAAGAGTCAGCTACGCCACTAACTTGATCACTTACTGTTGGCTAATCTTTTAATCACGGAATAACTTAGATGAAAGAAAACCTTATAGCCTAGTCAATAAACGAGAACTAACACAACAATCTTCGAAAGCATAACAAAATACTTAATGTTCTTTCGATGTTGCGAATATTGTATTAAAAGTGTAAAATATGAGCCGCGAACCAGCGTATGGAATAAGGAAAGCTTAGAAATTGGATTATTTCGGTACAAAGTTAGAGGTTGGCGGACAAAAGTTTTAATACAATAACGCTTTTAGCTCAACATCGTAATTCTATGTAAGTAACGCTTCGGGTCGCAATTGGACGTTTATTTCTTGATTTTGAGGAGTAAACAACAGATTGAGAGACTAGAGACCAGCACCCTAATTGCGTAATTCAGGATCAATCACAATCTGAACCGTTTTGAAAGAAGATTGCTAATCTATTGCTTCATAAGTTCGAAAAAAAAATGCTAAACAACGTAAATAACGCAATGCATGTTGTTGAACTGTCAAAATGAAACGGATTAGTCTAAGCCTCGTGCAGAATGGCGCGACGTGACACTGGTAATAAAATTGTTCTAAGTTTTCTTAGAAATTGAATTGTTAAAGTCGCGCCTCTAAGAGGCTTTAATCGTATGCGAAAATATGGTACCTACGCAATTAGATAGTACGATGAGACTCACACATACCAAAGAAGCATGGCTCAAAATAAATTACGTTCATTTATTTTTTCCTTATTAATAAGACCTAAAGTTCTTAGTAAGTAATTGATTACAATCTAGCCTAATAGACTAATAACTAATTTAATTCTAACTTAATATTTTACGATAGAGATTATGTTATCATAACTAAGAATAGTATCAAATAAACGTTTTTTTTTTACCCTTGCCCAGTTTAAGTCCCATTTAATAGGGCGCGAGCCTATTGCCATCAACAGGGACAGATCCTGACTCCGGGCTGTTACTGAGGATAACAAAATACAGAGATTAAATTAGATTTAGATACAGAGATGTTTGGAAGCCGTTTGCCCTTTAGCTATATAATTATGTATCTGGAAAAAGGTAGCTAAATAATTGTAGGTAGCCTTCATGTTTCTCCAACAGATTTGTATATTTACTGTAATCTGTTAAGTGAAATAGAAAAAGGCAAAATAATGTAGGTAAAGAGCAAGTGCTGTTACTAATGCTTCGTACTATAAATCTTGTATTTACATAGTAGTTACCATCGCGGAACTATCTTTATTTAATTATGTAATGTATTTAATTTTATAACTTTCGTCTCTATTCCGTCTTTGCTGCTTTTTTTTAATACACGATAGTGCATTTTTATTTTTTTGAAGTATTGTTTTTGTTATTACGTCAGTAAACGCATTTTATTTCCTCTCTCTTTTCTGTAATATGGGTTTACAAGAGAGTCTTCTGACTACCCCAGTGCATTATACTATCTCGCGCTAAAGCTTCCTAGGGAAGTTAGATTAATATACTTAATAGTATTACTAATTTTAGTTTATTTATCATTTATTTTATTTATTTCATAAAGTGTGATACCACTTTTTTAAATAAATAAAAAGTGGTACCACACTCTTTGAAATAAATAAATATAAGTCTGTTGTAATAAATATAATTTTACAATTTACGGATAAATTGTAAAGACAGTAACAATTAATAGAATTGAACCTGGCGTGCTAGTTAGGTTACATAGTAACCTGTATTAAGGTTCGCCAGCCCAGGTTTCCACAGAGGAAGTACAATAGAGACTGCTTAGGACTACCTATAAGGTGCAAACGTTTGTTAACTTATATACTAACGGTCTTATTAATAAAAAACTTATCTAACATCTTAAAACTTGCTAAAGTCTGGTTGTCATAAAGTATTATTCATAAACGAATTTTAACACTTAAAAGTGGCCTATTTTTGGCTATCAAGGTACCTACGGTTTTAACATAAGTTTCAAAGGAGGTTCTATAGGTATCAATATCAGATTACGTAAATTGAAAATACACACGTTTCACATGCCTTTAGTATGCTTCGGTAGGTAGTCTAAGTAATAATGAGATTATGATTTTGAACTGAATTTTAACGTTCATAGTGTACCGCCGGCGCCGCCGCCGTTAAGGATAACAGAGCAACGATTTTCAGTACTTCGGTGACTGTACTGGTGGTTTATGTATAAAGCAGTTGCAAGTAATAATCAGATCTATAGGCACATGTTTATATGCAAGTATAAAGATAAAACAAAGCACATGTTTATATGCAAGTATAAAGATAAAACAAAATCGGAACGCCATATTGTTCATGTGACCTTTTTCATTCTAACATTCTGTTACCTTCCTAGTATTGATTGAAACACCCAAAGGTAGCCAACTATAGTGTAGTTTTTCTTTGGACGAAAAAAAGGTGTATAACATCGTATCTTTAATTTAACACCCAAAGTGCACGATCAGATAAACAACCAACGAACTATGAAGAAGGCGAAAAATAATTAATCGAACTACATTTTCATTCATACACCTGTCCTTTAAACTCACAAAGAATGCCTCAAACTAAGCGCCAAAAATTTCACAATCATAATAAGCACTATTCAGGCACAACTTCCCAAAGTCCAACTCTAAATGCCTGCACTGAATGATAAGCGTTTGAAACAGAACAATATTGTTCACTTTGTTTATCCGTTGGCAGATTAAAATGATATTTAAATAGCAAAGAGGGACTTTACAAACAGTCAACTCAATATTAACCAGCTTTTAGGCGACCTATTGTTGTTATTATTGTATGTACCTTAAGGTATCACTACCTGCAAAGTTCTTTGTTTTACGAAATGAAAAGTAACTATGCTGATAAAAGATTTCGCGGGCTGTTGTCTTGGTAAATGATGGTATTTCATTACTGCTGGACATTATTTTAATTTTATTTTTTGTCTCAAAGAAATTTACCGGTAGTTTTATGAAGGTGGCTTTGCTTTGCTTGAAATATATTCTTAAAGGTTTTTTTTTTCATCCACGTGTTGACAAGTTTCTTGGAGATTTTTTCAAGCTTTTCGTAGTATATACAAGGTGGAGACGACAATACAACAATAAATTAAACTGCGTATATCTAATGACGTTCCCAGTCTGCATACGAAAATTCAATCACAGATCTCCAATAGTTTAGTCACTATAGCTAGTCAAAGATTGGCAAAACCCATAGTCGGCGCAACACTAGGTACTATTTAGTTTGTTAGAAAAAATCACTTTTTTAATTTCAATGTTAGGATTTAATTGATAGTGCCTAAATACTTCTATGTATTAATATTGCCCATGTTTTCATTTATTGTTGTATTGTCGTCTATATTGTGTATATATATCTTTTTACCGATGGAGGCACCCTGAATTCAATAAAAATATCTTTATCAATACCCAATTATTATATTGTATATCACTTCAGTATTATATTCGTAAAGATTGCTTTTCAACACATACGACACGTCCCCATCTTGATAGGTTACAAGTAGATACGAGTATCTACCAGTGCTTGCTTTATACACGTTACGAAGGGAGGGATCTATTGTGTACCTGCAGATAATATCTAAAAGGAACATGTGCTATACATAATTGTAGGCACGAAATAGAATAGTCAGATATCTCATTGAATTTGAATCTTGGAATTGTGTTGGAATTTGCCGTAGATCTTGCGATATATAGTTTGCTGCAGAGCGCTTCTGAATAGGTACGTGTTTCATAGTCTCGGTTTCTGTCGCCTAGTTTCAAAGAAAGTACTTCTATTGCAGTTTTCACCAACAGTTGCACCTTAACTATGTCGTTCCAATTCAATTCGTGGTGAGTTCTATAAGAATGGCTGGCGTATTTTTATTGTTACTCCTTCCACCTACTTCCTTTATACTATTGCCCCTATACAGAAAATTCTGCGAAATTGAAACTTAAATTCAATCTCTTATTGCAAGCTCAGGCAGGCAGCTATACAGATTGGTAGCTACATCAATTGGCCGCAAGCTACTCGGTACACGGAAACACAGCTATTACTAAAGTGAGTAGTCACTAGTGCGAAAAGTCGTTAATATTTTATGGCTGCAATATGGAAACATCGAACGAGAATGGACTATCGTAATCCTTTAAAGCAAGTGCACTAACAGCTGGTCTCCATACACTTGCCGAAGTCCTTGTGTTCATATCATGAATGAAATTGCTTTTAGTGTTTTCAACGGTATTTTTTTAAGTCCCACTCGTCTCGTTTGCATTTTATACTTGCTAGCATTTCCAGCACTTTGAAGCGCTTGGGGTTGTGAAGGACTGACTTAAAAGCGCTCGAAACGTTGGGAATGTAGAAAAACATTAATGAATCATCTAAGTAGACGTAGGTTTATGTTCATTTATTATATTGCAGAGGTAAATAAGAGGATTATGCGAATGTAGAAGAGAAATTCGACTAAAAGGGATAAACACAGCTAAGATTCTGGCTAGACGCAAAAGTATTACTTCATTATGACCTCTTAGTCTGGAATGACCTAGTAGAGCCAATAACCCATGGGTTAATCAGTTACGCAAGCATAATCAGACATCTACATATTGCTTATTCAAGTAGATCATTAAGATATTTATTAGGAATACTGTTAAAACGGCAATACGCTGTGCATCGATGTACCAGATAAAGAAAAGCGTGGAAATGTATAAGAGGCAAGTGTAGTTTATTATCGCCTATACAACCATTCAATGAGCGTTTAAAAGAATCCATATGCAAGAATTGCCATGATACTCTGAAAGGTCAGAAGTGCTTACATTCGATCCAATTTGAAACCAATCTACATGGTCGACCTGGTACCTGCAAGCCGTGACGGTTGTTGTTAAATTGGCACACCAGCTCCATATGTAGGAAGTTCAAGAGCTAGCCCAGTTAATTGCTTTCCAGATGGAGTGATAGAAGGCCTAGTTTTATAGTCAAAATCTGATTATGACTTTAATGTAACCTTGAAAGACGATTGTGATCAGGGGCTGCCCTATGACCGATTAAATGGAAGGTATGAATCGATGAATGCTAAATATGGACCCAAAGATAAAACGCGACATTCCTTTTTCCACTTTTAACCAATTGAGGCGGCATTATTTAAATTAGCAAATAGAAGCGTTGCCCGTTCATCCGCTTTTAATACTCACTTAGTTAGTTTGATAGAAAGGGACCATTTTTACAGGAATACAAAGGGTTGGAGGACTCTTGTGTCCCTGTAAAATGAACCATTTTCAGGTTTCTTATATTTAAAATATTCGATGAAACGTGCGTGCTGGAGTGAGTAAGACCATCGTGTTTCTGAAGCTTGATTTGTGTCCCAATAAATTATTCCCATACTGTTCTGGCCGTGAAATAGAAAATATAAAGATTTGCATAACGTTATTTGCTGAAGAAAACGGGTGTTTAATAATGGTAGTTATTTTATGGTCTGGAAAGACAAATTAATATGAGTTCTATCGCACTATTTTCGCCAACATTTTTCATTAATCAGCATTTCATAATTTGACACAGTTATTATGTTTTTGAATTGTGATTATAATTTTAATTAACAATGCCTAAAACAATTTAACAAATGGTAAAATACCGTTTATAAAATACCTTTTATTAATTACTAAGCCTTCAAAGGTTGGCAGTTATTTGACTTAAGAGGGTGCATCCTAAAAGTTGGCAACGTCGTAAATAGCTGTCAAATATTTACCTGTTTCGATTAATTTGGAAATAATACTGTATGGAAATAAGAAATGTGGCTAACCAATTGACTAGAATATTAATAATGAATTGCAATTATAACATTGAATTTGATGTTGTACCCGTTTTAGGTGAAAAAAAGGCATTTGGAAAGTTACCAAATACTTTTTTTACATCTAAAACTAACTATTCGGTGTTACGATATTAATTATTGCATTTCATAATCAATATTCTAGTTCGCTAGTTAGCCACATTTTTTATTTCCATACAGAAATATTATCAAATCAATCAAAACAGCGAAATATTTGACATCTATTTGCGACGTTGCCAACTTTCGGAATAAACCCTCTTAATAATGGATGAAAATTATATGTAGAATCCAATACCGGTTATGGGATCTACTCTATTGTAATGACTCGAAGTGTTAATTAATATTTATTTATGCAACTGTTTTATAAGGGGTATTAAAACACTCGCCCCGTGTGATAATAAAGTGAGTGTTGAGTGAGTGAGTGTTTTAATACCTAATTATGTACAGTTGCTTACGAATAATATGAATCCTCTACAAAAGTTTCTGAAAAAGTTAGCTTATTGCCAACACTAAAACCACCATAGCCCGTAGCCCTCCAAGCGTGACGGAGCGTATTTTGGAAAATGCGAATCATGTGTCGGCGCGGGGGTCAGCGGGTGACCGGAAGGGATCCAAGAAGCAAAAGAGTTGCATAATAAAATTTAGTACTTACAACATAATAATACTCGTTTGGATGATAATATAATGGTTACTATGACACTGGTCGTTTCAATGTTGGCAATAAGCTAACTGTTTCGGAAACTTTTATAGAGGATTTATAGCATGGGTGTAGATAAAAACTATATTCAAACCCGCCACGGAATACATAAAGAACTCTTTGACCACATCCATTGTTGTCACAGGAGAATTAAAAGTTTCAAGTGTCCAGTCAGCTCAATATGAGGTTCCTTTGTTTAAGATTCAGCATTAGATAAAGGTAAAGTCAGGAAAATTAATTGCTTATCAAATTGAGTGCCAAGTTCAATTGTCCACGTAAGTAAGTATACTCGAATCACAACAGTTTTTTTTCGAATATACAGTCTATTTTAGTTGGTTATAGGTAACACGGCAAATTGACATAGTGTGTCAATCTGATGAACAACAAATTTTCTTGATTGTACAATCACCCAATTATGTATTCCGTATAATTTTATATAGAGAAAAGGATACCATAGTTCCTGAATGTCGGAAATAAAATAAATGTCTATATGGAGGGTAGGTTAAGCTCGTTATCTGTGCGCACAGGAAGGTAGGCACCTACTGGACTAGAAACATTGTTATGACACTTTATTTATCTGTAACAAGCTTATGCCTGCGGCTTCGCCCGCGTGAACGTCAGAAAATATCCCACGGGAAAGTACTACCCGGATTAAAAGTACCCTACGTGTTAATTAATACAGGTAAACAATTTATTATTCCGAAATACATATATGTTTTCATATACTTAACTCTATTGGTTTACGCGGCGCACATCAGTAAATAGGCCAGTCGGCATGATTTTTTCGGACATCTTTCAAAATCAAAAACCAAAATCAAAATATTTTATTTCACATAAACCTACATGGGCACTTATGAAACGTCAGAAGCTAGGTGCACGGTTCCAATTGGTCGTTTCCTAAAGAGTAGAGCCGGCAAGAAACTCCACGGTTACTCTTTAAAAAATAAATGGGTTTTACAATGTTTTCAAAAATGTAGTTTGAATAGGTATGAGAGGACAGTGTAGGCCTGTCAACAAGATACTTTAACAATCATCGTCATTATTTCAACCAATTTACACAAAATCTTAATTAATTATACACCTAAACCTTCCTCATGAATTACTCCGTCTATTGGTGAAAAGTAAAAACCGTATGGTAATCCGTTCGGTAGTTTTTGAGTTTATCGCGTTCAGTCAGACAGACAGACAGACGTAGGGGGCGACTTTGTTTTTTAATATGTAGTACGAGATTTTTGTATTTTTGTTGACCCATATTTAATTTGATTGTAGGTGGAAAGGTCATGTTTAATTCAAACGTATTTTAGGAGCAACGGGTGTTATTTTTTTGCTTATCATAATCGGCATATAACGTTCCCAATGCTAATACTCAGGCGACCTGGGGCCCACTTCTTCTTACAGAGTCTTGAGTCAGGCTTCCTCTCTGTAAGAGGAAGTGGGCCGTAATCCACCACGCAGGCCCAGTGCGGATTGGTGGTCACATGTCTTCGAATTTTTAGTTCTAAGACATGCTCGTTTGGTTTTTTGTTGCTAATAATCTGTCATAATGGCATGGTAATCAAAAAAGGGGTTTTGCATCTTTCTTGGTCGGGTTTTCACCAAAGTAAAAGCCTATTTTTACTCAAAGAATTAGCTTTTGAAAAATCGAAATGTTGTCTGTGAGAAAAAATTGGTCACCAATATTAAGGATAAAGTACTTTCTCTTCAGAGCTCGCTTTATTTTGCCATGGTGTATACTTTTATGAATGTAAAAATGTCCAGCTAGGCTTAGATAACAAACCTCTTGGTAACAAACCCCGCCCAATATTCGACTCTACGGACAAGGAAGGAAATACCCATGGCTATTAATCTAAGCAAGCAGGGCGGTAAACGCAGAGCCAAGAGCCTCCTTTACCGTTTACTAGTATATCCACAGATGCGTTTACATGCATCGCTGTTATAGATTATACCCCCAGGATTATCCAGTGTTCCTTAGTATAAGGGGTCCAAATGTAACATTAGCTACCAAGTGGTTTATGTACTTTTAGTTCATGTAGGTACAGCATCAGACGTATGGTCTGTTCTGATGATAATGTAAACAAATGGATCAGAAAACGTATCTGATGATGCCAATGGGTATAAAAACTGTCACTTGCTCACTTCAGATGTTTTTTTTTTTTTTTTATCCACAACGGTGAAGCTCTTGGCCAGAATCTCACATGATGGAAAGTGATGATCAGGCTGAAGGTGGAAGCGAGCTTCACCCGGAATCCTCTACCACAGAGGAACTGGCTATCTTATCTCTAACTGCCGGAACACAACAATGCTTTTAACATTGATGTTATGGCGACAGACTTAGATAAGATGTTGGTAGCTAGCCAGGCGGACTTAAAACAAGCCCTACCACCAACCAAACCGAGCAGAAAATTTTGCCCCCACTGGGAATCGAAGCCGGGACCTCCTGGTCTGAGACAGGTGGTCTAACCACTAGACCACAGAGGCGGTTAAAATCATGTCGCTACTTTAGGGGTATGAGGAACAGGGTGTAAAGTTCACTCATCCCCCATAGAAAAGGGAGGATCCTCCTACCAGACGGGTGCTGTGTCTGGCGGGCAATTGCCCAAGGATTGATGTCGGATAGTCTTATATATTTTAATCGCTCGGTAAACTCTTACACCGCGATGTAGGACTTGTGACGTCAGGTCTTTGATGCTTAGTTCGTATGTGATGGTGTAGATGCCGCCACATCACTCCCCTCCGGAGACCGGAGGTCGATAGTGGGCTGAGTTTTGTATCTTGCGATGCTTGCCAGTGCCAGTTGAGGTTCCAGTGAGTCGGAACCGGGTGCCGCATAGTTTACAGTGGGTCGGAACTGTCTGCGGTGATTGAGGGTGCTTTGAGTTTTTGAGTTTGAGTTTTTGAGTTTGATTCCCCAGTGAGTCGGGGTGGCGCTGCGTTGTGATCCAGTGCGTCGGATGTGGTACAGCGCCGGGTTGCTGATGAGGCTGAGGGTGGTGACCAGGAATGCGCGTTCGCTGCATGCTGGTGGTCAGGATACCCGTTTAAGCCGTGGGTGCTGGCTGGCTGTGTGACTCGCCTGACGAAAGCTTGCGGGAGTGATGTTGATGACGTCACGCTGAAGTAGTTGCACGAAGGCTGCGTTGACGTTCATATTCGGGGTCACCAATTTAGGGGTATGAGGAACAGGGTGTAAAGTTCACTCATCCCCCATAGAAAAGGGAGGATCCTCCTACCAGACGGGTGTTGTGTCTGGCGGGCAATTGCCCAAGGATTGATGTCGGATAGTCTTATATATGTTAATCGCTCGGTAAACTCTTACACCGCGATGTAGGACTTGTGACGTCAGGTCTTTGATGCTTAGTTCGTATGTGGTGGTGTAGATGCCGCCACACTACTATTGCGTGTCCAAGAATTTGGTAGCTAGCTGTCACTATCCATACATTTTTTTGTTAACAAGCGACTTCTTTTACGCTTAATTAATGCAAAAATACGGGGACCCATGTATTTGGCAAAGATGTTAAAAGACGAAAACTGTGGGACAAATATCTCCGAAAAAAAAGGACCCGATATTTCGTCGAGACTAACTTGCAATCTTTTTTAAACCTGAAGACTTTAATGGGAGAAATTCGTATACAGGTGATGTTTCCAAGAGAACTTAGTCTGTTTTCATTACCTACAGGCACATGTGGTGTGATATTATGTAAATTATGGTACAGGTGTGTGTGTGCGTGTGTTTATATTATCATATCAGATCAGTGCTAGAATTAACATCTCTGAAGTTTTTTAGTCAGGAAAATCATCTTCGAGTTGGTCGGCAATTCCGATCAGTTTATTCCCGCAGTGCGCTAAATTTGTGATCACCTCAAAAGTAAACAAAAATAAAACAATGGCGGTTAGAACAGTGCTGCCACCTATGACGAGCTTTCAGTTATTAACCCCATTTGTAGAACCACTTAAAAATTGAGTGCTTTGATTTGATTATTTGAATACGAACTTCTAATTTTAAATCACCATAAAGTTGTTGAATTTTTGACAGTTTCTCCATACAAAAACTGTCAGAAGTAAAACTTATTCCGCGGATAAAATATATCTGAATTTGATAAAATCAGCCCTAACTGGGAGTTTTTGTCAATAGTGGTAACGATATAACAAGTTCGACTCTACTTGACAGTGTAGGTACCTGTTTACGTAAGCTGTCAAGTGCCAAGTTTTCTCCAGTATTTACGTTGATGTGTATATTTCATACTTAAAGTGACAAAAGAGCTTTTTTATCGCCGTTTCAGGACATTATTCACGGCTGAATTTATGAAGAAAATTAGTTTTGGTTTTTTTCCTTGTAATAAATACGTCTCTTCCAGCATTTCTTTTAGACAAATATCCTGAGTTGCGTTCTTTGTTGTGACGCCAAAAGGTACCTACTAAACAAAACCTTGATTTTGGCACCCCAAATTATTAATCCTAATTGAATATGAAAAGAAGATAAAACAGGTAGAGAACGGTTATATGTTTATTAACGCGATTGCGTAGGTATGTACCTAATACTGCATTACAAACACTTATTTCTACAGTTCATAGGTACCCATTTCACCCTTAGCCTTAACAACGATAAAAATCAATTGTCTACACTGAGTTGCCGTAAAAAAGCCTACCTTAGGAAAGCTTCGTTTTAAGATAGGAGTAAAATAGAAGAAGGAGAGGCGAACTTTCTGCATTTTAACCAGTTTGGGGTATGTTCAAACTTTGCCAATTCTGCGAGCTGGAACATGTTACAATACAATCAAAAATTAAACTGTATGTAGCAACCTGGAGTCAGTCAAACGAATGGAGTATAAAATGTTACGGCCTGATTTTGCCCTTCCATAAAAGGCAGGGACATATGAGGCGTTGGGCGTCCGTTCATACGTGTGTTGTATTACCATTATTTTCAACTAAACGGTTAGTAATATCTCGTCTTTCGAGGCTGCGTCTTTTACAAAACGTAGACAAAATCTCATAAAATCAAAATCAGAAGTCATTTATTCAAACTAGGCTGAGAATCAGCGCTTTTCGAACGTCAAAATACAAAATACAATACAAAAACGTCATAATCTAAGCCGAAAAAAGTTATTTCATAATTTAACATAACAAAATATCAGACTGCATGAACACAGAGGTGTTTCTGGAGCATCCACATATCCACTAGAACATCCATAGAACAGTCCCATGTAATAGGGAGTGAGCCTATTGCAAGCACAAGTCCAGAATTCGGGTAGCCACGGAGAAGTTCCTGATGGAAAATCCCAATAACACTTTTCTCGACCTGGAAATCAAACCCTCACGGCTTGCAACCACTAGACCAACGAGGCAGTGTTCTATATAGAAGTTTGAACCTCCAATAATATAACAAAATCGCTTCATACTTCTTCGAAACGCAGGTTCTAAGAAAAAATATGAAAGGTGTGCTTATCTGGTTCAAATATGTACTCTTCAAATAAAGTCTCAAAGCGTCGGCAATTGCGATCAATCGTGCGTTGGAACCGCTTCGTCTGAGACGACGATGTTACATGATATCGAATCAAACATATCGAAAATATACCTAAGAAAACTAAGTAGGTACCCGATAATATTTTGACTTTAAAAGAAATCATGACGTGTCTGAGTTTGTTTCGGAATTTGTTCTCATGGATCAGTCAGCTAGGATATAGCACCATCTAGTTTTAAAATATTGACCGAAAAATTTACTTGTAAAACTGTCTTAGAAGATCTATATTTACAGAAATAAAAATCATTTCATTTTAATGAAAGTTAGAAAAAACCGATATTAATTTCATTTGTCTAAAAATCTATGATCCGAGTATCGTTTAAAAACAAAGTCAGGTGCGAATCTGCTAACTATTACATATATACATACACGCGCCTTCTTTTCATGGGGGTAGGCAGAAACTAAAGAACACCATCTGCTACGATCGTTAAGGTTGATGCTCCGAGGTAGCCCGCAAAATTCAAATTTTCTTACGTTTTTTGCAATTTGCAGGTCAGTGTCAGGTTGTATGTTCATTATAAGTTTCGCGACCGTAACAAATATGGCTTTACATAATTATAATCATAAGAATCAGCAACACAACTCCTTAAGTTAGAATAATCTTCAAATGTCATGATTTCATGAAATAATCATTCAATAGGATTATAATTATGGACTTAGAGAGTTGTATTGATGATTTTTATGACTGTAATTCTATAAATAAATATCTGATAGGGTGCAAATCATATTTAGATCAATATACAACCTGATACTGACCTGCAAATGGCAAAAAACGTAAGAAAATCTGAATTTCGCGGGCTACCTTGGAGCATTCACCTTAAGAAGTACCGAACTCGGTGTCGCTTCGAAGTGTTGTAACAAAAAATATCGATACTTCTCAGCTATATATTCATATAACGGCTCGCTGCATATAAGCCGCCTATAAATATAGAATTCAGTCGTCTAGAGTAGGTAAGTAGACTTTATCTGAACGTCTTAATCGATAGAAGTAAGATAATTAAAGTAAATCTCACCCGCGGATTCCGAGTTTAAACGCAGTTTAACTTCTGGTTAAGGCTGTTGTAATGCAAGTTGGTAACGGCAGAAGTTGTTGAACCATTTTCTGCAGTAGGCTTATATTTCTACGATATCATATTCATACTAAATCGCAGTACAATAACAGTTTTATAGGATCTATTAACAAAAGTCTTGATTATTTAAAAGAGCCTACTGGAGATCTATTAGCTTTTAGAAAATTAGTTAGCTTCATCAGAGATTTATTAGAAACAGCTTTTAGAAAAACAGCTAGCTCCAGCATTACCTACCTACTCTAAAAAACTACATAACTGGCGAAATGATGGTGTACTATAGGTACACCTCTGCCTAACTCTTTGGTAATTACAGGCGAGATGATATGCTGAAATCAAAATCGAAATATTATATTTCACATAAACCCAGGGCACTTATGAAACGTCAGAAGCTAAGTGTTAGATAGCTCCTGCCAACCTCGAGGTCGACTTTTGAGGAGTTTCGTTGTCTAGACAAAATATCTAGAAAGAAAGTACACTGCCCGAAGTTTATTCAGTGGATTTCTTGTTTATTTATACTATTTTCTCTACCGATTTTCCCTCCTCTTGTAGGTACTTGATGTATCTTTGGTATATTGTAGAGATGACGTTGACATGTAGCTAGCGTGGGCCATTGTGTACAGAGGCTATCACTTTATTGCACGATGGCAATGGGCAAGCGTCTTGTCAACTGTTATCAGCGCTCATTGTACTGAATCTGTTTGGAGTGTCACTTCTATAGAGGAAAATAGGACAGATACAAACCAAACATACGATATAGTTACATCCGAAAATGTTTTGATAACAGGAAACTAACAGAGATTGTAGCACCAAAGTTATTTTGCTCTCTCAGTCTCAGACCAAGCAGAAAGACATTTTTAACGACACTGCATTTGAAATTGATTCCGGGATATAGACTCAGTGGGTAGTAGGTTGAGATAGGCAAACTAGGCTCTACGCCAAAATCCCTCAATGCATCCTTCTACTTTATAGTTGGCAATAAAAAATAGGTATATAGTTTTTCCTACCTCTACTAGAGTCTAAAATCTAAATTCTGGAAGTCTACGCTAACTGAACTCAGGGGGGATAAGTAAGGAACTCATGTCACGGTTAAAGAAGGCCTGAAAAATTGATTAAACCCACCGCATTGCCTTCTTTCCGTGTCACAGTACAGGCCACTCTTTAGCAAACATGCCATAACCGCTGAGAACGCCTCTCCGCCGAGCGTGTATTCCGGTTTAAATTTTCAACAGCTAGGCACCATACCCTCAAATTCTCCTACACTTGTATACTCTTTGCAAAAGCAAATTAATTATTAACATCCTCGTGGAGTTCCAGCCTTCAAATGAACTGAGTCGGGAATGTTTGCATATTTTGAATATTATCTTTAGTAGAACATACAAAATAATTTACATTTGCCATAAAATTTAATGAGTCAGTCTTCGGGGAATTGTATTTTTCTGTGATTACGGGAAGGTGCTTTTCCTTTTTCCGTTACAGTTGGTAATGTATTATTTTGTTTTCGTTTATTTGTTTTGGCTGTGCTTGTTTGGTCAGTATCAGATTACTCGGAGAGTTATTTAAAGGTTTACGCGGTGCATAATTAATTATTGATGTAGTGGGAACGTTTGTGTATAGTAAACAGTCAGTGAAGGCGGAATATAGTTACCTCCACGATAGTCATTGTCAATATTTGCTTATAAAACTTTCACCAATAGTATTTCAGGAGTCATTCATGTTTGGTTTTCTCTTCAAACACCATTGTTTCAATATCTTTAAGAAACAATCTTAGGCCGTATACAGAAAGAAAGCTGGAAGCCGGCGCCGATCTACTAGCGCTTATAGGAACCGGTCCACGAAGGTAACCGGCGCAGGCATTTATATAAGCGCTGGTAGATCGGCGCCGGCTTCCAGCTTTCTTTCTGTATCTGCCTTATAGCCTTTAATTTTCCAACGGAGAACCCGAAAACACCTATACCCTATCTGTATTTGAATGCATATTCTTGGAACTGTAGCAGACTCATTACCAATGCAACAACAAGGTCCTTGATTCCGTTGTTCCCGTCATAATGTAGTGTTTGTCCCATGAAGGGGCGCTAGAGCATAAAGCATTCGCATGGGACACATGTCCAGAATTCATTATAAACCAAGGGGTACCCAGTTTGTACAACTTGGTGACAAGTTTAAATATTAATTACTTACATACACCTAAAAAATACATGCGAGAAGTTGAATTTTTAATAATTGCTTCGTGTTTAGTTTCTGTTTGCAAACTCTGTAAGCCTAACTAAGCAATAAAGTTAGCACGAATGTTCTAATACAGATCAGTTTCCTTCCAAATCAAATGTTAATGAACGCTTCTCTAATCAACGTAGTTTGATACTGTTACGTTACTTTTTATGGCTAGATTATCGTAAAAAAGACTGACTATATCAGTGCCCATATGTCTACCTATAGAAAACCTTACCTTTAACAAAGACGTGAGCAGTAAAACAAGTGAGGAAACAATCTTATCGCTTTACCTTTGTTTCTTTTGACTACCATTTATACCTGACCGTCCCCTCTTCAACGATTTGCTATTGAAATGAAAATTCTATTAGCCCGAAGGTGGGCTCTGAAATTTCGACGTTATTGCCTAAAGCTACTGTTGCTTGGCAAAGGCAAATATCTGGCTCAGCTGTATCAAATATTTATAAGAGATTCCCGTTCGCGTCTGCATACGCGATACGTATAGTGAACAAACATTATTTTAAATTGCCGAACGTATTCTAACATAGTGCGATGCAATTTTCTTAAGGATTCCGTGAGATTGGAACTCTTTAAAGGGATGCTCATATGCTTCTGAAGAAATGGCTCCTAGATACATAAAATTATGCTTTCACAGATGCTTTGCAATTAAGAAAAGTGTTGATTGATAGGCATAAGCAACATAATTACAATTAATGCAATGCTATCACAACAATTAATTAATTAGTCGAAGCTTCATTTTTGATAACCGGAGAGCAGTTTGAAGTCTGTATCGTAAGTCATGAGTATTGTCAAAAGAAATAATTGCTTCCACATCTGACCTCATAAAAGCTGCACAAAACCTATATATTAGCTAAAATAATCAATTTTCCTAACGTAGCGACTCTCATGCTAAATTGCTGGCAGGCAACATGTCCCATAAATCCTGAACTTTAATCCCAGCCCTATTGGTTAACGTGGATTAGAGTGGTGCAACTAGCAACTAGTTCCACAGTATAGATGTAAGTGGAAATAGAAACATTATGTAAATATCCGCTGATGAATGTGGGCTTCAGCAGAATGAGTACCTAGAGCCAGCGATTGAACGATAATCATCGCGCTTACCAACGATTGGACGCTAATCAGCGCGCTTAGCGGCGATTGATCAGGATAGATCGTGATTGTAATTACTGTGCAGGTGAATTTTGGTTCCCACGAGAGTGATGCAGCACCAGCGTTTGCAGAGCAATGTCAATTAATTCTAATAGATGAAAAAGTGGAACAAGATACAAGTTATATTATTATGTAAGTAAGTTCATAATAATAAGAAACCTATTTAAATACCTAGCCAGTCTTAAGAAATATAGAAAATTATTTTTTTAAATCTGACCTGGCTACTTTCATTTTTTTTTACACTTCTGCGAAACACCACGAAAACGTTATATTCGTACCACGCCTTTGAAGTTCATTTCCGACAAAAAAACGTACACATGTTACTGAAACTCCTAACAAAGGCACGAAAGAAAACAAATAAGATGTTAACCTGACGACAAAATTACTAAAAGCAGACATTTCCATATAGCGGAAGATAAAAACTTTTCCTTCTTGACTGGGAAACTAAAAATTGTTCCAGGATGACTCTCGAGTAACTAGGTGTAACAAACGATGGAACTTCTTATATAAACGTAACTACTTCCCTGAAGGGGCTCACATTATTCCCAAGGAAAGCCAGCTAAATAGGCTACTGTATCAAAAGGATATTAAAGTGGATTTGTAAGGAAAAATATGTATGGAGTTCCCTTTTGAAATTGGCTTTCGTGTTTGGTCTTAAAAAGAGTTAACCCCACGTGGCTGTATTTATAGGTGCAGTGGTTTGCACTGAATGAAAAATGGTACGTAATTCCAGTGGTTTCTGGGTCCGCGTGATGGATTATGGCGCACTCCCTTTCACAGAGAGGACTCTGTGTTCTAATAGTGGGAACATTATAGGCTGATTATGATTATGCTGGTTTATAGGTATGGGGAACAGGGTGTAATACAAAACTCTAATAGCGCGATGCAGGGATTTTGTGACGTCAGGTCTTGCGTAGTTCGCATGTGGCGTTGTAGATGCCGCCACACTGGTATGAAAAGGTCATGATTATTAAAGGATTATTGGTGGTGCAATTAATAAAGAATAGAAGACTTGTTGAATAAAAATGTATTTTACTTAAGAAAATTACGGTTACAAGTTTCATAGTAACAGACAGAGAGAGCAGCGACCCTAGTGTCAGAAAAAGGAACTAATACAGGTTGCGTTCATAAACATTTAACACCCACCCTTGAACGCAAGCCCCATTCTTGCTAAACAATATGTATGTTTCTCAGAGGTAGTACCTTTGGTTAGAATGTCTGCTACCATTTCACTACCCTTACAGTAACAAAATTTAACATCACAATTATAAACATGTTGCTTGAGAAAATGATGCCTTATGTCAATATGCTTAGTTCTGGGTAAGTAACAATCATTTGTAGAAAGTCTTATGGCACTTTGACTATCACTAAAGATGACGAGAGGTTCATTTAGCTCACAACCAAGCTCCCCGCTAAGCTGGCGCAACCATAGCGCCTCCTGCGTGGCTGAAGACATGGCCATATACTCTGCCTCTGCCGTTGATAACGCCACGGTCTGCTGTTTGCGTGAGGACCATGAAATAGCACCTCCCTGTAACAAAAATATATAACCACTGCACGACTTGCGGTCGAGCACATCACTGGCCCAGTCAGCATCACAATATCCCATGATGCTTGCATTACCATCTTTGGTATATATGAGTTTGAGATCCTGAGTTCCTTGTAGGTATCTTAGAACTCTTTTTACTGCAGCTACATGTTCAGTCTTTGGTTCATTATTGTATCTACTTAATGTGTTGACTGCAAATGCAATATCTGGCCTTGTGCCTTGAGCTATGTAGAGTAGACAGCCAATGATCTGCCGATAAGGATAATCAGTTCTTGTTTCAGTCTTAATATCATGGCTGAATTTGAGTCCAACTTCAATAGGTGTTTTTACAGCATTGCATTCTAACATTCCAAATCTTTCCAAAACTTCACTTATGTATTTCTTCTGCTCCAACATAATTGAGTTTCCATTTCTTGTAATATTGAACCCCAAACATTGACTTACTTTTCCCAAGTCTTTCATTTCAAAGTGTTGCATTAGTTTCTCCTTTAACATCTCCTTCATGGTTTGTTGAGAAGTAAATAAAAGTAGGTCATCAACCCACACAGCAATGTAAGTATTCTTTTCTGTATTGTAATATACACATGGGTCGGTCTTACATTGATGCATTCCTATGGTTTGCAGTACATTGTTTAATTTGATGTTCCATAGTCGACTAGCTTGCTTCAGACCATATATGGATTTATGTAAATGACATACTTTGGATCCTTGTGCATATAATTCAGGCTGTACCATGTAGATATCAGTGTCTATTTCCCCTTGCAGGAATGCAGAGACAGCATCCATCTGCTCAATTTCTAGGTTATGTTTAGCGGCTAAACCAAGTAAAAAGCGTATGGTCTGATACCTCACTACAGGAGAGTAGATTTCATCATAGTCGATGCCTTTTCTCTGGGCAAATCCTTTTATGACTAACCTTGCCTTATAGCGAACAATTCTTCCAGACTGGTCAGTTTTTGTTTTGAACACCCACTTTGACGGTAGAGCCTTTTTGTTAGAAGGAAGATCTGTCAAGTTCCATGTGTTGTTCTTCATTAAGGAACTGTATTCTTCATCCATAGCTCTCTTCCATTGCATAGCATGTGAGGATGACAGGGCTTCTTCTATTGACTGTGGATCAGACAGATTAGTGTAAAGGCAATACAGACTATTCTCATTCTTTTGTTTGTCTTTTTTATTACGTGGCCTCAGAGTAATATTACTGACAGAATCCTGTGATTTACATGCTTGCCTAGGAGGTTGGTAAGTCTCGTCTAAATCATCTGTCCCTGATTGATATTCACTAGAATCTTCATCTTGTGAATCAATTTTATATTTATTACCTGTGGCTGTTGAACTTCCTGATTTTATCGAATTTGACTGGCTTGGGCTGTCTTCCACCAGGCTGTCATGACTGATCTCATCTGTAACTGATGAACTGGTGCTTTCTGAAGGCGGGCTCTCACCAATAATATCAACTGGAACATTCTTATCACACAACATGTTGTTATCAAATTTTTCATGAAAAATCACATCTCTACTTTTAATTATTTTGTTACTTTTAGTGTCTAGTAAGCGGTACCCTTTTGTATTATCACAGTATCCCACCAGTATCATTTTTATTGACTTTTTGTCCCATTTTTGCCTCTTCACCTTCGGGATGTGGACCATGGCATCGGAACCAAATATTCTAATGTGTGATAGATTAGGTTTATGCCCATGCCACATTTCATAAGGTGTCTTACTTTCCAGGCTCTTTGTGGGACAACGATTTGTGACGTAAGCAGCAGTAGCTACAGCTTCCGCCCAGTACTTCTTTTCTAAATTGGCATAGAACAACATACACCTTGCACGCTCAACTAGAGTGCGGTTCATCCTCTCTGCTAGGCCATTGTGCTGCGGAGTGTAGGGAGTAGACGTCTGATGGGTTATTCCATGATTAGACAAATAACTCTGAAAGCGATCATTGCAGTATTCCTTACCATTATCTGTTCGGAGGGTTTTTATTTTCCTTTCAAGCTTAACTTCTACTTTTGCCTTAAAATCTTTGAAAACCTCAATTACATTAAGTTTATCCTTCATCAGATATACATGAACCATCCGAGTGTAATCGTCAACAAATGTTATAAAGTATTTCATACCTGAGCACGACTCGTTTTCCATTGGTCCACATAAATCCGAGTGAATGAGTTCCAGAGGCTGTGTGGCTCTAGATCCCACATTGTTAAATGGAAGTCTCGTCTGCTTACCCTCGGAACAATGTGTGCACTTAATGATGTCACTTTTCCCTTCGTTCAGAGTCACTCCCTCAGCACAGGCAGACAGCTTATTTATATCTGAAACATTTAGGTGAGCCATCCGCAGATGCCATAAATAAGTGTTGTTGACTTTTTCATTATAAGATAGTAAGTGGGCAGTCTCAGAATTATTTACTGTGTTTAATACATAAAGTTTATTATTGAGCGTTGCTGAACAAATAATTTTTTTATTTCTATCATGTATATGGCAACCTTTGTCATTGAATGTTATTTTGTAGCCACTTTTAACTATACTACTCACAGAGAGTAGATTGGCTGCTAAACCAGGGACATATAAAACATTTTTCACCTGAATATTCCTTTCGGGTAGATTAATGTTGATACATCCAACACCATCTACTGATAACGGCTCTTTGTTGGCTACCGTTATACTTTTCACTGGTGGTTTGGTGACGTTGTACATCCATTCCTTTTTTCCAGACATGTGCATAGATGCACCAGAGTCCACAAACCACCTGTCACTTACTCCATCCAATGTAGCTGAAAACGCTGCAACAAAATTTGTACTGTCTCCATCTTTATTCTGTTTGTTTGTCGTTTTCTTGGAACTCTTGCAGAACTTTGCATAGTGACCATGCTTGTTGCAATTATAACACCTTGGTCCCTTTGATTTGTCGGGATGCTGATTATTCTTCGTCTTCTTAGAGTTTGTGTATAGGGCTGCACTTGAATCTGTTGACTTTACTTCTTGCAGCAGCTTCGTTTTGACCAAGTCAGCGCTAATCTGTACACCAGAACTTTCTAGCCCCATTATCATAGGCGCATACACATCAGGAAGACCTGCAAGCATTAGCGTCCCGAGCCACTCTTCATTAACTTCGAAGTTTATATTTCGCAGTTTGTGCGCGGTGGTCATTATTTTGTTAACGTAATCCTCGACACTGTTGCTTGATTCGAGTGATGTGTTAACTAAATCTTTCAACAGACCTACTTTTCTCGTCAGTCCATTGTCATCGAAGGCCCTTTTTAGATTATTCCAAACCTCTCGTGCGGTCTTGCAATCTTGCACGTGAACGTAGTTTTGGGGATCAATCAGTAGAATCAATTTTGATTTCGCCTTAATATCCTTTTTATGATCAACCGCATCTTCTGAACTCGGCTCCACGCACTCCCAAAGGTCCTCGTGCTCCAGATATGTTCTTACACTAAATTTCCATGTCGCGAAGTTCTCACGACCTGTGAGTTTCTCCAAATTAAACATATACGAGCCCATCTTATTTTCTTTCTGAGTAGTTAGGTCCTGAGAGTATTTTTCCAATTGCCGATGCCGGCATCAGCACGTGTCGAAGGAAAAATTCTTAACCTCAAAAACTATTTTACCGGTACACTTTTATTTCCTGATTCTTCACGATCCATATAACTGATTGCAACCACGCTCTGCTACCATAAAGGATTATTGGTGGTGCAATTAATAAAGAATAGAAGACTTGTTGAATAAAAATGTATTTTACTTAAGAAAATTACGGTTACAAGTTTCATAGTAACAGACAGAGAGAGCAGCGACCCTAGTGTCAGAAAAAGGAACTAATACAGGTTGCGTTCATAAACATTTAACAATTATCAAGGACGGTGGTCAAGACAATGGATCAGATGGAAAATGCATCTTTTATTGCTGTCATTCAATTGTTAATTAAAATGAGATCAAATAATGTCTACAGCGGAGTCAAGTTACGTCTAACTTCAATAATAAAATCTGACGTTATAGTTTAACTTTATCACGTGTTTTATTAATACGTCATTATTTGTTCATTTGTTTAAAATAGCCTAGCTTGACTTTTATACAACGTTGTCGAAACTCTTCTCGGAAAGGAATAAACTGTTTTTACTTTCCAGAGACAATAGACAACCAATACAATGTAGTATGTTTCTCTTCAATTCCCAGAAGCACAATGAAAACATTAAAGTATATGAAATACAAAATAAAATGCAAACATTCTAGAGCTCGTATCCTTTATTCGTCACAAGACAATTCTTACTAACATTTTGTTTCATTCTCCATATTAATTTTAAACTGCACTATGAAATTATAACACTATGTAACACAGGGTTTCTCTCTGTACATTTATTACAGCAGAATGTTCGCGTATATAATAGAATAACTCCATTCTAATACTATGCTAATAATCATTTGGGAGCATTCCATTCTGCAATACAAATCTACGTTTAGGAGCAATAATGCATCTATCATTGATATTTTAACTTTGACGGGGAACCGCTTCGAGCTACATAGCTCATATAGCTAGAAGCGGTATTGGAATGAGAATATTGTTACGACAATAGCGTGCTAAGTACTAATAGGTTGGATTATAGGCAAGCATATTAGCATGAATAGGTGCTCATTGAAGTGCTAACGACACAGCTCAACTTTCAAATAGTATTATCAAGGTTTAGCAAACACTTTGTATAGAGTGTTTGTTACACTGCGGTATTATAAAGCTTCCATGTGGTGCCATTGTTATCATATGACGGGTCGTAGGAAAATGGCACGTAATAATTTAGTGTAGATATTTAAGCGAAATGCGAAAGCGAGTCTATCATTCCCCACGCGTTGACGGCTTAACTCCTCAATAATTCTTGGTATTTCTCATCTGGGAAAATCAATTTCACGCGAAGTTATGTGCGCTATATGCACATTAAGTATTTGATCTGATTTGATTTAATTCTAATGAAATTATTTTATTTTATTTTATTTTTAACCCCCGACGGAAAATGAGGGGTGTTATAGGTTTATTAACCCCCGACGGAAAAAGAGGGGTGTCATAAGTTTAACGTGTGTATCTGTGTATCTGTCTGTTCCCTCGTAGCTCCCAAACGGCTGAACCGATTTTGATTATTATTTTATTGTTTGAAAGGTGCCTTGATCGAGAGTGTTCTTAGCTACAATTCAAGAAAATCGGTGTGCATCTTCCACAGCTCTGATCGATTCGGAATTTAGTATTCTGTTACTTCAATGATATTAGAAAAACATAGTAACCTTGAATCGAAACTGCAGCATCACCTGGAATTGTGTCGGGGGTTATTAATTTTTTTAATTTTGATCTTAATATAATGTCTTTTAATTTATGTTTGGCAATGGATGTAGTTTACCTGAACTAAATGAATTTTATTTATTTAAGTAACTTCAAATTAAAGTTTATTACCATTTAGTATAAAAAGGACTAACTTTGTCTTCGATTGTACCCACGTACACATGGGCAGGTACATGCTATCAATTGTGTTATCCTTAACCTAAAGAAAAGACGAATTTCCTCATTTGACTCTCTCGCACTGTTATCCTTCCATCAGCTGCAAACAACCTCATTTAAACTATATTTTTCTTTCATTCTGCCACAGATTACAACGCATACATGCGACATGGCCAGTTGTTTCATGACAGGGTTTAGTTATTCATGACATTGTCCCCTGCCAGTAGTTAATTATGACGCAGCCCGGGTCGGTGGGCACAACTTTCAAATTGGATTACTCGCACCATCACTCTCTCTGGCTAGTTGACAACAAAATAGAGCGACAGTTAGCCGTTTTTTTTAAGTTACGCACTTTTTTAAACCCTGACGGAAAAAGAGGGGTTTTATAAGTTTTACGTGTGTATCTGTGTATCTGTCTGTTCCCTCGTAGCTCCCAAACGGCTGAACCGATTTAGTTTTTTTTTTGTTTGTAAAGTGTTTTGATCGAGAGTGTTCTTAGCTACAATTCAAGAAAATCGATTCAGCCGTTGGAAGATTATCAGCTCTTTTCTAGTTGATGAATGGACATGCGCATCTTCCACAGATCTGATCGATTTGAAATTTATTATTCTGTTACTTCAATGATATTAGGAGAACCATAGTAACCTTGAACCGATACTGCAGCATCACCTGGAATTTTGTCGGGGGTTATTTAAATTTTTTAATTTTAACTTGTTAGCACTTCGGCGGAAAAGTGATAATAAATGCGGTCAATTGTTTATGGATAGTGTAATGTCATAATGTGGTAGTTAATCAGTAATCTTAGCGAAAGCATAATAGAACTGTTACTATTTCAAGAAGAGTAGGTAATCAAGACCATGATCACCAAAGACGTTTCGCTATAAAGTTCGCCCCCTATTACATGGGACATAAACATAACTGGCGAAATGTGGGTGTTACTAAGGTACACCTCTGCCTAACCTTTTGGGGATTACAGGCGTGATGATATGTTACGACATAATATATTCCTTTTTGGAAAAACCTACACCAAGTCGTTAATTGCGATAAGCTTGGTAACAGAATTTTAAATACCTTAACACCTACACCATCTCGCTTCTCATTAAGATTATGCTGAACCCTAGTGTCCCTTAGGTGCACCCAGTGACATTAGCCTAAGGGCAGAAGTTGTGTCATCATTTAAGCCTAAAGTTGAAATTAGGTCACAGCGTAGATTGGCTTGTCGACCCGCATCTGGGTAGGCTGTCTTATACTTAGCTTGCCATTAATTAACTATTGAAATGTTTGTTCCTTCTATTAACAGGCAGGGTCATTAATTAGACTGACAGTTTTTTTATTTACTAGGAAGTGTTTAAGTTTAAAACTGTCTTTTTTATTCCTACAATAACTGAATTAGCTTCCATCCTTACTGCACCCCGATCTGGTCCTATTTGTACAGGTAACTTCATTAACTTTTTATGAAGGCTAGCGTGAGTGTAGTTAATCAATCTGCCTAGCCTATTCCCAACTATGTTGGGGTCGGCTTCCAGTCTAACCAGATGCAGCTGAATACCAGTATTTTACATGGAGCGACTGACTATCTGACCTCCACAACCCAGTAAATGAGTAATACGATACCCCTTGCTAAGACTGGTTGTCAGACTTACTCGGGTTACTGACGACTCGTAACGACTGTCAAAGATCCATGAAGGAGAGCCGGGACCAACGGCGTAACGTGCTTTCCGATGCACAGAGAAGTCTCGGTATGTAAAGATGGTCACCCATCCACGGACTAACCCCGGCAAGCGTAATGATACTTAACCTTATGGATCGACCCATGCGGCTGTTATTACTCAGCCACGAGCGCCTCGAGCTAACGTGAGTGTAGTGTACCTCAGGTATTACAAAGAAATCTTGAGTCTTTTGTTTTATAGTGTCCTAATGAAAAAGCCTATATTAATTACCCGTATTAAAATTTTGTTTCAATTTAAATATGAGAACTGAAGCTTTGCTGCAAACTTTTACCAAGTAGATGAGGCTGATATTTAAGTTGTTTAAAATTTTAAACAGGGTTTAAAAAGTTTTGAGTTCCGACACCTCTTTCGCTTGCACCTAGTAGTTTTTGTTAAGGAGTAAATTTTAATTGAAATGGATGATGCAGTTAACGAAACTTGAGGAGCGGCGAATACTAGACGTCTTTTCATTGAAGCATTATGAATGAGAAGACTGGTAAAATTCACAGCGCATTTATTAATAAACGCGAGAAACTTTTACAGACAGAAATACAGTAAACAAATGAGTAATGAGGAGGGCAGGAACCCAGCAACCTGTACATTGTTAACATCTTTACGAAAATCTGCATTCCCACAGGTTTGGAAAGAAAGAAAGAAGAAAGAAAGAAAAATTGTTTATTCTGCACAAAATAAACGCACATTACAATTTTTGCTAGTTGACAGTCGCGCATAACCCGGAATTCATGGAAATTTCACAGACTTATTTATTCTTTACAAATCTACCAAGCATCACAAATATTTTCTTAACAAATTCAAGTTGCAAGTAAAGCTTCATACATTTTTCTCTTACAATTATTTCACAGCGGATTCTCGAAAACGTAAAAAAATCCGGAATAAAATTTGCATGCTGACTGCGTTCCAACAATAGAAAATAAAAGCCTGGCGTTTCGAACACAAACTGCTGTCGGTAAAGTAAATATCATCCTATATCAATTGGGATGTACGCAGCGGGAATTATGAATTATATGGTTCGTGTAAAATTTATACGCAGCCCTTATTTTTGGGATAGATGCGATATGAGAGCAAAGTATTAGATTTTGATACGAAAAGGATTGCTGTGAGGTGTTTGGCCTAGCCCTTTTATGTCTGGTGTGTAAGTGGTAAGTAGAAATTGTGGCTTTCTTACTTTTTGACTGTTATTATAGTTTTATACATTAATAATAACTAGACTAATACTACTAGACTAATAGCTAGACGAGTACTGGAGAAACGATTCAACAGTCTTGGATGCCGATCCAAGACTGTTGAATCGTTTCTCCAGTACTCGTCTAGCTTCATTTCTTCGCCGCTTTTCTGGTCTCTCTTTGAAAAGGTGCAGTGGTAGGAACAATTGTGGCAGGCTTATCAAAATCACATACAATCACAACATCATTAACTACACTACTGACATGAACAAACTAGGGGTGCTGATATTCTGCTAACTATCCGATAAGAATCCCGGTTTACCCAAGTTTCAAATCAAGTCCATCCTTGGAAGTAATACTGTCAAAAACATCCTTGTGTGGAATTGTGACCTTTATACGGAAGGCAGATAATCGAATCTTCTTTAACATGTCTTTGGGTCTCATTACGAATCATGTCAGCTCAGATTTCTCTTGGCCATTTTCCTGTTGTATACTATTAACACGACAGGTGGCGTTGACTGTGGCTGTTCTCACGACCTATTTACAGTTATTATTAATGATAATGAACTTTCATGGTCTGTTTATACATAATTATTCTTCTGTCGTTACCCGCATATTAAGGGAAACATTTTGCTTTAGTAAGTTGAGCCGGGAAATACGTGCCCGAATTTCGGGCGGCATTAGTGTTTGGTAAAGTTTTTTTTTACTTTTATCATTTTGGTTCATTAAAAAGTTGTCTCATTAATTAAGTAATATACTTTATGTTACAATACAGTTTTGTAGTACCTATAAAACTTATTATTGACATGCCCGTTACATGGATAACTTTATAATAAATTGCGAGGAACAGTTTTTCCCTTCCTTATTCGGCATTATTAAAAAAATAACGTAATGCACTATACAAAATGAGTTCTCATTGATAAAATACAATAGACGTAGATATATTTTGTAACCGTTTCCGCTTAACTATTCCTAAAGAGTCATGAAAAACCCTGAAGACACGTGTTTCACCTCTCAACGAGGCATCCTCAGGATGACGATTGACTTGTCTCGAACCCGAACACGACGTGTTGCCACGCCGTTTTCTTATTCCTATGGATTTAAAAAATGCTTATGGCTACAAATAACTCATAGTCTTGAACGATTTGGGGCCGTATTTTATTGACGACTTTTATATTTTTTTTATTTAACTTAAATATGAGCAAAATGCTTATTCAATAATGCTCACTAGGTATCAAGAACACTCTACGACGAAACACTTTCCTCAATATCCAAGCAAAACAAGTCTTTATTATAATAAATCCACGTAGAGCTCCAAGCCAAGAAGCTCCAAATGATTCCTTCAATACCCTAATAGGCTCACGTTTGGATCGTATCTCAACAAACGTAATTTCCCGGCCACATCCACACCGCTCTACAATTGGCACAAACGAGCTAAAAAACTCAACTTTGCCACAAGTTTTGGACTTTTCCCAGAGCGTTTGGAACACTGTGACAATTTGAGACCAAAGTTACGTGAATGCGGTTTTCGGGTTACATCTGCAGTGTTTAGTTACGACCTTATTGTAACTTATGGTAGTCTTGCACGTTTAATATAGTTTTGAGGTGATGTTACTGCAAGTGGAAATCGTCGGGGGAAGTTATGTTTGTGTTGGGTTAAAGGACTTTGCGTGGTTTGCTTAAGATATTGTTGCTTTTCTTGGATTTTAAGTTTTCATGTTTTTAAAGTTAAAAATAAGTTGTGTTTCGTTTAAGATGCCGTTGTTTTTGTTTGGATGTTTTTATTAAATTTTAGTTGTCATATTGTTAAAGTTAAAAATAATTGTAAAATATTTTTGAATATTATTAAATATTTGGTAGGTAAATTGATTTAAAATATTACTAGTGTCCACGATCTATCTAATAATGTGGGAGGTATAAAAACTTTATCAGTCTTGATGACGTTTAGGAATACACAGTCAAGTAATAGTTAATTAAGAACACACATGTCATCTTACCTGTAAATTATTTTTAATAGTTCCTATAAAGTATTTTTTTGGGACTTAAACATAACTGGCGAAATGTGGGTGTAGCTACTATGGACTTCTGCGTATCTCTTTGGGGGAACAAGGCGTAATGATATGTTATGTGAACTATTTTTAATCGTTTATATGCTGGCAGCATGGTAGATTCTTGCTATCATATGAATTTCTTAACTTTCAAGTAACCATATCCGTGCCAAATCTTCAATTAGTTCCAGGTTTCATTAAAACTTTTCCCATTGTGATACTTCGTAACTTTTAAGATAATACGTAATAGTTTAGGTATCTTCAATATCAGCTTTTTGTATGATAAAAGTTCATTATTACGCTGTTTGAAGTCCTTTGCCCTGTATTTCGACAATCATAGACTAGAATATTCTAGAAATATTTCTTTGGGTACCTACCTATTAGCCTGCAATATCTATCGTTCCTCTGTTTATGAAGTAAACAGTTGCAAGGGAATATTGTTCTAGTTACCACGTTGACTAGTTACGTTGATATTATGAAATTTTGTCTGATTATTATACAACATTTCATAATATCAACGTACCTATCAGCAACTGTTTACTGCATACACAGAGGAACGATAGACATAGCAGGCTAATAGTTAGGTACCCATAGGTTAAACAAAATCAGGTAAAATTTGATAGAATTTTACCTGATTTTGTTTAATTTCATAAAATTGCGTAGTTTTATGTGACTTGATCTAATATATGATTGTATGTGTAATTACTAATAGATATTGACCGATAACTTTTATGTGTGGTGCAAAATGTAAATATAAGTTGGTTTAAATAAATAAATAATAATAAATGAGGGCTAGGTCAAGGGCTTGATTCAGAAACCAGTACTCTTGGACACGGCACGCATGGTGAGGAGGTTCCTATTTTTTTATATTTTTAAATGTATTGTTATAAAACTTACTATACCATAATATTTATGACCACGTATAGATATACGTGGTCATAAATTATGGTATAGTAAGATAAGTCCGATTTGTACGATTTTTTTTTATTGGGGATACCTCGAAGTTTGTAAATTTTATTAACTTGCTTCTAAGTTAGCTTCAATAATACGTTTTTTTTTCCCACTTAGCCTATGTGGATGATGTTCTAAAAAGTTTCAGTCACTGTTATTTACATAGCAGGTCGTGATATTCGAATTTGTGTGGGGTACCACAACCAAAAAGTGAAAAATTAAAACTTTTTACAAAAAAAAAACAACGGACCTCCAAAAAAAACTACAAAGTGAAAAATAACTTTAATTTCGGAAGTCGGTGGCAAAAAACGAAATTCAAAACCAAAGACACGACTTTTGACAGATTGCGAATGAGATTAGAATGCGAACTTTCTAAAAACTAAAAATACGGAATGAACCTATGAACTAAATGTCGAGTAAATATCGTCCTACTTACCGTTTTGATCATCACCACGTCTATATAAACCGTTTACCGCTATACCTTCAGCAGCCATTGTCTTTTCCCCACAATTCCGGTCCATCTAAACTTTGTGCGCGATCGCTGTTTCAGATAAAACCGTTCGCCTCACAATCGCTTTTAAAATCCGTTCGAGCAAACTATCTAACTAGCGTTTTCTATTATTATATATTATATTTTAGTCTATTTTATTAAAGTGGGCGATTCAAAGGATTCATATTTTATAGAAGTATACAGTTTTGTTCGGCTGATCTATTTTATGAAATTATTTCGGCTGAGAGCACAACTTTTATTGGGAGTGGAAAATCAAAGCATTGTGACTATGCCTACTACTATTTCGGGTTCCATACCCAAAGGGGGCCAACGAGACCCTTTGGGTAACTTTTGACTAACTTTATGTGTATCTCTTTGTACAATAAACTTATTACAAAGGCTCCGCTGTCCGTCCATCTGTCTGTCACAGGGCTGTATCTTTTGAACCGTAATAGGTAGACACTTGATCACAGAGTGTGCACTACTATTGCCGCTTTTACAACTAATATAATAAACTTAGCATGCAAAATAAAATAAAGTTAGCATGCAAGATACGTGTTAAATAAATATGTAGAGTTGAATTGTGTACGGTGGTACGGAACCCTTCATTGGCGAGTTCGACTCGCACTTGGCCGCTTTTTATAAGCCTTTGTTATTGGTAGGTTTAGTTTTAATAATGTGATCGGCGGGAAAACTCTGAATACTTTTCATGTACCTGGTAGATTATACACACCGTGGATGCAAATGCAGTTTTATCGAACATCAACACAACATCGATCCCATATCGTTTAATCGTATAATTTAGATAGCGGTGAGACGATAATCGTTACTATTCACTGGCTCATAATGCCAAAATACTTAGCAAAGAAGAGGAGCTAAGCGATTTAGATAGCAGTCATTTACAGGCTACGAAAATGTTTAAAACAAAAATTGGAAATTGGCAATCGGCCAGTCCCCCAAATTGCGTAATACTCGATCAATCACAATCTGAATCGTTCTGAAACAGATTGCTAATCCATTACTTCATAAGTTCGAAAAAGAAATATGCTCAACAACGTAATTAACGCAATGACTGTTGCTGAACTGTCAAAATGAAACAAATTAGTCTTAATCGTTTACGAAAATGTGTTACAATTTTATTAGATAGCTGGTGAATTGGCATCGACAGGTCATGAGTTTGTGTTTGATCCCTATTGTATAAACAATGCATTAGTTGAGTTACAAACTCAAATGTACGCTAGACTAAGCATAATTACCAGCCAATATTGTAGGTATAATTATTATTTGTATTTCGTTGTAGGTAGGCTTGTGGCTAAATAATAAAAGCCGCAAAAGGCCAATCAAAGGTTAAGCTACGATAAACGAGGTCGATCCGTTGATGGGTGACCATCCATTACATATCGAGACCACGCCGTGCCTCAGAAAGCACATTAAGCCGTTTGACAGTCGTTACGGGTAGTCAGAATCAGAAGCCCGAAAGTCTGACAAGTAGTCTTACAGAAGGGTATCGTATTAACCACTAGCTAAGTTGTGGAGGTCAGATAGGCAGTCGCACCATGCAAAATACTGGTATTCAGCTGCATTCGGCTAGACTGGAAGGAGATCCCAAGATCGTTGGGAAAAGGCTGTATGCAGATGTAATCAAAAATATTACAGTAAAAAACAAAAAACAAAATCAAGATAAATTTTTGGCCTGGCCTATTCTTAGCTCAAAGAATCAGCATTGCCATTCAACGCGGCAATTCTGCCAGCCTTTTGGGCACTATCCCCATTGACAGCGATGCGGATGAATTTTTTGATGACCAATCAGCTCTTCCCCTTTTTTAAGTTCCGTTATATACGTGTACATAGTATATTTAATGTTTTATGTAATTTAATTTAATTAAGTACATAAAAAAATGTCGTTTTTCTCATCCCTGTTTTCCTTCAATTACTGCATCAAAAAAACTTTCAAAGAAAATAAATTACACACAAGTTTATTACAAATTCTTCCTCAGTTTAAGTAAAGAACCAGTCGTTAAGTAATGATAGATCGTGGTTCCCGTCTTCAGCAATTACGGTTAACTTTATTACCATTCACTTTGATCCATTCTGCTGATTCCTAGGAATTACGACTAAGGATAAGAGCACGACTTTTTCTGTATTCATTCAAGTAAAAAGAGATCCCTTTGATGGGCCTTTTGTAAATTAAAATAAATCTTATTCTTGTATGAAGGTTATTATTATTATTTTGTCTTCAAAATTCGTTTGTAAGTTAAAATTCATGATCTGCCTAACCTTTTTCCAATTATATTGGGGTTGGCTTCCAGTCTATCCGGATGCAGTTGAATACAGTCGCAAGTAACTTGGTAAGAGTCGTAGGTGCGCAGAATTCCTTTTCGCTTGTTTTTCATATTTAAAAAAAAATTATATGAGGCAATAATCATAGAATAATGACATGCATTAAAAGTGTAAATTTTTTTCTTACAGTGTACATGTGCAACCTTACTCCCAATACGCCAAAACCTCGCCAAGTTACGTGCCGGCGACTATACCAGTAGGTATTTTACATGGATCGACTGCCTATCTGACCACTACAAGTCAGTAACTGGGTAATACGATACCCCTTGGTAAGACTGTCAAAGATATAATTATGTAAAACATATAGGTAAGTTAAAATTAGTAAAATGAATAAAGGCTCGTTCACACCGGCGCGACTTGTCGCGCGACGCGACTTTAACAATACAATTTCTAATAAAACTTAACGATTGAACAATTGCCGGTGTCGCGTCGCGCGACAAGTCGCGCCGGTGTGAACGAGCCTTTAAACTTTATCTTGGTCGAGTAAATGCAACCAGTTATCTAATTGCGTAACACATTTTCTTAAACGATTAAGACTAATCTGTTTCATTTTAACAGTTCAACAACATACATTGCGTTATTTAACGTTGTTGAGCAGTTTTTTTTTTCGAACTTATGAAGTAATGGATTAACAATCTGTTTCAAAACGATTCAGATTGTGATTGATTGTGTATTACGCAATTAGGGTGCCGGCTATGCATTACGTCTTAAGTACAGATGATTAGGAACTCTTGAATTAGTGCTTGGTTTTGAAACTGTGCCTAAGCTAAAATGGCATGCAATATAACTATCACATCGGCAAAAATTACCATAGAATAGAATAAGAATAATTTATTTGCTGAAAAAACAGGTGTTACCAATTGTAAAACTTGGTGGTACAGTCCATATTTTGCCTGTTTAGGGCATGAAAATTATTTTCTCATTAATACCTAATAGGTGCCTAAATTGCAAAAGTAAGCATTACGAAACGCCGGCCGAAGACGCCCTAGAAGGACTTAAACAATGACATATTATTGGTGATGGTCAGGTGCATAGGTGCATACTCGCAACCGGCGTGCGTGTATGACCAGATAGCCGTGGCAGGTGGCGTACTTACTGTAGTTTCTGCCTACCCTCATGGGAAGAAGGCGTAACTTTATGTATGTATGTATTTACAAAAATAATTGATACTCATTAACAACTTTTACCTTTTCAAAAAAGAACACAGTGACATTTTGTGCTACATTAACGTTACGCTACATTTCCTTTTCCTAATTAAATAAAAGGCCACTCAGGGCGCTTCCTACATGATGTAGTCTTTCTCACAGACTTTCAAGTGGACGCTACAAATATATTGAATTAACGCTACATCGTGTTAGTTAATTATTTATGTATCTTCCTCTCTTTCTCTCATTTCACATTTGGATTCACCATGCCAAAAATTGCGGGACTTATGAAAGATTCATGTGTTCCACGTGTACGGAAAAGCTAATGTGCACTTTACATAATATGTTTTAAAAAAATTGGCGAAGCTGTATTATTTTCCGCTAGCTCTGAATCGAGAGAAGTTTTGTTTATCTTTGCGCGAAGTCACTTTAAAATGTTACAGGTTTGTCTAACATGGAACAGAATAAATTAGCTGAAGAAAGGAAATTATTTACTAAGTGTTCCTATAGGTACCTAAACATTTTTCCATTGAAAATTCAATAGAAATACCCAAAACTGTAGCTATTACCATTTACCCATAAAAATATTGAAAATATCAATAAACTTTAAAAATTTATGATATTCTTTTTTTGTGAAAATTTCGGAACTGCGCCTCTAGTCAGGAACTTATATCTATCATTCATTCTGCCTAGCCTTTTCCCAACCATGTTGGGGTCGGCTTCGAGTCTAACCGGATGCAGCTGAATACCAGTATTTTACATGGAGCGACTGCCTATCTGACCTCCACAACCCAGTAACTGGGTAATACGATACTCCTTGGTAAGACTGGTTGTCAGACTTTCGGGCTTCTGACGACTCGTAACGACTGTCAAAGATACACAAATGACACCCGGGACCAATGGCTTAACGTGCTTTCCGAAGCACGGAGGACTCTCGGTATGTACCGATGGTCACCCATCCACGAACCAACCCCGGCAAGCGTAGCTTAACCTGATGGATCGACTCGTGCGGCTGTTATTACTTCGCCACGAGCTCCTCGAGCTAACGTGAGTGTAGTGTACCTCAGTTATTACAAACAAATCTTCAGTCTTTCGTTTTGTGGCAGGAACTTGTATCTCTCAGTGAAGGTAAAACCCGGTAATCCCGTTCTGAAGCGATGGGCTTGCAACCTGTCGTCTTTGTTATTACAATCTATAAACCCACCCCTACATTGAACCGAGGTGCCGTACCGTGCCAACCGAAGGGCTTGTTTGCTATTTACTAAGGTTTAGAGAGAAGCGGTGGCGATACAAACAATACTGGGTGTTGGTAACAACGCTTGAGTGGATTTAGAACGGAGACTGTAACAAAAATGTGAATATTCTTCGCTAATTTTTGCTCCTTTTTTTGCGAAGATACGTAAGGGAAAAGATTAAAAAAAACAAAGACATCTTTATGTAAATGCTCTTTGCAGCAGAAAACGTACCTACTTAGAATGAAACAGTATCGAAAATAGGTTTAAAGCTACCTCTCAACACTAAAAGTTTGAAAAAAGAAATCATTCGAATTATCAAATCAAAGCACTCAATTTGTAAGTGACACTTCATTGGTATCCAAAGGTACCTTTTCTGATCCATTTTAAATAATAAGATACTTATGGAAAAGACCACACTTGTCTCAAGAGCCAGCTGTCATTCTTCAATACTTTAATACTTTAATACTGCTCACTAAGTAACTACGCATAAGGTACCCCACATTTCCCTGCAGATGTCGTAAATAGGCATGAAGAGATTATTAGAAGACGCTGGTATTCATTTAAGATTGGTTATGATCACATCACTTCTTTAAATTAATTAAACCAGTAGCAATACATAAAGAAAAATACAGTGTCAAATTAAATTAGCTAGCGAAACTCCACAGAAGTGATGGATATCAATAACTAAACACGATAAAACAAAAATTAAAAAAAGATTTGATGATTTATTTTGGGTTAACGACCGCTGTTGGTTTTGTTACTTGAAGTATGAGTTTAGAGAATCGTCGTCGTTTCACTAGCTAATTTAATTTGAGCCTGTATAAAGCCAAATGTAAGTCAAGCATCATAATTATAACTAGAATGATGATAATGGATATGTTAACTTTTACGTACCCAAGGGGGTTGTGGCTCATAATTACACCGATCTATTGATATCTGGGGGCTTGCCATGGTTGATAGGTATGTTAAAATTAAAATTGATGAGCTATACAGCTATACAGCTTGCATTCATCACGGATAGCCAGAAGCCCAAAAACTGGAAAACAGTCTAACTATAGGATAGCGGTGACTACCAGTTGCTAGGATGCGGGTTTCGAAGTCCGTGTGAAATACTGACATTCAACATGTGGTTAGACGGGAATCTGACTTTTGACTGACCTACATAGGGAAAGGACAAGCAAGTAACACAATCCAAAAATAAAACGCAGAACATCCAACACGACGTCCAAAGTAATCTACTGCAGCAAGTCATATTATTATAATTATTAATGTTTTATCACATTAACACAACGCGTGTAGCAAAAGAAAATTTAATTAAACCCAAATCATATGCAACGTCAGTAAAATGCATTCGCAATCCCAACTCTAATTATAAATACAAACGGAATTATTCACAACGAAAATACAATTACTTACAAACTGTACGCCGAAGCGCACGAGTAAAGATGCCTTTGATTCCAAAGTTTTCATTTACAACTAGCCAAGTTTAATAATCCATGGCAATAGCAAAACACTGGGTAAACAATGGCGAAGTTGGGGACAAAGAAATGAGAAAAATCCGCAAGTGAGGCTGATAGTTTAATATAAAATTCTCGAAGTTGCAAAGTCACGTCGCGCGTGCTAACATCTCAGTGGCTTTTTGCCGTTTACAGCTTTATAAAAGAGCCTAATTTGGCCACAGCTATTCAATAGGTGGCTAAACAATAAGGATTTTTATTTAAAAACGTCGCTTACTTAGAGGTTATCCGTTTTTGTCAGTTCAAAAGACGTGTTTTGAAAATTAGGAGTTTATTTAGGGCTAAGTTTGTTTAGGTGTTTCGAGTTACTTTTGGGGTTTTTAATTAGGTTTGTTACAGTGGGTAAGTTGTAATTGATAAAGTAAAAGGTGTGCTGATAACTTAGCAACAAATAAGAGGAGGTTCTTCTTGAGGTCACGATTTTTTACCACGAGGTCCCGATATTTGTTATACTAAAGCAAATAATGACACAGATGAAACTGTAATTCTCATACATCTTTCATATCGTACTGGCTGTCGTACTTTCCCTTACGAACTTCAACGACCCCTGCACCTCCTTTAAAAAGGAATTCTAGAAAATGTATCATTATGATCTTTATTATGTACCTTATTCCTTCGGCTTAAAAACTCGAAACTTCTTTAAGTTCGTGGAGAACCCTTCTTTTTAAACTACTGTCCAAAATTCAAGTTCCTGTCTTTAGCGGTTTGGGCTGTAGGAGAATCTTACCAAAATACCCTGTTCTTTTATATATATAGACTAAGTTAATCGTACTCCCTCGCTTCGTAGGCACGTCTACACAAAATCTATTCCCAGTTTCCTATCAATACACTATTCGATCTCCGATACTCCGTCGGATCTTTGGTACACGCTTACTAAGACTAGGTAGCGATTTATACGTAAATCGAGCACTTTTAAAGCACCTCCAGCTAGAATATAAAATGTTACCGTTTTAGAGACATTTTTCTAGCTCGGAATATATTACTCAGGCTTAGACTGACGTAAATGAACCTGCAGATTAATCTTGGCTTATTGCTTTAGTTTATGTTAAGGGTCTTGTGGTACTGAGGTTAATCCCAAGCGTTTTTTTTAATTAGTGAAATATCGGTTTTCACCAGATATTGAATTTGTCCGTATCTTGTATCAGATGAACGTATTAAATTGTCATAATCATCAAGCTTGGTAGAAAAATCGCTGATCGTAGTTTGTTGTTGTTACTTCTTTTCATATAATTCACTGCTTTTCTTATCTAAACGTTAGCTTTGTGGCGGGATCTACATTGCCACATGCGAACTATGCATCAAAGACCTGACGTCACAGATCCTGCATCGCGCTATTTAAGTTTACCGCGCGATTCATATATATAAAACTATCCGACATCAGTCCTTGGGCAATTGCCCGCCAGACACAATAACCGTCTGGTTGGAGGATCCTCCCTTTTCTATGGGGGATGAGAGGACTTTACACCCTGTTCCTCATACCCCCAAACTGGTGACTCCGAGTATGAACGTCAGCGCAGCCTTCGTGCAACTACTTCAGCGTGACGTCATCAACATCACTCCCGCAAGCTTTCGTGAGGCGAGTCACACAGCCAGCCAGCACCCACGGCTTCAACGGGTATCCTGACCACCAGCATGCAGCGAACGCGCATTCCTGGTCATCACCCTCAGCCTCATCAGCAACCTTGGCACAGCACACTGCACCTTCGGCCGGTCCACAAGCAGAGCTCTTCAACCCTCTCCTTGTCGACGCCAGCAGTCAGCCACAACCCGGCGCTGTACTACATCCGACTCACTGGATCACAACGCAGCGCCACCCCGACTCACTGGGGAATCATCGCAGACAGTTCCGACCCACTGTGAACTATGCGGCACCCGGTTCCGACTCACTGGAACCTCAACTGGCACTGTGAAGCATCGCAAGATACAAGACTCAGCCCACTATCGACCTCCGGTCTCCGGAGGGGAGTGATGTGGCGGGATCTACATTGCCACATGCGAACTATGCATCAAAGACCTGACGTCACAGATCCTGCATCGCGCTATTTAAGTTTACCGCGCGATTCATATATATAAAACTATCCGACATCAGTCCTTGGGCAATTGCCCGCCAGACACAATAACCGTCTGGTTGGAGGATCCTCCCTTTTCTATGGGGGATGAGAGGACTTTACACCCTGTTCCTCATACCCCCAAAGCTTCCTAATATAGCTAGCAGCTTACGCAATATTTACTGTTTCTGCTTTGCCATTATGTTCTAATTCTATATATTTTTTATTTTGACATTCAGAAGGCTCAGATCTTACCTTAGTAAGATCTAGTTTTTTTGGGCTAAATAGGCTAAGAAAACTATATTGTCTGACTGCGTAAATAGCTATAGGACCAAATTCGATAGGATTTTAGAGCGGAATGTTATACTACGTTGTAGCAGGCGCTGCAATTTACAATAATGTATGAGATTCTCTCCCAGAATAAGAGCATCTTAGTCATGATTTATGCGAGAGAAATTCGAATAATCGTATTTCTACTGAACTGGACGAAACTGGACGTCTTTCCTTAAAGTTTATTGCTTCTTTGGTTTAAAATACTAATTGTTTAATTTTTCATCATTGTCATTGGCAAGACCTGTGTAAAGAATGAGACATGATAACAAGCTAGCATCATAGCATGGCTTTTTCCTTGGACATTGGGGACATTGTGATAATTGATGATCATAGTGTGCTCAAGTAGCACCCATAAAATGATACTTTTCGTCGTTGTCTAGATCAGAACATACAACCAGACGGAAGGCATGTAAAGTCCCATTATACTTAATCCTTAATTTAAATCAGATAAAAAATAACTGCTCCAGCTTCACTGCCGAATCACTCACACATAAAACCCGCAATTACACTACTTAAACATACTTACACAGTTATTATACTATTTAAACATATTAACACAGTTATCACACTATTATACATATTATCACAATATACCTAGTACATCATAAAGTATCTAGTAACAGTTGGATAATGCATTGCCAGCGCTGTTAATAAATCTCTTTGTGCGACTAATTGCGAACTGCATGAAATGATTATGTCTCTCTGACAGGTACGGATTGCCGATTAGAAAATTTTGGCGTCAGTTTTGCGGTAACAGTGCGCAGTGGTTTAGCAAATTGGTGGCATTGTTCGTTGAGTAACTAACCAACTGTATGCTAATTAGGTAGTTCAATATAATTATTGATGAAATTATACAGTGAGGAACTGGCCCCATTGAGGGTCCTTTCAAATTCAGTGAATTTAGAGGCGTAAAATAATTTTAACAAGTTGTTAAGTTAGGTGAAATATAAAAAAAAATATACAGCAATAGGAAAGCTTTCAAGTTGGAAAATGAAGTAGTCATGATATTGATAAAGAGGATAACACCAAATCCTTTTGATGATGTCTGCAAAAGCACTAGAATATTAAAAAAAGTTATTAAGTTAGGAACATAACGGCTCGTACACACTGGCGTGATATCGCGGGCGCGACAGGCATCGCTACCCTTGTCTCGCCAGTGTGTACGAGCCTTAAGTCTAGGCAGGACCCGAAAAACTTTATAAATTACGGCACAGGTATCGAAGAATTTTGTTTATTTCTTCGATTAAGGTTACCGCTATCTGGTTTACCTAAGAAGAAGAAACAATGTAACCTCTTTTAGGTTACCGTTTTATCACCGGTTACAACACATACTGGCGATGCGCGCCCTTTGACTTATACCGATGGCAATTTTTTCTTTCGGTAAACTGTAAATAAAGACTAATTTTCCCAGCTAAAGCACTAGGAAGAGGTGATGGGTGGGCGTTTTGGGGGACTGTCTTATTATGTAATTTTGACTTTCGAAAAGTGGTGATTCTCAGCCTAGTTTGAATAGATGACTTTTGCTTTTGATTTTGATTGTATTCAATTTAAGGTACCTTTAAAAATATAAATGTTGTATTAACCGAAAAAATACCCATATTAATAATACCGGTTTCGGTCCCTGCGTCTAGGCAACAAGAATAAACTTTTACCTAACATACGAGCACAGATGACAACAAAACAATCCCATCTCCTAATAAATACAGCAACATAGACAGCATCTATAAAATAACACGAAAATCTGGTATTCAGGCTTAAATATCCAATTTTCAAGTGGAGTGCGAACCTCGTCATAATTAACGGAGGCCTGGGACACGGGGCCATGCATAACTAAAGTCCGCCACCCCGATAGACCTTAGTAAACTATGGACGCTACAATGAAATATACGTTTCTAGAATTAATATATGGGCTTTGGGCTTGGCCAGTTTTGAACAAAAAAAATTAAAGGTAATTTTAAAATGGATTGATAAAGTAGCAATCTTGATTGATAGACAGATATTATATGCAATGAACATATAAAAAAACCGGCCGAGGCGTGTCGGACCACGCAAAGGATTCTGTAGTTGGAATGAATTTATCCCAAAACCAAAAACAAACATAACATTGTAGTTGGAAAACATTGTTCTCCCACACATCGATGTACGTAGCAGTCAATTCAACAACTGCAAGTAAGTTTGTTATCGCAAAAAAATAGTTTTTTATGAGATAAAACTACAAATTAACGATTTTCGGACTTTTTCCTTTCCTTGTGCTTCTTGTCAAATTACATGATTTTCGGTCAACGGGAAGGAAGTACCTACCGTGGACCGTAGACCTACGTATTTGATATTAATTTCAACTTGATACCTCTTCGCGTTCCTGAGAAAAAGGGTCTTGACAGTCTGACAGACAGACAGACGGACGTAATGACAGACGGACAACGAAGTGATCTTATAAGGGTTTCGATTTTTCCTTTTGAGGTACGGAACCCTAAAAAAAAACTGGTCGTCGCCACTTGATTTGCCTCTTAGGGCATTCGGGTAGAATTATGATATTGATTGAACTAATGAATCAAAATTGTCGCTTAATCAAATTACGGATAGTGTGTATTTATTGACAGTACAAGCAAATACAAATTAATACATGTATGGGTAAATATACGATAACGAACGAATTCTGAACCACATTGTATTATTACAATGAAATACTAGACACACTATTACAATGAAATACTAAACCAGACGTCTGTGAACTGTGCATTCTCCAATGATTTATTGATATCTATCTTAGATTTCGGAAGTATAGTAACATAAATATCTGAATACCAGTACAAACGCATAGTTTTGGCTACATCTCAAGAGATTCAATACAATGTACAAAGGAAATACGTAATGACAGTTGCACACATGAGGTAATTTCCAATATATTGATATTAATTTTATTGAAATAAATATTATCTACATTTTCTAATCATTGAATAAAACATATTTTCAATAGATCCAATAAAATAGAAGATGTAGAAGATAATCCATTGATTAGTGAAGATATTCCTACAGAAAGCCCAAAAGTCCTTCCAGTAAAGCAAAGTTCAGTTCAACACGACATACATAGTTATTGAAAGATATTGTTAGAAGCACTCAGAGCAGCCTTTGTAAACTATAGATACTCCAATACATCCACACAGGCTGGAAATACCCTGGATACATAAACATGTCAAAGTCTAGACATCTAACGCTGGTAGCATTTTAGCTCCTGGTCAATTCTCCCGAGAATTTCTGGAAGACTTGCGGTCCTAATTTTAAAATTTATAAAATGTGAATGGATGTTTTATAGTGGCAATTTGGGGCTTACTACATCCGTATGGCTGTGTAATGTATTTATGTTTTTGACTTTTTATGTCCACTGCTTAAGAGGTTTCTTCCATAGATTTCATTAACGATCAATTTGAAGTAACTTTCATCTTACCCTAGAGCCCTTTACCTCGACTAGTAATGCCGTGCAATGCTTCGCTTTACGCGGTTCGTCTAACAAAATATATTTAAAGGAGAAATAATGATGCTCTCATTATTTTTCCTACTCTTATCTGCTGAGAAAAGTTGAACAAAGTTCCGGAAAATATAGTGAAACAAAATTCTATCGAGAATGATACTTATTACATGCTGGAATACATTTCCAAGTAAAAAAAAGTATTTCCAAAGAAAGTATAGGTAAATAACTTTTCCTCCAACACAGAGTGTGCTAAACTTGTACGTCGATGCAGACTTCTCGAAATAACCTGGATGCATACGTCAGCTTTTCTAACGTCAAAATAACTCAAATTGATACTATTTTAAAGCTTTGGCCACACTGAGGTGAAACCAGCGCGGGATGCGGGACGCGACTGCGCGCATCTATTGGTTTAGTGATAAAGAAGCCACGCGACTAATCACGCCAAGTTTGGTAGTTAATTGATTCAGGCGTGACTTGGCGGAAATCCATTATAAAATACAATAGACGTAGATATATTTAGTAAACTATTCCGCTTGACTATTCTTAAAGAGTCTTAAAAAAACCCTGTAAGAAATCGACACGTGTTTCACCTCTCAACGAGGCATCCTCGGGATGACGATTGACTTGTCGCGAACCCGTACACGCCGAGCGCCGGACGCTGAGAAACGCACGCCAAGTTTGAACACCTGCATAGAAATTTTTCCCACAATCAGCGCAATCGAATTTCGTCTCGCATCCCGCGCGGGATTAGCCCCAGTAAGCCCAGAGCTTCAATTCTACTACCCAAGGGTATTTCACTGACGTTCCATAATAATATAATTTAGCGTAAAATGGGACAGACGATTTATCTCTCTTTCTGTGCAACCGAAGTTATAATAAAAATGTCAGTACTTGCATTTTGTGCATGTCATTTCACAATTCGGAATGGTAACACTATTTAATATGAAAAGTGTCGACTAAACTGTGGAAGCAGTTTGAAAATTCTGCGCGTTTCTTTCAATATTCCAGTGAAAAACATTGTCTCTAATTTGTGGAATTTTTTAATAGCGTTTATTAGATCAAATGTTCACTATGTACCTATATAGACATAAGACTGGAAGCTTTCTGAAGAATAAACTAATAATAGAGATAATTCTCGACGGCATGTGAAGCCATGTCGGAGGCCCATGATCGGCAGAAAATCTCTATCACCAGGTTAGTCAGTAACCACACAAAAAAAGAAAATAAATCGATACCAAAAACTGACAGTAATTTGAAAATCTCTACATTTCTCAAAGAAAAGATAAATAATAAAGAAAAATAGACACACTCTAAGCACGTATTTCACAGACTCATCGAACTTTTTTTTCCATCATTCTGGCGGTCTAGCTCTTCCAAAGTATTTTGTTAACAATCTTCAACCAAAAATAGTTTCGTCATATTATCAAGGCAGATGTGGCGGAATACGAACTTTGTTTTACCAATTACGATACCATACAACATAACATTAATACTGCCGCGTTGGTCTAGAAGTCGCAAGCGCTACTGCTGAGCATGAGGTCCTGAGTTCGATTCCCAGGTCAGACAACATGTTATTGGGTTCTTTCATCAGGACATTATCAGTAGCAGCTCGAAATCTAGATTTTTACCCTGATGACAATAGGTTCGCCCTCTATTACATAGCCCTTAAAGATAACGGGCGAAATGTGGGGGTACTATAGGTACACCTCTGCCTTACCCTTTGGGGATTATAGGCGTGATGTTATCTTAGAACATTAAGCTGTTTTAAGTTCCTACCTTGACGATATTTTAGTTTGTTTTACGTTTAGTAAACTTACTTGAATTTAATTGTTTTTGTATTTTTATTTAAGTAATGTGAACAGCCGATCTATTCCGTAAAGATCTAACCGTGAAAACTTAGTTGAAGTGAGCGTGAAGTGACCGTCATTCGACAGGGATTGACACAAATTGACAGCTCACTTCACCTTGTTTTCACGGTGAGATGTTAACAGAATAGACCGGCTGTGAGTTACTTCATTAAGTAAAAGTTAGTTATTATTATTATTAGTTTTTTTTTTATCTTTGCTCCAGTTCCTTGTTAACCGGGCACAAATTCAGATACCTGGGGCCTAAGTCTACTAATTTATAAAACTTTACAATGGTGAGTTTTTGACAGTTTTTGTATGGCAAATCTGTCAAAAACTCACCATTGTGAGACCATTGTAACGTTTATAAATTAGTACACTTAGACCCCTGGCTGTTACTGAAAGATAAATTTCTAATGGAAAAACTTTAGCACCAACCAATTGCGATACAAATAATCCATCCACATGAACATACAATAATATAGTGGGTGTGCCAGTTTATCTTGGCAGCTTATTTAGGTCCTGCTGGCAAGGCAACTGTCAACAGTGTATGATTTCCAGTACATTTACATGTCCTGACTCCTGCCAAGATATTACAGTCTGTTGGTAATGTTTAAATGTCATGTTTTTTTAAATATAAGAATGCAAAAGGCTGTTCAAGTTGACGATGTCAGTTGTTTGTTAACTTAAGTAGTTTAAATTCAAGATTATAAAACACTAGTTAGCACCCTTGATTTGCACGGCCGCAATATACTAATATGGCGACATATCAAAACATTGAGATTGCTGTGCTATTTCTAAGTTTTAATTTATCTGTGACAGTCAAACAAATTGTTAGCATTGATTTCCAATTTCACTACACTGTACTATACTAACACCTAACGCAATACATACAATCATCTAAACATACAATAGCCCATATAACACGTAGACACAGTCCACAATAGCGGAGATTAATTAACAAATCATTAACTAGACGACCTGGTTTCAATGGAAACGGTTGAACTCGGGATAAAGCATTGTGTTGCACTTCAAAAATTGATTCCATTGCGAAGGTATATAGTGTAAAAATAAAAAGCATTGCCTTTTTTTCATTTGGTCTTGTATGGCTAGTTTTATAAAGGGAATTCTTGAATGTTATTTTATATTCTCTTGTTAGTTTTAAATCAGAATACCCGCAAAATTTTGCGTTTTTTTTATATTCTTTATGGCACCTGTTTAGCTTGGTCGTGAACTTCGAATATCAAAAAATATTAGGCTAAAGGCGTATTCAACCGAACAGGAATACATTTTATCCGTGGAATAAGCCTTCTCCCCCGAATGAATTTTGAATTTTTGGCAGTTTCTCCATACGAAAACTGTCAGAAGTAAATCTTATTCCGCGGATAAAAATTCCTGTTTGGTCAAATCCGCCCTTAGATTTTAAGGGCGCGAAAATTAATCGCTGTTACAATGTATATTACTAGCGTTAACCCGCGAAATTTCGCGTATTATTCATTCTTAGATTTTTATTTCATATTCTTAATGGCACCTCTTTAGATCATGAGGTCATAACATAAGGGGGAGGCGTGAAAATTGATACGCTGCTACAATATATAATAGATAGATATTTGACAGTTGTGAATCGGGATCTTTTGTTTTTAAACTTAAAATCAAATTCAATTAAGGGCGGATTTGACCAAATAGGAATAAATTTTATCCATGGAATAAGCCTTCTCTTCCGAATTAATTTTGAATTTTTGACAGTTTCTCCATACGAAAATTGTCAGAGGTAAATCTTACTCAGTATGTTTGGTCGAATCCGCCCTGAACCATTTTCATGAGTTGTCAAGGAGTCGGTCAGTCCTAACGAGTTCACACGGTTCGAGTTTAGTTGAACAACTTTTGTTATTCAACAAAGAAAACGTACCTACCTAGAATTTGAAATTCAATTTGATTGAAAGTCTGTTCAGCCGATTCAAATCGCTTTCGACTTAGCGATTTGAACCCGGTAATAGCAACGCTAGTTTTTGAATGAGAAAATAATATTCTTATTTGTCACGATGTGAATATTTTTGTCTAATAAATCCTAAGTACTATAATTGTTACCACTCTGTAGTAGCTAGGTCTTAATCAGCTTAAAATAACGATGCTGAACATTTTCTTGAAATTCTTCCTTAGTCCCTTAATTTCCATGTGAATGTATAGCAATGCCCTTAATTATCGGTATTATTTTGAAAAAACTGAGCATTGAGCAAAAAAAAAGTGTTTAAAGTAATCACAAAGTAATTAGCATTTTAATGTAAAAATTCTCAACTCGTTATTTTCTATTTAGGGTAAAATAAATTCCAAATATTGCCTGCCAAGTATGATTATTATTCTATAAATCCTGTAATTAAAAACCGGCCAAGTGCGTGTCTGACCACGCACAATAAAGGGTTTCGTAGCTGGGATGAATTTATCCCAAGAACAAACTTAACATTGTAGTTGAAAAACATTTTCTCCCATACAAAATGTATGGGAGAACTTGTTTTTGCAACTGCAAATGTAAGTTGGTCGATAATTACTCGTTAACTTGTAGAACTTACTTAGCTGTGATAGTTTTTTCTTAGCTGGGATAGGTAATATACTACAACTGTGAATTTTTCCACATATCCAGAACTTACCATTTAGCTGGCAGGGGTATAAACTGGGCTACTTGAAATAAATGATTTGAATTTGACTTAACCTTTGATTAGGTATACTACTATAATAAAAGCCTGACAAACCAAAAGAAATGCCAAAAGCTCGATATTGTTCAAAAAAGTTGTAAAGTCGTAAACCAGCACGATTCATACGTAAATATTTTATTTGTCTTCAAAAATATTAGATTGAAGAACTGGCTTGTTATAAACCCTCAAAATAAGCCTAAAAGATTTTATTCCTACAGAAAAACCTGGCTGTTTTTTTAGAATGCACTGTTTATTTATGTTACAGTATTTTATATAAGGATTGCAGAAAGTGTCTTCCTTTCACGAGAAGTTTTGTTGAACAAAATCTAAGCGACGAAGATAATAATTGGTTCCGTCGCTTCCTGCCACTTATATCAACTTGTTCCTTTGTGTTTCATCGATGTAGAAGGCAAGACGTGTTACAACTAACAAAACTTTACCACGTTGTGTGTGCAGCGTAATCATGTTTCAATTTCTCAGCAAAATATCGCAAAAGCGACGGTGAGGTATATATATATTGCCTTACTCAGCAGTGAGATGCAGGCTTGCAACAATAGTGACAACTGAGAACTTGTCTATTTCCTTTATTCAAATTATAATTCACTGGTATAAACTGACAGATATTTATGTCACTTTGTAAAATTATATCTATGATCATATTTATCGTAGTAGTCGTATCGATCTTAAAGTTAGTTAAATCGATTTCTTATTCTATTTTTTTTTATTATGGCAAGGAAAGCCGATGTCGACCTTCTGCCAATGTCTAAGTGAACTGGAAAAGCAAAAGTGAATAGCAAAAAAAAAAAAAGATGGTACAGTTGAACTTAATGTAGAACTAATCGATTTCTTTTTTTATATTTTTTAAAAATAAGTGTGAAGTATGAAATGCAATACTTAAATATGATCATAATATTTTGCCATGTGACAATAGTAGCAGATGTCAGATTTAATTAAAATATAAATAATAATTTAACTTTTCAACATTTGCAGAATTATCCACTTCGGTATTGCTTGCACAAATAAAAAAAAAAGAACGGAAAAAGCAGATTGAATAATAGAGCACTCACTAATAACCAATCACCATCCTAGCAGACTCATAAAAACAATTGATTCAAAGTAAACATAATATTGCTTCTGTCGTTTCCAGCCATGTAAATTATATTATTCCTTTTGTCTGGCATCGATGCAGAAGACAAGGGAAGGATTTGTGGCGTTCGAAGCTATGCCACAGTGCTCTGTAACTTGCAAATAGTTGCTATAACGACCCTCTATGATGCTTTGTGTTTCTAGTACCTGATGCTGTGGGAATTTATGTATGTACACAGATCCGGTAGGTGAAACATGATATGGATTTGTGGTATTTTTTGTTTTTTTTTAAATGTCACAGCTTCATGCTGAGATATGAGCATTTTTGGCCTCGCACAGGTCTTCTTTTTTCTCTTTTTTGTTTTCACAATTTTATTAGTTTTAATGTTCTTTTTTTATTATTGTTTTCATGATTTTATTAGTTTTATTGTTGTATTTCTTGTGCTTATTTCTTGCTTCTTGCTTCCCAAATAAAAACATTTTTTTTTCTTTCTAATGAAACAAGGTAAACGTTATCTTATTTGTTCTACAAGCTTGAAGCATTACAAAGCTTAGCAGTAATAAATAGGTCAATGTGATTTTTCCTGCAGTTGTAATAAAATGTGGTTTGAAAACTTCACTAAGTATATTATACCTAATTTTCTTTCTATCTTTACCTGCCCATAAAATAATGCTACCAAAAATCTACTTTCCTTAAAATATTACCACCTAAAGCCGGTAGTGGCTTCACCTAAAACTGAAAATTATGAAGACCTCTCTCCAGAAATTAAAGTGCAAATTCGTTCATACATCCATCTTCATTGTTCCTAGTTTAGCTAACTGGGGCCCTTTACAATCAGCTAATGGATTATAAAAGAAGAAAACGTTAAAGGAATTGCAAATCAGATAAATCTTCTCCCTTACTGGTCTAGTTTTAGCGAGCTCTGCTATCTAACGTAGGTAGCGATGCTTAGCTTGATTTCCGGGTCTGAATAAGTTTAATTGAGTTTTAAGAAATCATTCAGTAGCAACCTAAAGTTTGGAGTTCTTCCCAGCTAATGGCAATTGGTTCGTTTTTGGGATAGGACTTAATACCGTGCCAGCACTCAGCAATCTATGAATTTTCCTATTATGGTTTACCTAGATACTATTGGGGTTACTTTTAGGGAATCCCTACATTTTTGGCCTTTTAAAGAGAAATTAGTAAAGGTACGCAATGTGCTCCATGGGTAAATAATAACAGACGCACGGGTCGATTAAAGCTCAAGCTACGCTTGCCGCGGTCAGTCCGTGGATGGGTGATCACCCATTACATATCGAGACCCCTCCATGAAGCAAAGGAAAGCACGTTAAACCGTTGGCCCCTTTTGTCATTTGTAGATCTTTGACAGTCGTTACGGGTCCTCAGAAGCCCGAGAGTCTGACAACCAGTCTTACCAAGGAGGTATTACCCAGTAACTGTTTGGCAAAGGTCAGATAGGCAGACGCTCCCTGTAAAATACTAGGTATTCAGCTGCATCCGGTTAGACTGGAAGCCGAACCCAACATAGTTGGGATAAAGCTATGCAGATGATAATGACGCGGAGTGCTCCCTGGGTTGTCGTACTAATAGTTTTACTGACTGGCTATTGTTTTACTACCACATGAGTTCTTCATGCATATCTCATGACCACATCCTAACTAATATTGTACCTAAATGCGAAAGTAGTTGTTTGTTTGTTTGTTACGCTTGCATGCTAAAGGCTCCTACAAACAGGCGTGACGCGACAGCGCGACGTGACTTTAATAATACAATTTCTAAGAAAACTTCTCGGTAGAACAATTACCGAAATCGTGTCGCGCGAAAAGTCGCGCCAGTATGCACGAGCCTTAAAACGGCTGAACGGATTTGGTTGAAATTAGGCACATGGGTAGTGCATGACCTGGGTTAGAACAAAGGAAACTTTTTATCCCGTTAGTCCAACGATATTGAGACATATGCGGGTGAAACCGCGGGGTACAGCTTGTATGTGTATAAATCTTCCCATAATACTGGTCTAAATGGTCTGTAGTGTTAGTGTAAGCATAACATCCGAGACTGCGACGTAGGATTTCCGATATGTAAGATGAATGTGCCTATTTACTTTTCTTTGATAATAAATAATTTCCTTAGATGGTATTCTGTGAGGGCCAAGAATAAAATGGTATGTTTATCCGACATGATACATGATACTGTTACTCATAAAAGGGTTACCCACAACATCAAGTTTTTTGTTTGGTTTAAATACATAAACAATCCTATTAAGTAATGTTCAAATTATTCCGAGGTCCCAGTTATCGCACTGGGTCTTGCAGAACGTCTTGCTGTTAGTAGAAACTATCTGTATTCTGCATTTGGCAGATGAATTAGTAGTCAGAATATATATATACCTACGGCACGATAATAATTGTACACTGCGGAAATCGGTTGTCATGGTATGGGCATGTGTTGTAGAGGAATGAGGAAAATGTCGTGAGGAATGTTTTGAGTATGAACGTCGATGGTTATAAGAGCAGGGGAAGACCATAGAAACGATGGATGGACTGTGTGAAAGATGATATGGCTAGAAAGGTGGTGACTACCGAGATGACGACTAAAAAAGTATGGAAGAAAAAGACATGTTGCGTCGACCCCAAATAAATTGGGATGAGGGCAGGAGAATGACGGTTGTAATTGTACACTATGGAAAACTGACATAACTTAAACAAATTGCCACCCTACGTCAATTTGCTGTGTTAGGCCATTTTCTGATTTGTCTGTACAGCAGCGGTGCGTCATCAGCATGCTAGGTATACGCGGTACCGAAAGCTTACCGATCGCCTATATTTCAATTGAGCTTTTTTGATTAGCTCGGTATGTGTCGCACTCCCGCACATACCTACCGACCTAATCAAGAAGGATCAATTGAAATATAGGCGCTCGGTAGGTGCTCTGTAAGCTTTCGGTACTGCGTATATCGAGCATGCTGATGTCGCACCGCTGCTGTACCGACAAATCAGAAAAGGGCCTTATAAAGTCCTTACAACTGTCAAAGGATGACAGTTGTGATTTGAATATACGGATTTAAGTTGGTAGTCAATTTACTTAACAATTTCCCTGACTTTAAATTTCATATTTCTCCAATTTATATTTATTAAATAATTTCGTTGCAGGGTACAATACAGTTCAATAATTTCTCTTGAAGTCACTGAACTTCACTGAATCAGTTCTTCTCTTGTTTGTCACCACTGTGAATTCTAGTTTACAGGAGTTACATTGGTTAGAAACAGTGCGCCGGGCTGCTTGTTAATTGAACTGATGGAATCCCTTTTGCCATACGACACAAAATGTTGACCTATATATGGCAGAAATCGGGGAAATTCTTAATGAAGAGATACGCGAACATTTCGAAACTGTCCTGATACCAGATTTTTCGACTACCTACCAAAGAAGTGAATTTTATCTGTAAATTGAAAATAATCTCAGTTTCAAAATCATAAAAATCTTGGCACTCCCAACATGTTGAATGGCGTTCCATAGATTTAATCTTTTACAGGGTGTTCCTATTAATACTGTGCACATAATATCAGGCGATGTATTAGTGCACTGGGACTGTAGTGCTTCAGGCATAGACGCAATTTATTAGCTTGCTAGAGATTAATAGTGCGTGCCAGGTAACAGATTGCATCCTGATCGCGTACGAACACCGCAGATCGTTTCTGACGATACGCTCTTTTAATATGAAACTAAGAATCTAAAGAAATAGATGAAAGTTTATGAAACACTCTTATTTATGGCGGATTCGACCAAACAGGAATAAAATTTATTCGCGGGATAAGATTTACTGCTGACATTTTTCGTATGGAAAAACTGTCAAAAATTCAAAATTTATTCAGAAGAGAAGGCTTATTCCGCGGATATTTATTCCTGTTTGGTCGAAAATTATCGGTCGAAGTACGACAATTGTTAATCGATTTGAAATTAATCAAATTCATTGTATAACCTCGTTAGTCGCTGTCATGATTTCCGATTATTGTGCTTTAGTTGTCAAACGCCCGGCTTATATTATTTAGTTTCCCAATAATGAGCAACAAACAGTTATTAAATGTGAAAATAATACAAATAAATTGGCAAGTTAAGCTTTAAGCTCACACAGGGATTACCTCCATTCCCAGGGGATATATAAACGTAAGCCAACCAATATCCCAACTATACGAATAGTAGCTGCTTTAATATTTATTTGTGATTTATGTAAAAAAATGTAGGTACCTACTCTAGATTTTACCCTTCTAGTTTTATCCCTGTGTCACTCCGAGCTCAAGGATTTCGAAAATTCAATTTAGATTGAAGCTCGCTTTAGTACATCCATTTTGAAATCAAACTGATACGATGTAATTTACAAGAACATTTAAGATTATGGAAAGAACTGGTGAAATGTAGGTGTACGCCTCTGACTTACCCTTCGGGGATTACAGGCGTGATGTTATTATTATGAGAAAGAACATAGCTGTACTCGCGACCATCGCAACATTTGTATGAAACTTAGGCCCGTATTACAGAACCTCAAGCATTACTTAAAACACACCTAAAGCCTTTCGATTGGTTGAAACTAGTTTTAAGTAATGCTTGAGTCTTGAGTGAGGTTCTGTAATACGGGCCTTAGTAAAACTCTTTGTATGAAAAATAGGTAGAAATCTGAAATGCAATTTCTCAGCAATCTCAGCAAATAGCTTGAGGCAAAGAGAAACACGTATATTTTCAAGTTTCTATCAAGGTCCTTCGAAATAGATCGATGCTTAATTAAACTTTTGGCTGGTCTACGTCCTAAGTGGCCATCCAAAAGTTAAAGTAAACTTTGAAGTACTCGTAAGCGGTGGAACTAATAACAATTTCTGCTCTTTGATTGATAATAGCAATCTGTTCGTCTACTTATTAAGATACCGTATACACCTCTCAACGTATCATAACTCTATTGATTTCGAATCTAAATAGGCATCATTCTTATCGTACAAAACAAATTCAATATTTTACCGAAGCAATGATTTTTTATTCTTATCGAAACGTTCACCAAGAGTAGGTTCTATATACGAGTAGGTAAGTACAGCAATATAACAAAGCTTCTTCCATCCAAACATACGTTTAAAACAGAAAACTTATCACGATGTTCCCCTTGAAAGATAAGGGGGTTATGCCGTCACAACTCAATCAATCACGAACTCGAATGTGACTTTCATTCATGTGACGTCACCGTAAAGGTACGACATATTGACGGCGCAGATGTGAAATTACTTAAAGGCATGCATTTGTCGGTGTACTTGTACCAATTTATGTTTTCATGTTAACATGTACCAACCAATGGTAGGAATATCTGGGAGAATAGTGTTGGTACTGTTGGCACCGTTATAATTATGTATTATAATTATATTATGTCGCCTTCTGTTGTATTAAAAATGGACAGTGTCCTTTTGTGCTAGAATTGTAATGCCGGGTACAGATTGGTGAAACATAATATGAACACAACAACTAGGTACTTAGGCGAATTTATTTCAACGAGTGTTACTCGTACTTTTCGTGTTACGTTTCGTAAATATGTACACGAAAATTCAACATCATGTGAGCGTATTTAGACGAGTAGGTACTTACATATTAACAACAACTTGACTGGAAAAGTGTTTAAGTTAATTACTTAAACACTTTACCAGTCAAGTTAGCGTTAGCCTTCTTTTGTTGTAAAATATCGAGTTTCACGAAAGCTACCGAAAATACTATATCAATAACGTTTTAAAGATGGATACAGATTTTCCATCATTTTGTCGTTCCGTTCGAAGGTTTTAAACGGACTATTTTGTCTTCCCCATGGGTGTCGTAAAATAAGCAATTAGGATTATATTGCGAGATTGTTTACCGCAGTTACGTAGCGTGTAGTTCTAAGTCTGACTTCAAGGTTTCACATTTTTTGCCCAGACTTTACTTAGGCCCGTAAATAATACCTACTAATATAACGTGCGCACGTAGGTACTAACGTAACTCTTGTAAGTGGCGAATTTCTAGTGTGTACTTTAACTTAATCTCACTTGTGTAAAGAATGGTCACCCATCAATGTATTGACAGTGCAGTGTAGTGCATCTAAGCCTTGCGGATTTATCAATCTATGCAGTGGTCAGCAGCTATGAGTCAAAATCCCTTTTCCTCAATATGTTGGGGTCAACTTCCAGTCTAATCGGATGCAGCAGAATACCAGTATTTTACATGAAGCGACTGTTTATCTGACCTACAGAACCCAGTTACTAGGTAAAATCATACCCCTTGGTAAGACTGGTTGTCAAACTTTTGGGCTCCTTACTTCCCGTAACGACTGTCAAAGATCCACTAATGACAGCCGGGAACAGCGGCTTAACATGCTTTCCGAGGCTCGGAGGGGTCGATATGTAAAGGATGGTCACCCATCCACGAAGCGACCGCGGCAAGCATAGCTTATCTTTCGCTCGTTAGCCATAAGTCCCACTGAATAAAATGTTATAAGAAACCAAGATTAACGAACGAAAATAAATTTAATGGCACAAACTTGTTTACGTCCTAGAATCTTAGCTATGCCTTACTTCTACCTACTTTGATACTGATTTGTGTTTAAGTATTTATTGATTTATCCTCGTTAATAAGACATCCTACCTTCTAACAATTTACAGACAATTTAATCTTGTACAGCTTCTGTACTTTATATCTATCTGGGGAAACTTTATCGATTCCCCGTAACTTTCTAGTGGTAATTAAGTCAACTTTGGTCTCCGGAGCGATTAATTCATGTTCATTATTTATGCTTTTAAAAGTTGCTGAAGTAAAGAAGTTTGAACAAAGGTACATAGATGGGACAGTTTTTATGAGACGGTTTAAGAGTAACTATGTGTTTAAGGAAGTTACAGGAGACTTTTGTAACTAAGAAACGCTTTGTTATATTTTCTAGTCTTGACCCCTTTTGTGGTTTTTGTGAGCCAAGATCATCAATGAACTCGAATGTGGCTTTCATTCGAGTGACGTCACCGTAGAGGCACGATTTATTAACGGCGCAGATGTGAAATTGCGTTTCGGCGTGCATTTGTCGGTATACCTGTACCAATTCGTTTTCCATGTTAGTATCTGAACCTACCAATAGTAGAAATATCTAGGAGAATAGTGTAGGTACTGTCGTCACCGAATACCGTACGGAATGTGACCTTCTGATGTATGAAAAATGGTAAAAAGTCAACTTTGGTCTCCGGAGCGATTAATTCATATCTATTATTTATGCTTTTAAAAGTTGCTGAAGTAAAGAAGTTTGAACAAAGTACATAGATGGGACAGTTTTTATGAGACGGTTTAAGAGTATCTATTGTTAACGGAAGTTTTCAGGAGACTTTTAAAACTATGAAAGGCTTCGTTATATGTTCTAGCATTGACGCTTTTGTGGTTTTTGTGAGTCAAGATATCAATGAAAAAACGAAATGGAAAATAAATAAAGAGAGAGAGTGAGATAGTGATAGTGATTGAGAGGTGATGTAAATAAATTAATTTAAATGTTCATAAACGATGTAGTTATTGTCTATAAGGAAGCTTGGGTGATTTAAATAATATCAGGATGGCAACAAACGGATTATCCTTTAAAGTTAAAGTTCGCGATCACATTCGTAAGAAGCTGGCAGTATCATCACAACGGTAATGTTTTCACACTGTTTGTCATATTTGTTTTAGTATATTTATGTATTTGTATATATTTATTTGTGCTTATATTTATGTATAATTAGGCATATATATGATACTTATAGCGTGTAATAGGTATATGAGTTATTTTTTTTTTTTTAATTTTCCTCAATTTGTCGTAATTGCACATATCACAGTTTGTACACCCCACTCTGCATCACCCTAAGGTTGACTGGTAAAAAATGCCTATGGCATTAAGTCCGCCTCTGTTCATTTCTGTGCTTGAAGTTTTAAATTAATAAATATAATGTTGGATCTCCCTTCAAACAAGTAGAAAAGTGATTGAGGAAGTGGAAAGTAACTTCTCACTTTCTAGAACTCGGAAAATAAAGTAATGGATTATTTGATCGATTGGCAACCGCATCTACGCGTACTGTCAGTTTTAAACACCTTATTATAAAAAGTCTAGGTATGTGGAACTAGTCGGGAAAATCCAAAAAAATACGTACCTAAGCCAAATCATGAATATGTCTCACGAAAGTTACATGTACTGTAAAAATAATCTCAACCCTTCCATAATATATCGGGTTGGACCTTGAACACAGCCAGATGTAGCCTAATATTTTACACATAACTGCCATTTTGAACTCTATTGCACAATTATAATGGCCAGAGGTTAATGTGGTCAGTCTCCGTATACAAGGAAACGACTAATCTAATGGTCCAAACAAGTTTCATGGTTGTTTAATGCAAAGTAAGCTGACATTTCGACAACCAGTGAAAACTGAGCGTTACTAAAGCTAACATGATAATCTAATAGCATGTCAGGAAGGAAAATGAATCTTATGGTACGGAGAAGCTATTTTGTTAAAACGCACAGGAAATATAAACAGTAAAAAAGGAGCATTTAAAAATAACAAAATTAACAAAAAAAAAGAAAAAAAAAACGACCTTTGCGAGACCAAAAAGGACCCCTTTATATCTCAGCATAATGCTGAGATATAAAAAAATGGTATTCTGATAGGGCCCGCTGTGATGTCACGGACAACATACGGACATATTTGATGAATCCCAATAGGGGATTAAAAAAAAAACTATAAATTACAATAAAAAACAGATATAAATAAAAACCGTAACTATAAAATAAAAATACGAAAAAACGTACAATGCAACGAGCATTCGTACGCTCGTTAATTGTGTGGGCTATTTCAGACTATTCGTCGACTTTTTTCAGGTTTTGAATGTTTTTAGTCCAAGTAAGTCAGTGGTGTTCATGGTATAAGGAGAAGTTTCTTGCCCGTTCTTCTCCATAGGTACCTACTACGCTTTGGAATGGGCAACTAGCTTCATCTTTCTGACTGACCGACCCCTTTGACAATTCAAAAGTGCGTGTAATTGGTTTATTTGAAATAAATGCTTATAGTTTAAGTTTGACTTTAAATCATAAACGACAAGAAATCAACATCTTAAAAGCTTCAGTGGCATACTAAATACAGAAGTTATATACTACTTTCCACAACTTGATGTTCAAGTAGTATGTCCAAAAACCGTCGGAACCACCACGCCATGTAAGCGAATATGAATGAAGATAAATGAATAGAGGAAAGAGCACGTATCTTTCACGTCACGTTCACCTGCAGGCGGTGCATCCTTCGACTGCACTACGAAGCTCTAATGATCGACGGGTGGCTGGATAACACTAATGCAATGCTAGGTAAAGTGTCACTGTTACGGAAGTAAAAAATCTGCCTAGCCTTTTCCCAACTATGTTGGGGTCGGCTTCCAGTCTAGCCGGATGCACCTGAATACTAGTATTTTACATGGAGCGACTGCTTATCTCACCACCACAACCCAGTAGGTAACTGGCTAATACGATACCCCTTTGTAAGACTGGTTGTCAGATTTTCGGGCTTCTGACGACTCGCAACGACTGACAGCTGGGAACAACGGCTTAACGTGCTTTCTGAGGCACGGAGGAGTCTCGATATGTAAAGATGGTCATCCATGCACGGACCAACCCCGGCAAGCGTAGCTTAACCTAATGGATCGACCCTCCGACCGAGCTCCTCACTTTTACGGAAGTAATGGCCAGAAAAGATATAAGGTATCCTTTTTTGTCTAACGTGCGAATGACACGGTTCCTTAAACCGTTCAATTTGAATGCAGCAATCAAATAAACATGCTAGAAGGAAGTGGATAAGAGAAGACGAGGTGCGATATGAGAGGCTTATGTCTTTATTGGCTTATTATGATTATGACGTACTAAATGTGATTCGTTCAATGCCATTCTGGCACCATTCAAATTAAGTGAATCAATTAAGTTGAAACGTGTTTCAGTGTCAAAAGGATTACTAAAACTTACTATAGCAACTTGAATTCACCATAACTGGTCGGTCCCTTTTGTACTATGTGGTAACTTCGGGCATTCGCTCGGTAGTGATGAATAATTGAATATTGATACTAGTGAGCTAAGACAATGAACATAATCAGTGCAAGACTAATGACAATCCGACCGCAATTACAGTTCTATAACTAAGATAACGGATTATACGCAACACGCCTCGTTGAGAGGTGAAACACGTCACGTGTCAGTTTCTTACAGGGTTTTTTATGACTCTTTAGGAATAGTTAAGCGGAATAGGTTACTAAATATATCTACGTCTATTGTATTTTATAATGGATTTCTGCCAAGTCATACCTGAATTAATTAAATATCTTGCATTCCATCCGTACCAAGCTGTATCCGCCGATTTGGAGAACAGAGCTAGGTCCACCTCTGCTTATCCTTTTCGGGAGTATAGGTGTGGTGTTACTCACTCCCTCAGATATATTATATCGAGTGCTTGTCCCCCCCTTACGATATTCAGCACCATCAAACTGCAATCACTTATAGTTCTTTATCAAGCTTTATGCAACTGTGATTTATGCAACTGGGGCTTTAAAAATTAATACAAACCTACTGGTTTTTACCATACTAGCGACCAGCCCCTGCTCCGCACGGTTTTTTGGACATGTGACTTAGTGATTTCTTTAGTATATGTTAGTTTGAGAATGTATTATACATTTATAATTCTGTTGATCCCGTATTTAGGCTGATTATATCACTACACTGGCTCATCACGACACCAAATCTCCTGTGCCACCTCACTTTCAACTGTTTCCAACTTTCCGGCCATTCGTGGTGAACTGACAGTTGACATTCGTGACAGCGACCCCACTGCTGACATGCATGAGATAGTGTTTACATATCTATTAAATAGATACACCACAATACAGATACACCTTCCGGAATAAATTCTAAATAAAGGTGAAAACTGCATCAAATCCTCCATCAGGCACAAAAAGCGGCTTTATTTTAGGATATATATAGCCGTACTCGTCATTTAATCCAAATTGACGTTGACGTTCGACAAATTGACGTTTTTTTACACAACAAAAACCAAACCATAAACATCCCCAACACACATGTTACATCATAATCGAGCTAAGTATATCCTGCATTAGTGCAGTGTAGTGATAAGTAGTCAGCTCAACAATTACGAGCACCATTAAGCAATGTGTTTCAGTAAGTTGAACCTTAGGGTAGCTTTCCACCACTTACAAGGAAGCGACTAGTTATCAACGATTTTATCGCTCAAGAAACGTACGTACAAAGTTGTAGGTTCCGTGTAAGTAATAGAGATACGTATATTAATATAGTTGATCGCTAACTGTTGACACCGCCGGCGAGTACGTGTTTGTCGCAGTGACAAGAGCTATCATAGAGAGCACTCGCTCAGCGACGCTCACTTGGCGGGCTGAACATTCGTTGAAGAGTAGCATTCTTGGTACATAAGCATACCAGAAGGCCAATTTTCGTACTTAAAAAACGTTCACATTCAAGTCGCAGTGTCGCAAAAGTTCCAAAATATTACAAAAGGTATTCTACTGAACCAAAAAAAAATAGTTAAACGTCACGTTTTGTGTGATGCAATTAGGACTAGACCGAAAATAAGAAATTTACTAAAACAGTACTCTGCTAAATGTTCGACTTGACAAAGAAAATAAAATTGGTATTCCTGTACATAAACAAACGTCAAAACTGACGTACGAATGAGATTATTTGTTGTCTGAACTGTGAAAAAAATACAATACACGTAGGTATTTTTAGTAACCTATTCCGCTTAACTATTCTTAAAGAGTCTTAAAAAACCCTGTTAGAAATCGACACGTGTTTCACCTCTCAACGAGGCATCCTCAGGATAACGATTGACTTGTCGCGAACCCGAACACGACGTGTTAACATGCCGAGCGCTGGACGCTGAGTGAAACACACCGCCCGACAACCTCACTTATACAGGAACTGAACTGAACTCTGGCAGAAAATTTTAGCTTCTGCAGTTTCGTATTTCAGGAAGTAATCGCTCGTCGCCTTCGCGCACTCGCTGCTCGTCGCTCGCTTACTCGTATCTAGTTGCTAGCTTTTTCGAATCTCTTTAATCGCCGACGGTGGTACAGGTGCCTAAAGGTGGCTTCCCACGAGTTACTCAGGCATGTTGCTGTGGGGAAGTTGTGCGAAGTAAATCAGGTAATAGCGGTGCTATATTTTGTGGTAAATTGAACTGGACAGGCTCCAAGAAGTATGGATTTGATGTTTGAAGTAAAATCATAAATATTTTATTAGTTTCCAGTGACAGTTAATATTCGAAAACACAGACCTAGGTAAAGATGATGGGATAATGAAATCAAAGCCCTAAAATGAGCTTTGCTTACATCAGCACAAGACCTGAAAGAGTAGAAAACGAATGGAAGAAGGTTGGATGAAACGATAAACTGCTAATTTTACAAACATGTACTGTACCTATCGCAAAATGTGTGCAATAAAACGAAGAAAAAAAAAAGTCGACTATTTTATAATATTCTGCACTCTATCGATAACATTCCAGAGTCGAAACCACTCAACGCTGAAAAGTAACCGCACCTGTATGCACCCGTAAGTATCGAGAACAGGGCAGTATCGGTAATCGATAAATCGATACATAAATACTAGACGTTGACAAATACTCTTAGTACAAAAGACTTTTCCGAGCTAGACCAGTATCGGAAAACTAAGAGTGTTGCAGTCAACAAAACAAAAAAAATCAAAACCGGTCAAGTGCGAGTCGGACTCGCACACGAAGGGTTACATTATTTAGCAAAAAAAAGCCGCAAAAAACTCGTTTCTTGTATGCGGTCTTTAATTTTTAACTGTATTTAATTTGTATTATTTGTTTTTATAGCGGCAATAGAAATACACAATCTGTGAAAATTTCAACAGTCTACCTATTACGGTTTATGAGATACAGTCCGCTGACAGACAGACTAACGGACGAACAGTGGAGGCTTAGTAATGGAATTCCGTTTGGCACACTTTGGGAACGGTTTTAAAAATAGTGCTCACTACAATAACTTTTTCTATTCTATGTTATACCTATTAACTGATCTTTGACATTATTCCTTGCCTACGTAGCGCAAAAGTAATTGTTTACTTCTAAGAGCGGATTCGACCAAACAGGAATAAATTTTATCCACGGAATAAGATTAACTTCTGACGGTTTTCGTGTGGAGAAACTGTCAAAAATTCAAAATGTATTCGGAAGAGAAGGCTTATTCCGCGGATAAAATTTATTCCTGTTTGGTCAAATCTGCCCTTAGTTAAGTTACTTCTGTTGATAATACGTACCACCTAAAACATCTGCCTACCCCCTAGACCTATAACCCCATCCCTATCTTATCTATTTGACAACTCCCAGTTTATCACCATATATTATGACGTCACAAACGACAACCTAACAGTATATGCATGTTATGCAAAAGTATACATTTTAGATGAACAGTGTTGCTTCCCGCGCCTGGTAATTACAGCGTCATGAAAATCGCCGAGTATTTGAAATAATAATATCCCAACGTAAGCCTTTGATGTCATAGCGTCATTTAATGCCTTTGGAGTAGTATTTTGATGAGTAATTATCTTTTCATTAGCTTCTGACGTCTGTAAAGGGCCTATGTCGTTGAAAAGGTAATTTTGCGCTCAAGGGTTCAATTTTGAATGAAGAACATGTTTCTCCCTTTTTTGTTGAAAGAAAAGGAGGCACTTGTTCCAATCGAGATGTAAATGTCAAAGTGTTAAGTACCTTTCAATATTTTATATCATTTATTTTGTTAAACCTTTATTGCTTTACGCTAACGACACGACTTTTTAAAGATTACTTTTTGTATTTGCCAGTATTGCACGTTTCAAACGCTTGATAAATTATTTGAGATAAGACCGAGTCGCATCGATGCCACTAGAGCTGCTTATTCCCCAAGGAGATAACGCGTTAGCACTCTCGTAGTCTCTGCAATATTCAACATTTTCCAGTAAGCCGTGGCAAAAGAATAAAAGTATGCGACGTCGTATTCAAGCTTTCCGCTGGTAAAAAATATAAATTAAAAAAAGTGATATTTTGAGAAATAATTAAACTGCAACCTGCAACGTATATTTTCTGATAGGATTTTCACGGACGGAGGAATAATGTATTCAATTTGCCATGCGGATTTTTTCGCAAAGACTTTTATCGTAGTTTTCTGCAATACTAACGTCTTCACGCTATACTAAAACTTGTACATAGTATTAAAAAACTCGGGGGCTTAGTAGTTAAATCTTGAGTTAAGTACGAGATTCAAGGTTTAGGCTGCGTACGATGTGCGTAAATAAATAATTTACACTTCTGAGACCTAAGTGTAAACCGCCTTATTATTTATTATTCATGTATTGACACGATTTATGGTACTTTTGTAACGTAAATCCTGCAATGTCGATACGCCTTTACGAGTACGCGAAGATTGTTTTAAAGTTAATTGGGGTACTTACCAATGAATCTACTTGCACTTTTCGCTATAGTTTCATTAATCTGACAGCAGAAGGATATGGAAGCGAAGCTTAAAAACACGCCTTGATAACTTTTCTTGATCATTGCTCCTCACTTTTGGCGCTCCCAAACTAATTTGTAAACTCTTGCATTTTTGTTTTGAAAAAGGTTTTTGGAAGAACTTCACTTTTCACATTATATGTATTATTTCGCGGTGTTTTGTTTTGTTTTTGTTTTTGAATAATGCGCTTAAAAAGGCGCTTTAAGATTCGTGTCGATTGGTTGCTCGGTAAAGGTCGAGAGCTCTCGACACGTGAGCGCCGACTGAGGTCTCCCTAACTGGAACGGGAGAAATGGACCACTGCGCAGTACACCGGCTTAGCTTTCTGCTGTGTATTTTTTATTTCAAACAAGGTTGGTGCAGGAATTTCGTTAGGTTCACGCGGCTTTTTATATGCATAAAATGCTTTGAGTGGTTTGAAATTAAAAACTTTGTTAACTCAATATTTACAATTTGTCGAGTCACTCTTGTTGCGTGTTTTTCATGTTGTATGTTTCATGAAATGAAATGTTGAATTCATGATTTTTTGTTGGCCAGGTGTTCCATAAGCTAAGTTTATTTTTGTATGGTAGGTAGTAACTTAAGACACTTTGAATTGATGCATCAAGTTTACTTCGAAGGCAGTTCTACATATAAGATCGTATAAATTGATAACGTAACTTCGCTTCAGAGCGGATGGATTCAGGCGTCTTATGTACGTATACTCTAGGCCGATTGAGTCGTGTGCAGTTACGTTTGATACGCTTAGAATATTCTCTTAGAAGTTAGAAGCTATAAATGTTGCATTGAATTGATTTGAATGCAGACGTCTATTCATTTATTTGTTTGAGAAATAAGGACATTATTCACAGAATTTCTACGAAGCAATAAATCAGATAGAGAAGAGGTTATTATATTATCTTGCTAATTGTTTTAAACTTTCCATTTTCTATTTTGTTTCACAACAATAATTAAATTAAATGCAATACAATCAATATTCAAGGCAGATACCGTAACAAAGCAGAAAATTGCTAACCAATGAATTTCAGAAACTTTGTGAAATATTATAAGGCTCTGTTATTTCTTCCAGAACTTTATTATTAACGTTCAATTCGGTTTTCTGTAACAGTACAACGTTCATGAAGAATCGAATCGTACAATCGATTGGTCCAACAATTGTTGATGTATCGAGTCTTTTAGATTAAGCACTCGCTATCCGATTTATTTTACAGTGTGTGAACAAAAATAATGGAGTTTTAGGATCTGTAAAACTGATATATCGGATTTTTTTGTGTAACCTACCTAAGCTTTTAAGGCCCGTCGGAATAATTCGGTTATGCAATTTTTTTGAGCCGTTAGTGTTAAATATTAAATGGTGAATTTTTAAAATGTAAATGAATATTTGACTCTATGTATAATAGTATCACAGCATACTGTTTAAAACTCAATTCCAAAGAATAAAAAAATAGGCTGCCGACAGAAAAACGTGAAAACAGTGGAAAAACCCACGTGTTTTTGACGTTTTTTGCTCCTCAATATCTCCCTGATGCCTGGTCCGATTTCAATGATCTTAGTGCCGCTGGGTAGGTCTCAGCCGCCTTCCTTAGGAATATTCTTGGTAGAGCGACTCTAATAACCTTGGTGTTATTAAAGCACCTTGAAATCTCGGGGGTCCAATTCCACAATCCGTGGAGGTACGGACTTGCCCACACTAATCCCGGTGAGTTGGCACTTCACAAATCCACTGACAACTTTTCGGACTTGTAACACGATGCGTGTATTTTTCGTGAATTTTTTGCGCGGAGCCGATGTTATGTGTGTGACTTAGAGTCGGTTACTCTTACTTAGCTACAGATTAGCATGTCGGTGACACGAACCCATAAGATTTTCCTCAACCAAAAATTGCTCAACGCACTTAAAGAAGTTTTCACTTCATCAAAATGGTATTTCGAAATTATTTCAGTTATTTCCTTGCATTTTCTCTTCCGAAATGATTGAAAGACACAAGGTTCCCTCTATCGAAAATTTGAAATGCACCGTCTGGTTTCTCTTTAGTTTGATACACTATTCTTAGATATCATATTGAGGTTAGCTAAAGTTTAAATATAGGAACTGGAAAGATTTTTACATGTGGTTTTAGTTGCAAAATATTTATTACTGTTTTCGTATAACTTGAAAGTTTGTCATGGGTTAGATTTTACATTAAGGGTCCCGTTATATTATTATGCGTTTATACCTGCTGATACTTTGCACAATATTAGTATAACCAATACCAATATTTTTGATCCGTATGATGAAGAATTTTGTTTATTTTTTTTAAATAAAATTAACTTTATAATTTAATAAACTTTAACACAATTTAAATTCAATAATTTAAATTATGTTAAAGTGTCAAAAAAGTCGTCACGCGGAATCAACAAGTTAAAATAACAAGCCGTAATAAAACAAATTGAAACAGGTCATTAACAAGAATATTCATGTAAAATACTAACAGCCCGTTAATTACTTAAAACACTGCACTATGGTTGTGTACTTTTGAGAGAAACTGAAACACTGAAACACCATGCCGCAGGCAAAAGTCATTTGTGTTTTTTTGTTTATTTGTTTTTGTGTGTTTTTATTTTTGTTTATTTGTTCGTGTGTGTGTAAGAGCAATGTTCGCTCAAGTTCTCTGTTATTGGATGAATAAAAACTTTTCTTGTTTTTTTTTTACTTGTGTGTTTTGTTTATGTGTGTCTTAGGTGGCGTCCCGATGAGCCATTGAATAAAGAATTGCGTTGAAATATTCTGTGAATTAAAAACACTGTATTATGGCGGAAAGTTATGGTGGTTCTTTCCACAAAGACCATCTTAGACACTAATCTGCATGGTCCTCATTATGGCCTAATCAAGATATGTCTGGACTTTAAAAGAGGTAAAATTATTTTTTAGGAACAATTTACAGAAATAAATATATCATTTATCAAAAAAATACAGTCGTCACTAACAGTAAAAACAATGCTTATTTGATAAATTATATGCAGTGGGACAGTTACAGGCATTTATAGTTAGCACGTTAGCTTACCTTGAAATAGCAACAAACATAAACACTCTGACTACTGTAGACATTATATCCTGCATGGTTTGTGGTATGCGTGTGATTAGGAGAAAAACGCTAATACGAATTATGAATACAAGAAAAGTTCAGACAAGGCCCCGCGAGCTGTCAAGCGGGAGCTAGGAGAAAATATAAGAATGTTAAAACGTAACTTTAATTCTAGGAATAATGAGCCCTGTTATTCCTAAAATAAGTGTTTTATTCGTCTCGGTACGTACTGGCTGCATGAACTTTTAACCCCATATTTTCAACTAGCAGCGCCCCGCGGTTTCACCCGCATAAGTCTCGATCTCGTGGGAATATCGGGATAAAAAGTATGTTATGTGTTAATCCAGGTTATAAACTATATGTGTGCCAAATTTCATTCAAATCCGTTCAGTCGTTTTTGCGTGAAAGAGTAACAAACATCCATCCATCCATCCTCACAAACTTTCGCATTTATAATATCAGTAGGATATCTAAGTGAACAGCAGAATCTTCAATCTACATACTAGTATACTTGTCTTATAAAACCATTCTATATGAGCTTCATCTCGGCTGTTCTTTAGAAATATGACAATGTGTTTTTGACAAAGAAAACATTTTGTTAATGAGCGCAAGACCTAATAGGGCGAAGCGACTGTCGCTGCAGCAGCTGGAACTGGGATGTAGTGTTATACAACAATCTCGAATACTGCAATGGATTTGATTGTGAACCTTACACTGTAGTTATTTAAGTGCTAATTTGTGTGAATTAGCTCTTGCTGCTCTTGCTGCCGTCGAGTGTCGACGGCTACAGTTGCCTCGGCCGTTGGCACGGTACCGCTTGTGTATATGAGTACTAAGATTGCTTGAGTCGAATGCAAGGCAATAATGTGCATTTCTGGACGTCGAAGCTGAATGAGAACGGCATATTATCAACAATATCAACCGAACTATCGGCATCGCAACAAAAGTAAACAGAGCCAGAAATCTTTATTCGAAGTTCAAACTTCCTAACCCCCAGTTTGCCGCATACCTATTTCCAAGCCAAAGAGAGCCTAAAGCTAGTAAATTCTAAAACGGTGCAGGGTTACGTAAAGGTCGCTCTTGCAGCCTAGTGTTATGTCACATATGCGGATTCCGAACAAATTAAACTTTCCAAAATTAAGCCTCGTTTACCTCATACATTTTATTTTCCTCGACTATCATTGGCTGGTTCGTTGGCATGTTCTTTTTTCAATGAGCTTATTTTCATAGTGTGAACATATATGAAGTTAAGGCTGTGTTGTTGATAAAAGTGATATTTTAGAGGTATGAGGAACAGGGTGTAAAGTTCACTCATCCTCTATTGAAAAGGGAGGATCCTCTGACCAGACCGGTGTGGGGTCTTGCGGGTAACTGCCCCACGTTTGCTGTCGGATAGTCTTATATATGTTTATCGCGCGGTAAACTCTAACTGCGCGATGCAGGATTTGTGTGTCGTCAGGTCTTTCATGTGTAATTCGCATGTGGCGTTATAGATGCCGCCACAATATATTTGGCAATGAATTGCCTGCACTGTGTCAAGTGTTATGGTCATAGTTTAAACTGTTTATTTTGTTCGCTTAGGTATCTAGCGAAACTAGGGTGTAGGTACTATAGGTACACGTCTGCCCAACCTTTCGGGAAATACGGCTGTGATTTTCTGTGTGTGCATTTTGTAAGCAATTTACAATGGTGAAAACAAAGTTATCGAAAAAGATAATCAATATAAAGACTCAATAGAAGACATGGTTAGCCCACATTATTAACAAAAAAATCAATCTGCCTAGCCTTTTCCCCACTATGTTGGGGTCGGCTTCCAGTCTATCCAGATGCAGCTGAATACCAGTATTTTACATGGAGCGACCGCCTATTTGACCTCCACATCTCAGTAACTGGGTAATACGATACCCCTTGACAAGACCAGGCAAATAAATGATTTATGATTATGATGATTATGACTGGTTGTCAGACTTTCGAGCTTCTGACCACTCGCAGTGACTGTCAAAGATCCACGAATGACAGCCGGGACCAACAGCCGGGCCACATTATTAGCAGCAGCGTAGCATTTAAAATGATAAAATGGTAGGAATTGATCCACTAACTACTAGGAAGACTTCCTTTGAAAACCCGTTAACGAGTTTCGGGAACGCGTTGTCTATTTGAGAAAGCTGAATTACCGAGACGGTTCCGACAATAGCGTGGAAGAAACATTTATAGTGCCTTTAAGGCGCAATTGTTTCTTCACTAGAAACCAATTCTAAAGATTCTGGGGAAAATTAAGTGCACTGTTCTACTGAGAAAAGTTGGACCTCGAGGTGCAAAATTGTGTTTAGCTAAACAGAACTTTTTACAAAAAAAAACAACCGACTTCCAAAAAAACACTACAAAGTGAAAAATAACTCTAATTTCGGAAGTCAGTGTCTTTTCCTCATCCTTTTTGGAAGTCGGTTAAAAAAAAGAAGTGTGCTTATGCCAACACAATAGAAGTGAAAACTTACGACGGATCCGAGTATACGCGATGCAGCACCGAATCCACACGATTCAGCGACACCGACCGACTGCAGCCGAGTAAACCCGATTCAGCGTCACCGACCAGAACGTGACAGTTCAGTTGCTTTCACTATAGAGCGCAAAGTGCGCCTAAATAAGTTTTCACTTCAAAAAGCTTAGGTAACGTAGGTTGTCAAACATTATGAAAAATTGCAATTAAAATAAACTCTTTAAGTTGCAATATTTTTCTGTCTCTTAAATCAAGTTAACAATGTTAGTTGGCCGTAAGCCATGTTATGATTTATTTTACTAGCACGGAAAACTGTTGTTATTTAAGTTTTCAACATTACACTTCACTCATGAGGCTCATTTGTACTAAAACGGCCTGTATACACTGTATTAATTTTAGAGTTTAACTAAAAAGTTTAGGATATAAAGGTGATGACTTAAATACAATTTAGCTATGTCTGCGGGATACTTTGCTTTTTTTAACGTTTCATTTTAATATAAATCAGTTCATTATAGTATTTCACTGTTGTGCCAAGGATTAGACTAAGAGAAAAATACATAGATCCTACATTTATTCATGTATTTTATATTTATTTATTTATTCAATTTTCTTGCACAACATTACAGAATATTTTTCCAATGCGTTGTACAGAATAATTTACAAACTATTGATTTTACTTTGCTAAGGAATGTTAGCGTTTTATACTAATAAAAACTTTATGCTTACACCAATAATATTGATATTTAGATGAAACGCCTACTTTACTGAGCAAAGTCAAAGAGCGGTCTGTGAACTTTGTCTAAAGGTATCTCCACACTGTTGAACATACCATGTTATAAAACATAGTTAGATAAAATGTTTATATGGAGAGTTAGCAATATTAAATAATGTGGACGTTATATAAAAAATGTTTATATGTTAGTTAAATAAAATAAACTGTACGCACGCTAAGGCCTGTGTTCACCAACATTCAAACCACCGGTTAGGTATTAACCTAAGGAAATTTTAAATATAGAGCTGATTAAATATCTAAACAGTTGATTTAAATGTTGGTGAACATAAGTCTTAGGCCCGGCGCCCATTATCGGCACGGCATGGCAATGTATTTTATATGCGACGAATAGAAATATAACTTAACAGTATGATAATAAAACTGAAATTTCAATGATGATGCATATAGGACGCGGCATGCCTAAGGCGTCTAAGGCGTCGTTGCCGTCAGAAAAAAATTCAACTTTATTTCCATACTATTAAGTTACATTTTTATTCGTCTCCTAAAAATACCTTGCCATGCCGTGCCGATAATGGGCGCCGGGCCTTAGGTTAACATTTCTTGCCGGGAATTTTGTTTGTCTTATTGTCAGATGGGTTTCCCTTTCCTAAAATGATTATAAACATAGTCAAAAGCACTTTTTTAATTTAAAAATTGACTACGTAGCACTCTGTTGAATATTCAGTGCATAAGTCAGCCCGGTGTGCATTTCATTAACTCCGACGAAAATAGTTGGACCGACCGCGTAGGTATATACTTTTTGCAGCCGTTTGATTTTCGTCACAAAAGCGGCCCCTTGAAGTCAAACTTCCTTGAATTTAGTAGACCAGAGAGAGTACCTAGAACGAAACTTCATTCCATATTTGATATGACTAAGGACTTTAGTTCTGGGGACTTAAAGCACTAAATTAGTTTCCAAAACTCGCGTAGGCGGCTGCTCAAATTTACATAATGCAGTGTGTTTTAATGCATGGTCAGTGGGACTTGTGAACTGTGTGTAATGTGCGTTACATGCTGTGAATATATCCTGCAGCTGCGTAACTTTGTGTATGTTACTAAACCTCACAAAATATAACCTTCAGGTAGGGTTTTACACAAAAAATATCCATCCATGAGTGTTTTTTTTGCAAAATACAATAGACATAGATATTTTAGTAACCTATTCCGTACGTGTCGATTTCTTACAGGGTCTTTTATTACTCTTTAGGAATAGTTAAGCGGAATAGGTTACTAAATCCTATATCTAGATCTATTGTTGTATTTTATAATGGATTTCCGCGGAGTCACGCCTGAATTAATAACTGCAGTGCTATTCTGTAACCATCTCACCGTGAAAACTTAGGTGAAGTGAGCTGTCAGTCCACCCGATGCTAGGAATTGACAGTACTGGCCGCTCACTTCACGCTCACTTCACTTAAGTTTTCACGGTGAGATTTTTACAGAATAGCATTACTGTTCTTTGCAAAACAGTTACTTGAAAGATATTGCTAGGAACGAATAAGCAACACTATGCATTGTCCCTGGGACATAGCGTGATGTTCAGCGATGTTTCAGACCTGCTTGTGGCTGGTAATGTGGTTAATACAACACGTTAAGTACCGTGTGACATAAGCCACGGTACCTAAAGTATTTTGTCCCCGAATAATTTCGATGCTCACTTTTTTTTAGAATAAGCTAAATGTTTATATTTATGTTCGACATACAGTGTCAGCCCATCTCAATCTGAGAACAGCGCAAGGTTAGATACTGTTCCTTGCATTTTTTTCCTCAAGGTTTGTAGCACGTATCGGTCTGTAATTTCAGTCTGTCCCCTTGGGAACATTCCACGATAATATTAATGTTTAACCTCTATTATTTGGGAAAAAGCTGGTCTGTAATCCTAGATTGTTCGTAGATAAATTGCTAGGAACTTCTTAATATTTAGGTGCTATCGATTTCACAACCAGATAATACTTTGGTTTGTTATTTAAAGTCTGCTGCATACCTTCCATTGTGTAGTAATAGATGTCATTTTCCACTCAAACTACGTCTCATAGACTAAGACCAAGTTTCAGAACAGCAGCAATTTTGCTAGTAGAGACGTACACTCTTCTCCCTTAAAAAAATTTAGACCACAGAGTAAGGCAGACAAACAGGACAAAACGTGGAAAAGACCATGTTTAAAAAAAAATAATTGCTGTTATTTATGCAGTCGCCTATTTCGAATTTGGAATCAAACATGAAAGCTGCCAGTATCCAGTAACAGTTACAAGTTCAAAGTAAAAAAATCAATAATTCAATCTTGTTATCTGTCATGATAACAACTTAGAATTCTGTTCAGTTGGCAATACGGAGATCGTGACGAATGCTACAATCAATCGATTCCTTATGAATATTAAACGCACTTACCATCAAGATATCAATGGGATGAGAGAATTCCATCAATCTACATGCATAATTACTTTGTATTGTCTGTTATCTATGAGGAGATACTACTAAAGCTATAAATATCTTAAGGGGGAAGTGCAAAATATCCAGTTTCCCAATCGTTATCTTGTCTGAACTGCATTTTATGTCAGCAAATAATAAAAGACTGATAGCTGGAAAACTAAATAGTGTAAAATCACACTACAAGCTCGGATTTTTCAGGTTATCTCTTTCTGTCACCTACAGACGTCATTCACTAGAACGAGACGTCCATCCGCACGTAATCCCGCTTTCAATGCGAAAGAGTGCGGAGGCTTGCGAACGGAGTACATCAAAACAGTCATTCAAATGCCAAAAACAAAATGACGATTATAGACGGCTTGCATTGTAATCAGTATGACAGGACCCATTCTGCCGATACTATGCGGCTGCCTAGTGTGAAGTGAGCTGAAACCGTTTTCTTTTTTGGATCAAATTCATGGCGATCATTGAACAAAAGGTTTTTTTTTTTTTTTTTTTTTTTTTATCCACAACGGGGAAGCTCTTGGCCAGAATCTCACCTGATGGAAAGTGATGATCAGGCCGAAGGTGGAAGCGAGCTTCACCCGGAATCCTCTACCACAGAGGAACTGGCTATCTTATCTGTAACTGCCGGAACACAACAATGCTTTTAACAAATGAATGTTTCATGAATAAATCAATTGTCTCGTCACAGAAATTCCAATTATTACTTTGTTCACTGTCCGTCAGTCCATCACAAATGCGTATTTTATTTGACAAAGAGAATTTGAAAAACGAAAAATGCTAAACCTTCAGTGAAAAGCTTACTGTGCAGTTTTTTTGCCCGAAGTTCAGCACTGTAGTCCAACAGGTTTGAATTTACTGCAGAAAATATAAGAGCTCTTCTGTTCCGAGGAACGCAGAGCGGGGTCAGCATGCCAAGTTACGGTTATTTATTCGTTTACCAAGGTACCTAGAAATGCGGTTGAGGTTACATTTACGGTACTTAGCTACAACACTATGCCTTGCTGAGACCGTAGGTTTAAATATGTCTCTGAACAATCTTAGATTGTACAGTAGAAGTGCAATATTAAGGTAAATTGAGTTTACAGCACATAAATTATATTATCATTATTATCGTATTGCATAGTTTCTGCTTATCAATAACTGGTGGAAAATTAAATTGTATCACTGTTTTTGTAACAATAAAAAATCTTCTATACTTGTCTAGGACTCGATGTGCCGTATTAACGGCCACTTTCGCTTTAAGACGACGTCAAGGTCCAACTATCCGACGCCCTTGATAATATTGCTCAGTCATCTCATCGCTCTCAGGGTCAAAATGTGTGAAAATTGTTCAGCGAGCTATGCATGATGTTGGGAAGATTTTGTTATTATTTAGAAATCTGTTATCATTTTTGAATAAGGAAGAAGATTAGGTCAGTTTTTCTAATTCATTTTTGTTTTTAGCTTGGCTGTTGCTGAACTGTTGCCAAATAAATGTTATTATGTCTTTTTTTTTCTGTCCTTTAACTGTCGTCCTTTTGGTTATCTTTATAATTTTTTAATCTATGGTTTGCATTCTGCAATCTATTTCAGTACCTACACTACTATATGGACCTACCTTTACCTACATCCACCCACACCCATATACATTTTACAACCACTAATTAATTTTAATACTAATGAATATTCGACTATCTATACAAAATGCAAGCCACAGCATAAAACACCAGTCTGTATCAATATCCGGCCAAAGTGATTTCAATTATTTAACTTGTCCGCGGCAGATTGACCTAGATAATTCGGCTGCTCCATTTCAAAAGCAAAACCCAGTAAGAAACAAATAAAAAAAAACCATAGGCATGGGGACATCGGGTCATGGGGACTGCCGAAAGAAGTGAAAACTTAAAACAATTAAATAACAGTGTCTACAAAAAAAAACGAAAAAAAATAGAATCAGAAATAAAAATTTCATAATTTGTCAATTTAAATGGTTAACTGCTGGCCAAGCACAACACGTAATGTACTTATAGCTGCAGATATACTTTTATCATAACCAAACGTGAACCATGAGATTTTTTATTTTCGTCTTCCAAAAATTGCTCAACGCGGCCAGACGTTTCACTTCAATATAGTTCTTTACATAAACATAACATCACGGCATATTGCACCCACATTTCGCCAGTTATGTTTAAGTCACATACGAGCCTATTGTCATCAACCGGGCGCAAATTCAGACTCCGGGCTGCTACTGAGAAATTCTAGGTGGGAGCACCCGATAACACTTTAATCTTTACTGTCATAATAACTCCCATCAAATTGTCAAAATACCAGCGTTAAACTCTTAGCACTATCTGAGATATTAATACCACAAAAACTAGTCAATGTACTGGTAATTAAATTGTAGTGTACATAATGTACACTACAATTTAATTACCACTAAAAAAGGTACCTAGTAAGTCACTTTGATCATTTCAAAATCTAGAAAGTATTTGGAACTTACTACATTTTTAATGGTCAATTGCCTTGCTAATGTGACACATAAAAAAATATTAACCATTTAAAAATCTGAGCAGTTATTTATGCTCTCCTGGAAAATTTAGTTTGAATCACTTACTGGGTTTTGATATGGGGCAGTCGAGTGGATTCGCTGACAGATCGGTACTAGGTAAACCTGTCGGGGGTAGGCTTCAATTAATTCCTCCCGTTGACGATTTTATCCAGATATGGACGATGAAATATCGGAATAATCGGGTTGTTTAAGAATCAATTTGTTGCAAGTCGTGGTTAGAGATGAGTTAGTTGCACTGACTTTGAAACCGTCTGTTTCCATAAAAATATTATCTGAAATCTTTCTCGCTGGGGAGTTTATTTGTTGGGGAGTTTGTTGCGCCATTTCTTGTTTCCAGCTAACGCACTAGGAAGTGGTGAAAAAGTGGTGGTAAATTACATAAGACAGTCCCCCAAAACACCCACCTGTGTTTTGGGGGACTGTCTTATGTAATTTTGACGTTCGAAAAGTGCTGATTCCCAGCCTAGTTTTAATAAATGATTTTTGATTTTGAATAAAGTTGAATGTTTGAACCGAATTTAGCTTTTGTTACTTAGACGTTGATTTGTGCTTATTGTGCACATTTGATTTCCACTTGTGCTTTGTGGTGTTATGACATCGTTAATTTATCGATACATTTTGAATCACATTCTCAGTATCGCTCTCATCTTTATTTGCTGATGTAGTGATTTTCAAACTAACTTACCTTTGGACTTGTTTCGTTATACACTGAATTAAGTTTCTCTTCCCTAGTTTGTAAAAAACAGTAAATACAGACTTGTTTTCAAAGAATTCCTCTATGAACTGCAGTGCCAACTCTGTTGATTCGTAATTAGCAGGAACTTTTTCAAAGACATTACGCTATGATTCAGTCCAAGTAGGGAATGCAATTTTAATTAATGCAGTTCCTTTGGTTAGAGTACTTTTGGGTATTCATTGGTTCCGTAGCGTCTAGAACTTACCCTCTTTGCATAATCACAGCCGCATAAGCTACGCTATTGTCACTACTTGCCATCAACGAAAATACAAAACATTTTCCCACTTCCCCAGAAAATAAATACACCCCCATATATTTCCGGCAGCGACCTTCAAGCTTGACTACGACACTGTCACTTATCGCCCATACTTTACTATGATTTGCTGCCCCTTCAATGCCAGCCCTAGCTAACACGAACCTAGCATTATTCATATTAACCATTTATATTCATTGGCTGTAAATAAACTGTTCAAACAGGTTCGTACTTTAACTTCAAAGTTATATACTTTTAAACAAACTAGGCATGTGCTCGTAAACAACTGGGCATGAACAGAGAAGTTCGCAACGATTCGTCGTGTTTGTACTGCTAGGGTTGGCACAGATTTGAGCTTATTTAATAAAAACCGGTCGGTTTTAATTTTAAAGTTTGCGGTTTCGGCTGTTGTTTGCAGGTTCGAGGTTTGCCGACTATTGCTCACTCGGCTGAAACATGGAGCTACATACGTCTACATAGTTTTACCTCAAATGTTTTGCTTCGTACATTTTCATATTAATTTCTATTTCGCTGTAAATTTTATTGATATATCCGTTTAAACAGGAGGATCCTTACATAACGATGCACGATACGTTATTTAATTTCTGGCCAAAGTATTATAAGAAATATATTCTTGAAAAAACTGACTAGAAGCTGTTCTATAAATATGCACACATTCTCATTGTCATAGGAGTAATAATCCTAACTAATATTAAAAATGCGAAAGTGAGTTTGTTTATTGGTTTGAATGTTTGTTACGCTTTCACGCTAAAACGGCTGAACGAATTTGGATGAAATTTGGCACATGGGTAGACCATGACCTGGTTTAGGACATAGATCCCGTTATTCTCGCGGGATAGAGACTTATGCGGGTGAAACCGCGGGAACTAGTAGTACATTCTTATATGCTTCAATGAAGGAAATTCGTATCTCCCGCCGCTCAATCATTATCAACTGCCAACCTGCAGTATATGTATATCGTAAATGGATTCAAGCTAAACTAAAAGATGAAAACCTAGTCTGTATTTACTGTTGTTATTGATCAAAAGACAAACAAACACTTGACATCGTTCTTTCAGTTATTACTTTTTCAATATCCTGCTGTTTATTGCATACGAGTGCAAGAAACAAGAATGCTCCAACATCACTGGCACCGTTGTAAAATCCATTACAGCGTATTCCACTTAATTACTTCCATACTTTTCTGAGAAAGAATAAAAACTGTTGTTATCATAGCGTAAGTAATTTGTAAGGTTTTAAGAGAGACTGAGGTTCGTAGGTTTAATATTTTGCAAAAAGGAAGCAGCTGGATGGATTGTTTCATGTAGTAAGTATGTTCCCACTTCAGTGCAAATTAGAATCTATAGAAAAACAGAGCATTCATTACATTGCTGCTTACTGTGTGTTGGTACACCAAGTATCCTCATGATATTCTTCAGTGGACAACGTATAAATGCACCAAAGAAGTATTGGTACCATTGCATTGAATTGTCTGTAAATTTTTGTGGTTCACCATTTATAATAATTATGCTACAGCTCTTGTCCGAACTAGTAAGCCTTTCGATTTAATGTAGATACCAAAAATACCAGTTTATAAACCTTTTGAACTGCCACAGTCAGAACATGGCACACACAGACAGCGGCTGTAATCGTAATTCCTTACTACTTTGCTCAATCTTGTGCATCCACTACAGTTAGTTTAAATCCTATATGTTCGCTTACCTAATTGCCTTCAAGCGATACCCATATGTTTCAGTCAGAATCACTTCAGGTTCTGTTTACTTCGTTAACAAAACTGATGTACGCAATAATAGAACTTATATCGTCTATTTAGAGCTGATAAATCTGTGGGCCTAGTATAGCACTTGTGCTAAAGTTTATCTGCAAAGGAACACCTGTATCGGTATGAAGGAATTTGTAGGAGCGTGTGAATTCCTGCACGGTATAAGTAACATGGTGTATAATGAATTAAGGAACTAGTGTGAGGCGTTAGACTAGACTAGATCACGCACAGGCCAGGCTTGAATAAATGGGACATATTATGCTTTTATAGAATGGAAAATGTGAAAATAGTAGGTAGTTTCTAAATCTAAAGTTCTGTGCCCACCGTATCATACCGTGATCGTGCTATGAACGTATTTTATCGGGCACGGAAAGAAACATGATACGGACTATACTATGCCCACTCGAACGAATCAACAGCGTATCATACCCGTGTATAACGGTTTTAGTGACCGTAGCATCCGTGTGTTATATCCCTATGGTACCCGTTCTCTCGTTTCTAGTAGTTCACTTGTGTTTTCTCGTGAGGTATACGCGTCACGAAGAGTGAGTGTATATTTTTTTTGAGAAAATTATACCCCATACGATGGCTATTAGAAAATGGTCCGTTTGTAACGGGTTTAGAACGGTCATCAGACGCAGTTATGACCCGTATGCTCACCGTGTCGCAGCCGGCAAAATATTCTCGCCGACAATTGCTGCACCGTGCTTGACACGCGACGGTGTTGGTCGGTGACGGAACGGTGTAGTGGGCAGACTCTTTTACTTTTTTGTTGGAGACAAATTGCCTTACGCCTCTAGCAGACTGGCGCGACGCGATTCTAACAAAAAAATCTAAGAAACTTATTGGTAGAACAATTACCGGTGTCGCGTCGCGCCGTCACGTCGGGACTATAGGCACAATTTGGCGATAACAAATGATGGCGAAAAAAACTATGAGGAGTGGATAATTATTTTACTTAAGAATCGTAGTTACCTAGAATATAGCTAATATTCCGAGAATTCAAAAATCCCAACCAGTCCTACTCAGTATTTTTTTGGAAAAACGTTTTTCGTTATATCTTTCTAAGTACTTCCTTTCAATAAAAATTGCCTGTAAGTGAGCGTGTCCAATTAAAATTGTACAGTGAAATAAATTTTCCTTGTAAAAATATTACGAAGAATAGGAATGGTACTGCTTGAAGAATTTTCTTTCTCTCGTCGACAATAGTGGATTCTTTTTAGTTGGTTCGACGTGTACTAGTTGCACTAAAAGTGTACTAATATTCTGGATGTACTGTTAGTGAATTATGTTTGGTTCGTACATCTTCGTCTTAGCGAGTTCCTGTTTTCTATTTTCTAGAATTTTCTTTTCTTTGAAGTGGAGAGGTGAGTGAATCTTTTTTGAATGTTTGTTGTGTTCAGGATAAGTTTAGATGTTGTTTTTGTGATATTTCAGATAATTATCTGTACTTAATTAAAAAATATACCTACTAACTGAATATTTCGTGACTTAAATTAATAAATACGGCATTTTTTGGCTTTTCTTTTCAAAAAGAAATAAGGTCAAAATCAATGAAAAAAGGTGTAAAATTTTATGTTGGTGAGATTTTCATTTCCATGCATTTCATCCCTCATATAAACAGCAGGACTTTCTTTTTCATATACGAATAAATAAAAGATTATCTACCATCATAAAATACTGCATTAATGTTAACCTGAACAAATACTTCGTTACAGATGCTACAAATGCAACAAAACCAATCAATGATATTGGCAGCCATGTTAGTTTGATTCCTGATTGAGAAATACTATCTATGTGATATGCGGCTATCGAATCTGTATCGGAGCATAAAGTTCCGTACACATAAACGATATACAAACAGAAAAACAACACAATTTTTATAAGAGACCTATAAAGAATGGTATTTATTGAAACGGTGTTTTTCACACATGCCTGGTTTCTGTTTATTACATTGGTACTTAAGAATTAAGGCCCCGCAAACAGGCGCGACGCGACTTTAATAAAACAATTTCTAAGACAACTACCGTGATAGAACAATATTACCAAGTCGCGCCAGTATACACGTGCCTTTAAATTTCATGTAGAAAAACAACGAGTTATTTACCTATGACAACTGCGTTCACGTGGCAAAGTCGCACACATTAGTTTTGACAAAAAATGTAAGCTTATACAGTTAGGGACAAAGTTAACAGAGTTAGTAATGAGATGTCTCGGGCAGAACCTTGAACCCCTAACTACATAGAAAATAATAAGTATTCTGTAACAGAAAAATGATATATTTACTTGACTTTAGGCCTTCCTTATTCAACTTTCAACTGCAGCGCCATCCACCCGAGTCTAGACCAATTACGCGGAAAAATACTGTAGTACAGAAAATATTCTCGTGCGTCCACGACGATTTATGTAACCACATTCCACAAAAATAGGCGAGAAATGTTTGGGGTTACCAGCCTGGCTGTAGGCAATTTTGGCAACCGAAGCACTGCAAACAAAAACTTTATGATTAAGAGTAAAAGTTGTTTTTATCTAACGCCAACTTATCGACTGAAGACTAATATTGCCAAAGTTCACTGCTTAGTTCATCTCCGTTTAGAAAGTCATTTCAATTTATTTGGAGACTTTAAATGTGAGAAACAGTTCTTAGAATTCAATTTGAGTCTGGCACATCTAATTGATATGGAATTTAGAGATGTCTTTGCTGAAAACGTAATGCCAATTTATTACATGAGGGTTGAGCAATAATTCAAGTTAGAAGAGGAATTATGGAATAAATTACGATAGCAAAATAATGACTAAAGCTATAGTGCCAATTCCGCGTGTCTCTCGAAATACATTCAGAATAAGAAATTCATAACGGCAGATTCTACAGCGCGAAGGTAAAGTGACATTGACAATTCTGTCTTAAAAACCCAAAGTCACAAAAGCCGGCATGAAAAATTACAGACAACTGAAAATGCTTTTTATAGTTTGCAGCTAAACTTACGAAACCTACAAGAAAATAAAGAAAATACAAGAAACACTACAAGATACCATCTAAAATACCGTTTCTAAGATAAATGGTCCTAATAAGAAATCAAAGTCGTGTAATTAACAAACAGAAAGAAAAGTAAACCTTAGGTTTGAAAATAAGACAACAGCAAATGAAGGATTTCGTTAAATAAACTTCCTTTCTTTACGTGTATGCTAAAAAAAAATATTTTCAAGATTTTGTTTTAACGCTTTGTCGGCATGATTAATATGTATACCAATGCTAAATTACAGCGTTCTAGTACTAAGTGTCTCTGAGCTAAGCCGCTGACAGACAGACATACAGACAGACAGACAGACGGACATGACGAAACTAACTATAAGGGTTCCTTGTTGATTGCGGAACCCTAAAAAGAGGGTGTGTGCTTATGACCACAGGTAACACCAAGTAACGACTGGAGCCGATTGTTCACGATTCAGTGCCGAGTATACGCGATTCACGTCACCGACCGAATGGAGCTTAGTATACCCGATTCAGGATCACCGACCCAAAAGTGACGGTTCAGTTTGGTTCGATATTCAAAAAAAGCGCAAACTGCGCCTAAGGAAGTTTTCACAACAAATGAAATGCAATCACAGAAAAATTCTGCTTATCGTGCCTAAATATAGCACATATTACATAGTTTAGCCACCAACGTATACACAAAGGGGCAGTCCGATTTTCGGCGAGGAACTACACACTACATAATTGGTCTATTCACAATCACGCCATGTTTACACTGTCAGACAATTCAACCAAATTCAATAGACAGTCCGTAGTCTAACAATGACTTGTGCACGTGCCTTTACATAGCTCTGACTCAACTTTCGTCCACATCGGGGCTACACGATTGCTCTGCGGTTAGTTTTTGCTAGTTAATAACACAAACGCAAGCCCACACGCTGTTATGATTGTTGTTAACTGTTGAAACTGGCCAGTTATAATTACTGGTGGTGGAGTTTTAAAAAGTTGATTCAGGCTGGGAATATTGTATGCGTTTGTTTTTGTAACTACAGTGTAGTAGGGGAAGGGAATGTAATTGTGCAGGCAATAAAGCACCCTTATTTTACAATCTGTTTCATTTCGACAGTTCAACAACATTCATTGCGTTATTTACGTTGTTGAGCTGACAAATTTTTCGACCATATGAATCAATGGATTAGCAATAACCTTCAAAATGATTCAGATTGCGATTGATCGTGTGTTACGCAATAAGGGTGAAGGGTTGTTTTTCAATGCCTAGGAAGTGTTATGTTTTAGTAGAATCCATAGCTTTTGCCCCCGGCTTCGCCTACGAGGATGTCGGGAAATACCAAGCCCGGCAAGAATAGCTTAACCTCATAGATCGATCCGTGCGGCTGTTATTACTTAGCCACGAGCTCGTCACCACTGAATATACCTAAAATATTGCTATCAAATCAGTGAAGCAAGAATACAACAGGAGAAAATACAACCTTAACGGAGTTTTCATCATAATTTTTCCTAACTTTACTTCTTTTGCAGATACCGGCCGCGGGACGTGACGAAATTGGATTTTTCTAGTCTCTTCGGTCACCCGTCACCTGCACATATTTGAGCACATTTGTATGTCCTAAATAAACAAAATTTGTTTCGTGTCTTTCTATGTGATTTATGTACATTATGGCTGTCATAACATAGGAAGATTTTGTACCTGTATACCTATAAGTTTGTTTTATTTATTTTATTTATTTATTAAGTGGAGAATATAAGTTAGAAAGATTCGCTTATCTAACATTTCCAGCCCTGAACCGAAGTAACTTCCTTTCAAAGACGTACCAAGAAATACTTGTTTACACTCAGTAAATAACTTAATTTACTGTCGGTGGAGTTAAAAGCAGTTTCACACTTTCTGAGCAACATGTTTTTCACTCGAATGACAAGATTTTTAACCTTATGAGCAAAGAAATGTACGGACTGAAAGTCTGAAACCTTTACACGTAAAAATTTTAGTTCCGTAAAAGATTCCGAATAAAATTGGGGATCTGTAAGTCGTAAACGGACGCACATTCAGATGTTTTGCTTTATGTACGAAATGGTAAATAGTACAAAAATAAAGTGTGGAAGCGAGCTGTGTGGGTAGTAGGTATAAGAGTAGAGTGTGGTGTTTCTGAAAGCCGTATAAGAAAATATCTGCATAAAATATTGGGAATTAAATCGTAAAGTAAAGTAATTTAAAAGTAAATCTCTGTCTATTCAATTAAAATATTTCGTTTTTACATTTAATTTAGGTAAGACTTCAATGAACCAACTTAAATAATTGAAACTAGGAATTTAATTAATATGTTTAACTTTAAAATATCCCCATTTAATTTTCTCCGGCTACAGAAACAGAAATCTATCTATGAAAATTCCAACGTCACCTGAAAAGCGATAAGAATGTGCTACCGAGCTACTAAATTACATAATTTAGTAGAAATACCTGAAAATTAGTTAATTTTATTTTTCGGATACCTATTATACAAGTTTCTTACGAGGCACATCACTAATAGGGCCCAAGAAATATATTAATCAGTGGGCGGATAACGCAAATGAAGATGAATAACTATTTTCTTCCGCGTTCGTTCTTATTACTTACTTAGTTATTTGTTTACCTACATCGGTATTATTGTTCCCGTCACTTACGTTTATTAATGATGGAAGATCCCCATTTCATTTTCCTAGTTTACACAATAATTTTAGTTGGTTAATTGGTATCTCACCTGAAACTAAAGAAATATTCTATTTGAATACAGATTTATGAAAAAATTCTCTAAAACAAATGCTGGACCAAATTATTAGAATAATTATTTGCATTCCTGTCATTAATTATCATATTTGTAAAAAAAAATGGTTTCGAATTTAACCGTCATTAAAAAATTCAATTCTTCTCTATATTTTTTTAAATTTTTATTTAAAAAATTCATATAGAAATTCAGAAATCATTACCCCGGATGCCATCGGATACGGACGGAAAACCACAATGCATGTGATCGTTTACAACCAGGCACTACGTAATTAAATCACCTTTTTAGTGTTTCGTACCCGAAAGTTGCCAAACGGAATCCTAATACTAAGCCTCCGCAGTCCGTCCACCCGTCCGTCTATCAGCGGGCTGTATCTCATGAACAGTAATAGTTGTTTTTTTTCAGATTGTGTATTTTTATTGCCGCTCTACCACCAAATATAATAATAAAAATAAAATAAAGTTAAAAATTAAATTGATAAAAAATCATGAAACGTGTTTTTTTTTAAAGTATACAAAAAATATTTAGTATTAAATATTATACGGTATTACGGAACCCTTCGTGCGACTCCCCCTTGTACTTGGCAGTTTTTTTTAGATTCTCCCAGTCATTATAGCCCATTGCACCTGGCTCTTATTTCTAGTTACATTGTTGATTATTCTCAACAAAGAAAATTCCACTTACACAATAATATGGCTGTAGGACCAATGTATATTTTATCTACACTTTCGCCTGAGGACACACTGTCGCGACATTTTAATTTAATTATGACAACACTCATTTAATTGCTGAAACGGGTAGCATTATTTTTCTACTCGAAAGTTCTTTCACCTTTAGTTAAAAATGAGAATATAATAGATTATGTACGATGTTTGTATGATACATAAATCAACATGAATTTTCTCACCTTGTTTCCACAGATTTTCTAAACTAATTAAATGTTTCACACCTTTACTTACACATAGGCACCTACAGCTTAATTTTTAAAAGTCTAGTGGTGCGTGTTGTGTAGCATATCTCAAAATATTAACACCTATATACCACCTCCACCACTCTCTATTGTGTTTAATTTAGGAATAAATGTGTTAGCTATCAGCGGTAAGATACTTGAGGTAAAAGTTGGTAAGAATTTTCCGGAGAACTACCTAACGAATAAGCTTCTCCAAAACCGGCAAGACGTAATAACGTCGCAACAAACCAGTTCTTTCAAATTCAGTCCCTAAATCTAAAATTCATAACCCGTAGCGAATTAACAAAAACTATATCGTCTGTGTAGCTCCAGTTTTACCGGCGCGAGGCGTTGGCGTTTCCATTTCACCTGTCTGCTGTTCCACAGCTCATTGTAATATTTAAAACCACTTGCAGATTAAAGCTCTCAACTCCCAAAAGAGAACAGTTTGTGCTGTTCTCGTTTATTAAAGGCAAATGCAATATCTGAAATAAAAGCTGTAAATGGAAGAGCTTTGTTGAACTATGAGATTTTGTTTAAATAACAATGAGAAATAGTGTTCACTTGCTTATCATTTAGCCTGTCTCGGTTTTTGAAAAACTATTGAACTTATTCTGTTGGCATAACTTGGTTGTTTATTTTCATCAAAAATAATCGAATAAACAGCACGGGATTTGAGAACATATTTCCTGATCGGAAACTTGGACAGGGTTCAGAATACGGAGGTTAGACTTAGGATGACACAAATAGCACTCCTTTTTGAGCCGCGGGATAAAATTGGGTCTTCCTGTGCAGTACGAATTTAATTTAAAATCGAAGTAACCGATATAGGTAGCTCAGAACTGAACAAATTTCAACAGCATACCACAAATACTAAATAGAGTGTTACAAGGATCTTTCCGCGCCAAAATTACATTGGAACGGGTGTTGTTGGTAAATACATACGTATAATAATGTCACAGGATTTGTATTGAAACAAGATGGCATGCCTGCCGGGGTTGCGGGAAAGTCCGAAAGGGATACCGTGGCCCCTGGCAACACAGGCAACTGAAGGAACACGGGTGGGCGTCGTTTCGATTTTGTTTTTTCCGAACACTGTAGCTTTGTACATTCTACATTAGATGCATCATTCACCATTCAGTCAATCACCGTACAACACCGTACAACGAAACTCTTTTAAAAAACCTAAAAGAACTCTCATAAAACATTCAAACCGTTGTTGTGCCACAAATCCTTGGCCCCCATTCTGGGTGTGAGTAACGCTGGCCACTGCAGCTCGTTTGATTATTTATTTAAGCCTTCCTTGTATACTTTATGCGCCACAGTTACTTGCACAGGGATGCATTCGTAAAGTGTTGTGACGTCATAGTACAGTTGAATGTTTATTTGCGAAGGCTTTGGAATTGTGAATTGCTGTTTCTGGGAGGAATGTAAAAGAAATCGGGAAGTTGTAACTTTTACATTTTTAATTGTTTATTAATTAAGAAACAAAACAAAATATAAACAGAAACATCACAAAAACCTCAATTATGTAATATAAAACCTTTATCCGGATGTTGAAACACTTTCAAGCAATCTTAATACTAACGATAAATAATTTATGGTTAAAACATAGTTTATAAAACATTGTGAGGTACTTTGTAAATAAACTAAAAATAGTCCAAAAACGACGACGGTACGGGTCTGATGGAGGTCAGATTCTTCAGAGAAAATTTCTTCTAACTTTTCATACAATTGGCCAAAAGTTACGGTGTGAAAAACTATCATGGTAAAATGATTTATTTTGGCATATTTTCTTGACATAAACATTTATTTCCTTTTGCTGCACAAAAAGACGAATTAATGCTAATCATAATTTATTATGTTTTACAAATGCAACTTAGTGTGTGGCCGAGAATAAATAACCTATCTCATAATGTATGTAACTTGTCATACAGTTAGTACGGGAGTTCGTACTTCATATTCTGCTCCAAATGAATGCACTAGTTTCAAGTCTTTTGTCAAAGGGATGCAACGATCGATTCTCTTAATGAGGAGCGAGGCTTCTCCTGCACTGTGTACCTACTTGTAACTAAATGCCGTAGTTAGCTGGTAGACGAGTACCTAGGTATGTGATAACAGAAGGCCAATTTTCGTAATTATAAAACGTTCACTTGAATAACCGACGAAAACCGACTTGGATAAGTCGCAATCTGTCAAGTTTGTCAAAAATGTTGGTAAATTGATTGTATTTTTGACAGAATGCGAATTCGAATTTCCTCAAAAAATACGGGAATTGCCCTTCTGCAGAGGGGCAATTCCCGTATTGAAACGTTATCACACCAGAGCTCAGAGGCCTTAGTGTAAGTTTGCAAGTGAGTAAACGTAACTCACGCGTTAGCGTTAAGATTTTTATTCTCACCTTTATATTCTTAGCATTATGATCTATCAGTCAAATCTTAACGCAAACGCGATAGTTACGTTTACTCACTTGCAAACTTACACTAAGGTCTCTGGTGTGATAACGTAGGTAATATAACAAGAGTTAAAAATTATATATTTTCAGTATGAAATTTGGTGTATTTTACGCGTCGGAAGAAAATGGTATGGTTTCTTTCTAATTACAAAGAAGCCAATATAAATTCTTATACTAAGAAAATATATATTTTTCTTTGATAATGATTATTTACAATTCCGTGAATTGAACTTCCGGTGAAAATGTTAAAGTAATAATGGTATAGCAATTATAGCATCAAGATGAGCGTGGGTCCAATTATATCGGCAGACAGTTACGGTCAAAAATATAATAATGATGAAAGTTTACTTTGTTATAACATTATTTTAATTATTATAAATAGCTGCTGCCCGCGGCTTCGCCCGCGTGAGTGTCGGAAATTACCCCATACATCCCCATGAGTTTTAAGTATAAAGCGTTAAAATTCTGCCATACAAACACTGACACCCCCCAACCCCCCTTTAGGGGGTAATTTAGAAAAACAAAAAAACTACAAACTTTATAATTTATTTAGATAACTATTCGTGCGAAGTTTCATGTTTATTACCTCAAGGAATAAGATTTTTCATACAAACTTTCATCCCTTATTTTACCCCCTTAGGGGTTGAATTTCGAAAAATCCTGATACACGTTATTCTTTATTTTTGGGTTTAAGTATAAATATTGAGTTTCGAGTTAATCGGACAGCGCGTTAAAATTCTTCCATACAAACTTTGACACCCCCCAACCGTAGGATAGGATACTTTTCCGGGATAAAAAGTACCCAGTGTGGTGCCCAGGATATGAAAGAATAATTATACCAAGTTTCATCGTAATCGAACCGGTAGTTTTTGCGTGATGTCTGAACAAACAGACAGACAGACAGACAAAAAAATTTTTAATCAAATTTTTGGGTTCGTTGTCGGTCTAGTAACACCCCCTGCCATTTATTTTTTTGATATTTTCAATGTACAGAATTTTCAGTTCTACAGATTTATTATAAGTATAGATAGATGTGAGAACTATGTGTTGTTTTTTCTTTTTCAGTTAGTTTTTTACCATTTAGTTCTGAGTATCATATGTTCTGAGTTGAGCTCCTCCGTTACTGACAAGTGCTTGCACTGACTGGACAGGTCCACTCAAATCTGTGTGGTTCTTTTTTAGGGGTATGAGCAACAGAGTGTAAAGTTCAGGGTGTTGTGTCTGGCGGGCAATTGCCCAAGGATTGATGTCGGATATTCTTATTTATGTTAATCGCGCGGTATACTTAAATAGCGCGATGCAGGATTTGTGACGTCAGGTCTTTGATGCGTAGTTGTGGCGATGTAGATGCCGCCACACTTTCCTCAAAAGACCATTTCAGACGCTAAGCTAAATTACATGGTCCTCTTATGATCTGACCAATATTAAGATGTCGGGACTTTAAAAGAATATCAAAATCTAAGATGTCTGTACTTTAAAAGAATATCTAATCTAATCTAATATAATCTAATCTTACCCAATGTGTAATTCTTATTACTTATAATTGTGTTAACACATTGATACAACATTATAGACCAAAATATTATAAATTTTCCGTCGATGTACAAAATCTTTTCCTTCGAAGAATATACAGACATCAAGCTATCTTATGTGTTTTAATCCTTTTTGAATCTCACTGTGCCTACATTAGTGAGCCCATCTGTAAGATATGGTTAAAAGGATCTAAGGGTTATTGTATTATGAATATAATTACGGAAATACGTAACACGATTGTTTATCCGCATGATTAGCTTTCTGATTACAAAGGAAAGCAAATTCATGTAAACTTCCTAGTCTTGTTATGTAGGTGTACCTGTATATATGAAAGTAGGAAAGTGGCGCCGCCTTGTTTTGTTACGAAGTTACTGGAATCACCGAAAAGTTCAGATAAGAGTGACACTCGTAGATCGTCGCATCGATGGTTGCGTGGCGGATGTAGCTTCTGGTGACAGACTAGGATCTGTGGTCCAGGAGTAATAGTGTCTGTGCTGTGGTCAGGAGCCGCAGCTATCGTACCACGTCAACGAACTGCTATATTCCGGCACAATCCTGATGATATTTGAAGCTGCTGAACCACTAATAATGATGACCACTTCTGGTACAGGCTATCCTGCGCCGTTAATACATACCATCTTACCTACATAACAACGTAGTACATGAATAGTTACTTATACTTATTATGTATCTAGACGGCATTAGCACAGTTAGGCAGCGTTGGTTGATTATGTCTCTCTTTGCCATAATCTTATCGTTTGTTCGAATACACGTCATATATAAGAATAATAAACACGTTGATTTTGCTTACGTAGATTTTCGTAATCTGTTGCTATGTTTCAAATCATAAGGGTATTGCAAAACACGAAAACGACTATCATCAATCATTATTGCTTGCTTTGGAAATTATGTTCCTAAGTATCTATTGATAGATTACTACAGGTTTACCTATTTTCTTCTTTGAATAAATAATGAAAAACAAAGCTTCTACGAGACCCCAGCAATTATGTAAGATGAAGGTATTGACTGAAAATTGCGCGGAAATCGGTTGTCATGGTATGGGCATGTGATGCGGAGGAATGAGGAAAATGTTGTGAGGAAAGTTTTGAGTATAAATGTCGATAAGCGTTGGGGAAGACCAAAGAAACGATGGATGAACTGTGTGAAAGGTGATATGGCAAGAAAGGGGGTGACTACCGTGATGACGACTAATAGAGTAGTATGGAAGAAAGGGACATGTTGCGTCGACACCAAATAATTTGGGATATGGGAGAGTGATGAGCTGTAGGTATTTTCTATACATAAAGAAGAAGTGTTCAAAGTAGGTAAAGTGCTGTTCAAAGCTAAGTGATATGATACTCCGATAGTGTATTAAAAACAGAAGTCGCTCCTGCAGCTCAAGTTCAAATTAAATTCAGTCAAGCTTCTAGTTTTCAAAGTTTTGTAACTCTGCACTTCGCTGTTGCATCAAGATTATGACAGAACTCAATTCATTATGAAGTACATTGTTAATTTTTAATTAAGTGCAGTATCTAGATGGTTTCGTCTTCGTGAAGTTAAAAATTAAGAAAGAGTAATGTTAAAAGGTGTGTTACGTGCCAAATTGGTGTTAAAGTCTATGTATTACCCATTAATTTGTTTGAGTTTGAATTTTGAGTTTGAGTTTGAGAATTTTATTTCGTAGTGTTAGAATAATTTAATATAGTTATAGATTTATATAGGTTAGCGTTTTTAAGTAGGTAATCATAGAAGTGTTAATTACAGTGTCTTGCCTTGAATTAGCTGCATGATTTGTCAAATATTTTGAGGACGAGAAAAATTATTTCAGCCATTTATCGTTACGATATGAAAATATGCATAATCTTGTGATGAGCATCATTACAAGATTTTGTTACATCAACAGTGTTGGGCACACATTAAAACCCATAGCTGCCGACAAGATTCGCTGACTGCAATTAAATCGTCGTTAATTAATTAATCTTTTCACCAATTGCAGGAGTGAAAAGAAGAAGTCATTCGTTCTTGGAAAACGCTATTTCCAAAACCGCTATCAAAATATGGATTAAATAGCGATAAACGTTCAATTAGGTAGGTATACAATTCTTGTTCATGTAAGTATTTCAACTTATACCTATAAAACCAACAATTAAATACAACAATTTATTGTTTTAATCCCGTGTAATCGTGATCCAATTAATAAAACCCACATAAAGTTCTAGCGCCTGTTAAACATAAAATTCCCGAAGGTACGGATTAGACAGTCTATTTTACGTAGATACCTGCCGTTTGCACGCACTTACCTATGTAATATTGAACAGTACTGAATAAATGATAACGAAAGAAGGTTGTACTTACTTGTGGCGCTTACTTCGGGCCCCAGAGACTCGAAAGCTTTGCCAAAACTCAGCTTAAGTAGTCGATCTGAATCTGAAACAAATAGTTTGGATTAAAACTTATTTTTGAGAACAGCGCCATCTATGTTAAGCAGGCGAAGTATATAGAAAACAAGAGTGGGTTCACCCGGAAGCGGTAGTGAGTGAAATTTGTTCGCTAGTAGTAAGTTTTCAGGGCTTACAAGTGTAAACGATTTTCACTAGATGGCGCTGGCAAAAGTTTTGTAAAGCTGCACAGTTCACAGTGGGGTGACTTTTTCTTCGTGGAAATATAATTTCTTATAATAACTGTATAATAAAGTATAGTAAACAGTGACTCAGAATACAGTGTACCTACCTCTAGGTACCAGAGTGTAACCATATTGTCAACAAGGAGGAAGAGATTAACAGAAAGAATATTGCCAGATAAAACCATAACTAGAAGTCACAATGCTTATGGGGATCTTTAGTTCTTAATGGTGTATCATAGTTTATTGTACGCGGCCTTCTGGTTCCAGACTATACATCGCATACATTATAATCCTGATCTATGGAATTTCCTGTAGATAGGTATTCAAAATTTACCTGGGTACTGCTACCTACTATATTTTATTTATTTCCACTTCACCGAGGAATTCTCTAGCAGGGAGCTTTATGAGACATTTGCATCTTATGCAACAGTATCAGGTAAGACTTGCGATTGCAATCTAAATACCAGTTACATGTATGTAATCTAAGTACCAAGAGGTCGGCTGGACAACCGCCAAAATTCCTATTCATAGTACCTACCCAGCCTAGGCACCTGTGTTGGCACTCGGAAATTTAACTAGAGCCGACGCATTTACGAGTCACTCGTTACGAATCCACTCCAATTTATACTGAATAAAGTAAATGCAGGTAGGAACAAAATGTAGTTTTCGTTGGTAAAACTAAAATAGCCTATATAATTATTAGTTTTGACTTGGAGTTAGGTAGGTAAATGGATAACTTGATAAAATCATGATTCACAGATCTAAAGGGCAGCAATCAAGGGTAAATTCTACATTATTAACACTATCTAATCAGAATGGTTCAGAGTTCACTGAAACGAGGTTGTTATAAATAAATAACCCTATGCAAAGAAATACCTCACTTCAAGTGCACTGTGTTGTACCTACCTAAGTAGTAGGTACCTACTAAAAATTACTACATTAACAACTTTTTTTCTTTAATACAAATCAAAATAACCATGTGTAGTGTATATATTTAATAGACATGTATACACTATCTCATGCACATCAGCAGTGAGGTCACTGTCAGTAATGTCAACTGTCAGTTTACCACGAATGGCGGGAAACAGTGGAAAAGTGGAGCGTACATGCACAAGAGGCTTGGTGTGGTGATGAGCCAGTGTAGTGATATAATCAGCTTAAATACGGAATCAATAGGATTCTACACCCTGCAAACTTATTTAGAATGTATTATCGAATACTAAAGCACCGTAACACAAAATTCTACACACATTAGCATCTATACAAAACTGAATAGAGATCAATATTAATTGGGCAAATTGCGGTTCTAAGTTCACATTGAGTTGAGAGTAACTTGAGGTTGTAACTAATCAATATAGGTTGAACTGTTCAGTTTGAACTGTTCCCGTTCATTAGTGGGACAATGACGGTTCAGAATTGTACCACAACATTGACAATGTCCATATCTCAAATTGATGAATCTTAGACTTGATATAATTAATTATAGAGGTATGGGAGAATTGATTTGAGTTTCATGATGCTTGAATTGGCTTGGCTTTAATACCTATCGTTTAGCTTGTTTTGTATTGTTGTTGGTTTGTGTGAGAAATTAAAGGATTTTTGTTTGGTCACTTAGATAGGTACGTATTTAAGAAATAACTGTTTGAAAAATCTTTGTCCATATACAGAGAAATTTAAAGAAAAAAAAACTGATATTTCAAGTGAAAACACTATTGAATGCGGTCATGATCCCACCAAAGAAATCATCAAATTAATTTATTTTTTGTTATCATTAGCAGAGATCGTATAAAAAAATAACTTTGCAATATTGTTTTAATTTGTAAATTACTTTTACTATTATTTTGTGATAAAATTTCATCTTATTTCATATTATTTTGAGCATTATATTTCATTGCTTACTAATAATATTTTTTGGTAAGTACCTACGAAATATTTGCATTTAGATTAAGACTACCTACATATTTAAAAAAATATAGTAGGATTCAAATTCATTGAAAAATCTATTGAATTGATTAGTTAATTTTCTATTGGAATTTCGCCCAGATTCCGATCTCTGATCATTAGATATCCATGACGTCTGCGGAGTTTTGCTAGCTAATTTAATCTGACCCTGTGTATCGTACTTCAAAATGAACGCATCACAATGTAATTATATTTGTGATACACTAGAATTAATTATTGTACCAACTTACTATTGCCCGTGTCAACGAACTCGTTTAATATCATAAGAGCAGGGGCCTAAGTCTACTAATTTATAAACGTCACAATGGTGTCATAATGGTTCGTTTTTGACAGTTTTTGTATGGGAAATCTGTCAAAAACTAACCATTATGACACCATTGTGACGTTTATAAATTAGTAGACTTAGGCCCCTGGACATCATTCATACATTATTATACAACCAACAAATCATTTATGAAATGCTACATATTTACCTAATATTTATTGAGGCACTTCAACGACTTACACTCTAAGACATACGAAAATCACATACAGTTTTATGAGTTGTGAATTCGTCACCTACGGAGTGCACAGCACAAAAATGTAGCAACATCTTGTTCTCAGGTGCAACAAAAACGTATTTACTTACAAAATAAGTGACTTATGACTAAACTTTTTCTCAAACTTTTTTTTTTTAGATGTAAAACATGCCTTCGATTATCAAAAAGACAGAAGCTTTTCAATGACAGCAGTGATACCCATACTATAATATGATAAGATAAGATAAGATAATATTTATTTTGTAAAACATGAGTAGGTACTGAATGAAGGTCTTATAATTATGAGGTCTTATAATTATGAAATCAGTCCAGAGGTTCAAAGCAGTATACAAACCAGCAGCCGTTGAATCAGGTGGTGGTTGAAACAGGAATGTGGCCGCGAACCCCTGGCCAGGCGTGGCCGAATTGGCGGTGAACTGGATGACCAGCGCCGGACCCGTCGACAGCACCTCGTAGCCTGAAAGATGAAGGGTTCTATAAGTTTTAGAAATACTCAAACAATACTAAAATGATATTTAAAAGCTTTAAAACTCTTCATCTAGTATGTCAGTTATCAGTAGTTTACAGATCAATATAATCGATGGATTACTAAACTTATTAACGACAGGACCATCTTACCGCAACCATATGAAAAGACTAATTCGAAATAGACGTTTAGTAAAGCCAATAACAGCTTCGAAGCTGAAACATAGAAGATACTTGAAGGGATAGTTCCTTAATCCATTTCCCAAGTTATAGAACCCAATTTCAATTTTGGAGACCAAATAGCTGTGACCGACATCCAACGTAAACTTTAACGAATCTCCGATAGTGCACTCTAATATGTATTAACGGTTTACAGTCCCGAGCCATGAAAAGTTAAACTGAAAATCTATCACCCGGCAAATCCCCAATACCGTTCGTTGGGATTCAACACAACTCTTTGGCGCGGAGCTAAAATAAAATTCCCATTCCAGTAAGATTCCGTTGGAAATTCAACAAAAGAATGGCATTACTGATTTTCGAAACGTCACGAAATTTCGGATTTGGCATCAAAGGAACTCCCAGGCATAGTCGAAATTTGAGGGACGAAATTCTCTTACGACACGTCACTTCCGTGTTATACACGTCATATATTATTTATGTTATATAACACGGAAACAGATGTAAGTAACATGTACTGAATAACATCTCGGATCCTTCATTGTTATAGAGGGTTTTTGAAGAGGGTTTGTATTGAAAAGATGAGCGCACTAAGGATTGAATGATCCTCATTGTTGCTGACGGGTTCAGTAAATCCTGCGTACAAAAAACTTAATGAAAAGGAATAAGATGATCGGATTACTATCTATAGAAGTAAGTAAGTAGATAAGAATTTTATTACGTCTTGTTCGTTGAATTATATCTTTGAACTTTGGGTCAAGGGTTCTTATAGCTCGATTATTGCGACCAATTTTATACCGAAGAAATTTAATTTCTAGTACTTGTTTAATATTCAGTAATCATGGTTGTGAGACTCAGTCGCCACACACTAGGGGGAATCCAAAGTTACAGCGCGTCATGGATGAAAAAAAAACTTATAAATAAAAAAGTAATTTCATACCGCGCCAAATCCTTATGGGACGGTTTTGGATCATCTACAACGCAAAAAAAATAGTCAGCTGCATGAAAATTGCCGCCTGGACTGAACTTTTATTTGATAAAATATTTTACCAGTAGAATGCTATATTATCTAACATAATTAAGCTATCAAGCTAGTCTGTAATAATTCAACCGTAAACGAACTGACTCACTAGTTATTGTTAAATCCTACAAAAGAAGTATGAACATCACGCCATATTTCTTCATTACGAGTAATTGCGACATCAGTGCTAAGATTCTGCATGACTAACACGTACAGATAAGGGTTCAAGGTTTAAGTCAAGTTTACATTCTTATGTCAAGAGTAAATGTCGTTGATAGATTATCGCCACTTTATGTTTATTAGCAGCTTCGTACTTGTAATTACCTAAACAAATAATTGCGTAGGCATGTTACTTTGAGGTCGAGTGGGTGACAAATCATTTTAGAACAAACAGTTACTTGTGTGATATTGTTATTGAATATCTAATTGCTAATTCGGTAACAATTTTTTTGAAAAATAGATTTAATAAGTACCTAAAAAAAGATTCCATCATCTGCCTAGCCATTTCCCAACTCTGTTGGGGTCAAATCAAATCAAGTCAAATCAAAATATTTTATTTCACATAAAAAAACTACATGGGCACTTATGAAACGTCAGAAGCAAGCTGCACGGTTCCAATTAGTCGTTTCCTATGGAGAAGAGCCGGCAAGAAACTTCACGGTTACTCTTTTAAAAAACCGGTCGGTTTCCAGGATGCAGCTGAATACCAGTATTTTGACGGACTGCCTATCTGTCCTCTAAAACCCAGTTATTTGGTAACACGATAACTCTTGGTAGGACTGGTGGTCAGACTCTTGGGCTTCTGGCTACCCGTAACTACTGTCAAAGATCTTCGCATGACTACCGGGACGAACGGGTCTCGATGGGGTCTCGGTATGTAAATATGGTCACCCATCCACAGATCAACCGCGGTAAGCGTAGCTTAACCTGATCGATCGGCTCGTGTGGCTGTTATTTCTTAGCCACGAGCCCCTTGACTGCAGAACTATACATAAAAAGACCCAGACAAGATTGTCTAAAAACACGAAAGAACGGTGAAAATGAAAAATGCAGTTACCTAATGTTGATAATTTTTAAGCTTAGTGTATCTCCGTAAAGGGTCCCCGAAACGATCAATTGCAATTGTCAATGTTTTGTGTGTCTTTTATAAAAAATGGAATTCGGGGATTTACGGAGATAACATTTTCTGTTGTGCCTATATCGACAGAAAATGGTAAGAAAATCACTTTAGTCCTTCAAATATTTTCATTGCTAAAATTTATATTTTCATTGCCAGCAAAGTTATTGTCTCAAAAACTGCTGAATATTGTCAACTTAACTATTGAATACTCTGAATAGAAGTCTGGCAAGATTAATTATGTTTGGTAATTTTAATGAAAAGGCTGGTATTATTTCAACGTGAACATCTTGAATATAGTCTGGAGGAACAGGGGTCATTGTTTGAATAAGTAAAACCTGGAAATTAGGTATAGAGTGCCGCCTGCAATCACAGCGCTGCGGAACTGGAGCGAGTGGGTTCCTTTAGGGGTGGCAGACCCAAGGAAATATAGAATGGAATCTCGAAATGGATTGGTCATATAGGCTACTTCATCTATTCCTTTCGGCAGAAATGGATATTCCAAAAATCCAGGTGACACAAATGAGGTTTTAATCCATAAGCAAAGACTGAGCAGAATGTTCAAGTAAACAATACTCTAAGTATTTACTTACACACATACATAAACTGCACGCCTTCTTCCCATGGGGGTAGGCAGAAACTACAGAATGCCACCTGCTACGATGTTTACAGTATACTTCTTTTACCTCGTTTATGGTCATACATCCTGTCATACACGCACACCGGTTACGACCACTACGCACCTGACCTTTCTGAAGAACATCACCAATAAGGTCACTGTATATCCTCCTAAAGCGTTTCCACTCACATCTGCCTTGAATTTACTTACTTATCTATAACATTTTTAACTGCTTGTCAAGACAATAAAATATATCAGATCAATTGTAGAAGATTATGATAATTTGATAAAACTTTGCCATGGCATGGCAACTTTATTCAAAAGTGACTGGAAAATGGTCTAGTGAATTTTTTGCTTAGAGTTGAATTCGTGGCTCTGGCTTCTTGAACCATGGAATCATAATATATGTGTAGCAAAACTTAAGAAAATCAAATAACCACGTGCCACCCCTGTCCCCGAAAGTCAGTACTGCTTTGACGCGGCATTATTCATTCAAAAAGGGAGGCGGTGGACGTCGCAGGAGCTAGGTGACAGCCGATACGAATGTGAGCAGAATACATACTAAACTAGCTACGGTCGTGGTGGGATGTGTGCAATCACACGGAAGAATTTTCAAGTCGAAAACAATTTGACGAAAATGTCAAAAAATGGGTCAGAAAACGGACTTTCATCAAAATATTCTGGAACAAGTTAGTTCCTAGAAACGAAAAAAGGAAAAGTACATCACCTCACTTTTCATTTGCATACGACGACAGACGTGTGTAGGTATAGTTTTTTTAACGTGCATTTTTCTGGTAATTTCGACTAGTTCTCAACTCAAACGGAGCTCCGGATTCTTTCTACAACACCAATAATTCGGATATTTATCGCATCTATTGGACGTCCGTATATTTCAGGGATCCAGCAGAATAACAGCGTCAGGTACATTTTGACTCCCATTTGGTGCAACCTTGAGGCGCTCACCGCACTTGTCTCATAGCCAATAATGTCATCACAATGTATGTCTTGTTTTCTACTTTTTGTTATGATTATTTTTTGTATACTATAGCACCTTGTAGGTAGCTAGGTACTTCCTATTTTTTTGGACGCTATGAAACAATTCAGGATTATCCGACATAATTATGCCCGAGATTGAACATATCGATATTAATTTGAAAAGAAACATTTCCTTGTTATTGTTAATACCTCAAAAAATCTACCAAAACACAATTTGTTCCAGGTAGGATATAACCTTGAGTAGGTTTTATGAGTAGATTCAAGATTATTTACCTAATCTAAAGGGAATCAAATTCCAAATGTTTTCCAGGAAAAACGTAATGTATTATTTTTCTTATTGAATCAAGTTCTACTAAGGCTCAATATTATTCGAGAATAAATTTTAGGATTTATGTGAGTAAATAAAAATAAGTAAAAAAGTAAAAATAAATTGTGAAAAAAAACTTCCCTTCCAATTTTTTTGTATTTGCAGATTCTATGCAATATACTATATAGCCTATGTCACTCCTACAATTAACTCAAATCTAACGAAACCTCATAATTATGTTAAAATCCATCAAGCCGTTTAGGCTACAGAGCGTGCCAAAGAAATAGACATAGTATACATACAATTATTATAACATACTAGCAATGGGGTAATAATACGCTTCTTCACATTAATACTTACATAGGGTAAGAACCTACTTCATTGTGATATGTATGGGTGCAGTTAATTGTCTTTAATCTGTTCGTATTTTAAATTCCAAGCTCTGTATTTCCATCTGTTTCAAAAACCTTATTTTTTCACAAATTGTCTCGTCTCAATATCATCAGTCAACTGTTTTTCCGTTCATCGCCTTGTGTATCAGCTGAAGCTATATTTTGTATAATTATTTGCGTTAATAGACGATAACTTATCGCACTGTAGCTGTAACTATCGGTCACCTGTCTATTCCAGAAAGAGTACTTAAGACGCTGACAAGAGCTCAACTGCATAGAAAAAAAAGAGAAACGCGATGACATAACGCTTGTTATTAATTTATTGCAAAATATGCAGCCATTATCTACTTAATTGCCCAAATTCTGCATTCAAATAGTTCTTGTTATTAATTAAAATACCAGCGTCGTTCGTATTCAATACATATTAAATCATATTGAATACAGATATTTTGGATTGGAACTTAGGGTAAAAGATTAGTTTATCGTTAATTTGTATCGAGTTTTTTTTTCAAAACGTGTATTGGTAACTACCAACTTCTAAGAAATATGTTCACGATTAACATAATATATTTTTCCGCTACCACAAACTATATAGATTTGGCATTTTTTTTGTTTAAGACAAGCCTACTTTTAACATTTGCTTCTTGCCAGCGCCTTAAGGAATGGATTAGCTCAGCGTTTTATAATCAATTTTCTGCCAAATGCACGTCCGATGTTCCTGACGAGCAGTAACTAAAGGATTAATTAAATACGCTATCTTGTCTCGGATGCAATTATTATTCAAGATGAAAATAATTGTAACATTATTAACTGCTCTAATCGATAATTATAATGAGTGCTAGGGTCAGAAGCAGTTCGGAATTCAGGTCATCTGTTTCTCTCAAAACAATTTGATCTTTTATTGAATCAATCGACATACTCAAATAAAATTTATTAGGTATATTTGTCATATACATAATACCTTTTTTTTTTTTTTTGCTGCAAATAAAATAACAAGTTATGTTCAAGAAGGTCAATTCTCGTACTTAAAAAACGTTCACATTCAAGTCGCAATCTTTCAAACTTGTAAAAATTTTTGGTAAATTGATTGTATTTTTGACCGATTGCGAATGAGGTGCGAATGCGAGCGTTGTTCAAAATACGGGTATTGCTCCTCAGATCTGTGTTGGAGAACTCTGTTTGTCCCATAGTGCATAGGAGTGTAAAGCGACTAAGAATCCCGTGATAACGGGACTGCCGGGCAGAGCAATGCAATGTCTCGCATCGTCGCATCCCGTGAAATTAGATCTCCAAACCGATTTCTCAACGTCACTTATATTAGTATTGTGTGTCGGGAAGTCAAGAAATAAAATCTTTTTATGATATTTGTGGAAATGTGCGGGAATAAATGTTAGGAGTTGCTGTGAAGTGTAGTGAATGTGTGTAGTTGAATACGGTCCTTAGAGAGAAGATTTTAACTTATTATAAGACTATTGATATTCTCATTTTTAGTAAAGAGACTTGATACATAGCGGTTTCAAAGAAAATAAAAGATAAGAAGAATTGGTAACATAATATCTTGTCTTATTGTACTAGAACATTACCACCGTGCAAAACAGAACTGCTTCGGGACCATTTTCTGTAATTATTCCAGCTAGTTTCAAGGTTTCTGCTCAAAATAGCACGTCTAGGCACATTTTGCTTTGCCATTGTCATATTACAGCCCCTTTCCATTAGAAATAATTCATAATAAGTACCTGTAAGCTCGTTACACAGCATGGCAATAGCTGGCGAGTTGGTGTCTCTGCCATCAAAGACTTTGATGATGTCCGCGCGGCGCAGGCAGCTGAAATGGGAGAATATAAGTACTGTATTAATTATGAGACAAAGGAAACTGAACAGCACGCTGTAGAAAGTAGGGTTTACCGTGTAGTTTGTATTACTGATATGAAGTAGGAGATGATGAATGATGTAATTAGTGTTGTATCTTTTTGGTATCTTTTGTTTGCGTAGATTATACTCGTAAATTCGGTGGTGAGTTTTTTGAGAAAACTACACTATTCTCAATTATAGTATTCATAATATTTGATTGCATAGACTGCATAGGTTATCGGGGGTTAAAAGATTTGCCAGTGAGCAGGTTGGTGACCGGACTGACACCTCAGTGCTAACTCAAGCTGCAGCATTGATGCTATTTACGGACAATCATTGTCAGGTTAAGGTTTTACTTAAAATATTATGATGGACTTTTTCATATTTAACATAGAAATACGCACAGGAATCGAGATTCAATACCGCGACTCCACCGCAACAAAGGATTTATAGTCAAAATATATATAGGCAGTTTAATTTTATATAACCTACCTCCGGTGGGTGTATTTCTGACCAATATTGTAACCACAAATAGTTTATATGGTTGCGGTCACTGTAGTGGTCTAGTGGTTACGTGGTTATATACCTCGGAAACGACACAATTAACACGACATTTATGGTTTATACGGAATGGGTGCGACCGTGTGATGGCCATGACCACAGTTTTTAAGTACCTACCCTAGATTTCGAACAAAATATTTACAAAATTACTGGATTGATATCCACTTTGTTTTCGTGATATACATTATAACGCTGTAAAATTTGTGTCTACCATTCCAAATGCTATTGATTTCTTTAGCAATTTTCTTTGATTTTTTTGAACATTTATGCAAAATAAATAGATAGTTAATTGATTCAGGTTTGACTAAGCGGAAATCCATTATAAAATACAATAGACGTAGATATATTTAGTAACCTATTCCGCTTAACTATTCTTAAAGAGTCTTAAAAAACCCTGTAAGAAATCGACACGTGTTTCACCTCTCACGAGGCATCCCCAGGATGACGATTGATTTGTCGCGAACACGAACATTACTCAGCGTCCAGCGCTCGGCGTGGTAACATGTCGTGTCCCTACACGTAAAGTGGGGATGATTTTTTTTCGTCTAACCCGTGGTGTGGGGTATTTTTGGAAAGGTCGTTCAAAAATATATTGTGAGTTTGTTAAAACCATTTTTGGATTGAAGGATCCGCTTGCAAAATATTAAGCTTTAAAGTGTTAATTTTTGTAAGTCAAGTTTCCCCGCTCCTGCCAGCTAAATGGTAAGTTCTGGATATGTGGAAAATTTCACAGCAGTAGTATATATAACGAAATTAAAAGGAAAACTATCCCAGCCAAGTAGGCTCTAACTCCAAATTATATTTACCGTTGCAAAAACATGTGAGAACATGTTTTCAACTACAATGTTAAGTTTGTTCTTGGGATAAATTCATCCCAGCTACGGAACCCTTCATTGTGCGTGGTCCGACACGCACTTGGCCCGTTTTTATAGTTGTAAGTATTTTTCTGCTGTAATGCCAAACGCATTCTTTCTTTTAAAAGAATGGGATGGTACTACTTACTTTCTAATATTAAAAACACGTGTTCCTTATCAAAACTTATTGAACCTGTTTCCGTCGTCTCTTTTAAACGCAATCACCATTTTTTCCGTGGGCAACTTCCCGTATGAAATCGAAAGCCTCCTGCAATATATCTCCGGCTTCTGCTTTTGACATACATGACGTCGTAGCTTCGTACATTTTATGGCAACACTCTCGTTACGGTAAATTGTCGTGTTTGCTTTATTAGGCGAGCTGTGATGTTAGAAGAGTTATGGAAGGTCTATGTTGGTGTGACAAAATAACCGAGAAATTATTCAGTGGAATGTGTTTCAAAATGTAAAAATACTACTGGAACTGAAATACCTCAACACAGTTTAGAAAAGGTTAGGTCATTACTGATGATGTTGGAAAATGATAAGTGGACCCATTTTGTAATTATAAAAACTTAAACTGAATGCTGACCAGCTTTTCTTCACACGGTTTAACTGGGTTTTCAAGACCAAAGGCGTTGTTAGTCTTCACAAAGCTCAGGAAAGGAAAGAAAATTAATCTGGGTCGCTGTCACCAGATACGGTAAAGTGGACGATATTCAGTCTCAACTATTAGGGCTTCCGTGAGCTGGCGCTACGCGAGTCTAATAGTTCTAGTAGACCCGTGTCGCGCTGTCGCGTCGCGCCTGTCTGCAGGAGCCTTCATCTGCAAGCAGTAATTGATTGTGGGAAAAAACTAGAAACTCGTAATGCCTGTTTCATTCCACAGTTCACGCTACCTCAGTAAAATGCCTAGCCTCATTCCAATTATGTTAGGGTCGGGTTCCAGCCTAACCGAATGCTTCTAAATACCAGTATCAGCTCTTAACTACCTATAAGTAGGTAAACTTCCTTCTTGATTCTGGTGACATATAGTGCGGACTTTAGCCAATAGATTAGTACTTTACTTTTAGTAGACCAGTTTCGAATAGTACTAAAATTGTGTTACAGATTTATAAATATCAACCTTATACGCAGCACAAAACTGTTACTATTTTGGTAAACTAAACAGTCGAGATAAATGCAAAACCGTTTTATTTACTCTACACAGGATTTCAAGCCCAAACTTGGACAGCGTTCAAAATTCTCTCAATCTATTACCCAAGAAGAGTATAAACATAAACAAGTAATTGAATAGCTTTAACAGTAATTCAGGACCTATGTTATAAGCAATATGTATGGGAGTTCCGTCATTATGGTAATGTAATGTTGACTGACTGGGAAACTGCGACGTAATTATATGTTTATTGCACTTTATCCGTTACAAGTACGCACTTGAGTAGCTTTGAGTAAATATGGGAAAGTTACACATCGATAGAAGTGTTTTATTTTAGTATAAGGTTTCTATCTCAGTTATTGTTTTGGCTTTTAGGCTATGCGGCCAAATATCAATGAACCCTTTTGACCACTATGCAACTGTCAAAAATTTTCGAGTTATTTGACATTTTATACTTATAAAAATATTATAATTAGTTTTGTTTTCTGCTTTTATGTGCATGGCAATTTATTATTGCAACGGTAGCTTATTATAAGAAGGTAATTAGAGATACTTAAACGCGATAAGTTAATTTCGCGTCAAAACCAATTCATTTCAATGACGCATAAAAAATTATTTTAAAAAAAAACAATATATGTATAAGTAAGTGCAATGTAACGTATGTGAAGTATATGAATTGTTACTACACCTAGTCTTGGAACCAACCTTTCAAATATAATATATTTTAAGGCAAATTCCTACATAATCACAGCAAAGATTACACAGTTAATTAATAATACAGTCCACGTAATATTACTGCACGAATAACTCCGTTAGGTTAATTTAGTTAGTCAAGTTCCACTGGCCGGACTTACGGAATTCCTTTACAGGAATGTCCTGAGTTTAGTCAAGTTATGTTAAGGACGGTTGTTGGAATATATACTCGGAATTGTAGAACGGTTTGCACTGTTTTGATACATACGAAATTAGGTCGGAGCTAATTTATGAATCGAAATTTTTTGGGATAAACCCAGGTACATCCTTAAATAAAGCTCCAGCAACAAAAGCAATATTAGCAATGCTGCGACCAAAAGGTGAAAAACTTTTTTTTTTTAATTTTCCTGTAAAACCTAACTGCCATTTACCTCTAGCTGACGATACTTCTTTGGATGTTACGAATCTATCCGACAGTAATTACATTATTCCTGACCTTGTGATAGTCAGCTGAAGTTCATTTATATTATGAGCCAATTACTACTGCTAAGCATGAACTTTCCAAAGCTGCTACGTTGAGTGAGCAATGACTACCTGGAAATTCTGACTTTTGAGAGTGTGTTGTTATTAGAACACAAAATGACGCAGTTATTCAGTGCACATAATAAAAAAAAAATGTCAAGCAATCATGTTACCCTGTCAGGAAGTAACGTGAATCAACTTAAGTCTACGTTACCTCGTTGCGTGTTTACAAGTCGCTAAAATGTTCCTCTAACCGCGGCGTGTCAGTAAATTTAGTTACGGTATCACCCTTAAACGGTTTAGCTGGGAGCAAATACCTGTACAAGGTGTTCCAGCTTATCGACGTCAACGCCTAAGGCATACACGGTGGTAAAATATTCAGTCTTGTTTCATTTATTTATAGCTACACAGGGTAACACTGTATTGATTAGTTGAATAACGAAACCTGCGAAATATATTCGACGCGATTGACCTTTGTCAATATCTATTTCGATTTCGATTTTTGGGTAGATAGATACTAATTTCGAATCAGCATGATTTTCAGATTCCGTGCTTTTCATCTGATTCATTGAGTCGTGTAAACAATCAAGCGTTGGAGCTCTAGACTTCATCCGTCTAGCTCTAGGTTGTTGTGGTATATCTCATGAGCCTTTACAAGTGACCTGACTTGACTAAGTCGCGGTACCAACTTTCACATCTTTTTGTTCAACAATGTAGTTTTATTGATGCAAGAAACACAGAAAGGGTCGCAAGTGGTGATGCTTGGGGGAGGCCTATGTCCAGCAGTGGACGTCCTTCGGCTGAAATGATAATGACGATGTATTTTTATCAGACGTATCATTATAATACAAGTACTTTAATACAATAGCAAAAGTCTTATCACTTTCTGTTATTAAAAATAATATTTTTCACAATTTTTCGTGATATTTGAGACCATGTTGCGATACATTGTGTTGAAAATCAAACTGCCTACAGGTTGTTGTTATTATAGCAAAGGTAAATGAAATGGAAGTTATTTGGGTTGACCCAGTTATAAAGTCGAGTGGGTGAAGTGCGTTGTGTTACCTTCATACGAGGATGGCGGTCAGGTATTGTGTGGTCCTGTCCGGTATCTAGGTACGAACAATAATTAGTACGGGGACATATTATATTTGTGACTGATGTAACATGTGACATAATTCAGTTTTAGTATGTTCAGATTACGCAGGCGTTTTACGAGCAAATTCCTCCGGTGGGTTTAATAGACTGGAAACGTGTTTATTTTTAGAAAAGGGCATTCTATATTCACTGCTAACCATAGGCAGGTACCCATGTACAATAGGTCTCGCAAAGACGCCTGAAAATGACTGGTCAAAGAAGAGATTATTACCTACAATCACGCAAACAGCACTTTGTGTACCTTTTAGTCTGTGCTAAATAAATGTATGTTCTGTTCTTTTTTTATTTGACTTGATAATAAAACCGAAATTGCTAGTAAAATATCTGAAACAAAATTAACTACAATCTGGATACCACTTAATTTCTCCGCACCACTTGACCGAAACTGTTATGCAAAAGACCCCCAGGCTGCATTATGACGTAGCGACCTAAAGCGGCCCATTCATGCATTATCCGCTTAATTAAACAAGTACGTATAGTTTATGAGCTCGGCTCATTTACGTGAGCACTAGTCGACCGTTAAAACCATAATTTAATTATGCCAACTCTACTACCCGCTTTAGGGATTGGTTACGGTTGGGATATTTCGGTTAACCGGTTTTGCGCAAAAACCGAAATCATGCGTTTACGATGTATTCTCGAGGGGTGAATGTTGTTTGTCATGGAGATGTTGTTAGGCGAACGGTAAACGGTTTTCAATATTTTCGTGTTAGCATAGATATGAAAAAAAGCAGAGAAGCATATTATTTGGAAGTTTTGACTCTTCATCTGATGCTCTGAAGAAAAGTTTTTAATTTAAGTGAATTTAGTTTCTATGTGCGGTTCGCTCGTAGGTACGGAAGAAGCTCTAGTGATTTTAAAGTTACATGACATGAAATCGGCATTTATTATTCTTACAAAATCTTTTTTAGTTAAAATAAAACAGAGAGGCAAGCCAGCAACCGAAACCCGAAATCGCTTGGCGGTCAGCATTGCATAATTTACTATTTTGTGAATTAACGCAATATTGTACCTAGGTACGTATAGTAGTAAGTTTTATTTACATTAACCAATGTTATGCTAAGTAATTTTTAATAACAAACAAAATGTGGGCATTGTTTATCTCTGCTATAACTTAATTAATTATCAGAGGCATACAGGGTGGCGGGACATCGACACGCAACCTGCTACCATGGGTTCAATACAATGATATGATGACTGACCCCTGCGTTGAAATATTTCGCCGGTAATTAAAAAAAAAATGCTGTTCCATAAGTTTTGACCGCGTAGGTATTGCACGTTTGTAAGAAAAAGCAGTTTTTTTTTCAATAACAGACGCGACGTAATATTTCAAGACAGTGTTTTAGGGGAGGACTACTACGGTTGACTTATGGTTGGTTTTAATTTCAACTTGATAACTTCTCGCAGTGCTGAGAAAAGGGTCTTGATAGACAGACAGACTGAATGACGGACCGACAACGAAGTGATCCTATAAGGGTTATGTTTTTTTCCTTTTGAGCTACGGAACCCTAAAAAGGAATGTTGTTACAAGTAGGTTCGTGGACTAGAACGGTGGCAGCATTTGTATAATGATCACGCTGTCCTTAGAAAAACTATCTGATCGAAGAACATCGCTGTGCAGCTCTAGATCTCTACATTGTTCAGGGTTCTAATATGCCCACAAATATTAGACGATAATGGTCTAAGCATATCCCAAGTCCCAAAACTAAGGTGCCATCTGGCGTCGCTTCTTCCACGTTTGACGTTGCACGCCCGTCATCACATTCAATATTTTCGATCAGAAATTCGATTATCACGCGTACCTTCCCAGTTTTATCATCCAGTCTTCGTATGACGGTGACTTTATGGAATAACTTTACGTGCAATTTTATTTTTATAGATGGATTTTTAGCTTGAGAATTATGGCTGCCGAAGTGTTTTATGATTGTGTCGTCAGTGTTTTTATTTGACTTTAATTTCGTTAAGTGCGTTTGGTTTTTCTGGAATATTTTTGTATGTTTGCGGATAACTTTTATTGGTGTAATAATCTGTAAATTTCTTTATAATACTGCGCCATATTTTTTATTAACACAATTTGTGTACCCATTTATGAAAAGAATGCCAGCAAACCGCAATTTTTATGTTCCTCAGACGCACAGAGTTCAAAAATAAAAAGTACTGTTTACAAAACTGGAAGCCTACAATGTCTGGCTCACTATAATAATAGCAATTTATGGTATGGGAGGCAACCCCACGTTCAACTGCGGCCGTTTTCCGGCTGATACACTGATGATGATGACGTCATAATATCGTACAACATATTGTGGAGGAGGATCTTTTTCTCTTTAGAGACATGAAGCTCTGTTTGTAATGCCAGTGGACTGCCATCTTTTGAAATTTTAATGTTTTTGGAACGATGTTCCTTAACTAACATTATACTCTGCACAGTTGGCGTGAGTGAGTTATACCGAAAAAAGTGTTGCAATTTGACCGTCACGACACTTTTGTTACGTAATTAAAGTGTCGAGTGCAAAAGCAAATTAATGGAACTTAGTTCCAACCCATGACACTCGATTTTTTGTAAACAAATGTTATGTTATGTTGTGTGTTCGTTAGAAAAGTAATATGTTATACACACCTTATGTCACCTTTTTGAAGAGCAACTTCTTCGAATACAATTTTCACCCGTTCCTTTGGTCTGGAAAAAGAAAGTAAAATTGTTTTTGATTAAACTAGTGGATCTTGAATACCTCTAATCTTATACACGTAAATACAGTACTAAGTTCTTGAACTATCGTAGTGCCCTAGCAAGGATGTAATTACGCTTTGGAAATCTGAATAGAAACCCGGATTTCTCAGAAAAGCAATTGGTGTGTTATATAAACGAGATATTTTCTCAATGTCATCTATTTGCGACCCGATTCCACATAAACAGCCCTGCTTTCACCATAAACCAATCCCGACCACCATAATCCCGACCTGGACAATCCGATTAGGAATGCTATTCTTTTTTCAAACTCCAAATCATTATTTTTGTCGCAAACGGCTGATATGATCTAGAAGTCTCGAGTTTGAAATATTGTACGTTCATTATAACTTGTCCCGTGACGCGATTGATAGCACTGTTCTGTCAGTCGCCATTTTGAACTCTTTTAGTATTGAAACTAAGCTTGAAAAGCAATGGTGCCAGCATGACAGCAAGGGACAAGTTATAGTGAACGATTTGTACACAGGTCTGACAAAGTATTATTAGGTTTTTCTGTCAGGGAATTGTCGCCCGGAGTTAGGAATTACTGTGATCGGTAAATGTACGAAATAAGTGGTACACTTATTTCGTACCTACTGGGTAAATAGCTTTGTTCCTATTGACCTATACGGGCTATACAGGCTGGCGAGTTTGCTGCGCCACTTCTTCTCCCCAGCTAAAGCACTAGCAACTGATGAAGGGCAGGCGTTCTGTTGGACAGTCCTAGGTAACTTTGATGTTCAAAAAGTGCTGATTGTCAGTTACTTGAATAATTAACTGTTCATTTTGACTTTGAAATTAAATTAGTTAGCGAAACTCCGCAGACGTTATGGATATCGATGTCTAAACATGATGAATGATTATTTGGGGGTGAACGACATTTGGTAAAATTTAAACTGGCGCTTGAATGATACGGGCCCTACTACTGGCAAAGCATGTTATTTTTTACCAGTTTTTTTTTTGTCCTTCCCATCAAGTCTTACCTCGCATGAAAATGGTAGGAACATCGCACATTGTTCGGGTAGATGGACGGGTACCGGGGACTGTACAACCGGCCGTGGGTCGGCCGGCTGCCGGACCGGCTGAACTGGAAGTCGCATTCCGTGCCGGGGACGTGGACGCCATCCGTGTCGAATATACCTGCAGACAAACAAACAAAACGGAATGAGGGCTTTGTATGTGAGTGAAATTATGATTTGAATGTGCTTGAGGAACAACTGGGTATTATGATACTGTGTCGACCAAACTTTATTTAAAAGTTTTATTATTTTTACATAGTTGATCTTTTTAGTATTTCGTACGCGCACAGCAAGGTAGACATAATGTTCTTCAAGGCACAGACCGTTCACTATAACTTGTCCCTTGCCGTGATTTTGGCACTATTGCTTGTCAAGCTTAGTTTCAATACTAATAGAGTTGAAAATTGCGACTGACAGAATAGTGCTACCAATTCCGTCACGGGACAAGTTATAATGAATGCACTGTAGACCACTTCTGCATCAGCGTGCGCTTATCTAGTAACATAACTCTCTCAGAATCGAAAAAAAATATCTGTACGTCTGTACGCCATACAAGTACCTCTCAAAATAAGTACAATATTTGATAAAAGCTTGAAAGTTTGTGGGAAAATCTGGTCGAGCCGAATTTAGGAGAAAATCAGACGCAAAACCTTATCAACATATAAATAGATTCACCAAGGATCTTAAAGCTTATTCAATTTAACCGGTTGTCAACCGCTTGAGAAGAGATTTGACTGGCTGATAATATATAATAATATCACTGATCAGTGACTTTAAGGAACCTCGTTTTATTCATCTGCAAGACAGATATTAGGTACAGTTACGTAGAAAAATCAAAACAGGATTCGAAAACTGACTACAAACAAGACTATTTTTATATATATAATTATACAACAATGTTTGTTTCCCATCCACGTTCTTAACTTCTGTAATCTTTATTCATTTCATTGTAACATTTTTACCGTTCCTTCCGGCTATAAAACTTCTTTTAAAATTATGGACATCTAGTAGAGTCCGACCGAAAATGGGTGTTTATTTTCGGCCGAAACAAAAATGAAATTCGGCCTGATTTGCATTTATGGCTAAAACCTGTAAACGAAAACAATGTTTTTTTGTTTGTCGAATGGTTTATCTTCAGTAATAGATTTAATGTTATAATCATAATTATTTAATTAATTAATAATAAGTAATTAGTTTAAAACTTAAATCTTAGGAAACTTTTTACTTTTCTTAAATAATAATCATGCAATCTGATTCGAGAAAAATCAATTTTTATACATACAGTTATTGTACTTTTAGTTGTTGTAGCTATGGTTTTCTCGGAATAATTGAATGTTTTTTTTTTAAATTTACCTGTTCTTAATTTTTTTCGGCTTTAAACGAATATTGCCGAAATGGATATTTCAGCTGAAAATGGCCGAAAACCGAAAACGAGAACGAAATTCGGTCGTTCTCTACCACCCAGTCGTTTCCTCCGTTAATATACTCTGAGGCACGTCTAACTGCTAACATAACACTTGGCTTGAGCTTTAATAATCGTAGGTATATGTAAGAAAATATGTAAAAAAAGCTTCTGGAGGCTACTTAGTCTAAAATGATGATGCGGAGGAGTCTCCTGGATTGTGACTTAGATATTTGATATCCTAAGTTAAATAGTAGTATGTTGATCTGTAAGAAAATGTAAAATGGCGCTTAATACCTATTCAACGAACTCATGGTAATGTTTCAGTAAAAAACTGTTACAAGAGACGGACGCATCTTGACGCATAGTAGATACAGCTAGGACCGTAAAAAACTAATATCAAAATGGCGCTTAGAAGCAAAGCCCCAAAAGTAGCTGTCAAAATGGGAACTTCCTTTGAGACATCCTGGAATTTTATGGTTTTTTAACAGAAACCCAGAAAACATAAACCAGCTGAGGAAGCTTCTAAAAGAAAGTAGATTTGTTAAAAAAATATACCTATAAACCACGGGTTTTTCATCTGTGTCAAAGTTACGTAAGAGCCTGTCAAGTAAATTAATTAGCAAAATCTTTCGTGACGCTTTTCACTTCAAGTCAAACAAAAAATTCAGCAAATTTTTCAATCAACTAGGTACTTTAGAACTTTTCCTGAAAGCTGTTGAAAGAATGAATCCTAAACCCGACATGATTATCAAACAGGTCATTTAACAATAGTGAAAGATTATTTATTTATTTATTTAAACTTTTCGCACTTTAAAAAGGTACAAAGGCGGACTAAATGCCTCAGGCATTTTCTACCAGTCAACCAAGGGTGGTGAAGAGATTAGATGGCAGGTGTTCTGTTACGGAGGAACAAAGAGAAAAAAAAAATTTATAATTATTAAAAATATATCTAAATGCATTACAAATAAAATAGGTATGTTAGACTTATAATACACATACATACATATTTACTATAATATATACCAATAAAGTTCCTTTACATAAAGGTAGAGTGCACACACGCGCGGATTAACCATGTCACGCAGTAGCTTATTCACTCAGCAACCACGCCTTACCGAATATTGAGTTCGGATGTGTAAACTTACCTTATTTATTACGTCTCTGAATGAAGAGATGAATTACAATTTACGATCGTGGTAACGTGGAACAATATTGTCGTGTCGTGTGTATTTTTTATTTTATTTTTAATACTTTATGGCTCAAATGTTCCCATAATATGGGAACATATATAAATACAGCTATAAATGCCACGTCATTGATCAAATATATAAACAGTGATCAAGATCACACCTTGTGAGTTCCTTATGCAAATACTAAAATGGTCCATAAACAGAAGATGCAATTTTATGAGGTACTGCTGAATCTAAATATTTATCAACACTACTTATAATAAATAGCATAAGCAAAAGAGCATTTCAAAGAGCTGAGGATTTTGTGAATAATAAATAAATAACCCATACTTTTCGCTACCCATCCCAAACAATATTCACACCATTTCATATCAGTAAAATATGTCCAAAATTAATCAAATTCCATAAACACGAAACTGTACCCCACCAAAAGTTTACCTTCACTGCAGCGTTCCCAAAACGGCATTATTTGTCACAGTCTGAGCGAAATTCATGAAAATTTTAATAACAACTGGCAGTAGCCATATGCTGGGGTTCGTCACTGTGTTTGTATATATGACACTCTCTTCGGGTTAATGCCACTTTTGTTTATGTTCACCCCGAAGGAGCCATTAATATGTCAACATGCACGATTGTTTTAATCGAAAGTGAAGAATTGAAAGAGACTTTGTGGAAGGTCCTTGGTAAGTATTCATATAAACAAGTATCCATAGAGTTACAAGCATTTAGAGCAGGACGGTTTTATAATATTCTAGACTAAACTAGTAACAACTATATTATTGGTTTATAACTATTATAATTATTACACTATCATGTGATTATGAACGTTTATATTGTATGAACACAAGAAACAAATTGGTCATAATCCGCAGTTTTCCAAATTACAGTCTCAGAGTACATAGCAATCAATTATTTAAGGAACAGTAGACTCCAGCCCTTCGTAACATCACAAAAAGAGAAAAAGAAATAAAATCAAACACTTTTACATAAAACATTATCGTCGGCCCAAACGAACCCCATCAGCCCGACGTCTAGATAACGCCGGATTTGTAACTCTAGGCGCGAAATAACTCACTTTGACAAATGACTGATGTAGACGAATTGAGTTTTGGTTGCCAGCCGAAAAAAAATATCACGCGTTCGTCTTTAGAAATAATTTCAAGTTAGGGCTTTGCGGTACTATTTACTGGAACGAATTAAGGAGGTGGAATAAGCAGAATACTTTTTTTCCTTTTTCGAAAATGCGGGTACATTTGGGTTTTTTCTGTGTCTGAAAGGCTGATTAATACAATTAACAGGCTGTCAAACTAAAATCAACTGATTTTCAGGGACTTTCAGGAACCGAGGGGTTATGTTACGGTCTCCTAGAAGAGCGGTTCCGTCATATTATAACGGCCGTCATGAAAATCTGTCATTTTCACCAATATTTGACATTAACCGCCAAAACCCCACTGCATGATCATCCGTGGGGTCGTCCTTGTGTTACCGTTCACTGCTTTCTTAGGAAACCAAAGCTTTAGTGACACATTATAATCTTGTTTTGATTCTTATTTATTTTAAACTCAAAGATAAAAGTACTCGAACACAATTTATGTACCTACGTAACAACCGCTTTAAAAATATCCCAAAATCTTCCACCAATGCACTCTAAACCACAATAGTTCAGAATTTTACGTCACTTCCTGTATGTAGAATCAAGAGATCGTGCGCCCTCTATCGGAAGAGGCTCAGAACTCACAAGTGCACTCAGTGCATCGCTTTGTGAGATTTCTACGAGAAGAACAAATAAAACGTTTGATGAATCGACTCGGTACATAGTTGGAGCATTGTGATTTGTTGAAGATGTGCTACATAAGTATCTGTCACGAATGTGTGAACAACGAGCATAGACCACATAGGTTAAGGACAGGACAGATGCCACTCAACAAGTTTTGCTTTCTAATGAAAAAAGTGAGTAGTCCAAATTGTGCACAGTGATAGTCCTATCTGTGGAGGATGTGCATCACTTGTCGGTGGAATGTATCCATAATTGCAGAGAGAGATGCATTGATGGCCGAATTAAACACAAATATCTAAAAGCACACAATCATATCTAGCCAGATATGGGTGCTTTTCAAAGTCTCATAGCGAACCCACTATTAAAATTTACAAGTGTGCTTACAACTCTGTTACCTAACATAGTCTGTAGTTATAGTTTATAGTAGTAAAATAATTATTGTATCCTGTGTGTGTATATGTGTCATTATGGGGCTGACATGGTTATGTATGTATGACCAAAAGCCTCAAAATTAAATAAAAATTTAAAAAGAGCAATGATAATACTTTCGACTCCTTTAAATCATTAGGTAACTCGTATTACTAAATGGGCGAGTTAGAAACATGTTTCTCGCTAACCAGCCTTCGCAAAACTCGATACAGTACCGTACTTAAAAAACCGCTTCAAAATTAAATATACCTTTAGTACCTGCATTTTTCTGGTTAAAAGAACCTTCTTACTGGTTTAGTTTCAAATAAGATTACATAACACTGAGGCATTTTCAATACAAAATTCCTCAGTGATTTGATTACTTTGGTAGATATTCAGATATTCGTGCTTTGGATAGGTACCGTTCTACCTTTGACAGGTATAATAATTTTCATACGTCTCATGTCGTTACAAGCGGCTGAGGGATTTAGAGAGAGGGTTTAGCAATACAGGAGCTCCAAATAAGATTATGTGTACAAGCTTCTTAGTGCTGCACCAACCTTCTCTAGCGGTGATTACTTCGTTATAGAGGACATTCGCGTAAAGGACATTTACAGGTATGTTCGGAATGGTTAAATTCATCCAAGGATTAACCGCTTCAAGATATTTCTGTAGCCAAATGTGCCGATTCGAATCCGATAAGTTCATTTGTTACGTTTAGAATGTTTCTCTAGTTAAAAATGTTTTGAATTTATAAGGTTACTTACTTCAGGAGTTTCAATTACAGATCAACCTTTTATATATTTTTATCAGCTTTCATTTTATGCTTCATGGGCATAAATACGATCGGTTATAATTGAAATTTTATTTTTATTTACTACAACATTAATAATAACAAAAGATGCAAATTGTGGGTGCACCTCTGCCTAATCCTTTGGGAAGAACAGGCGTGATGTTATGTGTGTAAAATTGATAATTTCCTTTTTTGCATACCGTACGAGCTGTGTGAATAAAGTGGGTAGGTATACAGGGTGGAGATTTGAGATGGGGCAGTAGGGACAGGTACCTTAACCGTTGTCGCTACAAGAAAACCATCTTAGGAGACTCCTTAACTTTTTGAAACATTTTAATCAGCATTCACAGATTTTGAAAAAATTTACAGCCAGCGAAAAAATGGGCAGTTTTCACAAAAACTTTTTTTGATGCCAATCCATCCTGTTTTATAAAAACAGGATGGATTGGCATCAAAAAAAGTTGGAAAAGGATCAAAAAAGTCTATTGGACCAACTGAGGTTTGAGTACTAGAAAAGTCAGAAATCGCAAAAAACTGTTCCCATACATTTCGTAGGCAATGAGACTCCAACTGACTGGCGAAAATAAACAAACAAATTAGCTGCTGGGTAGCTGCCCTACTGCCCCATCTCAAAAATCCATCCTGTATAGTACACGTTTTTATTTCAGACAGGATCAACAATATCAGGTTTCAGTTTGTGACGAAACTTTAAAACACGACTTTTCAATAATTCCGTCCCTATTGGCTTTCGCCGGGCGACCGCTTTTATGATAAAATATTTATCGTAACAGTATAAAATCAAGCCGCAAATAAACAATTTTTGCTACCCAAGAGAGATAGAGAGTTTCTAGAAATTTCTCTCGCCTCAAATAAAAATAGTTTTTCAATAACGCCGCGAGTTTTGAGTTGCGTCGGGAGAGTTTTTCATTACTTTTTCAATATAGCAAGCAAAACGTTGACAGCGTCACTATCTGTGAACTAAACGAAAATACTGTGCAAAATTAAACGTTATGCAAAAGTTTGACAACCGCTGCAGCGACATAATTTTGGGAGGTAAAACAGTTTGGTTCATACAAAATGGTGTTCAAACTTTTCGAACTAACGGTATTAGGCAGTTTGCTTCGCCATTTGCATGTTTAGGCGAGTTTGTAATTGTGGCAATCAATAAAGACAGTGGAAAGGAGAGTCTTATAAAATTAAGAAAAATCATGTTACAAGCATCACCAGAAAAAGCGTGACGGAAACTTAAAAACCGGAGATAGAAAATAAAGAGTTCGAACTCAAACTCAAAGCATGCGATGCAGCGATGGCGGAGCTGGGCGCCGGCGGCGGCGGCCGACGTTACAAAATTGTACTGTTACCGCCACCGCCCCACTCGGCCGATTGAGACATCGGGTGAGGAATTTAAAGTTTCCATCGTTTTGATGATAAATATTATGACTAAAGAAATTCACAAATTCTTTAGATAATTTGTTATCGACATTTACAACATAACTTTTAAGAAACACTTACAGAATTTAAGCGACCTTTATTCAATACAATCGGTGAACTGATCAAAACTAAGTTATCATACTAATCCTCCAACCACTTTGGGGATGGGATTACGCTGCCCCAAATCTCTATATTTTAGTTAGTTTCCAAACACAAATTCAGTTTGAAGTGAACTTCGTCGGGTTTATTATTAATCGCCTACACATACTGCTATGTTAATCACTGAAACGGCATTTGAAGAAAACGTGAGAACCGAAATAATTAAGGCTTTTGAGATTGTTGAAACGTTTCGTGCTTTGAATATGTAAGTCAATTTAGATTACTTACTAAAACGGAAATATGTTCCAGTGGGAACTGAAATTAAAGAACTTAGGTGTTTTAAGGCGGATTCGACCAAACCGGATTACATTTTATCCGCGGAATAAGCCTTCTCTTACGAATAAATTTTGAATTTTTGACAGTTTATCCATACGAAAACTGTCAGAAGTAAATCATAACGCGGAAAAAAATTATTCCTGTTTGGTCGAAGCAGCCCTTAGTAAAAAATAGTTTTTATAGCTCTCTACAATTTCATAGAACTTTGAGATTTTTATACCTAGTAGCCCAAAACAAATAATATGTATAATCCCGCTCATTACATTATAGGGAACCGAATAAGGATGAACCACCAAGACGTGTAATTTCACCTTAGTGAATATTTCAAAGAATTCAATAACGGATTTTTACGGATCATAAGCCCGGTTCACATTATTCCAGTAGCATTCCAGTCCACTGATCGAAACCAGTGCTGGAATGCCACTGGAATAATGAGAACCACTGCTATTGCCATCGGAATGCACCGGAACGTACCCATTCCAGTTAATAATCCAGTCCAATGACTGGATTATTAACTGTATCCTTTTTTATTCCAGCGCCACTGGAATAGTGTAGACGCCTAATTCAGTGCTGGATTACACCTTGAACAGTGAACACGAATAGTGGTTTTTTGTCTGGCTAATGGAATGATTGGGATAATGTAGACATTATGATCCAGTCAGCATTGGACTGAATGGACTCGCTGGATTACTGGACTTGGACAATGTCAACTGGGCATTACATTTTGATGGACATAAACTTAGGAAAAAATCTTTTAGGAAGCTCCGCCATATCCGGACAGAAAAAGGTAATAAATTGAGTTCACCTTTTTTACTTTATGTTCAAACAAACAGTGCTTGAATATAAAATATTTACAGAAATGTATCAATAATAAACTCTGTATGAATTTTAATTGACACGAGTTTTATAGCCTCGATGACTGAATCGAGTATTTGCGCTGTGACAATAGTAAATAACAGGGTCCATGTAAATAATGTTATCATACACGAATGTATTCATCAGAATACCCGCGAAGTTTTGCGTTGTTGCATAAGTTTTAAATAAGTCGAGATTTTTCATTCATATTCTTTATGGCATCTCTTTAGGTCATGAGCTATACGAATATCAAAAAAAAATTGGTCTAAGTTCTGAAGGGGAGGCGTGAAAATTGGTTATCTGTTACAATGTATACATAATAGATAACGTTCTTTATTACATGCCTGTATAGAGAAGTGAGCCTCACTTTTCTCTATCTATAGCCAGGAGCCTTTCTTTATTAAAGGAGTCCAGCTCATGCCACCATATTTGAGTGGATCTAACGTGATGACATTGCCTTGCCATTGATTTTGAGAGTGATGATACATAAAGCGAAACATTTATGTAATATACAACTATTTTGTACAGGCAATAATAATTCTATCAAAATCTCTTACAGTACTTCTACGGTACGGTATCTTACGCTAATACTATTACGGTACCAAAATTATGAAACATCAATATGTATATTGAGATACGAGGGGCCTTCTACTATACCTTCACAAGTAACCTACAATCTGCCAAGCCTTTTCCCGGCAAAGGTTGGGGTCGAAATGAAATGAAATGATTTTTGCTGTTAAACAAACATGTTTACACGGCAATATTAAAAACTAGATGAGGTCGGCGTTTCTTATCTGACTACTCAGAGAAGAAAGGTCGAAACAAACTCGAGAGGTCTCTTTTAAAGTTCAGACATAATCTTCGTCAGATCCTGAAGACCATGCATGAAATGGTCTTTTGAGGAAAGAACCACGCTACCACGTTTTGTCCACTATGCTCATACAGCAGATATTTTACGAAGGTTTTATCTGAATAATCATAATCGCAGAAGACATTATTGACGTGACGGAGAAGGTAGGTCTCTCTTTGTTATGAACAGCTTTGTGTTAACAACTGTGGGCGTACTATGGGTAGTGTTGGTTATTACGCAACAGAAAAACTGTTTGCAGTTCAAATCAAATTATAATTTACGATAATTAATAACACTAGTAATTCAACACAACTATACGGAACGCGCGGCAGTTTCTAAGCATGTTCACTGCTCAACGGCCACCGACAAACTCTGTGAACCGGGGAGGTCGAGCGTTATGTTGTAGACTCTGTCGAGCGCCGCTAGGCAGCCTTGATGCCCGATTAGTCAAATCAGTGACGTATTTCCGACAGATACAAGTAGCAGAAGTTGGAGTTACTCTAGTTATGACTTTGATACATGATGCAAGTTTCGCTAGGACATCTTCCATTATTGACTCATGTAAAGAAAAGTTTTAATAGTAAGGGATCTGTTCAAGCACACTACAACATGCTTTATCGCCACACAGAACAGTTCGATGAAATGTTCAACTGATAAACAAACTATGTCAATACGTTGCTTAGATTTTATACAATTGTTTTATCATGGTTAGAGAACCTTCAAGAAGCATAGAATCTCGTAATTAATTAGTATTTGGTTTTTATTTTTATTTGCCCACATTGTCCCACTGCTGAGCAAAGGCCTCCCCCAAATCCTTCCAAGTATTCCTTTCCAGGGCCACCTCGAATCCTTTAACCAATGATAACATTTTTTTTAACTTTATTGCATTAATCATAGTATTATTTGTAATGCCACCTGGAAGGAAAGTACTCTTAATACTGCAGATAGAAAGTTTTACTCAAAGGAAACATTCATTTATTTCTTAATAGAAAGCAAACTGCATTCAAAGATTTTCGAAAATTCTCTTCTCCCACACCCGGGAATCGAACCGGCTAAAATCTGAAAAAAATATACCCTGTACCTGTATTGCATCGATCGTTACGGTCAATTATAAGGATGAAATCTCTCTAACATACATGACATACATTATTTCTCATAATTCCGCACCAAACGTTGAAAGAAAATCTTACTTGATTGTTAGTTTCATGAACACGAACAGGATTCACTCGAGACCAATAATGGTTATTGCGGCGATTGTACATGCCATTATTGCTGAAGTTGGTTTCGTCAGACCATACAATGTTACTCAAAAAATTAGGGTTTCGGTCAATTTCTCCAAGCATGTTTTCACAAAATTGTAATCGTCTGTCACGATCCCCAATATGCAATTTTTGCACCAACCGACATTCACGATAGCATTTATACTTATACTTTTTCAGCACTTTAAGTACGCGAGTGTGGGTTGTTCCTAATTCATCGGCAGCATCTCTACTTGAAGCCTTTGGAAATGATTCAATGTATGTTAAAACATCTAGTTCAAAATCGAAATAGTTTTGCTGAATAGTTTGCCGTCTCTTCTTGAAACCACCCGTATTCTTTAAATTTTCTACCATTCTTTTCAATACGAACCGACTAGGTGCCTGTCGGTCTTGTCATAGTTGTTATTCACATTTAATGTGAATAACAACTATGACAATCTAATTTTCAAATTTTAATCTAACATTCCATATTTAAATTACCTCATACACGCAGCTACGAGTATGTCGCAAAGGAGTTTGCATTACAAAAGATGGATGTTAGTTAAAGAGCTTTAACTTGACTCATTGAATTTGTAACTTCAGATTTCCTGGTTTTCCTTTCATTTAATTTATCATGTTTGTTAGAGAGATTTCATCCTTATAATTGACCCTAACGATCGATGCAATAAAAGTACAGGGTATAATTTTTTCAGATTTTAGCCGGTTCGATTCCCGGGTGTGGGAGAAGAGAATTTTCGAAAATCTTTGAATGCAGTTTGCTTTCTATTCAAAAATAAAGGAATGTTTCCTTTGAGTAAAATTTTCTATCTGCAGTATTAAGAGTACTTTCCCTCCAGGTGGCATTACAAAATTCCACCCTGTATACGCTAACAGATTTAAAATAATAATAATGATGGAGGGGAAAGGATCATAGGGCATCAAAGAATTCGTCCGCGTCGCTATCAACAGGAAAGGTGCCTAGAAGGCTGGCAGTATTGCCATGTTGTATGTCAATGCTGATTCTTTGGCCGAAAAATAAACCAACCCACTGGCCACGTCGTGAAGAGTCGACCAACCGGTTGGCGATGTTTTGGAAAACCAAGTGGGCACTGCTACTAGGGCCATAGGGTCCAACCATGGGGCCATGGGTTTCAACCCCAAACGGCTCGAACAAATAACCCCCAATATATTCGAATACCAATGTTCAGTAAACCAAATACAAAACAAGAAATATCTTGAATATTTTGAGATCATCAAATTTTTCAAAAAAAAACAGGGCATTCTGCTAATGTGCTTTTTGATAATTACTTATTTTAGAGCAAGAAGATATCTTGTTGTCTATTCTCTTCAGTTCTGTCAGTTCTACCTATTTTTATTAAGTTCCAATTTTTGTCTTTTAAATGAACAGAGCTCTTTAAATATACTTCTCGCTTTTTCGTTATTTATAAATTAGCAAGATTTATTTAGGTAAATAAAAAAGGGGTAGCAAATTAATATAAATTACAATAGTTATTCAGGTCTTGACAATTCAGTTCCCTTTTTTTCTTTTATTTATTAAAAACAACTTCAGGTTTAGATGAACCATTTTTTTTTCAAGTCATTCAAATAAATGGTTTTAAGCAAAGTTTCGTCAAGATAATTTATTTGATAATTAACTTGGACAGATTTTTGTAAGTCATTATTGAGACAACGTCAATTAGTTTTTCACTTTGGTTATCACACTATTTTTGTCCAACAAAATCTCGGTCTGTTACACTTTCTATCGCGGTCGAGATTATGCTTTTAAAACGTGTAATCTGTTAATCAATCAATTGACAGTCAAACATAAACAAAACATGTTTTTGAAATAGTAAGTGTTCCGTAAAGAATGTACAGGTGGACTAAGACTTTTTTTTTCCAACTCTGGTTCTAATTCTCTATTGAAAAGAAAGAAATTGCATTGATATTCTAAAGAAATTGCAGCCAACAGCTTTTTACCGATAAGATTAACTGCACTATAAAACCATCATGACTAAAACCACAAGTAGTGTGACACGTGGGACGAGACACATGTTTGCATCGATTCTCTTGTGGATCACGACACGATGTCTTTCGATCTCAAGAGATTTGCCACGCAATGTGCTGGGGTAACACAAACACACCTGTGAGTGTGTCGAGACTGTTGGGAGTGTTGATGTACTTCGACTTTGTTTGCGTCGATGCTCTCCGGATTATGACGCGACGTCTCTTCCGTGACGAACTTAGGTACGCTGAGATTTACGATATAATGTGGTGCACGTTTCAATATTTTGTTTTTTGTTTTTTGAAAGAATTTTTTGTAATAATACGATTTTAGGTAACTCCACGATCTAAAAAAGATCATTATTGTCTTTCGTACATATATAATACTTAAATCATATACTTGTATCTACCAACCCGCATTGGGCCCACGTGGCCCACTCCCTCTCACAGAGAGGAGGCATGTGTCTCACGAGTGGGAACATTATAGGCTGATTATGTTATTTATGGTGTTAGAAATTTACGTTACAAACTTTAAGGAATGCGTAAGACCATCGAACTGAATAACTTTGAAATCGCGAAAAAAAACAACTGTCCCACACTGTTTATAATCGATGGTCTAAAACACTCCTTTAAATCTGTAAAGTAAATTTTTTAACACCATAAACACTTAAACCAAAGTTTTAGTTCAAAATAAGAAATCAACGAATAATGGAAGCGTATTATGAATATACTATGATTTCAAGTTTCCATTAATGTATAATACCAACAGAATACATTGTTACGTGGGCGAAGCCGCGGGCACAAAGTCTTTGTAATAAAATTGTTTCAGAAACGCTTCTGAGATTTTCTTGATCTTTATTTTCTAATAAAGTAGATATTATTTGTGCCGTCATCTAAACAGTCATGTTTTTCATAACTCCCTCAAGCACGAACGACTTAAAATGAACACAATCGTTTTCATTACACAATAATTTCCCAACAGAAAATGTAACTTCACTCGAAAATACAAAATTGAAGTCAGTTTTAAAATCAAACACCTGTGTATGACTTGGATTTAATTGAGCACCTTCGTACCGTATCGACAATTTGTTCAAGTAGAGCCACTTTCATATCGATGCAACGCTAATTGCATTGCAAAATTTTCAGCTGGTATCGTATTGATTTTATGATTCATTTACTCGGTATAGGGCTACGGGGATTTCCACTTCAGTGATCTTTGTGCTATGTTGTTAAAAGGTGATGTATGTATGTAAGAATAGATATTTATAATTCACTTATCGCAAAATGTTATGCACCACTGGAGCCTTTAGGCGCGATGAGGATGGCTTGTCTAAATAAACACAGACTAGGTCGCTTAAAACTAAACCAATCCAATTTTTTTTGACTTATTTGAGGCTTCGGTCACTACAGGATCATGAAATTAATGCTTTATTTTTACGAGTATAAAAATAAAGCATTAATTCCATGATGCTTTGAACCTTTTATGAGTATAAAAAGTACTTTATTGGTTGTTGAAACTGTATACTTTTTTATTAAAAAAGTGTTTTATATGAAATTCTCTTTTGTTCTGTGTAGTTGTGAAGTCGCTGTTTAACTTAGAAAATTCAATTTGCAATGTGTAATTGTACGGGTGAGGTACATTTAAATGATAAACTGATTTGAGTTCAACTTGTGTATTGAAAGTTATAAAGACAAGCACTCAAAACTGATAAATGATCCGCAGCGTATGCGCGCTTTTGCTATTACCCAAACGATGCTACGCGACTACTGATTGCTAACTCAAATATTTATATTGTATTCATTCGCTGCGCGTCGATGTCAGCATAAAATTGATACAATTGATATGTACGGGATTGCTCGTACAGTCATAGTTATTTATTCTGTCAGATCGTAAAACCTCCTGTCACAACTAGTTTACCGCTTAAACTTCACCCAACTCTTTACATAGTTTTCTATTTTCTCTGTGAAAACGCACAGAAAATACAATTATTCGCAAAATCTTCATGTACATTTCAAGTTCAGTCTTCTTGAGACCCCTATTCAATTCGTTTCTATTAACATTTCACTGAGTTTTAAATTAAAATAGAATAGATTTAAACTTATTCGAAACTTTATCTTTTAACGTGAGAATCTAAATTGCCAGTGTTTTGTAAATAAATAATTAATTACTGTTCTTAGAATTTCCAAAACAATTCTTAAGATTTAACTAACTAGTCTTATCAATATTCTGGTCTTAAAGCAGACGCCTAATAAATGTGCCGAGATATATTCAAAGCCTTATGAATTACTTAGTAGAGCTGAAAGTTTTAAATATAAAACATTGAGCTACGGTATAACGATTTAAAACGAGCGCCAGTATGAGCGATAGTTCTCATCTCCCGACATGAATATTCAATTTTCTTGAAAGAAAACCCTGTTGGAATTTTATGTCGCATACCCTCTGAACTGGTTTCTTATCAGAGTTTCTTTAATATTGTTTTGTTTCTTGAATGATGTCTCGGGTTTTATGAGGATCAGGCACTTATGATCATGTGTAGCAGTATTTGTTTTAAAGTTTTTATTTAATGCTTTTGTGCATTGTTTGTATTTTTAAATACCTTCTAGTAGCATCAAAATTTGATTAGTACATAGATTAGATAAAGGGCTAATTTCTCGAACGAAAATTATTGCAAAATTAATTTGACAAATTGTCAAATTAAGCGCATTTAACGGCTGTTGATAAATCATTCAACCAATCACAGCAGTTTAGGTGCTCTTGACAATTTGTCACATGACAATGTAATTTTGCGATTATTTTCTTTCGAGAAACTGACCCTTAGCCTGGGGGAAAGATAACAATTCTCAATTATGCCTTGTGATCAATTATCACTACAATGTAAGATGCAGATATTCAAAATGATCTCGTGATTAGTAGTGAGATGTATTTATTTATTATTAAAAAAAAACAGGTTTTTAGAAGTAGCAACATGGAACAATCTCCCAAAACCGAAAAAACTGTTCCTGTCTATTTCGCCTGTTCCACAAGTTCCTCAACCTACCTACAACAGAAAAATTGCACTAACTTGTATGTATGTGTATCTGTGTAACCTAACAATCTCTTCTGTACTATTTATTCATTCAATTTAAATTTAAGCATGTAATCAAGTTGTCAGTCTTCTAAGCCTGCGAAAGCATGAAGGGTGGTTTTTATTTCAGAAACATGTACTGAATGAAACTATCATTCAGTACATGTTAATATATTATAAATCTGTTGCAATCAAAGAGTCTTTGCAATGTTAAAGATTGTAACGGGCTGTTATTTTGGAACAGGATTTTGGAACTGTTATTTCGCTGAAACTGGAACAGGTTTCTAATTTACAGACCACCTCTACTCGTGATGGTCACAGTTTTTGGTAGCAAGACGATGCTGCTGGCCATGCTTTTGAAGAAAACTCGTCTTGGAAGGTACAATACGTATTAAAGGATTATATTTATTATGTAATTCTTTTGTAACGTGCCACACATAATATTTCTTCTCTATAATGTAAGTAACATGTAGTTTTGTTTACTTGCATGAGTCTAAAACCCTCATCTAAAGAAACAGAGAACTGACGTAAGCTGTCCACCTTGATGTTTATACATAAGGCTAAATAGAGATGACGGCCAAGCCTTTGAAGTTTGCAACATCTTACGTAAATGTGTAACAAGCTTTAATAAAGTAAGTCGTGATGCCTCAGAGGTTTATGAACATAATTCAAGCATGTTAGGTTCAAAGCCTGACATGACGTGCATCATAATCATTCTAATTACAATTTCTAAGTTTACTTTAAGGACTGGTAACGAAATCTGGACTTTATGGATATCTTGAAAGATCTTTATTATTTTGTTGTCTGGTCTTGCATGGATCAGAATGTTGGGCCACAAAAGGGTTGAAAGGCAATTGCATGCAGCTGAGATGATAATGCTAAGAGGGATGTGTGGTGTTACACGAATGCATAGAATAAGAAATGATTACATAAGAGGATGTCTGAAAGTGGCACCGGTGACTGAAAAGTAGTGCGGAAATCGGTTGTTATGATATGGGCGAAGGAATTAGGAAAATGTCGTGAGGAAAGTTCAAAAAGAAACGATGGATGGATTGTGTGAAAGATTACATGGCTAGAAAAGGGGTAGAAGAAAGGAAGAGAAGTATGAAAGAAAGGCACACGTTGCGCCGATCCCAATATGGGAAGTCTAGTAAAACATTATTATATTTGTGACGTGTAAAAGAGATTTTTGAACCAATTTACACTGTGCTAAATTTCATTTAAATCCGTGCAGTCGTTTTTGCGTGAAAGAGTAACAAACATCCATCCATCCATCCATCCATCCATCCTCACAAACTTTCGCATTTATAATATCGGTAGGATAACATAATATATAATTTATCATCAATAATCCACAACATTTTACAACTAAAAATGCATAAAACCTTTCCCTTTTACTTCATCCCCACAGTTTAATGCTAATCTAGAAGAGGCTAATCTTAGCTTAAAAAGCTAATTTGAATAAATAAGCTAATATAATATTGGCGTGTGCTAGCTGACATATGGCTAATAATTTAATTTATATTTTCTGTTGCGTTATGGAAATGATTTTGCATAATATTGTATAGTTTTTTGTTCTAATTGAACAGACATCTGTGCTGCTGGGGAGTTTGTTGCACCACTTCTACTTCCCAGCTAAAGTACTAGGATGTGGTGAAGGGTGGGCGTTTTGGGGGACCGTCTTATGTAATTTTGACGTTCGAAAAGTGCTGATTCTCAGCCTAGTTTGAATAAATGACTTTCGATTTTGACTGTAGTCAGTCACGCTGTTTTCTTTGTAATAAAAATCTTAAATTCACTGACAGACAATACACAGCATCAAACCGCTGGTTCTAGAAGCAAGAAATTAAGAACAAAAGGACCTTGTATAAGAAAATGAGCACTAGGGAAGTATTTTTAAATACATCATTCTTCCCGATATGATTGTGATAGTCTAAATTTTCGGACTATCGCAAAAATCGAAAAATGAAAAAATCTTTTTAAATATCCCGAACGACGAAAGAGGTAAGTAACTACATAATTGAAAACGGTGGCCTTAACTGCTTAACCAATTAAGCTCCTCTGAAATGGAAATGAATTATAATTGCCAAAGGGTACTTGGTTTCGCTGTAAAATGGCCGCAGTTAACGAAGAAACTTGTAACATTTTTTATTTTACATACATCAACATTGTTTTCGAGGCAAAATTGAAATAAATGAGGGTTTTCCTTCATAAATATGCATTGTTACCGTAATTTCTTCTTTGGAGATAAATAGCGCTATGAAAGTCTCTTTTACTGTTGAAACGTAAAAGCCAGTAGATTTTCTGGTACATCATGTAGGTATTTGGTTGAAATTGTAAAATAAACCTAGAGTAGGAAATGTCGCGCATTATTTTTTGGGCATGAGAAATTGTATATTTTTTTATTATGAACGCTTTTACGTGCACATATTATTCTCACATGTTTAATTTCAACATGAATGATGTTACCAATATTTTGTAGCAATATTTTGATTTAAAAAAGTGTTCTTGGAGTGTCTTGGCCGTTCTTCTCCATGAACCGACTACGCTTTGGAATGAGTAACTAGCTTCACCTTTCTGACTGACTGATTCAAAAGTGCCTGTAATTGGTTTAATTGAAATAAATGCTTTGAGTTTGATACACACAATATTGTATGATATCAGTGAGCATAAGTTTACCGTATTAGATTACAGCAAACATACACACTGCGTAGGTACAAAAAAAAACGTAATATATATCATTTTAATATTTAGTCTAAAATTTAAATTTTTGTAGGACCCAAGAAACAAAATCACAAGAAAGAAATGTTTTTTTACGTATATACCTACCATATTTATTTCTATCTGTACTGTAATCTATCATTTCATTCACTTCCCTATTTTAATTACAACACTCTCCCGCCATGTTTAACTCAACTATACCACAATTCAAGTATAGGCGAAACATTTAACGTATTTCAGGGTTGGTGATGACACCAAATGAGCGTTTCATGAGGCTGAGGCCGCCGCACCCTCCTTATTGAATACGTGGTTTGTTGCCTAACATCCACATTAATTTCGATCGGAACAACCCTAGGATTTTGTAGGGACGTCGAAGTGAATTGTGTGTTAGGGGCGTTTTGTTAATAGATTTTTTTGCCAATTTGAGGTTATAGGATTTGTCTTACAATAGAAATAATAATAATTGAGAACAAAAACTGTATACATACAGTGTACCTAATTTTGAAGTTGCGGATTTTTTTTAATTTTACTAGAACTTGTTTATTCAGCAGAAATAAACACGTTTTTATTATTCTTTCCAAATGTCTCAAAAGGCTACATTGACATCAAAGTGCAAGTGGTTGCTATTATAAAACACTCTGCCTGAGCTTCTTTTAAGGCTTGCCTAGGAAAAAACTCGGTGTTTTTTCCAAGGTAAGCCGGCAGTAAAAATAGAAAATTCAAAACCTTGCCTGGAACAGGTAATAAACCAAAGCAAGTACCTACAATAAATGAGCTGTTACCAGTCTGTCCTTTAATCAACACGGTCAGCAAAAAAACCATGTACACGAGATTTTCTCGGGAAACTGCCCTCGGAAAGTGCTTTCATATAATCTCAGTCCCGCATTATATACTGAAAGATAAGAGCATAACTTGGCATCCTAAGTAAATAGAAACCCTGCTGAAATATTAAGAGGGTTTAATTTAATAAACGGTACGTGGGCTATCAGTGTTGACGTAACAAGTAAATGTGAATCTATGTTGGGACCTATTTACTAACTATTTTGGGCTCTTGTCGGCTTTACTCTGTGGTTATAGAGTGGCAAATACCGTTTAGTATGAGTGCTAATAGTTGGGCCTAGATGTAGTGAGGAAATCAAGGCTATAAGAGTAGGGAAAGACCAAAAGAACGATGGATAGACTGTTTGAAAGATGATATGGCCAGAAAAGGAGGTGACTACCGAAATGACGACTGATAGATAAAGACATGTTTCACTGACCCCAAATTAATTGGGATAAGAGCAGCAGAATGATGATGATAAGTTGGGGCTAAACTGTTTTCTTGGAAAACATCGTTTAGATGTCGTTTTCTTGTTAGCTAATTCAGTTTGGCTGCGCAGGTGTGATTGTACTTGACAAATGTCTGCTTAGGTAAATCGCGGGTGTCTGGGACATAGATTGATGCTTCTAATACTTCAGCCATGCGAGTGATAGTAGTCTTTTGTTGGTTCTTTTGCTGTATTCACATGTAGATTCGTCTGGTTTATCTTGGAATAGAATATAATAATTTATTTGTGAAACATAGGTATTTTACATACAAAGATCTTAAAAATTAGGTAGTGCGCTATCTTTTGCCAATAGTGACATACAAATGATCAATATTATTAAAATAGATTAAATGATTACTATTAAATTAAATACGCGAATGTCTGGCTTCTAAAACTGACTAACTTAAAAGACTGACTTTCCGGTTATTTTCACAGCTATTCAATTATGTTGTTTATGTTATGAACCATATTTTATTAAACCTATGTGTATTTCAGATGTGAGCAGGACGCTTGGCTAGACTTGGTGATGGCAGCTGGAGCAGAGCCCTGATGGAATGGCTGCCGAGAAACGGTAAAGGGAGCGTTGGCAGACCAATAGCTAGATGGATGGAGAACCTACAGAAGGTCGCGGAGAAGACCTGGATGAGACAGACCAGGAAAGGATGGCACAAAAGTAGGCCTACATTCAGCAGTGGGTGGAACAAGGCTGGCAATGATGATGATAATGTATATTTCAGTGTGGCTTTAAGTTAAGACTTCCTTTAACATTATGCACAATTTTTTTTCGGTCGTTTTCGCTAAACATAATGTTATAGCGATATTTTGCACTGTTACAAAAAGCAATAACAAAACTCGTAGGCAAATAAAAAGACTCATTTATTTTTATTTTCCCGTTGCGGTTTAGTCATTTCCAAAAAGGGCGAATAATTTTATGTCACTGGACACTTTTTGGACGAATCCCATTTAGACTTAATTGTATTTTTTTTTTCTTTTATTTGCTTGTTTCAATTAACTTAACAATTGTTTACAATTAGGTTTTTAATCTGCAGTTTAATATTGGATCTTGTTGAAGATGTTTTGTCTTTATTGTATAAACAGCAGCCCTACATAATTGAAGTGCTTTGCAAACACTGGGGTAACTCGATTCTCTCAGGTTTTTCTTACATATTTGAAAATAACTGATGAAAAGTTAACATCACACCTTATTTCCCGATGGGATAGGCAGAGGCATGCTGATGATACTTTAAATTGTATTATTATCTGTTACTAAGGGAAACCAACGTATACCTAATAGACAAAAAATACACTGCAAAAGGATGAAAAAACAATGCTTTTTTGGTCCTTGAGGTAAAAACGTTTCTCCTTTATAAACAATACAGGTACCATTTTTTTCCCTACATAAACTCATTCCAGTATTAATTTAATATTAAACAAAAGAATACACAAAAAATCGCTGTACTCACAGCTGCGGAGATAAGTAAAGTAATAACGAGTAATGAAGTGTTTATCTTAATCACGTGTCCGTCTATCGTGGTCGTCGCGTCGCGCGTCGCTTAGAAAATGCCACCGAGTCACGTTCTTAACACGGCGACGGCGAATGAAAAACTTACATTGTTTGTTCAAGAAAAACGAACTTATTCTAAAATGTTTTTGTAGTTTTTCTCTTGTAATAAAATGAGTCGACTTTCAAAAGAAATTCTGGTTTTAGTTAAATTGGTCTTTAATTAAATGTTTTGTAAATAAAATAGGACGAAGTCAGTATTGCGATAAATTTTACCTACACAAGCATCTTTCTAGTCACAAGTTGTTTTAGTTTTATGGTATCCAAGATACAGGCTTGCCTAGTTTGAAGTCAATGTAAAACACTTGTAATCTTTTAAGCAGTAAAGCTTTTATCTATACTTCTATACTAATATTATAAAGAGGTATTTGTGAGTATATTAGGGGGTAATCATGGGAACTACTGATCTGATTCCGAAAATTCTTTCACTAATTGAAGGCTACAGTATTGCCGAATGTCATGGATATACAGGGTGTAATTTTAATCACCGTTTTCCTCTTAAGGGGTCATTGTACTCATCATTATGAACAACTTTTACTATGGGACCGGTGAAAACGGTGGGAAAACGGTGATTAAAATTACACCCAGTATTTTATGTTAAAACAAGAAAGATCACGCGGAGAAAGTCGCGGGCAGAAGCTAGTTTATATACAAATAAAAATAAATTATTCACTTGACACATTATCCAAAAGGTATTAAATACCTAAACATCGACCCAAAAAGGGTAGAAGGTGCGAAATTGCAAACTAGGACCGAGCCGACAGAGACAATGTCGCACAATATTTGTGGTTTGAGAGACGCCGTTGTGACAATAAGGGTTGAGAAAGGCAGTACGGTCAAGTAGAAAGTTTGATAGAAAGCCGATTAATTAAGAGGATTCATCACAATACATTACATCACGCTTTGTTTCCCCGAAGGGTTGGGCAGAGGTGTAACTATAGAGAACATTAGAGGAAAATGTCGAGACGAACCGTTCCAAAGGTGTGGGGACCATTTTGGGGACTTAATAATAGTGTCATTATGAAAAGCTGCGTATGATGATAACATGCTCAGTAGAAAAGTACATTTAGGTTTAATGGCTTTGGAGAAATGCATTTACACACACACAACTTAATATGTACCTATATATATAATCCAAAATCACCCTTACTAGCCTCCACTCTGGAAATTGTATCCCGAGACCCAAGATACTGTTTTAACTGTCTAATTTCGGGCTGACTGACATAATATACATATTATACTTTGTAACCTTTGTAACCAAATAATGCTTTGTAGGTATTATTTTCAGCTAGGTAAACATCGTCATCATCTCTTGTTTAATCTATGTCCCTGTTTACTGTATTACCTGGATAATAAACTAATTTTATATTCTTATCTTTCATGAGTCTGAACGGAAAAAGAATCGCGCCCGGTATAGCGATGGGTCATTTTGGCCAGCGTGGTCGATTTATTTAGGCTATATTAGGCTCGAAAATTGGGCCAAACGCAAAGCTCTCATTGTAACAGCTTATTAAAATGTTAGTAAATTTACCACATAGTAGTCATAATTAAACTATCCACATTCATATTATCATCGCTCAGCTTAACTTTTCATCAAAAATGTTCGCGTTTAGCGTTTATTTTCCCACAGTGATGGACTCAAAAGCCCCGTTTTGACAAATTCAAAACAACTTTCGTAATACGGAGTGTGACAAATATTTTTCCATCTGTGTTGTGAAACAATCTGTGTTTTGCATGATGAGTTATTGTTTTTGCTAACTCTGAGCCCGCGGTATTATGGACGTGGTATTTTTGTTACTTTATATTTTGAGAGCAAATATCAATGTCTGGAAGATACGAGTAGATATTGAATATTGGAATTCGTTCTACGAGTGGTTTTATGCGATCAAAGATTCGATAGTTCTTATTGCCTTGCTAAAGTTGCATTTTACAATTTTAAAAACCCTGTTATCACTAAGAAGACTTTATAAAACTGATTTACATGCGTCACCTCACACTTTTAGGTCCAGTTGAAAACCAGCGTGAGTCACTTATAGTTGTCTGTCATTTTTGCGGAACTGGGCCTTTTTGGTGCAGCCGTGAGGCACACTCCCTGTTAATTTTTTACATCGTACTTTACACTTTTTATTTTATGCGGCATAATATAGTGTGTGAATTTTAGTCTGTGTTGAATAAATGTATTTTATTTCTACTTTTCTTTCACTAAATTATTATCTAACTTGATTCTCTATGGTCAAGAAACGGTTCAGCAGAAGTCATTATTCAATGCCCTAACGAAATTAAAGTCATATTTGTGCAGTTGCAGTATCACAAAAAATCAAAACAAAGGATCCTTCTTACCTATGGATTCTTACGTCAACAAATACAATTTTCTCAGCGTTTTCTGATAACATGTGCACCAGTTACCCACAAACAATGGTTGACCATAATTTAGAGATTAACCTTATCATTCAGACGTGACTTTTCATGTTCACCCAAAGGTAATAAAAATAACCGCTCTATTTATATAAGGGTTACGAGGTTTCCCTTTGCATATTATTTTACTCTTTGTTAGTCAAAGATGTCGTTCCTTTCTATAATGTTAGTTGCGTCCGCATTTTATTTTGTGAGTATTTTGAGTGTGGTATCGTATTCGGTTTTGATATCGGATACGGTTGTTCCGTTTTCATCGGTTCGGATATACTGATCTCCTTTAATTCAGCGATTATTTTCAGCTTTTTAAGTTAGTTATAATTTTTAGCCTATTGTTAAATTCGCCGTGTAAAAAAAAAAATTGTAGGTATTTCTGTATTTGTTTAATTGAATACATTTCTCCTAAATTTTAGAAATAGGTAGCATAGATTAATACAACGTTCCATTTATATGATAATCGCAGTCCATTAAATAGAATAACGGCATCCGAATGAATGTATAATTTGGCGTATCATTAGCATTATTGTTACAAAACGGTAGAACTCAGTAGATATAGGATTTATACCTGACATACCTAGGCTACCTACTTCTTGGCAGCAAGAGGTATGTTCCTGAAAATAGTTAAAGAGCAAGATTTTTGAAATGCTTGAGACAAATTGTTTGTTTAAAATTGTCTAAAAATGAGCACTATGTAAGCGTACACCCCTATTTATTGGTTAAAATGACTGTTTACCCCTAAATCTTGCTTAGCAGGTATTAAGCCATTGGTTTAAAGTGTTTTCAGTTAATCCTTTCTGTTTCATTTTTATTATTGATGCATTTGCTTAAAACGTTAAAATCAAACACAATTCCACAAGTAACGTGTGATTTCGTTAACGAGCGATCAAAAATCTTGCTCCAAATAACATCCTCGAACACCATTCCAATTTAAATACACAATGAACCTTTCCAGGCCCACGGAAGACCAGACTCACAGTCTTGGTTCGAAGCAGGCGCTGAGCCTGCGTACTATGGTGACAGACAAGTAGAAGAAGAACCAGGAGTTCCAGCACAGTTTTCAGCACCAATTACTGATCCGAAAGAATATCAGCATCAACTGTACGGTTTTATGCAAGGCGTGGGCAAAGCAGTAGACAAGTACATGACGCCCCTGATGACTAAGCTAGATGTAACAAAGCAGGATGAGCTGAAGAGTATGGGCATGGACAGATTGGCAACCTATGTTAATTATTTGGTAAGTGTGAGATAGATATTTTTGATAAGTGGTCTTTATTATTTTGAAATGGGACACAAATTATTTTGAGTAAACAATTATTGTTATTAAGGTTCTGATTGATATTTATGCTAAAACTCGGAATTGGGATATAATTCGTAAAAATGCTACTTAATCCCCCTGTGAATACGAGTGCTGTCAAAGGTTTGATTTTTATTTGGAAAAACTTATATTCAGGCTGTTCGAAATTAAGCCATGAAACGATGTTAGCCATACGAAGCATCAGTCAGGGCGATCTGAGTACATGTGGTGTTATATTAAAGTAATATCGCAGGAGGACCCACCTATCGAGAATAGTGGTGGTGTAGGTCGTAGGTTCGAACCCAGACAGGTGCTTTACTTTATGTTAATTATTTCTCAATTCTTTATCCTCCCTTTGCCCTCAAAATGGTGAAGGAAAACATTGGGAGCAAACCGGCATGTGCTAGAACCAAAAAAATCGAACACATTTGACATCTACAAAAGAACTGCAGGCAGAACAAGTGATTTAAAAAAACTAAAGTTAACATGAAACTAAATTGCAGAAATCAGCAAATACTATTTATTTAGACATTTGGATTATTTTATTTATGTTTGTTTGAGTGTATGTGTATGTGTGTTTGTGTGTCTGTGGTATGGTGTGTATTGGGTCGGTACAGAATGTGTGTCATGTTTCCAGTGAAAAGTTTTAGGTTATAATTAACTTTAATAGATGTTTTATTGACTCCCCAACACCTAAGTACCTACTAACTTCCTATACGTATAAAGTTTTAAGTAAACCCCACTATTCTAATGTAGGCAATGCATAACGTAACACAAACTTCTCTGTTTGATCAGTTACTTACCATCCGAAGGTCTGTTTGCTCTCCAAATGTACTCAAAGCGATTTATGTTTATCCTTTTAGAATTGTATTAGTGTTATGTATGATTGGTAGTTTTGTATTTGTGTTATTGTAGTGTGAATTGAACTTCTAGTCAACATGCGTAATTGACGGATTAACACCGATTATGATACCGAGTATTTAGTGGCAAGGTGTTGTTACCTTGAGGTATATGTACGTAGACACGGTTACATATCTGCCTAGCCTTTTCCCAACCATGTCGGGGTCAGCTTCCAATCTACCCGGATGCGGCTGAATACCAGTATTTTACATGGAGCCTCCACAACCCAGTAACTGGGTAATACGATACCTCTTGGTAAGACTGTTGTCAGACTTCGGGCTTCTTTTGACACACGGTTACATTATATAGCTTGATATATCAAGCTGGTATATGCTGATTTCGCATTGAATAGGATTTCCGTGCAAGAAGAGGCCAACTTATACTGGAAATGTACAGCTATGAAGCAGTGTGTACGAGTGGAAATTATAATAGGTAACTTTCTGCTACGATGAAGCGAAATTATATTCGGCGAAATTCCGCCGAGTTTTTCGGTTCACAATTTTGTCCCTAGGCTTTTGCTGTTGCTAACTTGATTTAGTTTTAATCCCTTACGATACTTGATATTATTAATGAGCAACCATTAATCGATTGTTAAAAGCCTCTAAATGTAAGGTGCTTCTTCCAACTGTAGGAAGACATTTCAAACGCCATCATTCAAATTCGTTCGACGTACTGTTGTACGTTTTTATTAACTCCCAAATACTGTAACTACACAACTACGTTCCAACTGAATGTATTCAGAACTAGAACTTCCAAAAGCCTTGGCTTTAGTGCCGGCAGTAGACGAATAATTAAACACACGTTTGGTGACAAAGGCTTATAAATGTCAACTAGTAACTTAGTAATAAAGCGCCTGGAATTTACTACAGGTGCTAGGAATGTCGCCTTGATATATTTTATAGGTAGTACCAGTTTATAACTTGTATCGGTTTTCGTGGCTTCGAATGATTATAATAGCCATTCACTTGATCGAACATCTAATAATTCCCACTTTGCGCTTCTTAAAATATTATAGAACACTCTAATATAATGACTGCGACTCTTTTTGTGACATTTAAATTTGGGGTCTTAAAAATACCAAATATCAAAGTAACTGCGACCAACTTGGATGTACCGCTGGCCAGCTTTCGCCGCGGCACTTCTCGCTTCGCTCGCTTGGCTCGCGCATGGTTGGCCGCATTTCTATCTAACCTAACCCATTGCTCGGGGTGCCCTAGTTTAGGTACTGCGACCAATTCGGCTCGCGCGTGGTTGGTCACAGTGCATCATTAGATGACGATCACGAATATTTTTTTTAGAAGTTCATTATTAAAAGGTTACTATATTTTTAAAGGATCAGATAAATACTTCCTTTATTTATATCATCACAGTTTTTGGTGTGGGCTTGGCACGTTGTTACCAATTTCTAAATGTCGGAAATTTCCTAGAATTAGGTACTTATATGATACCTACTAATGATGGTAACATAAATATTTGTAAGTTCACAAATAAAATATTTGGATGATTAGTCAAAATATGTTTTTGCCAACAAGTTTTAATAAGAGCCAATACGAAGAATCCATAAAGTCAAATAACTTTGATGTTACGAATGTAATTTTTCTACTATGAAAATATACAAGTAGGAACATTTACTTATAATTGAGATGTTGGAACTGGGAGAAAAACTCACTGAATTACAACTCTTAATAACTTGTAAAAAATATCAAATATTTATAACATCTGTTAAAATATTTTAACTATATAAATAACTCCAAACTTTTGCAATTGGGAAATATTCCACTGAATTTTAACAAAGAGTAATGAAATAGCTGAATTAAAATTTTCAGTTCTTTTTACCTGCCCCGTCCCTCTAGATTATGATCTCTCTTCTTGGTCGCCTACGTCATTACTGAAGGGCTTGTCCTTGAAAGGCCTACGTGGCTTTACGTATGATGTTCTTCCATTTCGTTCGGTTCTCCGCTTAGATTATGATAGGTACCCAATTTTATCCAAATATTATTTTTTCAACTTTCTGTTGTTAGGAAATGGTGTTCTTTGATCACCAGTTTCTCTTCTTCTTCTTCGTACGTACTCTTGTCAGAGGGGTCATGGTCTCCATGTAGATTCTTGTGCAGGGGCTGATGTGTTTCGCCTCACGATTTCTCGCCATTTACTCGTATTTTTGGCATTTTGAGTGCACTCATATACGGGTTCTCCCATTGCGGATTTGATTTGTTCAGTTTGATGGGTGAGCGTCCGCCTGGTCTAGTGCCCTCCACTCTACTTGGACGACAAGGCGCTCTATAGAGTCACCCTCACGCCTCGAGACGTGTCCGAAGTATTTGACGACCACGTTTGGACCAGAATTGATAGACGGTTTTTGATGCCAAGTTCTTGGCGTACAGAGGTGTTGGTGCGAAACTCGATCCACGATACCCCAAGCATTCTTCTCCAGCACCACATTTCCACAACGTCTGCCCATTTACGTTTACCCAGTTATTTATAATATATGCTTCTTAATTAAGTACTTACAGAATAAACAGCCTATGCTAGGACACAGACACAGCCCTCCTCTACGTGAGTCGGAAAGAAAATACTTATTATACTAACCCTAACCAAAACAAATAAAATTTCAGCTTTCGCGAATTCAAGAAGAAGAAAACGAACAAGACAAAGGCGCTGACCAAACTCACGGAGATTCTCTAGTTCTAGACGAAATGATGGCACATGCTTATGGCGAAGAAACACCTGTAGAATAAAATGAAAAATAAATGAAACCACTCATGTAATTAAATAAAATACGTAAATACCTATGTCATTACTACAATAAAGAGATTTATTTTATTTAACATATTTTATTTCATTTATAGTTTTTGGCGATACATCAATTAAATGTCCGGTTGTTGAATAACCATATTTAAATGTAAATGATGTATCGCCAAAAACTTTTATTTGCCAATTGTTTGCCAATACGGATCTAAATCATTTAAATGTTTAGTTATTGGGGTAGCTTTGATCAAGAAATAATTTTGATCGAAAAGTTGACGCAGCAAGATCTCTAAAGTGAGGCCGATAATCTGTCTGGCCTCTATAATAATTATTAAGGTAAAGAGAGGTTTTTTATGAAGGTTTTATAGATTTTGAACCCGTTACAATTTTATAAAAAAGCGTTATCATTAATGAAGGTGTATTTTGTTTCAGTTAGGCCGACAATAAGGGGAATTTAAAATAAAGGACGACGTCAAATAAATGAACCTTCCTGTTTTTATTATGATGTTAAAATGTTAAATTATTGTGTACTATCTCATTGTTATATTTATTTCATCGCTATGTTGTAAAAGTAATTACTTTTCATCGATAATGTAAATGTCTCATTAGTAAATTCTCCAACATTTGTTAATCAGCTCGTAAGATTATTAGGTGCTAATAAAAGTAATATTAGTTGTTATTGTTACAATGGAATAGTTTTACGTTAGAATAGATGATAACCTATTAAACTTTTATCTTGACCAGGCTTAGTCATTTCTTCATATTAGAAAAAACCCTACTCCGCTACCGTCAAAAGTTTAGGTACTGGTGCGTTGTCAAAAGTAACTCAATCAATCTGCCTAGCCTTTTCCCAACAATGTTGGGGTCGGCTTCCAGTCTAAGCGGATGCAGCTGAATACCAGTAAGTATTTTACATGGAGCGACTGCCTATCTGACCTCCACAACCCAGTAACTGGGTATTACGCTACCCCTGGCTAAGACTATGTCAGACTTTCGGGCTTCTGACGACTCGTAACGACTGTCAAAGATCCACGAATGACGACCGAGGCATGAGGCAGGAGTCTCTATGTAAAGATGGTCACCCATCCACGGACCAACCCCGGCAAGCGTAGCTTAATCTGATGATACGACCCGTGCGGCTGTTATTATATTACTGAGCCACGAGCTCCTCTTCAAGCTCGTCAAAAGTAACTTACGTCTTATAAATTAGAAAATACGAAAATTTTATCTGCCTAGGATATGTTATGGAACAGTCTTAAAAGAATATGAATTTACTAGGAACTTGGTACTAAGTACTTTACAACTTGATACCGTATTCAATCATCGACACAGTTTCGTAATGGACGATACTCCACTAGAAGTCCATTATTGGATGCTATTCTAGGTATCATACCAACTCAACGTTTCGATCTCTTCAAACAATTAGGACAGAGCACTTTGACTATTAGCACAATTGGCGCGCACAGTCGGTAACATAATACGTATGTGGAGGAGTTACCGATTTTCAGTTTTCCCTGTTTGTTGTTTTCCTTACACATAGGGTTTTGTTAAAGGTTGTGCTACCGAGATGGCGTCTAATAGAGAAGTATGGAAGAAAAATACATGTTGCGCCGAATCGCAATTAAAGTGGGATAAGGACAGGAGAATAAATGGAAGGGTTTTTATGACAAAATGATGGACACAGACAGAAGCGGATAGAAGTAAAGAACTACTTCTGCCCGATAAACATACACCAGTAGTGGACATTAATTTGTGTTTATCTATGGTTGCCCGTACGATAATCAGTTGTGGGCACAATGCCTTGAGTGTAGGTTTGGTTGACATCGGACGGTCCGATGACATTTGCTTAGAGATCGACCCATACAGATAAAATTGAAAATGTTTCAAGGTACCTATAGTATCACGCCGTATATTCCGTTCAAACTGCAATATAGCAATCTTCCTTCACAATAGAAATAGTTAAAGTCGTGGTTCTTCCATGGCGAGAGGGAAAACGAGAATCCCTATCGATAGAAACATAAAACAGTAGGTAGGAGAATGTTGGATCGAGTGCGTCTCCATTTACACCATTTACCTAAAACCTATTATAAATACTTTTACACATTTTGTCTCTTGGGGTAAGATAAAAAGGAGGATCAGAATAAAAACTTTTTACAAAAATATTGTCTTGGTCTTGTTTAATGAGTGACGACGTTGAGATACAGGTTGTTAATTTATTATCGTCGTAAATTTATTAAAATATTTTATGTTCAAAAATTTGTTACGTGTATTCTAATGAATAAGGGTGAATATTTCTAAATTTTCATCATGTAGGTACCTACTTACAAAATAGAGATAAATGACAGTTGTTTACTGGTTGCTAAAAACCGGCAGTTTTTTTAATATACTTAGGTAAATCTTTTTTAGTCTCTGAATCATTCTTAATTTGTAAATAATATCTGAACAGAGCACGCAGCTGATAACCTCTCCACTTTTGTCTTTTGTTCAGGATTTTTAATGAAAAATCAAATAGGTATGACTAAAGTTACGATAACGCAAATACGTCGAAATAGCTATCAGTCGTGTTCAGTCGAAACACTACAGATTTTGATAGTAATGGCCTTTCATGACGTCTGAGGTCAATAGGTATATCTTAAAGATATCAACAAAAAAATTGGGAAGTCTGGGCATGAATGGATTGACGTGGTGCACTATTTTGTTCAAAGATGCTCCGAGCAAGAAATAGCCAGCTCTTCGGTATACTAAAAGGCGCTTTCTTGTACCTGCCCATATGCCAAGTGCTGAGTTTTTGCCTACTTCTCCTTGCCAATGTTCAGCCAACAGTGAGTAATTATTGGTTAATTAGTAATTAGACCATTTCTGGGCAAATCATGGCGTTGGTTAAGCAAAATAATGATCGATTCTACTTTTGATCTTCTTTTTGCAACCCCAATTAAACTTAACGGAACATCATATTCAAAAGTACCTATACATACATAGATAGCCCGCTGGTCAGATCTTGGGTTCCATTCCCAGGTCGGACAAAGTGTTGTTTGATTTTTCCATCAGGATCTCAGTAGCAGCCGGGAGTCTGGATTTGTACCCGGTTGATGGCAATTGGCTCGCCGCCTATTGTACATGGGACTTAAACGTAACTGGCGAAATTTGGTTTATAGGTAATCCTCTGACTAATTACAGACACGATGATATGTTACATACATAAACCGGATCTTTGGAATACCTATTTGTACTACTGTTTGCAGTGTACAAATATTCTGAATGGTACTGACATTATTTTCTAGTTTACCTGGACAATATGAGTATGACTGTACCAATGTAAACAGTTGTTTTACATTTGTACTTATACTTAGAGTTTGCTAGTACTAAGGTCAGTAGTTCTCATCTTCACGTACAAGTTGGCTTTTACGCAAAAATGTTTTTTAAATACGCCATTTTTTTCTGTGTTGTCTTGTTGTTAGTTGATGTAAGTATTACTGAGATTAAGTTCAAGTGGAGTGATAATTTAGATTACAAACAATGTTATATCAAATCGAAATTTTAATACAATTTGAGAAAAAAACATGATATCATTTGCAATGTTAACTTCTGAAAGTACGTAGGTACATTTAAACATAACCTTTACTATCCAACAAAATATACCTATAGAATTTTATGTTGATTACACGTACAATAATCGCCACGAACGGTGTCATAACACTAACACCCTGTATATGATGGCTATTTAGTGGATGGGATGAAGATATCAAGGAAGTACCTACCTTGGCTCGGGATAAAAATCCCAAGGGACCAAGCAAAATGGAAATCGTTGGAGAATCTATTGGAAACCGTTTCATGAGCTTCCAACCTTCATAATAGTCCCCCCGTGTTAATTATCTGAGGTCTTTTAGAAGCCATTTTCAATGTTAGAAAGCATTTAAAAGTCTTATGATTTAGTGGAAATGATGATTGGATTATAACCCTGTTGCATGTGAAATTTGCTAGATTATTTTGTATTGTACTAAATCTACTAATATTATAATGTGGTAAAATTGTTTGTTTATATGTTTATAAGAGGTTATAATCTCTGGAGGTACTGATAGACTAAGATTGTTAATCTGGTAGAAAGCTACCTTATGATATGTTTTATGTCACAAATGAAGGCGCGAGCAGATGCTAGTATTTAGGTAAAGTGGGCTGCATTAAATTTCTGATTGCAAAATGATACTGAAAATGGTGTTGAATATGAATAAACATGTATAAAAATACATACTTAAATATTTAGGTACCAATTAGCACGTCAAAGAAAATTATTCTAGTCTCATTATTGATAATACCTTGTTACAAATCGTTACATCAGTAAATTTGTCACAGTGTGTTATCAACACAATGTTCAGCTATTTATCTTCGCTCTATATTCATATAAACAATTTTGACATAGCTACACGCAAGGCTTCATCGTTCTATGAGCACACAAAATGGTGTTTTAGCGCTTAGCATGCCGCGTGAAAACCGTCGACACAACCACTACAGTAATAAGTGAAATTAACTACGATTTACTGTGAATAACAGCATTACTGTGTGGTAGAAATGAGAGGGTATACCGGCTGCGGTGCTACTATTTAAATGCAAATTCTTAAGCTTTTCCCATTGATTTAAATAGTAATATATAAGTCAATGGCTTTTGCCTAGTTTTTTTTTCTTCTTTGTTGTAGTTATATCTACATTTTTGTTTTGATTTGACTAGGTAGTCAAAACCAATGTTCAGTAATGATTGCTATTTTATTATAATCGTCGTATTTTATAGTTAGTATATGTATTAATCCATCGTATTTTAGATCGAAATGTTTAAATCTTACTGTAAAGCCTAAAATCATGAATTTTATCGTTGTCAGAGGTGAAAGAGCAGAAACTGGACATGTCCTTTGCAAGCTATATTTGTCTTCTTTTTCGTGTCGATGGCACGACAGTTTACTTTATTTTGTTGACCCATAACCTCGCGAATTTCACGGTCGCGAATGTCGATGGTGGCAGCGCAAAGGTCACTTTGGCTTCATTTTTTGGAGTACAGAAGGCAGTATAACACACAATTATAGCTAGGTATATAAAGGTGTAATTATGCAAAATAAAACTTGACATAAGCAGATACTCTGAAGTCCTATAGGTTTTTTTAATCCAATGCACAGGTAGGTGCTTATAGATGTTGGTTTCCAATTGGACCGAGATTTATTATAACGAGCTTTGAGCCGAAATCCATAGTCTATTATACCTGAAATATACCGTAACAAACATATTTTTCTTTTTAATGTTTCTGTTAACCTGAACTTGGTGATTAACATTGCCCCCCAAGGGTTCGCGCAACAAGAGATAATGAATTGTTTCTCACAAGTAAACACTTCACAAGTTAATTTCTATTGTCCTCTAAATTCATTCTGCCTAGCCTTTTCCCAATCATGTTGGAGTCGGCTTACAGTCTAACCGGATGCAGCTGAATACCTGTATTTTACATGGAGCGACTGCCTATCTGACCTCCACAACCCAGTAACTGGGTAATACGATACCCCTTGGTAAGACTGGTTGTCAGACTTTCGGGCTTCTGACGACTCGTAACGACTGTCAGAGATCCACGAATGACAGCCGGGACCAACGGCTTAACGTGCTTTCCGAAGCACGGCGGAGTCTCGGTATGTACATAATGGTCACCCATCCACGGACCAACCCCGGCAAGCACAGCGTAACCTGATGGATCAACCCGTGTGGCTGTTATTACTTAGCCACGAGCTCCTCCTATTGTCCTCTAAACTAATACTAATTAATACTTCTACAGACTGAAGCCTTCGTTAAAAGAGATGTTAATGCAACTGCTATAGACGCATTGAAGAAGAACATGGATGACTTCAAGAACTGTATCGACAAGAGCTTGGCGAATGTCGTGGGAGAAGTTAATGAAGACCATCTAAAACCGCTGTTCAGTATCATTGGTGATCAGTTGAACAGGTTCTCCAGAGCGGTAGGTCCATCTTAGATACTATATTTCCCGAAGGGGTAGGCAGTTATATAATATTACCATTATATGGTGATAGGGGCCGCCAGGCATGGCGGGCTGATACCAGTCCGGGGTGGCCGCGAACGTACGAGGATATCCCGGGCTTCAGACTCATGCTAGTGGAAAGAGCCGTGGAGTTTTAGTCGGAAGGAGTCCACGTTAATCCTCCGTTTTCCCCAGACGGAGGGTATCCATGAGGATTTACTCGCATACAAAAGGTGTATCACCAGTATCCACAGCTCACTAAACTCAATGTAACCTAACCTAGTGGACAGACTCAGTCAACACTCACATTCACACACTTACGTACATCCACCCACCCATCACACATCTTACCACACACATGTTACCCCTATTCTATTAAAAAACAGAATTAGTTTTATTTTTTGTGTTAATTGTGTTTTGTGTTAAAAGTGTTTGCCATTTTTTTATATTTATTTTATTTCAATCTTCTTCTTCTTTTGTGTACATTGTACCTAGTCTAAGCCTTCTCATGTGCTGATCCATGTAACTGGAGAAACCTCGGCCCCTGTCATACAGGATGTCCTAGTTCAGGGGTCGAGACCTCATTGATGTAACGTGTACAGAAGTTTGGAATTACTATTACTATAATGCACTTCTCCTGGATTGTGCCTGAGTCCAATACAGGTTGGATTGCAGCTTATACTGCATTTACATTTGACCTGCTTTTATTGCCAAATAATAAGAGGCGATTAGGAATATCTGCCTGATTGGTTCGGATATGGGAAAGACAGCCGTGGCGTCCTTATTTTGATTGAAAGAGCGAGCGATGTGTAATGATTAGACTTTTGGTATTGAATGGGTACCAACTCGTAGCAATAGAATCTACTGCCAAGGCATAATGACATACCTATATTCTAAATCTGTTATTCATAGCTTCTACACTAAAAATACAGGTAGAAGAGTTTAAGTTTAACTTGTTTGTTCAAAGGCTCGTATACACGTGCGCGACTTGTCGCACGACGCGACAACGGTAATTGTTCTACCGTGAAGTCTTCTTAGAAATTGTATTATGAAAGTCGCGTCGCGCTGTCGCGTCGAGTTTGTTTGTGGGAGCCTTAAATGATACGAAGAATTAATATGCACTTCACAGTCTTTGTCTCTAAACATATTTTTTGTTTCTTTACAGTTTGATGAAATAACGAAACCGAAGCGTTCTCAGGACGATATTATCTAAATTACTGATCATACTAGTAAAAACGAGAAGATGATGAAGAAAATGCAATGTATGGAAGAAACTCATCTAGCTGAATAAATATTTATTAAAATGTTTCTATGAATTAATTGCCAAACTTTAGACTGTCGACTTATCACCCACGACGCTATTCAAAAGTAACCAGGTTGTACATGCACATGATTCTAGAAAAGTGCAATATTTACACGGTCAAAATGTATGGAACACAATTTTTTATTTTAATAACTCATGATAAATTTCAACCCAGGGGTTCAGAATCATGTACTGAATCCATGGTGACAGGTTGCGCGAGCATGTCCCTGCCACCCTGTATAGGTAGCACTTAGAAGACTAATTCCATAGTTACCAGTTACAAACTCAAATAGAACTTGTCAACGGGAACGGGAGCGCCAGAAGATTATTTGTTTTGGCGCTCGAATGACGCTGGTAGGATGGCGCTGTTGGCGAACATTTGTGCAATTGTTTTGCACTTATAATGTGAAAAAACTAGATGGCGGTATTGGTTCCAATTTTGGCCACGCGCCCAGAATACCTTGTACTGAAGAGTAACGTGTTACCAACTTAAATGACCAATGAAAAATTTGAGTCGACTGACGACTTTGATTGACCGCGTTCTGATGGCCAATACTCGTATTTAAAAAACGTTCACATTCAAGTCGCAATCTGTCAAACTTGTCAAGATTGTATTTTTGACCGATTGCGAATGAGATACGGATGCGGACGTTGTTAAAAATACGGAATTGCCCCCTGGCTGCCATGTGGGAACTGTATTTTGTTTTCGCACATTATTCTAGCAGGCTACTGATAGATATTGATTATAGTGCGTGTTGTCCAAGTTAAATTCTGGGGTGGCACACAGCATAATTAGGTTTTCCTATTTTGAAACTGTGGCGGCATCTACAGCGCCATATGCGAACTTAGCATAACACTGACGTTTTGCAAAGTCCTGCATGGCGCAAGCAGTGTTAACTGTTCGACGGATATAATAATATATACAACAACATACACAACAACATCCCGACATCAATCGTCTGGCAGTTCCTCACCAGACACAACACCCGGAGGATCCCCCCTTTTCCCTCTTCTATAGCCTGTTCATGTCATACCTCTATAAAACTATCAGCACGTTCTTAGTAAACGTGAATGATATAGGGTTGTACCACATTTTAGGACAGGCTAATATCTAGCAGTGGATTTTAATAGGCTGAAATAAAATTGTAATAATATTCGTTTAAAGATCTCTTTCTTCAGATTTCGTTGTAAATAGGTAACGCACGAGTTGTAAATAGGTAATTAACAAATGTAAACGGTACTGCGCTACTGCTGAGCTTGAGACCCAGGCTTCAATTCCCGTGACGTGCAGTGTTATTGGGTTTTCCCGTCGGAAATTTCTAAGTAGCAGCGTGGAGTCTAGATTCGTGCCCGGTCGATGGCAATAGGCTCGCCCCCAATTGAATGGGATTTAAAACATTACTAGTGAAATGGGATGTACTATAAGTACCTATACCTCTGCCTATCTCTTAGAATATGGAATAAAGGCGTTATGTTATGTTATAAACGGTATGTTAGTTAGCAACGCCAGTTGGGCCCAGGGTGCGCTGCATGTGCTACAGGAAATTCACTTTTTTATGCACCCTACCGACACCGAATACCTACTATTTTGCACGTATATTTTTGTAATCTTATCAAACCGAGCGTTGGAAAAGCGCTCGTGCACCGTCACCTACAAAACTTTTTGGTTTCTTGACAATGTCGACGACATATATACCTATGATAGAAGTTAAAAATAATAACATATTGAAAAATAAAATTCTCGTGACATTTGTCAAAGTTTTTGTTGAATTTTGTTATTTTTTCTTTTTTAAATAAATATTTAAACGTCTAACTCGTTAAACATGAAAAAGCTGTTGATTCTCCTTCTGGCTGTGTCCGTAGTCAGCGTAAGTAGCAACCTATCAGATAATTTAAATAATTGCCCATCTTATAGTCCCACGCTTGCTTTACGTGCTTTAAAAGCGCGTCCACGGGGCTTAAAGAAGTTGTTTTAGGTATTGGAACAGCAGAAGCTGATGTAATTTTCTTCTCATTAATACAGGCTGTCGTGAAACGCGATGCTCCTTCGGCTGCACGCCTTCCTCCTTCGGTTGCGGCACGCAATGATTTGGAAATGATGCAGAAGGCTCTCATAGGCTTAAACATCAGGGATTTTCGTCACGTGGCACGTACAATCATCCCTGAAGAAATGAAGCCAAATGAAAACGTTGTCTCCGATAGCATAAACAAAGCGATGGAGTTATGGTTATAGGTGGTTAGTTCAGTTTCTATCATAGATCTATGGTTCAGTGAGATAATTTTAAACCACGGCTTATGTGGGCATGCTTTGCCGGGTGTTTATCTGCACGTTTTTTGGTATTGTCGACCTTTTTTTTCCTTGTTTGATTCCTCGTGGATGTCCTCTTCTGCCTTGTGGTGGGCAAACGGGTCGGCAAACCACACGATTTTCTTCAATTATCTCTGGCCAGGGCCTTGGAGCACCTGGCATGTAATTTTAGCCCACCTCATTGAGGCAGGCCAATACTTACCGGCTAGGTATTTTCCCGGCAACATCAAATAACGTTTTATATGTTTTTTTTCTACAGATCAGCGTTAAAAAAGCCAAAACAGCTGCTGCGTAGTAAACAAGATTTATTGCTACAACAGCGGAACTTCGTAAATTATTGTCAAAAATGTTATTGGTAAAGTAAAAATATTATGGAACCAAGTGAAGGCCGGAACCTAAACTTATATAAAATTAAATATGTACTAGAGACGTCGATAGTTTTTTGTTTTATTAGCAGTCAGAATATTAAAAAAATTGACCTATGTTTTAAGAGGGAGGCGTGAAAATTGATTGGCTGTTACAATGCGGGCAAGCATGCGGGGTGGATAGCACGCTCCTGGCCACACGAAGGACAAAGATTTCGTTTGGCGCGCCCGCAGCCAATCCGCGTTCCGCGCGCGTGCTGCCCCCATGATAGGAAAAACATGTATGAAATGATAGGATGAGGGCAGCCTGCACGCGGACCAGATCCGCGTGCGGACGAAAATACGCATGACAGGAAAAGGGCCCTAATGGATACTGGTTTCCCAAGGAGCGATTTAATGAGGAACCTAATACTTACTTTGTTTTTCAATTAAATATGGCTGTAAAATTAACTGCAACACTAAGAATAAGAAACCTTTTTTAATACCTAATAATCATTAGTTAACTTGAATTGACCAGTATTATTTTATGACTTTGTGACACATTGTATCGTTTCAACTTTCTTGACCTGTTATTTTTTACCTCTGATTTTTCATTACTGTCAAAATAACAGTGATATTTATTCCTGTCACAATAGGGTTCCTTTTGGATTGCTGCCACTGAAAAGTCTGTCTGTTAAAAATAGTTAAAACTACAGTGATCTTTATTTTCTTAATCATAAGGTTGATGTTATCAGAGGAAAAAAACTGCGAAAAGCCTGCTTACCCTCATTCTGGGTATCGTTATAATGTGTGCTCAGGAGTCCTAAGTAAATACGGGAGATGCCCTTCATAGAAGGACCATGCGGAATTTCAATGAATTTTCATTGGTTATGTTAAAAATATTTAATTATGATTATGTTTAATAATATGTAACTATTTTACACTGAGGATTAAAACTTAATTTAAATAAAATTAAACGACTAATTACTTAGGAAACCATTAAGTTAGCCATTCTGTACAAACGTTTTGATAACGTTAAAGTAAAGTTACTTACTAGGTACTTTACTTTAACGTTATCATTTCTTCTCAGTCTATGAAAAGACCAAAAGAGTCTGATAATATAATATTATTTGTTAGGTAGGTACCTTTTTTTTTGTATAGTCAACCTCTTATTTGCTTTACCGTCCCTAAGTCTCCTTTCCTAAAGCCAGCGATTAACGAGAAGCGAGTAGAGCTAGCAACAAAAAACGAGTTGGCAACATCGATCAAGTTGGCAAGGAACGAGCAGCGAGTGTGCGATGGCGACGAGCGATTACTCACTGGTGTGTGTAGGTATGTATCAAGAAGCGTGAATCTCTCAGCGAGTGTTCTGCCCGCCAAGCCAGCGTCACTGAGCCAGTACCAACTCTCTTTGATAACAGCAACCTTTTCAACCAAAAATCTCTTGTCGCTGCAACAAACGAGTTCTCGCTGGCGGTGTGAACAGTTGCGATCAACTATTAATATAATTATGTATCTCTTTTACTTCCACGGGAACTACAATCTTTAGTACGTTTCTTGAGCGAGAAAATCTTCGATACCTAGTTCCTTCCTCGTCAGCGGTGGGACAGGTGTCTTAATAGGTTGCATATCACTTGCACGGCATTAATCGACAAGCTCTGTCTGTGACTGTTAGAAAGTTTCAACCTTAGTGCATTTCAGTAGCTGGGAAAATTGTTGTCACAAGTGGTAAATCAATTGCGAGGTCGACTAGACCTAATTTCGTGAATTAATGGGTAACGAAGACAGAAATTAACACAAGTCTTTTTATGTATCATATGATTGCGAAGATGCATTTGTCATTCCTTATCATAATGAGCCATCTAGGTATATTAATGTTATTATTTTGTAGAGAACTATGTTTACATTCTAATGACATATTGTTGTGACCGCTGATAGCATATCTTGTAATATATTATGTAAATAACAATTAAACAGGGTCTAATTATTACTGTTTTCATTGAAGTGATTTAAATGTTTTGTTAATTGGCGATGGAAGTTTAGAATCCCTCTTGATTTTTACATGGAGTGACTACCTATATGACTTCTTCAACCCAGTAACTGGGTAACACGATGCCCCTTGGTAAGCTTTCGGGGGTCTATCTACTCGTAAAATAACGCTTATTATTGCCGGTCTGCAATTATTTTAAGACTAGGCAAAGAATATCTCGATCTTCCTCTTTGTGAAAAAAGTTGACGAGATTCTTGAAAGGGTATTACGGCCCGCCGGCGCCGTCGTCAGGTGGCGCACGGTGGGACTTACTGTAGCCATGCCGCTGCGCCGGCCTGTGCTCTTCGCGCTGTCAGCGTCCCCACGAGTTTTTTGAAAAAAGAAGACAATGATCAGACATCGCATGGCGGACGTATTGCCTTTTTAGATTTTCAGATTCAATAAAACCAATTTATTATATGCAAGGCCTAACGTTCATTATTTTCGAAGCCCTTTATACACAGCGGCAACAGCCTTAACACAGAGATTCAATGAAATGATAAACTATTTGACGAAAAAGTACCTATTTGATAGTGCCCAAGATACTGGCTGTGTCTAGTTTGGGACCTCCAAATTGTAATTTTGAATATAGAAATAAAGGATTTTTTACTTCACCTTTACTTTAAAACTAACAATGCGATTCGCATATCTCCAAGTTTTTTATTATTATTTATTAATCTGTAGGCAACGTAAAAGCTACAATGGCGAAGTTAATGCCTTTGACATTTTCTGCCAGTCAACCAAGGGGGATGGAGAGATAGATTCATATTTCCTACAAGTCTGGGCAGTCTGTAGGCTATAAATAATCACACGATTTGCTATGGGGGGGATGAGCAATATTGCATTTATGTTCGTATTCTTCTATTATAGTTTACCGGAAATTGTAAAAACTCGGGGTAAGCAATATTCTAACCTTTTGTTAGAATATTGCAGATAGTTACAGATTTAACATCATCACGTATACCTTTATGGAGCTAAGTAGTTAATCCTGACTTTTATACGAACGGCTGCGAAGAACGAAGCAAATAACTTAGCAGTACGACGAGTGCTTTGTAAACCTGTGGTTGTAAATTCAATTCCCAAGTATTGCTTTTTTTTAACTCTTCTATGGTAATTCTTAGAACGTACACAGAAAAACATGAAGTTTTTGCCTCTTTTGTCATTTTGCTATGGTTAAACTTAGTAAAAATAAACTATGGTTGGGTGACTGTTAATCTAAATAAAAAAATAGTGATAGCCGGTCGTCAGGAATAATCTGTAAGAATGCATCAGTCAGTGTATCAACATTGTTCCATTATGTAGTGTACACAGGCGTTTATTAACACACTTAAAACAAAAACTTCGAAACCAATGGGAAAGTGCTACTGAAGGCTGCGGGTGTCGACCTCAGGAGGAGATGCTTCTCACACGGACAACCCACCTACAGAACTCCTGACTCTCTGTATATTTTTTCTGCTGAGACCAAAATTACAAACGTAGTATAGAGGACAGTTTTATGAAACTGTGACTCTTGTTTTAGTATATTGAGGTCCTCCGCACGACTGCCTCCGCGAAGTAGATGCTAGTTTAAAAAAAAATTGGTGCCTACACAAGTAGATATTAGGTTATTTAAAAGGTTAAACGCGTTTTAGCAATGTAATAGAGAATCTTATCTCTAGTAATTATTATTTTCCGCAATAGGTAGGTACATAGATACGGATGGACTTCGAGTCGTAGATAAACAGCTGACGGATGTAGCACTATCTAGTGCACCTCGAACCTTAGACACAAATGATTGAAGGAGTGCGATACGCGTGGAGGAACAAAACAATAATACAAAATACCTACGAATTGGCTCATTCTGGATTTTGGCTTGGTTGGATTGACCTTCTAATGATGTAAGCGTTTTTGAATAAATGGGCCAATTTAAAAAAAAATCTAACCCTGAACTAGGACATCCTGTATGACAGAGGCCGAGGTTTCTCCACTTACATGGAGCAGCATGAGAAGGCTTAGACTTATCAATGCACACAATTTTGTACAATAGTTATTTATTGAAATTAAAGGTTTTTTCGTTATTTTAATATTTATAATTGTAGAACCGTTGTTAAACAGATTTTAACGAAAGCAGCCGTTTTTAATAAATAATGTACATAGGTGCTTTGGCAGTTTTTTCATATTTTTTTTTTTTTCAAATCAATTGTGTGAATGTGACCTTTTTCGAAATATTTTTTATGTGATTATATTGTAGAACCAATATTTATAAGATGTTGATTTTTGTTCATTCTGATGTGGTGACTTACAGTGATACACGTCCACAACGCAATTTATTACCGAAAGAGTCTTGGTAACTCTTTTTTTCTACTTATTATATTTTAAAACTTTTTATCTGACTGTACTAAACAGCTTCAATAATTTGATGGTGTCCGAATTGTGAGTGAACAAAGTATTGAAATTAAAATGTGTCAATTCGGATACAGTGTCCGAATATATTTTGTCCGAATCATCAGCAAGTCTTTGAATTTTTATTTTTTTGTTTTGTTCTCCTCAATATACTGGGTTGGTTTAGGAAAAATCTAAATTAGGAAGAAACCAAAGGAACAGCCGAAAAATCGGGAAAATCCAAATTTTGTCTCACGTGGTATGAAATTCACCGCGTCTTCTAGTATACAATATAATAATTACTATTTCACATTTGTTGACTGAGTTATTTTGCGGTGGTAAAAATATTTTTGTATTTTGTAATTGGTTATGTCCAATTTACATCGTTTTGACAACAGCAGCGGCTCCTGGTCGGCAATCGGTTCTCACGCTATTACAGTAAACTAAACTGGCGAAATATGAATATTGTATAGGTAAACCTACCTACTGAAGTCTGGATGTGTGCATGTAGTAATAGGCGAGCCTATTAACTGTATGGGACTTAAAAAATAACTGACCAAATGTAAATTACCTACACAGTATAAAATGTACAGTATATCCACATTTCGACGAGAGGTATACATCGGTCTAATCTTTCGGAGAACAAAGGTGCTATGTTATTTTACGTTCTGGAAGTCAGGAAGAAAATTATTTCCAAATACAGGTCTTCATGCAAATATAACAAGGCCGATGACACGATTATTGCAGTTCAATTATCTCATTCGTCTGGTCCGGAACTGGGGCATTAAAGTGAGTCAAACGGGCCGGGGAGCCGACTTAATGCAATATCCCGTTTGACGTTATATATTGATGTGACTTTGTTGTGCGGTTTGCTAAACAATTGCAATGTTATCTGCTTGGGTTTGTTCAACAAAAGAAGTTAAGTCTAAACTCATTATTTATGTGAATAAAGATAGATACTGATTTCTGTTATTCGTTAATTGAGGGGCTTGTGGCTAAATGATAACAGCCGCACGGTCGATCGAAGGTTAAGCTACGTTCGCCGCTGTCGGTTGGTTGATGGGTATCCATCCATTACATATCGAGACCCCCTCCGTGCCTGATAAAGCACTTAAAGCTGTTGGTCTCGGGTGTCATTCGTAGATCTTTGACAGTCGTTACGGGTAGTGAGAGGCTCAAAAGTCTGACAACCAGTTTTACCAAGGGGTATCATGTTACCTAGTAACTGGGTTATGGAGGTCCGATATTAGGCAGTCGCTGCATTCTGGTATTCAACTGGAAGCAGGCCCCAACATAGTTGGGAAAAGGCAAGGTAGATTGATCCTATTGTTCGATAATTGGCATGTAAGGTCAAACGCATTGTCGGTTTGACTACAGTGTGTGACGATGACGTGCCATATGAATCAACAAAATTGGCATTTTTTTGGTTACCAAACGTGTGACGATCTGATGATGCAGGGGTTTGAAACATGTTTGTAATACTTTTGATACCTTGGTCAACATGTTGCATATTAATACTCAATACTTTATTGCTTTACCATAATGTGTACTTAGGTGGTAACTATATAATTTAGATCATTATGGACCCTGTAGGGCATAGCAAAAGGGTAGGAGAGAGGAAGCCTTATTACTTCAAAACCTGATAAGAAAAAAGCAGCTTCATCAATAATTACAGTTTCCTGAAGAAACCTAAATTAAAAGGTTTGGAATCTCTGATACGGAATCAGCAACAACGTAGTGATAATAATGCTGACTCCTTCATTGTAAGAGAAGATGCTGCACGTATCTTTCAGCGAAAAAATAACAGGCTGGTTTCCAAGAGTAGGTACCTACCTATTATTTTGAAAAATTACTTACCTATACTAATATTATAAAGAGGTAAAATTTGTTTGTATGTGGGGGGTAATCTCCGGCACTACCAGTCGTATTTGAAAAAATATTTTTGCATTGGGTAGTCCAATTCTTGAAGAAGGTCGACCCTTAGGAGCCGAGCAAAACGGAAAAAGTCAGAAAGAACGCTAAGCGAAAACGAAGTAATAGCGCCGGCGAGCGATGGGATGTGACACGGTGGGTCGTGGGCCGAAATTTCTCGCGGACGGCGTCGCGGACAGAAGCTAGTCCAGCATATAAAGAATCATGTACTTAACACGCAGCAAGAAGTTTACATTCAATATCCCAGGCTAAGCTTATTAACTGATTAGCTTGCAAGATCAGATGACCTAGGGTCACTGCAGTGATCTGACCATACATTATGTCTCGCTCAGCATCAAGATATAGGAGATTGCTTCCGTGAAGATCGCAGTGTGCATTCTACTGTTGCATTGTGAAGTTCTATATACAAACTCTTTAAGCATGAATAAGATGCTGATTGTCCTTCTGGCTGTGTGCCTTGTTAGCGTAAGTAACTGTTTATTTGAAAATGTGTATTTTTTTCTATCTTCCTAGTACTGTTGACCAATAAAATAAACTTATATTTTACCTTTCATAAAAGCTTGAGAAAGCCTATGTGAAATGAATAATAATAATAGTTTGTTAGTATAACTTGGCTTTCTTTCATTCTTTATCCCATTGCTGGTTTCTAAAACCAAGAACAAAAGTAGTACCATCCATATAAGTAATATATAATCGTTTGCTGGTCATTTTAACATTAGCTAGACTTGACTTTAAAAGAAAGTGCCTTTACCTCACCACCAAGTGAGTTGACTTGGTAATCTGTTCTTGATACATTCTCAACGTGAAATGTAGTCGTTTTTTCTGCAGTGAGACTCCCAAAAGCTATATTTTTGCTAGTATTTAACAATTTCTTTTTATTCAAACAGACTCAAGCCTTCGTGAAACGCGATGCACCTGCGGCTACCGACGCCAACTACTTGGAGACCATTCAGAAGAAGCTCCAAGACTTCTCCAAGGACTTCAACAGCCAGATGGCCACCACATTCGACCCTGAAGCTATGAAGAAGAACTTGAATGCTATTGCTGAAAGCGTAAACAAAGCGGTGAGTTACGTCAAATGATATTGTTCTATTCTTCTTTCCGTATCAGCACAACCTATAAAGGTATCGGTTATGATATGATAAAAATATCATTCTCCAAGATTCCAGACCCGGCGCCCTAAGTCATTTTAACAAAGCTGAAATATTGTAAATAGATAGCGCATGTGAGTGTACTATAGGTACACCTCTGCCTAACCCTTCGGGGAATACAGGCGTGATGTTATGTTATGTAGTTAGCGCAATATACGTATGGGGCTTAATTTCATCTTTGTTAAAATTACGTAGATCTATTAGCCATTCAGAAAGGTGTTAGCGGCACTGCTTAGAGTACCTGTGGCGACAGGTACTCTAAGCTGTGCATACACGGATTTATTGTTCTGTAGGACCGTGTTCGTGTAGAGTTTGACGTAATGATTTTGTGTTAATGATTTTTTCCGGTTGCAATCACGTGCAGTTGCGCATGTTTCAGAAATGTCATGGTTGGTTAATTGACTGACACAGTCACGGAATTGTTTGACATAGCATAATCAGCCTATGGGCAATTTGCCCACAGCTGGGACACCGGCCTGAAGAGGAGGCCTGTGTCCCACAGATGGCGTAAGTAATTCACCACGCGGTGGCTATCCACCGCCTATGAAAACACCCACTGGGCCCATGCCCGGTGGGTGTTTTCATATACATTCAGAAAAATAAAGCAGTCGATGGGGAAGGTGCATCACTGCAACTTTTATGATATTATTCTTAGTACACTTTTTTGAATAGAGAAGATTGATTATCCAAGTGATATTTTTCAAATATCGAACGTTATACCTATGTATTATAAGCTGTTCCAAAAGTATCTGAGAAAACTGTAAAAAAAAACCTGAGGGACAATTCCCGTATTCTTAAGATTTAGATTTTTGTATTCGTATCTCATTCGCAATTACTGAAATAAAAAATCGATGAAAATTTAGGTTATAAAATTAATCTAAATTCTCAAATTAAAAACATCATTCTGGCGATTTAAAATATAGAATTTCGTATGTATTCAGAAAACAAATAAAAGCACTCAATTTTGAAGTGGCACTTCAAATTGGCATCCACAGGCACGTTTTCTGATACATTAAATTTGTTTACATTTTCATCAAATACATTTGGAACAGACCATACGTTATTCGAAAAGGAGGACATTTCCAATTCGATTTTTTCGTTTACATGTCTATCCATATCGTCACCGAAATTTTTGTCAACAGATTTTCTTGACACTTTTTGTTTGAAAAAGTATTCTCTTGAGGTGGGCTCGTTTTAATTTAATGAAGATCAGGATAAAAATCTTCGGAGTTATAGAATTTTATAAATATTGATGTTTCTTTTTACAGATGAGCGATATGAAAGCCAAACCAGCAGCGTCGTAAACAAGACTGATTCGTGTTTTCCTAAATCCTATTATGGAACGATGTAAGGGCCTTGAGCCCAAAAATGAAATACTAGATTTAATTAATTCAGTATGAAATAGAAAATTCTTAAACATAAAATATCTTTTATTTATTACTACCTATTTACACTGACATTATTCGTAACGTAGGTTTCTGCAGCAATTTTTTGTAAAGGGGATGGCTTACCTTCTTTTTAACCGACTTCAAAAAAGAAGGTTTTTTTTTTAATTTTTTTCCTCAATACTTTTGTCAATTGTGGACCGATTTGATTTTTTTTATTTTTATTTAAGACTAGCTGCTGCCCGCGGCTTCGCCCGCGTGAGTGTCGGAAATTACCCCATACATCCCCATGGGTTTTAAGTATAAATATTGAGTTTCGAGTTAATCGGACAGCGCGTTAAAATTCTTCCATACAAACACTGACACCCCCCAATCCCCCTTTAGGGGGTAATTTAGAAAAACAAAAAACTACAAACTTTATAATTTATTTAGATAACTATTCGTGCGAAGTTTCATGTTTATTACCTCAAGGAATAAGATTTTTCATACAAACTTTCATCCCTTATTTTACACCTTTAGGGGTTGAATTTCGAAAAATCCTGATACACGTTATTCTTAATTTTTGGGTTTAAGTATAAATATTGAGTTTCGAGTTAATCGGACAGCGCGTTAAAATTCTTCCATACAAACTTTGACACCCCCCAACCGTAGGATAGGATACTTTTCCGGGATAAAAAGTACCCAGTGTGGTGCCCAGGATACTAAAGAATAATTATACCAAGTTTCATCGCAATCGAACCGGTAGTTTTTGCGTGATACCTGAACAAACAGACAGACAGACAGACAGACAGACAGACAGACAGACAGACAGACAGACAGACAAAAAAAAAATTAATCACATTTTTGGGTTCGGTGTCGGTCTAGTAACACCCCCTGCCATTTATTTTTTTGATATTTTCAATGTACAGAATTTTCACTTCTACAGATTTATTATAAGTATAGATTTTTTTTTTTGTCGTAAGTTTTACTTATATACCGTTAATTATCCCATAATATTTTATCCCATAATATTCGATAATACGTATTTAATCATAAAAAACATACAAAAAAGAAAATAGTCAACTTCCAAAAAAACACTACCTACATATTGAAAAACTAAAACCCAACTACGGCAAAAAGTCAACTAAAAGGTATAAACAAATCATCTCAGACAGACAAATTAAAAATCCGGAGTCACACGTGTTAGGGGAACACTTGTGACTCCGGATTTTTAATATTAGAAGAACAGTTACTTTGAACTGATACTGCAGCATCACCTGGAATTCCAAGTCCTTCACTAACTAACAGCAACGGTATCGTGATTAGGCGCATTGGAATGGTCTCAATGAATAGGTTAAGTATCATCCATCCATCGATTTAATGGGTGGGAGTTGGGGGGCAGGGGGGGACGTGTTTTTTTTTCTTTTTATTGTACAGTGGCCAGCACATCAAGCTACCCAAAACTGTCAAACTTTCCCAATCAAACTTGAACCTAATGCTTTAGCGATAAAGTTTAAAATCTACTAAAGAAATTTGACAGATTTTAGTAGCTTGATGTGCTGGCCACTGTACTTTGTGTGTCGGGGGTTATTTAAATTTTTACTTGTAATTCGTGTGAATGAAAGATAGAAGATATACCTACACTACGGGATAAATCGCACTATGACTTTTTTGATAAAAGCAATGCATTTAACTTTCATAATAAGCCTCCATACCACCAAAGAAACCATATCGTGAAAGAAATATAAATCTGTAGTCATAGTTTAAATAATAATAGGCTTTCAGAAAGCTTCGATATTTAGACATGTTATGTTTTGGGTTTTTGGTAATGATAACGAACACTATCGTTTCAATTTCGTGGTAACGGAACGTTATCGACACAGGGTTTGTCAACATTGAGTCCAAATCGGGCTAGAGAACATTATTTAAAATAAAATATAACAATAGTCACATAAATAGGAAAACTGGTTAATATATCGGGTAATATTGTAACACATATAAAACAAGAATTGATCGCAATGGGTTTCATTTTGACAGTTCAACCATGTTCACATTGTTGAGCTGACGAATTTTTCAAACCTATGATGCAATGGCAAGATCCTTCAAACTCTCGGATTGTGACTGAAAGTGTGTTTCGCAATTAGGATGCAGGTATGTAAGTATACAATTTATTTTCCTTGTTTACAGAATTAAATACCTACATAGAAGGTATTTTCTCTGTACCTATTTGTTTTGTTTCAGGTACTAAGGCCTCACATGCACTAGAAATAATTATTTATGTCATCTTCAAACGATTAACGGAAATAAATAGATGTTTTAAATTTAATTAGAGCGAAATCCATTTAGTTATAATATGTGGTGCTAGTCGGCCTAAGTACAATTGACATTTCTGTGATAGTGAAAAAAAATCATTACTTCTATAGGCTGTTTTTTTATTTTATTTCAATTGTTTTTAATGCAATAGCACCGATTAAATGTGCGAATAACCAATAAACATTCTGTAAATGAGAGGTAGACCTTAATTAAAAATAAAAAAAAATATGGCCCGGCCGTCCTAAATAGAAACTGTTGTTAACCTCATCATATTTACTTTATCATCTATCCCTTTAGACTCAAAACAAAATACTTCGACCAATGACCACGTAGATTTAAATTAGAACTGTCCGAACTCTTTGTTAATACGCTTACTGGAAAAAAAACGACCCGGGGTCATTACGATAAGCTGTTCAAACACTGGCTCCGGTCAGCATCAAGATAAAGGGGTTTGCTGCTGCGAAGAGCTGCAGTAACCATTGTGTTGTTGAGTTGTAAAGACGTACTATTTCACCATGAACAAGCTGTTGATCGTCCTTCTGGCCGTGTGCCTTTTCAGTGTTGTCAGCGTAAGTTTCAGTTTTAAGTTCTTTTGTTTTTCCCAAATTAATTTCTGTCGTAACGTATTTCTTTTCTTTGCTAGAATATTTAAGGGCTCATTCAGTCTTTGTAGGTAATTGGACATTTTTAACGAAATATACACCTCTAAGGCAATTTTGGGTAAACATAATGCGTAATGACATTCGTTGACAGTCCGTATAGTGAGGCTATCCCACATCAAAACCTAGAAAGTGCTTCAAACGAAATGTTCCAGGAGAGCGCAAAGACATTTAAATTGATGCAGCCTTTGGAAAGTTCTGGTGTTTACTTAAGAAAATGATAATAATTACATAGAGAACCAAACAATTAATATTAATAGCACAAATATGATAACAATTGCGTATTTGCTATGTTTTAGACCTCTTACTAACCTTGAAAATTGGCAAAAAACGCACAAACTGTGTCCTTATTATTAGGTAATAAATAATTACCATTTCTCAATGTTCGTACATGTTTAAAAAAACCTAGTAACCGATTTAAACAACACAATTATCATTTCTAAACCTAACTACACTTCCGAACACTTAGCTATTTTTATAAAAGATGGATAAAACATTTATTCATTGCACACAAAAGCAGAATTAAATGACAAAAAAAAAATGGTTTTGAAAGAGTTGTGGTACACTTACTAGGTTTACCGGTATTACGGAGATACCGTTATTTGTTAAGATTTTTAGACAAGTGACTTTGCAATTTAATGTGCCTTGCTATTTTTTCTTACCGGGTTTTGATATTGGACAGCCGAGTGCCGAGTAACATGACAGTATAGTAAAATGGACACATTATATGATTCAAGGTCCGTATTCGAATTTTTTCAAATAAACGGGAGCGATTAACTTCGTCACAAGCAGAAAATGGTTCCGTTGTGGCTCTTGCATTTTTCATTTATTTTCGTGAGGTATTTTATGTTTTCATATTATTGAGTAATTTAAAATTGACCAACTCTTAAATCAATAGCTCCGTGAGTTTTGTCAAAATTAATTTTCCGGAGTGACATACGAAGGCTCTGGGGTGCTACAGACACAGAGTGGTTCTCATCGGCCCTTCGCATACTGAATTAGAAGTACTTAGTACTTGTTGAAGCCTCGTGCAGACTGGCGCGACGCGACACCGGCACCGTGATGTTTCACGGTAGAACAAGTTGAACAAAATCTTAGAAATTGTATTGTTAGAGTCACGTCGCGCCAGTCTGTACGAGGCTTAACGCAATTAAGTTTTTCTTGGATAGGCGCGACGCGACACCGGTAATTGTTCTACCGTGAAGCGATCTTAGGAATTATATTGTTAGAGTCGCATCGCACCACCGCGTCGCGCCAGTCTGCACGAGGCTTAACGCAATTAAGTTTTTTCTTAATTAATACCCTTTGTTCTTCACACAGGCTCACACTTTCGTGAAACGCGATGCTCCTGCGACGGACGACATCAAGACGCAATTAGACACATTGAAAGATAAAATCATAGAAGGAGGCAACAATTTAGGCAAAACAATCGCCGACGCCCTCAACCCAGAAGTACTCAAGAAGAATATAAATGATTTTATTGATGCTGGAACTAAAGCGGTAAGAATTTTCATTGAATACTTTTTACGCTATTTTACCACGAATCTGATGTAACAATGATAGATAATATAGCGGTAACGGTCAAGGTCGAAAATAAAAACCGTGATGTGACGCGGTGTGAGATAGCAAGGCGTTATGTAGCTGATTATTTATTTATAACACATTAACATATAGGTACAGTCATGAAAAACGTTGATTTTGGCAATGAAACAACATCATGTCACGGTTTTCAGATTTGAGTCTAAGGCTGCGTTTCCACCAGAGATGAGAGAGGATGCGTAGCGAGGGATACCTATCCGTAAAACTAACCAATAACAACGCTAGCCTCGCTCAAGCTATGACAATGACGCGATGTTATCGGCTAGTATCACACACATCCCTCGCTACGCATCCTCGCTCATCTCTGGTGGAAACGCAGCCTAAGGCCGAGGCCTAGCGATAAAAAGAAAAGCGATTGCGGCGCTCTTTTATATGAATATGCCACAGTCGCGCGATTAGTCTAGCCCCGTATGTACGTCATTATTCAGGTAAACAATCGCGTAATCACGTACTCTCGAGACATGTCCAAATACAAGCAATCGTCGAGCGAATACGATCGTGATCATTTCTTCAAAAAACCGTTCGGTTTGGTTAGCCGATTAAAATGGACGAGGTTATAACTCATACTCGTATTAGAACACGGGGTAGAGCCTAAAATCACATGTAATGTAAGTATGTAATAACACGTGTGGCTGTGGCAAGCAGTGTAGTTAAAATTGCGTACATTCTTTTCAGGTTTTCATTACCTATTTAGTTTTTTTTGTTTTTGACAATGTTAATACAGGCTGGATTTTTGAGATGGGGCAGTAAGTACAGGGTAGCCTTAGCCGTTATAGCTAAAGGAAAATGGTCTTAGGAGACTCCTTAATTTCAGACATTACGATCTGCATTCACAGATTAATAGTCAAGTCTAATCGTTCTAAATGATGTCTGGTCATTTATTTCTCAGAATGTCAGAAATCAAAAGCATCCAACTATCTAAATTCTTTTCTCAAAGCAAGTAAACTTTTAACACGTATTCGTTCGAAAATCGAAGTTTTGTTCATTTTGGGCCAGTATTCAGTGTAACGCTTACTGCAGTCTCAAAAATCCATCCTTTATAGTCTAGCAATTTGGTTACTTGCATTTTCATTCATTTTGATACTAAAAGTGGTTCATAATGAGAACTCACCTTTAAATATTAAAACAATCCAAAAAAAAAGATTCGCGGAATCTGCGAAATAATGTAGGTACTGATTGGTGTTTTTCTTTCAGGTGAACTCAGTTCAAGAGAAGTTGAAACCGGCGGAAGGCGCCAAACCAGCAGCCCAATAATAAGACTGATTTGTATGGCAATGGAATTTATTCTTTATTGCTTACATCATAAAAACCATAATAATCAACTAAATCTGTATTGCATTGCATTTATCTTTTATAAAAATGAATGTTTCTTTTAAGAAATAGATTTTTAATAAACTCCATTATTTGTTTTTTTTTTCCATTACTCCTGATCCTGTAGCATGTTTGAACACACCCTATAAATAACATAAGTTTTTTATGCTATGTGGTGTGGTCCACATCCCCAGGCATGGCAAGCGGAAAAGTGGTCTATGTAACGTTTTTGTAAAAACAATTCAATAGGTAATTAAAAATAAGCCATGGCAGCTAAGAGTTGACCAGCCCCAACTGACGGCGCCCGTTCACGAACATGATGCAAGGTTTAGCACCATTCATCTCAACCATTTTTAACGGAGCTAAATGATCCAACACACTCGCCACCATCAGCGAGACATCTGAGTGAGCATGACATACTCACAGCCGCCAGGGCACATTCAAGTCAATGAAAGACATAATATTACCCGGTTAATGACACTATAGTACATTGTACTCACACATGTGTTATGCAATTATTAATACAAAGGAAGTTGAGTTAATACAATGCAAAGATGGTCTTACAATCTTCAGCAGCTCCAACAGACTTTTCGGATGTTAATCAATTAGTTGCGGTTGTGGAGCAGGACCACCATTGGCCCAAGCATTTTTATCAGTGATGTAATCCCCCAACTTATAATATGGCTGCCTGCATAGTGTGCGTTTTATACATGACCAGCTTTTGCCCGCGGCTTTGCCCGCTTGGGTTTCGGAAAATATGGAAACGAATTTCGAAAAATCCTTCCTTATTCCTTGTTTACATTATAAAAGAAACCTCTGTGCAAAATTTCAGCTTTCTAGGTCCAAGGGTTTGGGTTGGGCTTTGATGAGTCAGTCAGTCAGGACTTTTTATAGTTTTGAATTTCATCTAACTTATTCAGTTGAAGTATGTGGGGAGGAATTTTATTGTAACATTTTAAACATCATATGAAAGATGAGTCTACTTTAGCCAGTCTGAAACCTGGTTGAACTAATAGGTCCCTATTTCTTCTACTTTAATTATGTCTATCACCCCTTTTACTAAAAAGATGTAAATTTTTTCTCACATACATGATGTTTGCATAGATAGGTATATTGACAAGGTACCGTCATGATGTTAATATCCTTAAACAGTTCCCTTAGAGAAACGTGCGCACGGAGATGATGTAATATGGCTCTGATCGCTCTTTTCTGCAGAATAAAAATAGACTCGATGTCTGCAGCCCGTCCCCACAGTAAAATACCGTAAGACATGATACTATTCAAAGTAACTAAAATAGACTAGTCTCGTGGTACTTACATCAGTAAATTGACGGAATTTTCTGACAGCTTAAGCTGCTGAACTTAGACGTCCTGCAAGAGATGTTAAATGAGGACCCCATATTAGAAGAAAACGCATTTTAATTATTTTAATTTCATTACACGTTATTATTTATTTACAATTTTCTAAAATATCTTGAAGTAGTTCTTTTTTTATTATAATTCAGTAGCTGGTTTGAGTTTAAATTTTAACAGGTCTGAAACGGTTTATAAATCTTTAATTTGGATACAATTGGTGTCTAATTACTATCTGTGCTTCACTCGCCAACTCACTCTGAACCCTCTGCAGAAATTGATAAAATTAGACAGGAAGCATCAATTAACATTAGAGACAGTGAACTCCGAAGAACTCAAATGAAAGCGTATGACGATAACAGTTCTCCAGCACCTTCTTATTCCGTAGGAGACTTAAAAAATCTTTTATTTTCAGGCACTCTATGCCTGAAAATAAACGAGGCCCATGGATTGTTAGTAATATAAAACAAAACAAAAAAATTATGTCAGTAGTAACACACAAAAGTACAAAAACCAAAACAACACACATCATCCTATTTGAGAAAGATTTATTGAGTCTGACATGTAGCTTGATAAACCTATCTATAGTAGGCCCTTCTAACCTATCTGAAAAAACCTTCAGGACGCTATTTCTGTTCCCCATCACTGTGCTCATCATTGATACGACTTTCTTGCGCATGGTCGCGAAATAATCATCATCAGCGAACATCCCTGACGCACTACAGAAACTAAGATTAGTTTTAAGAATGATGGCAAATGCAAAAAGCTCTTAGAAAATTCGTAGGTCCTTATAGAGTTACAAAATGCTTAGGAAATAACCGTTATAAAATTGCTAACGTCCCCGGTTTTAACGCAAGAAAAACCGAGTCTGTTATAGCTGCAGATAGACTGCGTCCTTGGATAAATATCCAAGCACTGAAGATTAATGGATACTCCAGCTCTTCCGCCGTTACATCAGATTCTGACAATAGTTCAGATAAATATTAATAATTACTATTACTACAATAATTATGATTTACTGTGTAATGTTGCGTAGTTTTCGTTTTTTACTTACACCTTATCGCATTTAAATAATAATATAATATAATCATAATACTAAGATGTTAAGAGTAGACATGGTATTATGTAGTTGTGGTAAAGGTTATATTATCCTGTGTACGGACATACAAAATATTTTGTTTTGACTGTTTAAATTATGTCTCGTCTAGGCACACCATGACATAGTTATTGTGAAGTTAAGAGTGGACTAATTGATTTCGATAATAAAATTATGATGTTTGATGTTATATGATAGTCCGCTCCAATCAAATTAATACTTATGAAATTTCTAAAACGCAACTGTCTATGTTAATTGTTTGCTGCGACTTTGGTATTATTTAGTACACTTGGTACCTAGGAGCCATGATTGTTAAAGTTGCAAAAGTCATAATTACAAAAAAAATAAACATGTTGTATGATCGTATCAAGTTTGTATTGGAATACGACTTTAGTTCATAATAATTAGTTATCAAATATTGTTTTGTAATAAATGGAAGTATTATATAATATATGCATTTCGAATGTCATGATTTCGCATACATCAGAGTTTTTCACGCAGTACGGCCGAATATCGTGATTCGTTTTAATTAAATTCTTGCAGTGTTGTTATAATTATTCTAATTCAGTAGGTAGCTTGTTTGTGTTTAAATGTTAACGCGTGTGAAATGGATTGGCATTATAATTATCAGTTGGTTATTATTAAAAATCATGTTTAGAAGTTGTTGTATTAATCTATGTTGGGACATCCCCTGTATGACTCGCAATGGAGGTGATGTCTGGCCATTTGCGATGGCAGGGAGTTCAGCTGTTAATCGGTAACCACTAGGTACTTCTGTAACGACTAAAAAAACTTCATTTATCGTTATAAGGTCAGTAGTGTCCTCTTGTATTAAATTTAAGAATCATGGGATTAGTTTACTACTAAATCAACTAGATGGCACTAGGTTCAATCGATATCTCAATAATGCTAATATTTATAGATTGTGTTTAAAAATATTAACATAATAAACATACAGTTCTAATTTATATAATTTATTAAATTCTGAATTAAAATTAGTAAAATTTGATTGATGAGTGCCAACCGTTTAAGACAAAAAGAACGCTTGCGGGAGTTAACTGCTCCCAAGTTCTCGAAATGAAACTCAATCCCTGTGATCCACAGGTAATGCAGTTTATTTGTTAGGAACATTAGCTAAAACAGTTGTACACATTATATATGTTGATACCATCACTTTTTAGAGCCGTTACAGTCACGAGAGAAGTTTGTGGTGTCTGTCAAAAAAGGGTAGTGACACAGACTAAGTAATAACTAGTGATGTTACCTCATACAGGTGGACGATGTGTTAATCGCCACACGCTTAGGTTTAGTTAGGTTGGCAATAAAAAATATGTCTTCCTTTTAATTAGCACTTTCGCGTTATCATCACCTAACTTTCGCATTTCGCGTCATCATCGTCTAAATATGCACACGTAGTCTGGTCCATGTACATTGGACTTTTAATCATGCATTTCTTCGACAGGGCCGTTAGGATATTTTATCTTAACTTAAGAAATGGTCATCTCAAGATGTTAACATTAACAATCAATGTCATCTTAATGTGCACTACTTTAACTTGGATGAAGATCACAGACACAAGCAACGAGTTCCGGATGCAAAGGTCCACATTGTATTGATACTTCCCAATTAAAACAGCCCCAGGCTAGCGATGCTGGATGTGATGGCATATCTGTGGATTGTCAATTACCAAGGGTAAATGTATCCCTCTTAATGTAAGTTCTGCACATCTATTTATACACCATCAGTCATCATCATCAGTCATCAGTTGTGTTTATGTGAAGTGATTAAATGTATTGAGAAGACCACAAGAAAGACTTTACTTTAATCAGATCCTCATGCGAATAAATCCCTGATATAGTCTCATGCATATTAACCGCTGGGAAAGTTGGTGAGTAGGAAAAAACATCCCTACACTTCTTGTGACGATTTACTGCTTTATGTAAGCGGGCACGCCCTTTATGCCAGGAGGCTTTTATCTAGATATTAAGTTCTGTTTACTTTTTATTTCTTCTTGAGTATTAGTTCTCGATGTTTTTGGTTGGTATATTGGCGTGGCTAGCTGACATTGGATATTAATTAAATGTATTTTTTGTGTTGCGTATGATTGTATAGATTCCCTAACTGATCAGACAGCTGTGCTGCTGGGGAGTTTGTTGCGCCACTTCTTTTTTCTAGCTAAAGCACTAGGAAGTGGTGAAGGGCGGGCGTTTTGGGGGACTGTCTTATGGAATTTTGACGTTCGAAAAGTGCTGATTCTCTGAGCCTAGTTTGAAAAAATAACATTTGATTTTGATCATTCGTGTAAGTACCTACTGAAATAAAAAGTTATGAGTGTGAAAAATAGTAGTTTCATTATAATTGCATCAATGAAATTTAAACGAATAACGTGCAAAGAGTAGGCGAATTGAAGACAAGAGAGAGCCCATGTCGGCGAGAGTTTGAAAATTTCAATTTTTCAATTTACGTAATAGGTATTTAATTTTTATCTATGATTGCTGGCTTATTATATATTATATATTATTAGCCTTGCCCTTATGTTAAATTAATGTCGCCATTGTATGGCACGTTGTATGCATTGACTATAAGATATTGCAGGCCTAAATAACAACCGACTTCGAAAAAAACACTACAAATTGAAAAATATTTTTTTTCGGAGGTCGGTGGCAAACTACTATAATACAGATCCAAAGACACCGACGTTTTTAGGGTTCCGTACCTCAAAAGGAACGGAACCAATAAAGGATCACATCGTTGTCCGTCTGTCAGTCTTTCAAGTCCCTTTTTCTCAGAACGCTTGGTATCAAGTTAAAATTAATATCAATTATGTAGGTAAAAAAATACGGCCATTTATGCGACATATAATATTTGGATAATCGCAAATAAATCAAAACCTATAAAGTACTTCAAGTTGTCCTGGAATCTTTGATATTTGGCAAAAGTAAAGGATTTATCCCAACTACGGAACCCTTCATTGTACGTGATCCGACGCGCACTCTACCGGTTTTTTTATCATTTGCCATGATAGAAGCCATGTAGGTATTTTTATCACTAGCTACAGAAAGATAGCAGTGAAAACGGTTTGCTATTAAGATCTCACTGGCACCCCTTGGGTACGGAATCTTAAAAAGTTAGATAATAAAGTGGTAGCAGTCCCAAGCAAGCAGTACAATTATAGTACGAGATTAGAGAGCGCGTTATAGAATTATTTTCGCAGAATAGCTATAAGATTCTCATAGCCAAAAGTAAATAATTCTAGGGATAGTTTATTTAGTTTAGTTCGGTGTACAAGAGAATCGGCACCATTGTCAGTTTAAAACATAAGACCTTACTTTACAAACCCCAATTTGTACTGTAAACTCATTTTTTACAAAAAATAACTTTCATTTTTTAGTTCCAGAACTCAAACAAGTATTGAATAATATTGCTGTATGTGATATTAGTACAATTTAGTAACCGCAGGATTAAAAAGAAAAAGATGGACCTATTAATTGCTGTGAGATATATGTTTCTTGGAAAATTATCTCGAGACCTGGTCAGGTGTCAGCTGAGGCATTGTCAACAGGCAGGGCAGGAGTCTCTTGAATGCCAGTCGGTGTGACAAAGAACTGCTTTCGCTGTGGTGTGCCGTCACCAGTTTCAACTGGTGTCTGAGCTCGTGTGCCGACGCGGACGCGGACGCGGTATTTGGACGCGGTATTTGGACGCGGTATTTGGTGAGCCGTTTGGTACACCAGATTATTCAGCGTTTGGTGTGCCGTGCCGAATGGTGTTGAATTCAGAGTTCTGTACAGTGGTCTGCCATATTGTTGTCCATACGAACTTCGGTAATACGGCGTCCTCTGTGGTGTGCCGTTAGATGCTCCTCCTTGCGTGCCATATAGTATGTTATAAGTTGCGCCAAATGGTCTGTTAGACCGTGTGGAGTATGATGTTCGATACGATGGGTACCTTGAAGGTGAATAATATGGTTGGTAACTTGGTCTATGACCTAGACCATTTCGGCGATACGATTGGCACCCGAGGTGTGGATAATCTGGATTGTACCTTGGTCTATCGCCGCGTCCCGTATACTGCTCGCTCGCTCGCTTTTGTTTCGCCAGAACTTAAGTATTATACCGATTTCAACAAAAAGTTACTTACCTATATAACAATGACGATAATAAGTATGTTGACTGACCTTATAATCGTTATGACTGACCCGTACTTCCGGATTTCCGAATGTAAAAACATTATCTTTAGTATAAAGCAAGACTTGGTAAACAATTGTTAATCATTACTCTCTTATCGCTGGGACTGTCCGATTTTAGATAAAAAACAAATAAATAGGTACATTTGAACTAAATTCGCAAATCATGGAAGATAAACCTCATCGTTGAATAGCTAAAGCTATGAAGATAAATTCACCACCCACTAACCTAACCTAACATTGTCGGAACTGAATAACCCCGGATCAGATTTTGATGCGCCTGGGCCTGAGTAAAGGGCTTCTCCCTTTAATGTCTTCAAAACTACAGTGGGGTAGAAAATGCTGTGTTTCTTCATAGGTATCAACATACTTCTTCGGTTAGGTAGGTATACTTTTCAATACAATTCAGTATCGACCCTGAAATTTCAAAGTTTCTGATATTGCTATGTACTCACTTTCTGTGCTTGATAATGCTACTGTCTGCTGCTTTTTACACTCATATGATATCACAGCACCTGACAATTTATAACAATAACCAGTATAGGATTTCCTATCAATGTTATTTGAGCCCCAATCAGCATCTACGCCTTCCAAGTTATTATTATCATTAATATACAATAGTCCATAGGACTTGTTGCTCTGTAAATACTTTAGTATTCTTTTTGCATGTCTTCAATGGACCTCTGTAAAACAATTATTGAACTGGCTCAAATAACTCACATTTAAACTGATGTCTGGGGGTGTTAGGATAGACAGATACATCAGGCTGATATCAGCTGTTGATAAGGGTATTGTTTGTCAATATACTCTCTCTATTTTCTACTTACTTTCTACTCAAAACAAAATACTTCGACCATGACCACGTAGATTTTAATTAGGACTGTCCGAACTTTTTGGTTGAAAAAAAACGACCCGGGGTCATTACGATAAGGTGTTCAAACATTGGCTCCGGTCAGCATCAAGATAAAAGGGGTTGCGCTGCTGCGAAGAGCTGCAGTAACCATTGTGTTGATCATTTGTAAAGACGTACTATTTCACCATGAACAAGCTGTTGATCGTCCTTCTGGCCGTGTGCCTTTTCAGCGTTGTCAGCGTAAGTTTCAGTTTTAATTTCTTTTGAGTTGCCCAAATTAATTTCTGTCGTAACATTTTCCCTTTTATTAACCAATTTCATAAAAGGAGGAGGTTCAATGTTCGTACCGTATGTATGTTTTTTTAAATGTATACATACTTACGTAAAAAAACATACATACGCTACCACCATTGATTTGAGTCGAATACTGAGTTTCGAGTTAATCAGACAGCGCATTAAAATGCTTCCATACAAACTTTAACACCCCGCAATCTCCCTTTCGGGGGTAGTTTAGAAGAACAAAATATTACAAACTTTATTATTTATTTAGATAAGTATGCGTGCCAAGTTTCAAGTTAATTAACTCAAGGAATAAGATTTTTTCATACAAACTTCCATCCCCTATTTGACTCCTTTAGGGGTCGGTCCAAGCGTTCTGGGCGTTGATGAGTCAGTCAGTCAGGACTTTTCTTTATGTGTATATGCGTATGTAAAAAAAATATTCAGTGCAGACAAAAACCGAATAAATGAAATTAGTAAATGGTTTTGAAAGAGTTGTGGTACACTTACTAGGTTTACCGGTATTATGAAGATACCGTTATTTATTAAGATTTATAAACAAGGGTCTTTACAGTTTGATGGGACTTACTTTTTTTCGGGTTTCTTATCGGGTTTTGACATTGGACAGTCGAGTGGGGAGTAGCATAACAATCTAGTAAAATGGACACATTATTTGATACAAGGTCCATATTTGATTTTTTTCAAATAAACGGAAGTGAATAACTTCGTCACAAGCTATTAAAAATGCCAGATTACAGGAAAATGGTCCCGTTGTAGCTCTTCCATTTTTCATTCATTTTCGTGAGGTATTTTGTGTTTTCACATTGGGTAATTTAAAATTGACCAACTCTTAAATCAGTACCTAGCTCCGTAGTTTTGTCAAAATGCATTTTCCCCAGTGACATTAATGAAGGCTCAGGGGTGCTACAGACACAGAGTAACTCTCGTCGGCATTTTCATACTGAATTAGAAGTACTTAGTTCTTGTTAAAGCCTCGTGCAGACTGACGCGACGCGACACCGGTATTTGTTCTACCGTGACGCTATCTTAGAAATTATATTGTTAGAGTCGCATTGCGCTTTTGCGTCGCGCCAGTCTGCAGGAGGCTTAACGCAATTTGGTTTTTTTTCTTAATAATACCCTTTGTTCTTCACTCAGGCACGCACTTTCGTGAAACGCGATGCCTCTGCGTCTGACAAGGTGGATGACCTTGACTCAATTGGTAAGAAATTCTGGGAGGAAGTCAGCAATCTCTTGAAACAACTCGATGACTCGAGCATGCCAGACAAGAGGAATTTCAATGATGTTAATGATGCTACCAATAAAGCGGTAAGAATTTTCATTGAATACTTTTTACGCTATTTTACCCTCGTGATCTGATGTAAACATGATGGTGTCCTGTCATTTGACCTAAAATTAAAACATTTATTCAGTGCACACAAAAACAGAAATAAATGATAAACAATAAATAAATGGTTTTGAAAGAGTTGTGGTACACTTACTAGGTTTACCGGTATTACGGAGATACCGTTATTTGTTAAGATGTGAAGACACTCGTGTCTTTACAATTTGATGGGAGATTGGGCAGCCGACTTGCGAGTAGCATAACAATCTAGTAAAATGGACACAATATTTGATACAAGGTCCATATTTTTAATTTTTTCAAATAAACGGAAGCGAATAACTTCGTCACAAGCTATTAAAAATGTCAGATTATAGGAAAATGGTCCCGTTGTAGCTCTTGCATTTTTCATTTATTTTCGTGACGTATTTTGTTATTTCACATTGGGTAATTTAAAATTGACCAACTCTTAAATCAGTAGCTCCGTAGTTTTTAACCGACTTCCAAAAAGGAGGAGGTTATATGTTCGTAGCGTATGTGTTTTTTTTTTGTGTATGTCCGTCGATATTTTCGTCAATTGTGGACGGATTTTGAAAATTCTTTTTTTGTTTGAAAGGGTATGCTCTCAAGGTGGTCCCATATAAATTTTATTAACTTAACTTGAGTACTTTTTGAGTTAGCTTCATTAATACGTATTTTTCCCACTTAGCTTATATGGACGATCTTTTAACATTTTCCTGTCACTGTTATTTACATAGCAGGTCGTGATATTCGAACTAGTAGGGGGTAGGTAGCACAACTAAAAAGTGAAAAATAAAAACTTTTTACAAAAAAAACCAACCGACTTCCAAGAAAAACACTAGAAAGTGAAAAATAACTTTAATTTCGGAAGTCGGTGGCTTAAAACGAAAATTCAAAACCAAAGACACCGACTTCCGAAATTAAAGTTATTTTTCACTTTCTAGTGTTTTTTTTGGAAGTCGGTTGGTTTTTTTTGTAAAAAGTTTTTGTATAAATGTATTTTCCGGAGGGGTGCTACAGACACAGAGTCTCTCGCTGCCCTTCTCATAGTAAATTAGCAGTACTTAGTACTTGTTAAAGCCTCGTGCAGACTGGCGCAACGCGACATCGGTAGTTGTTCTACCGTGAAGCTATCTTAGAAATTATATTGTTAGAGTCGCATCGCACCGCTGCGTCGCGCCAGGCCGCACGGGGCTTCACGCAATTAGTATTTTTCATAATAATACCCTTTGTTCTTCATTTTCGACGAGGTTTGGGCGCAATATGACACACTTGTAGAGAAATACATAGAAAAAAGCAACAATCTCATCAAACAAAGTATCGCCTCCATGAAGACAGAAGTAATCAAGAAGAATGATGCTACAATTAAATTGGTAAGAATTTTCATAGGATACTTTTTACGCTATTTTACCCTCGTGATCTGATGTAAACATGATGGTGTCCTGTCATTTCACCTAAAATTAATTTATAAATTTTTACTTGACAAGAAACGATTGGCAAAATCATGATTAATTTGTCATTTCATCATTATACAACAACAAGTTTGCCAAAAAATTCACTTCAGAAAATAAATAATCCGATAAACTTCTTTTTAATAACGTATTATTGGACAAACAATTCTTTTTTTTTTTCATAATATTGTCTTATAAATGAACATTTGAAATAGAAACATAGAAACGTTTTACATATTGCATTATTACACAATTTCCTAAAAATGAAACTCATTAAATAGGCAAAAGAGTAATTTTAATTTATAAATCAACAAATATTATATTATAAAAATAATTGAATGTCAGAAAACGAATTGTACTAATAGAAAAAAAAAATTTGGCTATCCGGAATCGAACTAGTTAGATTAGGTTAAATATTTTTTACTCGCAAAAAATGGTTGGATTAGGTTATGTTAAATTTGTGACCCCTACGCCAAAAACGACTAGAATAAATAGAAAAAAAAACTTTAGTAGGTTTAAAGAACTTCAGTACTTGCCTGTAAAACATTTGAGCCAAATGGAAATTACAAATACATAATACGATTCAATTTAGTTTTTTTTAACCGACTTTCAAAAAGGAGGAGGTTCTAAGTTCGTAGCGTATGTATGTTTTTTTTTAATGTATGTTCACCGATTTCTCTGTCAATTGTAGACTGATTTTGAAAATTCTTTTTTTGTTTAAAAGGATATGCTCTCAAGGTGGCCCTATATAAATTTTATTAACTTTGCTTGGGTACTTTTTGAGTTAACTTCAATAATAGTATTTTTCGTAATACGTCTTTGGTTTTGAATTTTCGTTTTTTGCCACCGACTTCCGAAATTAAAGTTATTTTTCACTTTGTAGTGTTCTTTTTTGGGAAGTCGGTTGTTTTTTTTTGTTCAAAAGTTTTTATTTTTCACTTCTTAGTTGCGGTACCTACCCCCCACAAATTCGAATATCACGACCTGCTACGTAAATAACAGTGACAGGAATATGTTAAAATATCATCCACAGAAAAATACGTATTATTGAAGTTAACTCAAAAAGTACCCAAGCAAAGTTAATAAAATTTATTGAGCTATACCTACCTATCTACATTTGTAAAGAGAAGCATTTGCTAAATAAATGTTTGTAAAGGGAGTTTTTATAAAATAAAACATTTGCGGAATAAGTTGTTTGTGAAACAAATAGTATACGAAATGTTGCACCGTAGAATTTTCGCTACGCGTTAGCTACGACGTAGCACTGTGCTACGATTCGTGATCTCGTTATGGCTTTCTGTAATTTATAATTTTTCACCGTCCTTAGTTACTATAATTTTGCCCCACGTCATGTAATTGATGTTCCTTTTCCGAACAATGTTACAACCGTAAGATGTCAAGATTTTAGTACAAAACTGTCGTATGTACGATCTACAGATAGGAAATCCATATAAACCGGGTGATTAAACTGTGGTGATACATACACTACGAACAGTACTTACAACTCTGTATGGTGTAACTTGGAACTTTCAACGGACATAAATTTAGGCTTCCTGAAGGCTTAAACATTTTCTTCGTCTTGATTTATACGTGCGAAGATCTTTACCTAATGTTTGAGGTTGCATTTCATTATTGTTTCAGGTACTATTTGATTAGGTCCGTTATTATATTAAAACAGCAGCATTGTTTATTTTCTATTTATATTAAAAAGGAGTACCTAATTTAGTCGTACAATCTCATCAATTGTCTCTATGCCCATAGAAGCCGTTTAATGAATGTAATCCTTAGATGCTAGCTTAAATATTTTTGAATTCTCTCACTTACCTGCTCCAAACTTAACTGTTCACAAACCTTATATTATATTAATTGCGGAAGTTACGAAAGCGAATAACTTCATCACAAGCTATTAAAAATTTCAGATTATAGGAAAATGGTCTCGTTGTAGCTCTAGCGTTTTTCATTTATTTTCGTGAGGTATTTTGTGTTTTCACATTGGGTAATTTCAAATTGACCAACTCTTAAATCAGTAGCTCCGTAGTTTTGTAAAAATGTATTTTCCGGAGGGGTGCTACAGACACAGAGTGGCTCTCGCCGGCCCTTCTCATCCTGAATTAGAAGAACTTAGTACTTGTTAAAGCCTCGTGCAGACTGACGCGACGCGATACCGGTAATTGTTCTACCGTAAAACTATCTTAGAACTTATATTGTTGGAGTCGCATCGCGTCAGTCTGTACTAAGCTTAACGCAATTAGGTTTTTTCTTAATAATACCCTTTGTTCTTCACACAGGCTCGCACTCCCGTGAAAGGCGATGCGTTGGTCGGGGTGGACGCGCAATTTGACACACTTGATGAGAAATTCAATGAGGAAATCAACAATCTCATCAAACAAATCAATGACTCCAATAAGAATTCCAATGATGTTAATGATGCTGCCAATAAACGGGTAAGAAATCTACGTCATCGTCCAAACCGAACAATAAACCGCTGCTATTTAAAAAAATACTTCAAATTAGATCATCAAACATGGCACACTAACTGAACTAACTATAAAGCAGCGACTATGTTTTTTATTTTTTTTAAATTACCATTATTTTCGCCGTAAAAAGCAATTACCTAAACTTTTACCGATTTGGAGTCGCTTCAGTCTCACTCGCACTCAGTCCGCGAGTAGTATGGAGCGAGCGAGAAAGAAACCTGAGGTTGTGTGGGCTCTCATAATAATACCCTTTGTTCTTCACACAGTTTCACAATATGGACGAGGTTTGGGCGCAATTTGACATAATTTCAGATAAATACTTAGAGGACAACAGCAATATCATGAGACAACTATTCGACTCCATCAAGCCAGAAGCATTCAAGAAGAATTCCTATGATGTTAATAAAGCGGTAAGAATTGAATACTTTTTACGCTATTTTACCCTCGTGATCTGATGTAACAATGATAGATAATATAGTGGTAGCGCTCAAGTGTGATTATAGTGAGTACAGTAGTTATGCTTAATACTACTTTAATCCTTTTGTTAAATTATTGGATAACTGCCTTAAAAGTCTGCTGGCATCTCAGAAGTTGACCCCGTGGTCCATATTCGAGTTTTTTCAAATAAACGGAAGCGAATAACTTCGTCACAATACATTAAAAATGTCAGATTATAGGAAAATGGTCCCGTTCTAGCTCTTGCATTTTTCATTTATTTTCGTGAGGTATTTTATGTTTTCATAACTATTGGGTAATTTAAAATTGATCAACTCTTAAATCAATAGCTCCGTGAGTTTTGTCAAAATGAATTTTCCGGAGTGACATTCGAAGGCTCTGGGGTGCTACAGACACAGAGTGGTTCTCATCGGCCCTTCGCATACTGAATTAGAAGTACTTATTTATTTATTTATTTATATATAATTAGTACTTGTTGAAGCCTCGTGCAGACTGACGCCAAGCGACGGCGTGACGTGACTCCGGTAATTATTTTACCGTGAAGTTAGAAATTGTATTGTAAGAGTCGTGTCGTATTGTCGCGCCAGTCTGCACGAGGCTTAACGCAATTAAGTTTTTTCTTAATACAACCCTTTGTTCTTCACACAGGCTCATACTTTCGTGAAACGCGATGCCCCTGTGGCGGACGACCTCCAGGCGCACTTAGACAGATTTAATGACAAAATCACTAAAAGCAGCAACTATTTCAGCAAAACAGTCGCCGACGCCTTCAATGATTTCATTAATGCAGGAAATGAAGCGGTAAGAATTTTCATTGAATACTTTTTACGCTGTTTTACCCTCATGATCTGATGTATCAATGATAGATAATATAGCGGTAACGGTTAAGGTCGAAAATCAAAACCGTGATGTGACGCGGTGTGAGATAGCAAGGCGTTATGTTGTTGATTATTTAATTATAACACATTAACATATAGGTACAGTCATGAAAACGTTAATTTTGGCGATGAAACAACATCATGTCACGGTTTTCAAATTTGACTCTAAGGCCGAGGCCTAGCTATAAAAAGAAAAGCGATTGTTGCGCTCTTTTTTAGGAATGTGCCAAAGTCGCGCGATTAGTCTAGTCCCGTATGTACGTCATTGTTGCCGATTCCGTTGTTCACAAACTAAACTAAATTTAAGTTCAGTGCATCTTGTTCTTTCTATTTTATTAAGAAAAGGACAGAAGATACATTTTAGTTTAGTTCTGTCAAATCTGTCACTACTCCATACAAGTTTAGACGTGATTAAAAACTTGCCTACTAAAATTACGTCAATTTACGTCAGGCGCTGATTAATTGGACAGGACTGAACTAAAATTTATCTTCTGTCCTTTTCTTAGTGAAATAGAAAGAAAATGATGCACTGAACTTCAGGTTTTCATAACCAAACCAACCATAACCAAGTTTTGTTTTTAACAATATTCAGTAGACCGGCTGCATTTTTGAGATGTGGCAGTAAGCTAAAAGAAAACAGATTTTGAAGAAAAAAATACAAACCGCAAGAAAATAGGATTTTCACAAAAAAAATTGATACATTTCAATCCTGTATCTGTTAAGGATCATAAACGATCGGACCGACTGAGGTTTGAGCACTAGAAAAGTTAGAAATCGAAAAACGTTTTCCATACATTTCGTTGGGAATGTGACTTCAATATATTTTTTATTGTAGATAGACTGGCCGCTTTATAAGTCTGAAATCACAAAAAACTTTTCCAAGTCTAGTCGATCTAAATGATGTCAGGTCATTTATTTCTCAGAATGTCAGAAATCAGAAGCATCCAACTATCTAAATTCTGTTCTCAAAGCAAGTAAACTTTTAACACAATTGGTTCGAAAATCTAAGCTTAAATTATTTTGTCCATTTTGGGCCAGTCTTCATTGTAACGGCCTTACCCTTACTGCAGTTTCAAAAATCCACCCTTTATAGGCTAGCGATTTGGTTACCTGCATTTTCATTCATTTTGATAGGTAGTAAAAGTGGTTCATAATGAGAACTCACCATAAAATATTAAAACAATCTAAAAAACAAGATTCGCGGAATTTGCGAAATAATGTAGGTACTGATTGGTGTTTTTCTTTCAGATGAACTCAATTCAAGAGGCCTGGAAACCGGCGGAAGACGCTTAACCAGCAGCCCAATAATAATACTGATTTGTATGGCAATGGAATTTATTCTTTATTGCTTACATCATAAAAACCATAATAACCAACCAAATCTGTATTGCATTGCATTTATCTTTTATAAAAATGAATGTTTCTTGTACGAAATAGATTTTTTTTTAAATTCATTATTAATTTTTTATTTCCCATTACTCCTGCAGCACGTTTGAGCACTCTCTATAAATTACATAACTTTTTATGCTATTACATCACCAGGTATGGCAAGCGGAAAAGTGGTATAATGTACCGTTTTTAGGGTTCCGTAGTCAACAAGGAACCCTTATAGTTACGCCATGTCCGTCTGTCTGTCTGTCTGACCGCGGCTTAGCTCAGAGGCTGTTAGTACTAGAAAGCTGTAGTTTGGCATGAGTCTACATATTAATTACGCTGACAAAAGCGGTAAAATAAAATCATGAAAAAAAATGTTTTTTTAGGTTAGTTTAGGTTAGGTTCCCTACACGTAAAGTGGGGTTTTTTTTTGGTGTGGGGTATCTTTGGAAAGGTCGTTCAAAAATATTGTCAAAGTTTGTTAAAACCATTTTCCTTTAAAGTGCTAATTTTTGTTAGAGTCAAGTGTCTCCCTCCCCCTGTCAGCTAAATGGTAAGTTCTGGATATGTGGAAAAAATCACAGCAGTAGTATATACATATAACGAAATTAAAAGGAAAACTATCACAGCTAAGTAGGCTCTACAAGTTAACGAGTAATTATCGACCAACTTATATTTGCAGTTGCAAAAACATGTTCTCCCATACCTTTTGTATGGGAGAAAATGTTTTTGAACTAAAATGTTAAGTTTTTTCTTGGGATAAATTCATCTCAGCTACGGAACCCTTCATTGTGCGTGGTCCGACATGCACTTGGCCGGTTTTTTTTGGGATGATATTTTGCCAATGTGACTTTCTGCGTTAAGACCAGCCTATCTATTTATGTCGAAGGGAATCCTAATAGCTATTAAAAGCCAGGAGTTTTCACAGACTACGTATATTTTATACTAATTGTTTTCGAACTAAAATTGACAACAAATTTAATTGATTGACATAACCAATGATATAATATGACATTTTTGAAGAGAAAACCGACTGTGAGTACCATATAGGCTAGATAGAATACCTGGCTTTATAACTGTTTGGCGGTTTTTATGTGGCCTTCGCAAATGTCCTGCAGATTGTCGTGTGACGGGTCGTTGAGCTCCCTCAACTAGGTTGAGCTACACGATGATTAATGCATGCAAGCCGTCTGTCGGGACAGGTCAAATCATTTAAAGTGAAATTACTCTTTCTTCAAAAGGCCCCTACAGACCCTGCATTTGGCCCTGCATTTCTAGACTAACATGATATCTTAATGTTTGAACTCTAAAAGAGGCCATGACCTCTGAGTTTGTTTTGACATTTCTTCTCCGGAGCCGGAATTTAGATGTAGGTATTGATTTGTGTGGATGTTTCGGTAATAAAGCACCTATTTTTTTTAAAATAATAAGTATCTGATTCATCCATTTATTTTATTCATACTTTCATTGAAGGTGACTTAGCAATTATGTAGGTACTGGGGTCTGCAGCATCTTATCTTAAGTGCGATAAAAGACACTTTTTTTTTGTTTTTTTTTTGCAGATTATGACATGGTGGCGATTTAGTCACCTGTATTCGTCAAGGGGGTGATTTTATATGAGTGTAACTATGGATTAGAATTGTCTGAAATAAATAAATAAATAAACCCGTCAAACTAAACGAGTTTTTGCTATTGAACTCTGTTTAAAAACCGATTTTTTTTTTACGAATCCTTTATGCGTTTTATAGAAAAAGTTGTTTAGTATGACGGGTAGAATCACCCTCTTGACGGATACAGGTGACTAAATGGCCAACCTGTATTAAGTTGTGTCACTTTTAATCTATGCTAAGCTAATAAATGTATTTTCTGCCTCTTTACAGCATTCAACATGGTAAGTCGGAAGTCTTCAGCAATTACTGTTTGTTACCAACTCATTCATTAATTAGCGAGGACAACCGACCCGGAGTCATAACGATAACTTGTAGGTACGTACAAACCTCCCAGTTGGCATCAAGATAAAGACAATTTCTGCACTCGAGAGTGCAGTGTGCATTGTGTTGTTGCATCGTAAAGACCTACTATTTCATCATGAACAAGCTGTTGATCGTCCTTCTGGCCGTGTGCCTTGTCAGTGTAAGTTTCAGATATCTGTTCTTTTGTTTTTGTCAAATTGTTTTTTGTAAATACTCGTACGTGAAGTTGAGAATTTGTTAAACTATACTTTAGTGTTTCTTAAGGTGATTCAAAGTAGCCTGCGAAATTTTAAATTTCTTAGGATTGTTTGTGGACACAATTTTACGGTAAAGTTTAGCATTACTTAAGGTGAAGAAAGCACCTTAAGCAATGCTAAAGTAAAATTTTACATGTTCTCTTTACAGAACTTTATTCTCAATTCAGAAACCTGATATTTGTCTCTGTGTTTACGGTTTTACTCAAGTATTTGTTTCGGGTTTGCCTGACTAGTTTTTAAATTGAATGGAGATCTTGGTCGGGACTTATGAGATGTCAAGTTCGCTGTTCAAGTTCGATGCCAGTTACGTAAACCTGACAGAAATACCCGATCATATCAGTTAGGTAATGAATATTTTATAAACTTCGAATTCGAGATACCTTTATGAAACCCCCACTAAGTCCATCTTTCTGATGATGGGGAGTATTAAATCAAGTGACTAACAGAGGGATGATATTCGTACTTCATCCTGCAACTTAAATGCTTGGAACTTATCGGTGTAGCAACCGCTACTCTATCCAGTGAAGATTCTTAGATGCATAAAGGTCTTCCTTCGCCTTAGAGACTGATCTTACAATACTACATACACGCCTTTTTCCCATGGGGGTAGGCAGAAACTATAGAACGCCACATGCTACGCTCCTTACATACTCTTTTTGCTTCATTTACGTTCATACATCTGGTCATACACGCATGCCAGTTGCAAGTACTACGCACCTGACCTTTCTCAAGAACGTCACCAATAAGGTCACTAGGTATATGTTCTCCTAGGACGTCCCTTCCCGGCGTTTGATCTTACAAAAGGTATATAAAATTTTGTCGAGTGGCTAGTAATAAAATTCGTAGTCATAGCTTATAAGCCATAGCATATGGATCCCACAACGTGGTATTATGACCTAGTGAAGGTCACCGGAATCCATTGTATACGAGAAGCACAGGTCGATGTGGCGACGTGTGGACGCTTAGGGGATGCCTATATCTAGCAGTGGGCGTCTTTCGGCTGAACTGAAGATGATGTCCTTGTTGAACAATTTTTTTTAGATCCGTATCTTATTAACTTTTCTTCATTATACAGACTCACGCTTTTGTGAAACGCGATGCCCCTCCGGCTGACAACAAGAACTATCTAGAAACATTACAAAAGCAGATTCAAGAATTTGGAAAGACTGTGAACGACCAAGTCAGCCACGCCTTCGACCCTGATGTAGTCAAGAAGAACTTCAATGAGTTTGTTGACGGAGTTACTAAGACGGTAAGAATTTATTACAGAAGTTAATGGTGCCGATTCCCTTGTTCACAAACTAAACTAAATTTAAGTTCAGTGCATCTTTTTCTTTCTATTTCATTAAGAAAAGGACAGAAGATAAATTTTAGTTTAGTCCTGTCAAATTAATCAGCGCCTGTCACTACTCCATACAAGTTTAGACGTGATTAAAAAGTTGCCGACTAAAAATACATCAATTTACGTCAGGCGCTGATTAATTTGACAGGACTAAACTAAAATTTATCTTCTCTCCTTTTCTTAATGAAATAGAAAGAAAAAGATGCACTGAACTTAAATTTAGTTTAGTTTGTGAACAAGGGAATCGGCACCATTGTCTGTTTTCACACCGTATTGTAAAATGTTGTAGAACCAAAGATAATAATTGAAGAATTTTTTACTTCGATAATAACTCACCAAATTCTTCTAAAACGATCGGAGAAGTTCAAAAGTAATTTAGTTTTTCTTCGGAAATTGCCGAGATTCCATCTCTTTATTGCAAAATAATATTTTATCTCGAAAGAATTTCCTTAAATTGAAATAGTTAATAGAGCTATTTTATTTGCCTAAATCAACTAACTTCGTTAAGAATTATAATAATTAATTTGATGTCTGATTTCGTTTTGCCAATTTTTTTAATCTTAAATACCGCTAAAGATTTGCAAAGAAACAGTAGTACATTTCGTTTATAAATGGACTAAGGGTCGTATTATTGTGATTATATCAAAGGATAAAGATAGGTTTCCAGATACAAAAACCTAATCAGGACTCAAATTGATTTTTGCTTCAAGGAATATAGTCCTAGCAATAGTCTCAGGAAAGTTGTGCATTTTTTTAACTAACTTTGTGCTTTTTTATCTTTCTCAGATGAACGACATGAAAGCGGCGACACAACCCAAAGCAGCCTAAAAATAAGACTGATTCGTATGACAATGGAATTTATTCTTTATTGTCTATACTTTAGATTTAAAATCACATCATAAAATCATTTTCACCGGCTTCTAGGTCAATAAACGCGAATCTGTATTACATTTTCATTTAGTCAAGATAATGACCCTAGTATGAAATAGATTTTATATCAATTTATTGTTTTTATTTCCCTTTCACATTTACCGCTGGGGTTTGAGAATATTGCTATTACGAGTATATCGTCAAACATTGGAAACGGATAAGCCAATTAACATTCTGCAGTCCATCTCGCTCAAGTTTTAAGAAACTCACACAACTAGGAACAAGAACAAATGTGTGTATTTTTCGAAAATATTACTAAATCTACTTGATTTTTGGTAATTAGTTCCTACTACACTGTTTGGGGTAATCTAGTTATGGTAATCCATGCTTAAAAATAAAAAGGATCAAAATTCTTTGACCCAAAATAATTAAGTTTGCTAAAGATACCAGGACAAGTTTTGTTAAATCGTTGTCTTCTTTTTAGAGTAAATTCAAACAGTAAAAATCTGGTATACCTAAGTACCTCTGGTTCTGGCCATCCACAATTCCTCATAGATTGGCGTGGATATTTCCACAGAAAATAAAAGGAGGTATTTACCTAGTGTTATTATGGTTTTTGTAACTCATTTTATGCTGCACCGGTTGACGTCATCACGTCAACGCCGACTCTATCTAGCTTAGGGTCACAGCATTAAGCCTCATACAGACTGGCGCGACGCGACTCTAACAATGGAAAACTTCACGGTAGAAATATTACCTGTGTCGCGTCGCGCCGTCGCGTCTCACCAGTCTGCACGAGGCTTTATGCTGAGTGGTAGCCGTTTCGCGTGAGTGTGATGCTTATTTTCCCCTAACTTGTTCTCTTTGTGTTTGTGTTTCTTTGCGTCATGTAGGTATATATAAACGCGTTTTCTTTCTTTCTTTCATCTAAGTAAAGATAAGGTACTACACTATCTACATATTTACAGGGAAAATCACAACTTTGTTATTATAATTTGCATGTCATATTATCTAGGTAACTATTTATATATTTGATAACCACTCAATATATTGATAACCACTCATTGACCTCTTATCATGAACTGATAAACAAGGTCTACGTAAGTTTTAAGGTCAAACTTGATAATTATGCTATCTAATAAATAGAAATTATTTATCATAATTAATATAACTTAGATACCTATTCTGACACTACGGTATATCTCCTCGTCTCACATACCGATGTGTCTCAAGATGAAAGTCTTTGACCAGTGATGACCTGTGGTCGCTCACAATGGTCCTTTTTAGAAGGCTAAAAGTCACCTAAAGGGCAATGGAGAGGTTTGCTTGGAGTGTCGCACAGAGAGAAGAGATCTGTAGGAGAACCAAGGTAACCGACATTGACCGAAGAACTGCCAAACTTAAGGGCCTATAAGTCGTCAAATTGCTTAGCAAGATCCGCCGTTATGTCGAAACTACTGCAGCATTCATTTTAAAATAAATATATGTTAAAGTTGAGGATTAATGTTAGCGACTATGTTAGCCGAAAACACGATTTCATAAAATTTTCTTGATAGAAAAAATATCCAAAATTTAAAAAATACTTCAAATTAGATCATGAAACTTTGCACACTAACTGAACTAACTATATAGCAGCGACTATGTTTTTTATTTTCGCTGTAAAAAGCAATTACCTAAACTTTTGCCGATTTGTTGCCGCCTCCGTCTCGCTCGCACCCAGTCCGCGAGTAGTATGGTGCGAGCGAGGTAAAAACCTGAAGTTGTGTGGCCTGTTAAGTGGCAGTGGGTACATTGCTCGCCGAACAGATGGCCGATGGGGCCGAAAGGTTCTGAAGTGGCGACCACGTACCGAAAGACGTAGCGTTGGAAGGCCTTCCACAAGGTGGACCGATGACCTTGTGAACACCGCAGGAATCCGCTGGATGCGGGAAGCACAGAATCGGGTTGAAATGGCCGTGCTTGGGCCTCCCCTATGTCCAAGAGTGGACGTCTTTCGGCTGAAATGATGATGATGATGAGATACCTACTCTTATGATTGTGTTGTTACTTTTAATTTTAGTTTCACGATTCCACCGCACTAATTGCACTACATTTTGAAGTGTTAAACAAATTCTTCGTATTATGTACGGGTACCTATTGCTGAAAAAAGACGGCTCATAAAAGACTAGGTTTTGGCCGGTGGAGGTCAGAAATTATCCACGGGAACTTACTACAGAGAAAAAAAAAAATCTAAAAAAATCCTGTTTTACTTTTAACCCACGGTCTACCTGTGTGCCATTAAAATACGTTAAGCTTTATAGGCATGAAAAGGAACGTTTGGATCATATTTACGGTCAATGGGAAAAAATATTATTATCATAACCTTCTTGGTGGACTGATTGGTGATGTTTCAGACTTTTGTTAAAAGCAGACAAGAGGATTCGGCGCTGTCGATCTGCACCTGAATTATGTGCTGACAGGCATTTTCAATATTTACACGTCATAGTGGTATAATACCACTTTACATAGGTACAGTCACAAGCAAAAATATGTAAACACTAAGTAAAATTCTAAAGCGATTTTCTCATTTAGAGTATGGATTTAAGTATTGCAATTTAATGCAACATTTAAGAGTTCTGTTAAAAAGTTCTGTCTCCACGAAACCCTATAATTTTAATAATTATTTTAAGAGTAATTTGTTCTCGAATTTTAATTACGTGTTTACATATTTTTGCTCGTGACTGTACGTCGTATACACGACGTATATACGTGCAAATATACAGAAGCGCAGTCGTATTGCTGTTGAGTTCCATCACTTAGCATATAAAGAGGCACTTTCTGGATTCTTCTTTGTAAAGGGAGCGATCTGGAAAATTTTAAATTTGCTGAGTTTTAAAACCTACGAACATTTTTGTGGATGCAGGAAGTGTGATTAGAATTTTATTACCCGCATAGCAGTAAGCGCCTCGGTTAAAACGGATTTTGGTGAATGATAGATAGTTTTGTCATAATTAACTGTTGATGAAGAATTATATTTGGTTTCTATATCCATAAATAATCCTTATTATAATTCTTCTGTACGTGTCGCTGAACATTATTTTTTATTTTTTTAACCACACCCGGGATTCTCTTGCCTCCTCCTACCGGCTGGACCGATTTTGACAAACTGGTTTCAACCATATACCTAATGAACGTTTAATTGAAGACAGAAAAAAAAAAACTTTAAAAACAAAAAATATATAGAAAAATAGACCTGTGAGAGAATGAGAATTGAGAATTGTTATCAAAAATGATTAAGCAATAACGAGGTCGAATATGCCTATAAACCTAAGCCTTGATGTTTCAATAATCAAAGAAAGTAATGTGTAACCCCACCAAGGAAAAATATGACTACTAAAATTCCTAAAGTCTTGCTCATAATATAAAACGCTTAAACTTTGTGTCGTTTTTACAGCACCACAGAAACTTTCAACCACCAAGACCTGCTTGATTAAAAAATCGAACCCGCTTTAAAGGAAAAAGTACTTTATTTCAGGATATTTCGTCCACGAAAATTACTTTTCGTTTATCAGTTTAAACATGTAGACATATACCCTGGTATTCATAAACGTTGCTTAAAGTTAAGAGACGTTTAAACGTCAAAAAATATGGCTCAACAGACGCTAACCATTACCTAACTTTAAGTACCTAACATTTATGAATTCTTATTCATAAACGTTAGAGGGTTAGAATATCAGCTTAATATCGCAAGTAAGTACAAAAAGTACAAAAATAATTCGTCCGCTAGATCGCCTGCGGTTCTTTTCAAACTAATAGAATATTCTCTCTGGCTCAACTTGGTTCTGCAGGTGGTTTTAATATGCATGGAGCCCAGCTGCCGATAAGCCATCCTTACAAAGCATGACCTGATCCTATTTGAGCGTCTTGGGCCGTCTACCCGTAGGATTTTCTCAGATTTACACCAGATTTTCCCTTCGTAAATGCTACGAAATATACTGGTTGCATATTTTTATATTGCTTAGAACTAAGTCAATTGTATTCTATTTGAACAGCTCAGACAACTTGATGCTTTTAAATTATTTTATAATCTCGATGTTTTATATAAAATTATGTACTCTAAAATCTGTTTATACAAACAATTTTTTTTTTTTTTTTGTGATCCGAAATGTTTAGTTAGGAAACGTTACTTATAAAAGTCCATTCATCGTTAGATGTAAACAATTTTTATACAAAAGAGTTTAAAATACCAGTCATACAACCTAGTAGAAGAGACATCAGGTCAAATCCATGATACCTTCGATCATTGTCAGAACAGCTCGCAGAAATTTCCCGACAAAGACGTATAACACAAGCACAGGTGCGGAAACTCCTGAACAAACATTTGTCTAAGTTGACTCGAGCCCACCCAACTTTGCCGTCAGCTAATACAATAATAAACCATATCTCTACGCAACAAGACATAATGTCTGTTTCACAAATGCAGTGTTAACTTTGCCGAAAAGTCCGTCGCATAGTTCTATGCTGGAAGAAATAAGTCATACTGAGATAAGTTGTAAAAGCTTATTAGAACAAATACAGAGAGCAGGTGGTACAGGAATGTGTATAATGGTAATTTAATAGTGCTCTCAAATCTACTAACTTTGTAATTAGGTTTTAACTGTGTTAGTTAATTTAAATTTTGATAGTACTTATTTGTATGAAAACCTTTTTAGTACCTACGGAGTGAAATTATGTTAGCAATTATCATTAGCGTTGATTGAAATTACACCTATTTTTGGTAATTTTGCGGTTGTTTGTTTTATGTTTGTAGTTATAGATATTCTTCATTGACTTTAATTGAAGTTAAATTACAACAATCAATCAATCCATCCTTTTCCCAACTATGTTGGGGTCAGCTCAGTTGGTCAGGAGCCTGTGGCTAAGTAATAACAGCCGCACGGGTGGATCCATCAGGTTAAGCTACGCTTGCCGGGATTGGTCTGTGGATGGGTGAACATTTTCACAAATCGAGACTCCTCCATGCCTCGGAAAGCATGTTAAGCCGTTGGTCCCGGCTGTTATTCGCGGATGTTTGACAGTCGTTTCGGGTCGTCAGAAACCCGACACCTGTCCTACTAAGGGATATTGTATTACCCAGTTACTGAGTTGTGGAGGTCAGATCGAAGTAGCTCCATGTAAAAGAGTATTTAGCTGCATCCGGTTAGACTGGAAGCTGATCCCAACATAGTTGGAAAAAGGTTAGGCAGCTTGATTTTGTCTGACAACCCGGGCAAAATGAGCTTTTCTGAATAATAACTAATAACATAAAACACGGTAGCACGTAATACGTGATGAAATCAATTATAATTATTATTTTACCGTCATATAGGCCCACTGTGAAGGACCCAAGAACCTTACATTAATGAAAAAATACAAACAATTAAATTAAAAACCGATTACGGAAGATATTTTCACAGTTTGTGGAATATCTCCGTAAATATAAAACTGCTAAACGGAGCTTTCCTGAATTCCTATTTCACGAGTACTTGGAATCATTCAAATGCACATCGTATCCTTATGAAATTTTCATTCAAATAGTTTCTAAGATTATCATATAGATGGATGGTATTTCAAGATGGTTAGTATGTAAGTACTACAGTTTCGTTCGTATGAACCAAGCGTTTTATAAAGTTCTAAGAACATAGTTTTATTTTAAAACGACGCTTATCTTTATTATGAAACGTGCATGAAAATGTTTTGAAAAGCTTTCAATTGAAAATTCGAACAGTTTTATTCTTTCACTGCTTTAAATAAAATCTTATTTCAAGTTAATTAAAGAAAATTATTCAATTGAAAGTGAAAACTCACTTTACAGAAGATCATTTTCTAAGTAAGTTTAAAAATGGCGTTCTTTGCATTATAAACCTGTTGAACTAAAAATTTTGAACTCATCAAGATACCGGGCGTTTTCCGAAAAATTTTTTGTATGGCATATTTTTTTTTTTTTTTCACCACGTTCTAATATAAAACACCATATTTAAGTTGTTTTACCTTCAAAACGTTGTTTTTAAACAGAAAATGATAATCTGTGGTACAATTTTCAACATAATAATATTAAGGTGTTGTGTACGAGAATTCCGCTTACATTTCAGACATAGTTCTTGTGAGTAAACGTGATACACGTGGTACTGCATGCATGAAGTATTTCAATTTCAGGTCACATCTCACCTTGGTTTAATGTAGGTAGCCTTGGAAACTATGACGCAATCACGAAATTATGCAATGTAATAAGGACGGTGACAATGTGATGACAATGAAGATATTAGTGAAAGTGTCAAATTGTTTTGTAGAGAGATAATATTTGACAAAACCTGTATTATATAATGTCGTTCAAATATATCACAAAAGGCGAATATGACTAATAATTTTATTTTAAAACGTTCTTATATTTCATTCCCTCTGTTCAACGGATCCAAAAGTTAGAAATATGTAAATGTATCCTGTAAAAATTGTTTTATATTTTTACACACGAAATTGTAACAAGATTAAATATTTCTGTAAAAGCGTGTACGTTTCGTCTGAGCATTGTGTTGAGCTGGTTCAAACCCATAATCATTGGAATTATCAACCCGTCCATTGGTGAAATTGGTCTATTGGCCGTTATGACCAAACGGTCCTGGGGAATATTGCCATAATCACGACAGTTGGCAGCCGAATTGGTGACCGCGTAATGATGATAATACAACTAAGGTGCATATGGTGTTGTTCGTTAGTTAATTAAGAGAACATATCAATACTTGCGCAAGTAACTGTTCCATTACCTATACCTGGAACCATAACTTTGCGTTCTATGGAAAGCAGTACAACATAACTGAACATGACGCTTGCATAAACTGTAGGCTTACGCAGGTGTACTTACCTATAAAACACCCATGTTTCGCCAGTTTTATTTAGTTTTAAAGTCCCATGTAATGGGGGTAATTAATAACTCGCAAACCATAATTATTCAATGACAAACCAAAGACAACTTTCTATCCCGCAATTGCCAAAGATAGCTCCGAAACGTAATTTACCATCTTATCGACACACTGAACTACATATAACTGAAAGCAGACCACTTCTTAGATGAAGCTGAACTCATTAACGGCCATGAATTAAAAAGTAAAGAAGTTCAGAGTTGTGAAATAAGAGCCAAGAACACTGAAGGGCTTCAAGGATGCGGGCACATTGAGCTCCTTTAAGATAAAGGATTCGAGGAATGATGGCGTATTTTACGCAATGACTGGCAAAAGGCGAGGGAAGATTTGTGTTTATGATTACATTATCTAAGAATCTGTTCGTTGCTCTAAGAAGGCCGAGAGGAGTTCATCAAAGTTTTTCGGGTAATAGGCTGAATTGTTTAGAAAGTATGGAATGGGACAATAGAGTTCTTTGAAGCAGTGTTTTGTTTAAAACAAAAGGAAAGTTAGATTGCATTTTTTGTAAACAGTCTGACTGGCTGTTGAGATATTTTTTCAAGTTACTTAACGTGTCTTAATATTACTTATCTGTGTCACATCCGCACCAATAACATCGTTCTACTCATCGTCACCTTCATCTCATTCTGCCTAGCCTTTTCCCAATCATGTTGGGGTCGGCTTCCAGTCTAACCGGATGCAGCTGAATACCAGTATTTTACATGGAGCGACTGCCTATCTGACCTCCACAACCCAGTAACTGGGTAATACGATACCCCTTGGTAAGACTGGTTGTCAGACTTTCGGGCTTCTCACGACTCGTAACGACTGTCAAAGATCCACGAATGACAGCCGGGACCAACGGCTTAACGTGCCTTCCGAAGCACGGAGGAGTCTCGGTACGTAAAGACCATCACCTTCATCTCATTTACTATAATTTTGCCCCACATCATGTAATTGATGTTCCTGTTCCGAACAATGTTACAACCGTAAGATGTCATCAAGATTTTAGTACAAAACTCGGTCGTATTTACGAGCTTTAGATAGGAAATCCATATAAACCGGGTGATTAAACTGTGGTGATGCGAACACTACGTACATTACTTACAACTCTGTATGTTGTAACTTGGAACTTTCAACGGACATAAATTATACCTTTAGGGGTATGAGGAACAGGGTGTAAAGTTCACTCATCCCCCATAGAAAAGGGAGGATCCTCCGACCAGACGGGTGTTGTGTCTGGCGGGCAATTGCCCAAGGACTGATGTCGGATAGTCTTATATATATGAATCGCGCGGTAAACTTAAATAGCGCGATGCAGGATCTGTGACGTCAGGTCTTTGATGCTTAGTTCGTATGTGGCGGTGTAGATGCCGCCACATCACTCCCCTCCGGAGACCGGAGGTCGATAGTGGGCTGAGTCTTGTATCTTGCGATGCTTGCCAGTGCCAGTTGAGGTTCCAGTGAGTCGGAACCGGGAGCCGCATAGTTCACAGTGGGTCGGAACTGTCTGCGGTGATTGAGGGTGCTTTGAGTTTGAGTTTGATTCCCCAGTGAGTCGGGGTGGCGCTGCGTTGTGATCCAGTGCGTCGGATGTGGTACAGCGCCGGGTTGCTGATGAGGCTGAGGGTAGTGACCAGGAATGCGCGTTCGCTGCATGCTGGTGGTCAGGATACCCGTTGAAGCCGTGGGTGCTGGCTGGCTGTGTGACTCGCCTCACGAAAGCTTGCGGGAGTGATGTTGATGACGTCACGCTGAAGTAGTTGCACGAAGGCTGCGTTGACGTTCATATTCGGGGTCACCAATTTAGGGGTATGAGGAACAGGGTGTAAAGTTCACTCATCCCCCATAGAAAAGGGAGGATCCTCCGACCAGACGGGTGTTGTGTCTGGCGGGCAATTGCCCAAGGACTGATGTCGGATAGTCTTATATATATGAATCGCGCGGTAAACTTAAATAGCGCGATGCAGGATCTGTGACGTCAGGTCTTTGATGCTTAGTTCGTATGTGGCGGTGTAGATGCCGCCACATACCTATGCTTACTGAAGGCTTAAACATTTTGACGTCATAAATTATACCTGCGAAAATCTTTACATAATATTTAAGGTTGCATTTCTTTAGTGTTTCAGGTACTATTTGATTAGGTCCGTTATTATATTAAAACAGCAGCATTGTTTGTTTTCTATATATATTAAAAAGGAGTACCTAATTAAGTCGTATAATCTCATCAATTGTCTCTATGCCTGTAGAAGCCGTTTAATTAATGTAATCCTTTGATGCTAGCTTAAATATTTCTGAATTCTCTCACTTACCTGCCCCAAACTTAACTGTTCACAAACCTTCTATTATATTAATTGCAGAGGTTTTGTTATTCAAACAATGCAAGGATTTTAGGCGTTTCGTTTTACCTATTGTTTTCAGCAGTCTCAAAATGGTGGAAAAATTGAAGCGTCATTGTTCTATAGAGTTCTTGAGCGAGTATAAAAAGCTGAAAATTCGTAGCAATTGTTATCGGTAATAGTTTTCAAGCTTAATGGGGTTTTTAATAAAGAAAATATTAATTGGAAAAATTAAGAATAAAATGTGTTTACAATATTCAACAGTTCCTATAAAATTCATAATGCAATGTTGCGATATCGAGAAATATTGCAATAGTAGAATATCAGTACAATTATTTTCTTTCCAGTAACTTGAAGTTTTTTTATGAGAGTTGCCAGATGGTTAACGTATTATTTCATTCGTGGTACGAGACCTTCTAATCCTTAGCCTTATGTGGTGAGGACTTTGTGGTTTTGTAGAAGTCTGTAAAACCCTCCACCTTTCACGTACTGAGAATAAATATCTTTAGGGTTTCTGCTTAGGGGAGAAAATGCTGTATTTCTATGTTTATCAAGATAATTCTTCGATTAGGTAGGTATAGGTACTTTTCAATACAATTCAGTATCGACCCTGAAATTTTAAACTGGTTAAAACTCCGAAGGACTCCACGAGACAGGTACAACCTAGTGTGGAGTCCACAGGTTAACACTAAAATTATGTTTCCTTTGTAAATTTTTAGGAGTAATTTACTTGTATCAAGGGAATGTATGAATATTTTATTTGGTTATATACGATTTTTAGTGTCTTCCACTACCTCCCTCCCGGACCTTTGGAAGGCGTACGAGGGGCCGAAGCCAACTCGCAGAGGCCCAATAGACGTTTTTAATTAAATGAGGTATTATTATTAATATTTCGTTTATTAAATCTTTATACATATTAAATACATTTTTAAATATTTCTTAAAAATTAAAAAAAAAACATTAAAAAATATAAAATATAATAAAAAAAAAAGAACCTAAATATAATTTTATTATTATTAATACTCAAGGAAATATGAGATCTACCTAAAACATTTGAAAGTTAATCACTTTCAAATGCTTTAGGTAGATCTCAGTGTCCACAAAGCTCCTCAGTTCACTCATCTAAATGTCTCCGGAATAGTTGATTCTCTTTTGTTACTCCGAACATTTACCCGGACATTAATTAAAGTCAGATGTAATTAAAACTCAGTGCTTAATCCAGTGAAGAAATTCCGTTTAGTCTTAACGATTCGCCAGATTTGTATGTAACGATAGGGGTTGATAATAATTAGGTAAACGGTAGAATAATTTACAAATATGCAGTTATTTTGGTGACTTTTGTAATTGGTGACTTTGCTCAGTGATTAACCTTTCGTACGCCGTAATTACAGAAACAATTATAAATCCATTGTGTCTTCTGTGAATCTACGTTCATATACCAAAGGATAAATAAGTTGACAAATAATATAAATTTAAGCTTATTTATGCTATTAACATTTCATTGAATGGAAAATGGTCAATTTGGACAGGCATTGAATCAATGCCTGTCCAAATTGACCATTTTCCATTCAATGAAATGTTGGGACATCATTAGTCTGAAATAACAATCAAGCTCACATCACATCAGATGTGATGTGAGCTTGATTGTTATTTCAGACTAATGATGTCCCAGTTTCTTCATGACGTAAATTTTAATCACTGTGAGTCATAATATAAGACATTATGTTTGCTTAGATAGTAAAAAATTATGATAGGACAGGTGGGCAAAATAATTAATACAATAATACTATGCATTGTATTATTCCTTCAAACTATCAGTAAAAGTTGGCCTGAAAAGTGGTTTTAGTACTATTTAGAAAACTAAAAAACAACTTAAATAATTATCCAATTAGTAACGTACTGAAGAATCAAAACTATAGTCATCAATCATTATCAATCTAATCTCCATTCTTGAGTTATTTTAAATAAGTTTATTCTTCTTCAAATTACACTTTGAATAGTATTGACGTCCTTTGAATAACTTACTTGCGTAAAGGCATTTGAATTGTTGTCAAAGCTATCTGGATAAATAACTAGGTATTTACCTACTGTGATGTTATATTTTATTTAATATAAATTCTTGAGCTCAATCATAGCCGTGTTACAATAATTTAATATACCTATGTAGGTGCCACATATCATTTAATGAGAAATAAATTGGACAAAAGCAGCTTATAAACTAAAAGTTTTTTTTAATAATCATTCTAACTGGCAAACCAGATTCTAACTGTTAAATGCTTCATAATAAAAACATAATTCCCCTCTGATGAAAGTTGCTCATTGTAGATACTGTACGTTGGTTCTTTACTTTCATTTGTCTTAAATCTCCTCTATATAGGCAGAAAATGTTTTTCCCCCACCCACACACAACGTCTTCAACATCTGTTATTATTCTGCCGTACTCCTGAGAAAAGCCTCACAACATTTTTCGTTCCCTACGTGTCGTGTTTGTTTTTGCAAAATATCTCGTATTTCGTCAAATTAACCACATTAACTTGTGATGCCCAAACATTTGCTTAGTAAATGCTACCTCAAGGACAAAAGGTGAAATTTCATACATCAGTACTAACCTCACTCAAATGTAAGCTTTCAACTGTAAACAGTGTTAAAATCGGTTTAGTAGCTTTCAAGTTTGCGCAACAGATTATAGAAATTATAAATTAGAGAGAAGAACACAGGGAATGCCGAAGCAGAATGATTTTGGAACAAATTAAGGTGGATGTATTAGTAGGCACTTAAGTGTATTTGAACTCCGAATCTTTAGTTAAACAAACTCCTGGTTTGCCCTTGTTCTTGAGTTAATTTGACTTAATTTAAGACTCTTAAGATCGATAAAAGATATCTACAGTGGTGTGGATTTATATTTACCTTAATGGTATACGTTTTTTCAATAACCGATTCAGTGTTTATTCTTGATGCAAATAATAGCTAATACTTATCTAAATTACATTTTTGCCTAACAATATATATGTAGGACAAAATTAAAAGCTCCTCATCGGTTAACTGCATAACAATCTCATATCATCACCAAAAACAAACTATCTTGTCATTAAAGACAAATTTAAATTCAGGCAAGTCTTTAAAGGACCATCAAAAGTTCAAAACGTAGGTACTCTCCCAGGATACAGCACTCCATCAAAATGTACGGGTTCCGAAACAAAAAGCTTCACCCTAATTATTCAGGAACTTGCATAAAATTTGGATTTTAATATCGGACTGATTTCCAAATCTAAATTCACTAAGTGGATATATCGATCAAAGTACTGACTTTGATCAATATATCCACTTAGTGAATTTTGGACACAAGGTATTGGGTAAAAATGGCGTGCATTCGAACACGCATAACGTGCACCGTGATTGGTCAAAATCTTCATTATCCGATTTGCGAGTCGGTTAGTTAGTGGCAGTGGGACTTTAAAACTGGCCGGTTGTGTAACGATGGGTTTTGTTGTGCTGTTGCATGTTGTTTTTGTTTTTTTATGTTATTCATCAAAGAGGATTAACAACAAACAAAGTCATTTATTTCAGGTTACAATGGCCCATATACACAAACTAACTGTATTATTATATGAAGTAGGTAAATAACCTCAATGAGTGATTAGTCTCAATATCAGCTCAAAAACAGCAGAATAAATTAATGATTTCAAATATGATAAATTACACATTCATACATGTAATTAGATAGTTTTTTGTTACTCATATTTATGTCCTTATGAAGAAATGATTTTAATTATTGTATAAGCATTATTATAGTTATCGTGGTTTCATGCTTTAAAAAAAATACATTGACAGGGATTTAAGACATAGGTTTATTTGAATGGCTTTACTACATGATCACTTCCAATGACCCAAATGCTGACTTTTACCTTGGGCAGAGAGCCTGAGCATTGCCATATAACGTGGCAATGCCCCCAGTCTCTTGGGTACATTATCAGTCGACAGAGATGCGAAGGAATTGTTTTGACGCCATATTTTAGTAGACCTTCGCATGGTGGCTGGTAGCAGCTGGATGAGAGTTGCCGAGAATCGAGCTGAATGGCATGCAATTGGGGAGGCCTATGTCCAGCACTGGACATGTATGATGACGATTATGATGATGATGATGATTATATTTTTATTTTATTGATTTTAGACTATTACATAAAAGTTGTTTTTTTATGTACAGTTACAGTTCATTTTAATAAATAAATAAAAGGTCTTGGTATGTGAAATCTCTAGAAGTATACAAAATACTGCGGAAGTGCGGACATTTAAAATGTTACCGTCAGCCGCAAACAAATTATGCAGAGCACTAACGATATTAATTTCATACACCTACGTGGTATGAGACAGTTTCGCTCATTAACCTGTTTTATTTACACGCTGTAATAAGCTTATATTAATTATAGTGTTCATTAATTACACATCTGCATGAAATCACATCATCAAAATAACTCTGAGCAATAAGTAGGAAGTTTTTCCAACGTTGACTCATTATTTTTCTTCTTACAAAATGGCAATTGTTTAAGTATTGTTTCTCATTAATCCGTTTATGCACAACGTACTGTATTTTTTAATAAAACAGTTATTTATTTCACTTCTGTTGACCTACATACTTGTAATAAGTACACCGAAGACTATCGTATTTTGTACAATACCAGACGAATGATGACTTTGTAGGTACATATCAGAAATGGGACAAAATTCATTGACGTGACGTGTGTTTTTCTAGAACGCTTCAGTTGCTTTCTAAACAAAGGCTATCAGTGTGTGTGTGTAGTGTCCCGAGGTAAACGTCCGAACAAACCACAAAGTCCTTTAAGGCCTTCACTTACAATTTGACACGTCTTCCAACACTATAAAACCAATTTGATACATCCTGTAATTATTTGATAATAGAACCAATTCCAAAATCACTTTGTTTAAACTTCTTTTCTTCCCTTCACCCTGTATTTCAGCCGGTATATTCTATAAAAAACTTCACGTGAAAGCTTAGGTGAAGTGAGCTGGCACTCCACCCGATGCTGATTGACACTACTGACAGCTCTCTTCACTGACTGGTCGCTTTTAAACTGACCAATCGCAAGCCAAGAAAATTAAAGTTACTCACGTCTATCAATAAAGCTGTAGGTGCCAACAAAGCCCGTGGCATTGTTCTGCTTGGCTCCAGTATGAAACTCCAAGATGAGTGAGGGTCCAGGGGAGTACAGGGCTGGAGGGGCGTCGGCTCTACTACCGCAGAGCTCCCGAGCCCAGGCTGAACGCTCGTTGATGGTTCCAGGAGGACCAGGGCCTTGCACTTCCCAGTATACCTTCAGGTAGTCGCCTCGGGTGCAGCTGTAACAATAAAACATCATAGGGTTATTTTTGAAAGTTAGGTTTTTATATCTGTTTTGTCTGCTTATCTTGATATTTTGAAGAGTTGATTGGTATATACAGGGCGAGTCATTGATAAGGCAATTGGAGGAAAAGTGTTTTAAATATTACGAGAAGGAATATTTTCCTGGAAAAAACCGTATTTGATATTTTAAAATTACTACCAATAAAAATATTACAAAACACCAAAACTGAAACGTTCTAATAAAAATAAAACCTCCTTTTTAAAACTACCGACGAGGTTGGAAAACTGAAAACCACTATGTGGTAGCAATATTTTAAGGGAACAACCAATACTATCGGCCGACGATCGTTTAAAGAGTTAAGTGCTGCAAAGTTAGCGTCTCAATTTTATGAAATAAATGTTTTCCGACCTGTTTTATGGCACTCCATTTTATAAAGACAAGCCTTTATTAAGATGTCATCTAGTTTTATCGGGAAAATTATGTGCCTACGTTGTACAAGGGAATTTTTGAGGAAAATGATAACATTGTTGGCTTACAAAACCTAGCCAGGTTTTGCAAGCGTTAGATCGGACATTTTTAAATATTTTTTTCGTCCTTGTTTCTAAATAATATTATTTGAGGTGTGTTTTCGAAGTTAGAAAAAGGTACAAAAAAAAAAATACCTTTTTTTGTTTCCCAATTAGACGTTTCTTTTAAATTTTAGTTTAAAAAATCATCTGCGAGCGACCGGCTACACCGAAAAAATTTAAAGGAACTGACTATCACAAAATAAAGACTACCAAAGGTTTTTTTTTAAAACTACAGTTAATATTTTCGTCCTCCTTCCTTTGACGTGACATAGACCCATCGTCATCTTTTACCTTGCAAATATCTGTGATGAAACTGAATAACAAGAACGCGTTGAAATATTGCATTTTGCATCTCTGTGTGGACGAGAATCTTCTGCTTCCTTTTGGGTTTGAATAAAAAAGTATGATTGCACCTTTTTTTTGTGACCATTATTCGAATGTATTTCTGCACCAATTTCGGCATGACCAGAATGGCTTTTCGTAGAGAATATTCAAGTCCAAAACTGTCTGCAGTCATTTAAAACGCATCCCTCAAACCAGTAGGTAAATCGTAACGATCATTTCGAAATTTAATTCTCATTACCATTAATAATTCATAGACGAATGTTGAATACAAAATGGCGCATACATTTTATGCATGCAGCTTAATAAGGTTGGCACATTCTATCGACACGGTTCATGGTTTATCTGAAAGTTTGAATTTTAAATTGCGAATGCATAGTTTTGTATTTGGAATTTTCTTAACGATCTGGGAGAAGAAATGTAGATGGATGATAGCTGGGACTAAAGGCTCGTTCACACCGGCGCGACTTGTCGCGCGACGCGACTTTAACAATACAATTTCTAATAAAACTTCACGATTGAACAATTGCCGGTGTCGCGTCGCGCGACATGTCGCGCCGGTGTGAACGAGCCTTAAAACTCGAGTAGATGAGTCTTTAAGCAGAGCGAATATTTGAAGAAAAAAAATATGAAGACAAAACAGAGGGGTAATTGAGTAACACACATAAAATGGTAATTGATCGCAATGCCTTCTATTTTGACATTTCAGTCACGTTTATTGTGCAGACGAATTTTTAGTGGATTAGGAATAACCTTAAAACCAAATAACTTCAAAATAACTACTACTACATAAACCTACCTACTTACTATGGTAATTATCAAATAACTTCTCCCGCTCTGGGTGGAGCGGGAGGGCGTGTCAGACTCTTACTGACTAAAACCCACCCGTGTTCCTACAGTTGCCTGTGTGTTGCCAGGGGCCACGGTATCCCTTTCGGACTTTCCCGCAACCCCAGCAGAACCTTCAAAACTCTAGGATTGTGATTAAAAATGTGTTACGCAATTAGGGTGCAGGTTGTATGTTCCAATGATAATATATCAAGAGCTGATAGGTGATGTTTAAAGAATCAATATTCTAAAAGTTAATTAAGAGTAGGTATTTCCGTCAAAATACTCGTATCTTTATGAAAAAAGAGATGCGAAAGAGGAGTTAGATCAAAAAAACTTTGATGTGCAATACTTAAATAACATAACATTTCGCCAGTTACGTTTAAGTCCCATATAATTAGGGGCGAGCTTATTGCCATCCACCGGGAAAACCAGACTTCAGACTGCTGCTGAGAAATTCCTAATGGAAAAAGCCAATAATACTTTAGCCACCCTGGGAATCGAACCCAGGACCTCATGCTCAGCAGTAGCACTTGCGACTACTAGACCAAGGACCTATCGCATGAAACCAATTTTAATTAAATCTGAGTTTAGAAATCTATAATCCTATTCAGCTAAACGATCGATTTTATTGAACGGGTAACTTTTCACTGCTGTTATTGGTGGATATATTTATATCCACATCACAAATGTCACCGTCCATCAATCTGATTGGATACGCCTCTCAAATTAACGATACAATTTTCTTCAATTATGTGTTCACCGTAAAGATATAAATTATTAACGTAAAATCGATTCAAAGCAGCGTTTACCTGGAAAATGTACGTACGACGACTTATCAAGCCAGGTATTATATTTCCAGGGTAAACTGACCTGTCATTATCATTACCTATATGAAAAGCCTAGACAGTGCGAAGTCGTCGTGTGTATGCTTGTATTATCACCTTTTAATTTAACCCCCGACGGAAAAAGAGGGGTGTTATAAGTTTAATGTTTGTATTTATGTATCTATGTACGTATCTGTGTATCTGTCTGTTTTCCCTCGTAGCTGGGAGCTACGAGGGAACAGCTGAACCGATTTTGATTATTATTTTTTTGTTTGAAAGGGGTCTTGATTGGAGTTCTTAGCTACAATTCAAGAAAATCGGTTCAGCCGTTTGAAGATTATCAGCTTTTTTCTAGTTGATGATTGAATGTGCGCATCTTCCACAGCTCTGACCGATTCGAAATTTAGTATTGTGTTACTTCAATGATATTAGAAGAACATAGTACCTTAGACCCAAGACCTTAGACCCAAGAACATAGTACACATTAGAAGAACGTAATACCTTGAACCGATACTGCAGCATCACCTGGAATTCTGTCGGGGGTTATTTAAATTTTTAATTTTATCTTGTTTATCTTCACTTGTATTTGAGTTGACGTTTTTTGGGCACCCTTACCTCACTCAAATGGACAGAAATGACAAGTTCTTTACCGTTTTTGAAGTGAGTTTTTTTTTTGTGTCAGTATTTTTATGCCAACGGCAACTGTCCGTAATGCTGTCACGTGTGGCATTGTTGCCGGTAATGTGCTTGAATGTCTTATTTTTTCAGGAAAAGATACAAAAATGGTCTCTATAATGGGAAAGGAAATAATACAATGGCTATTTGTAAAGTCGATATATACCTTTATAATTATATACTAACGTAGTTTAAAAAAAAAGTTTGTTGGGCTCAAAATGTAATATGATAAAACATTCTTAGTGTAGCAAAAATACTAGCCTGAAAAGTAATTCTCCGCTCACATTGATTACAAAATCGCTGTCTTTATTTTTATACTTTTGTTTCATTAATATTATTAATTTATTTTTTTACTAAACAAAAATATTTTACCTCAAACGCATTCTAATTCGTCTTCCCTCCTTTGTTAAATCCGTTTCAACTAACCTCAAACGCATTCTAATTCCTCTTCCCTACATTCATCAATCCGTTTCTACATTTCCTATTTACTCTATTGCAAGTGTTATATCTACAATAAATCATCTACATGTCGAATTCAAAGGAAGGGTAAAAGCAAAAAAACAGCTTCGTTTCAGTGGAAACGTATCCTTTTGACCTATTTAGACTTGGCAACGAGTACCCAACAAACAATTAATGGACTGCGTAACTAGAGTTTCGATGCATTAAGAGGCGGTTTCCTTTGTTGTTTAAGAATCGATTCCACAAACAGGCGCGACACGACGGCGCGTCGCGACACTGCTAGAAAAATTTCTATTAAGTTTTCATAGATACTATTCCATCAGAGTCGCGTCGCGTCTGTCTGCGGGGGCCTTAAAAAGAAAATATTTTTTTAAATGAATTGAGCATGGAGCTTCTCTATACAGATTGCTACAGTTTATATCTAGATTTTAACCTCTTTTTCGTTTGGATACTTATAGCTTATGTTATTAAGCGATATTTTGGTTTGACTAACGACTTTCTACACAACTTGAGGCTTTAGGTATAAAGAAAGGGATCAACAGAAAAAAGAAGAGAAGGCAGGCCGAAAAGCAGGTGGGCTGATGACATAATAGAAATAGCAGGGGAAGACTGCAGACTATTGGCAAAGATAGAGACACTTGGAAGAAGTTCACCTGAGGAGGGGTCCATATCCGACAAAATAACCTATTTGTACTAACATCTAGAAAATAAGTAAAACTAATAACAACATTGGCAATGTAATTAAAGGATATGGAGATAGAAGACTTATTACTAAAAAATAAAAATAAAACGACTACCTAACTAACGTAGATACCTACTAGGTACATCTATTAGACGAAACTTTCTTAAGGTATCAACCTAGTACTTAGTAGCTACCGAATACGTTCCAGGACATAAAATATTATATTTAACTACGTAACTAACATCTGAGGAAATTTAATTATTTCTGAAGTTTCTACTCGTTAAGTCTGTTTTCTCTCTATGAACTTACGCAGTTGACTTGCTTACTAGCTGTCACTTAATTAGATTTATATTTTCCTTTCTACATGTTTTAATGAAAATTATTAATCCTGGTGGGCGATTAAAAAAAAACTGATTTTATGTTAAAAATCATAAACATAAGCATAATCAGCCAATAAAGATCCCACTTTTTTTTTATCCACTACGGAGAAGCTTTTGACCTGAATCTCACCTAATGGTAAGTGATGCTCAGGCCGAAGGTGGAAGCGAGCTTCACCCGGAGGATTCCAGGTGAAGCTCGCTTCCACCTTCGGAGGAAACAGCCTGTGTCCCAAAGCTGGGACACAGGCTTCCTCTTTTGAGAGGGTGTGGGCCCTTCACCTTTCACCACGCGAGCCAAGTGCGGGTTGGTGGATGACACATATCTTCGAATTTTAGGTTCTAGGGCATGCCGGTTTCCTTCACCGTTTGAGAGCAGTGGTGATGAAATTAAATACACAAAGTAAGGATTCGAACACATGACCCACAACTCGGTAAGTTGGGGACGATGCCACTGGGTCACTACCTACTGCTTTAGGTAATAGCCTATACAATGGAGTCGCTAGACGCCGCGAACGAAAATGTTCCTGACGGCTCGTGCAGACCGGTGTGATATCGCGGACGCGACAGGCAGCGCGACCCTTGTCGCGACCGCTATAACGCCCCAGTCTGTAAGAGCCTTAAAGCGTAAAGTTAGTTTTGTGTTGTTTTAATCCACTGAGAAATGGGTCGCGTGCGACCTAGCGCCCACCCGGCAGCCGGTAGGTAGTTAGCGCGCGTAAGCACATGGAGTGATTAATCTGGTAATCTGTGACTGGGCCACAACTGCTCGCTAAATAATAATACCATTGATGCATTAATCGAGATGTGGTTATCAATGCAATTGCCCAGTTTTGTTTTTTGTTTGGGCGCAATTCTGTTAAAATTAATATCATTAAAACATGAGAATACTTCGGGAAAATTAAAGCATTCAGCAAAATAGCTCAGTCTACACTTCCAAAATAAAGTCAGATATAAAATCTATGTAGTTTGTCCAACAAATCCTAAATTTAAAAAAACATTACCTACAGTGCAAACATCCACTCATCACACTGAGCGGGTCCGTCAAATCATGTAACCGAAAAGTGACAAATTTCGCGCACAATTTCGACAATTCCACCAATTCCACCCATTCCCCCGCGTCAACTGTATCGGAAACCATCATCAACACTAATCGACGTGCCGAACAACATGTTAAGCTTTCGATTACAAACACTAGTCGTCAACCGGTCGGCTATTTGCCAGCACGACGCACTGTGAATTGCAAATCTGACGGTTGCGCCAGTTTGCTTGACCACCTCGATTTTCATCACAATACATGTGTTAGCCGTGTTTTTGTGGCGTTTGCAGCATTTAAATGACGTCACGAATGGCTGGCATAATGCTTTTTAAAAAGAAATGCAGACATTCTGGTAGAATGGAAGCAAAATTCCCTAATTTATGGGCGTGTGTGATATTTTGATTTGATTTAATCTCATGAAAACAAAACACATTTAGTAAAGTAGGTCTGAATTACGTTCTTATTAGCTCAAATCAATAATCCTAACAAATCGTAAAACTAAACAGATAATAAATTGAAGTCTAGCCCACTCTTGCAACATCGCGCGATAAAGTTGACTTCCAAGCTGTGCGTCAATCACTCGATTATATTCAGTAGTTGGCCCCAACGTAACTGTAACGACTGTCAAAGATCCACGAATGACAGCCAGGACCAGCGGTTTAACGTGCTTTCCCAGGCATGGAGGACTCTCGGTATGTAAAGATGGTCACTCATCCACGGACCAACCCCGGCAAGCGTAGCTTAACCTGATGAATCGACCCAGCACAAATGCCACGTTTTACAAAAAAAAAAAAAAAATATCCACTCACTAGAAAATAGCATCCGGGTATCTTATTAAGTAAACACCTTTCTCCAACAAAAATAAAGGTACAAACTACGTACACAATGGGTGTAAGTAACGTATGCGGTCCAGTAAAGTCGGGAAACTTTCCAAGAGCTCGGGGAAAGATTTGTCTTACTGTTGTTTCCCTGGAGTGGGATCCCCGCATTGTGTGATCGATCTAACTGGAGTTGACAGTGTGAGAAATAATCGTGGAAGTAGGTATGTACGTGCTAGAGAAGTGTTTCGTACTTATTCTATTTCTGTAAGGAATTCTGTAAAGAGAGAAGAAAATGTAGTTAAAAACTTTTGTATAAAGCCTCATGCAGAAACGCGCGACGCGACGGTGCGACGCGACTCTTACAATACAATTTCTAAGAAAACTTCACGGTAGTACAATTATCGGTGTCGCGTCGCGCCAGTCTGCATGAGGCTTAAATCGAGATTACTACCTACCTCCTTTATGACGAAGGTTCCCGTGCTACAAAAGGAAATACATGAAAAGAAGAAAATATGCTTGACTTTAATTTCAAGCATATTTTCTTCTTTTTCTTGAAAGCAGCTTAAAGCTTTTGTGCAAGAAATGTTTAGGTAACATTATCAAACTATTTACTTCCTAGCGTCTATAGTAACTTTTATTTCAATTACTGACATCGAAGTTTACCTCTAGATACTTTTGGTGTTAAAAATGTTTACAAACATTTTCTATGACTAATAATAGGTACATTTACCTTATATTTCTAATGTTTAATAAACATTTGATAACAGCAGTGTGGGAGCACCATTACGTACAGGGTAACAGAAAAGAAATTCGCTACTTACAATTTTAAGTTCAACTAAGTCATTCATCATTTCAGCAAATATGAAAATACGAATACGATACTGAAACGCAGACAGTCTAAAAACATTTTGATGACATTCAAGACAGTTTAAACATACGGCCTTAAAACAAGGCTTATTTTTTGCACCATGTAACCCTAGCCTGGCATAATTTAATGCTAGCACACGCGAATTACCATAATACGAAATTTACAATTCCTTTTCAGTACAACGACCGATGTGAAATTTCAAACGGCATTTTGAAATGGTATCGATTGCAAATTGGAACGAATTGGTCTTTATTCGATAGTTCATGTGGTGTTTCATAGCATAATCAGCCTATGATATTCCCAGTAGTGGGATACAGGTCTCCTCTCAGTGATAGTAAGTGAACCGAAATCCGACACGCGGGCCCAGTGCGGGTTGGTGGATATCACAATAGGGTATTTTATGTCTTTAAGAGAAAAAATCTAAAAATATATTATTGAGATAGCGTATGCAAAAAGCAGTCGGAAAACGTTAGTTTTAGTTCATAAAATAGCAAAATTCAATTCAAAGGTTTCAGCTTTTTTAATCTGTTTCATAGCACCATTAAATAGTAGTCGCCATGTTATTACGTCATACGGCTATTTAAACTTAGAAGTGTCAACTGTCAACTATCAGCGTTGTTTGTTTGTATCAGCATTTGTTTACACAGCCAACTAACATCATGACCACAGAGCAATATGGCGTCCACTGCGTCCAGCGTTTTCGTCAAATTACGCGCGTTTGAAAATGCATAATTTTAATGCAATTTTAATGCAAAAAATTGTGAATTGTTTAGTGGTTCATTAGCACTATAGAATCTAAATGAGACACTTTTCAAAAATGGGTGTAATACCCTATTATGTCTTCGATTGTTTGGTTCTAGGACATGCCGGTTTTCTCACGATGTTTTCCTTCACCGTTTTGGGAGCAGTTGCTGTGGTGTGGTAATGGCTGTGGTGTTTCATGCGTATTCTTAACGATTAAATTATGAAGCCTAATAATAACCGTATCCGTGCCGTAAACATCAGAAGGCCAATTTCTCGGACTCGAAAAACATCATCATTCACAGTCAAGTCGCAATTAGTCAAACATGTCAAAAATGTTGGTAAAATTGTATTTTTGACACATTGCGAATATGAACATTCTTAAAAATATGGGAATCGCCCCTCAGGTTGGATTAGACGTAATTGGAATAAACAAATATCTATGTTGGATTTTTCCAAGGCTGGGGCATCTCATTCATTCTGCCTCATTCTGCCTAGCCTTTTCCCAATCATGTTGGGGTCGGCTTCCAGTCTAACCGGATGCAGCTGAATACCAGTATTTTACATGGAGCGACTGCCTATCTGACCTCCACAAACAGTACCTGGGTAATACGATACCCCTTGGTAAGACTGGTTGTCAGACTTTCGGGCTTCTGACGACTCGTAACGACTGTCAAAGATCCACGAATGACAGCCGGGACCAATGGCTTGACGTGCTTTCCGAAGCACGGAGGAGTCTCGGTATGTAAAGATGGTCACCCATCCACGGACCAACCCCGGCAAGCGTAGCTTAACCTGATGGATCGACCCGCGCGGCTGTTCTTACTTTGACACGAGCTCCTCCCAAAGCTGGGGCATCTATACATATTATTAATTAAAGTCGCTTTGCATGTCCGTCTGTGTAACCACGATTTAAATTCGGTTTTCACCATCGTTTAGAGAATTTATTCCGGATGGCAAAAGTGGGATAATTCATTAATATTAAATTTACATTGTAATAAAGTTTGCATATTTTGTCAAGCCGTAAAAACCGTGCCAAGCAGAGGTGGGTCACTAGTAATTACATATTAGTATATTATGGTTTTTTTTTGTGGAATTACTTTTAAATCTACCTTATTTATGATGATTAAAGACGAAATGAAGAAGTTATTATTTATTTTATTAAAGACTAGCTTCTGCCCGCGACTCCGTCCACGTTAAATTTCTTGTTCCCCCGACCCATCGCATCGCATCGCGTCGTCCGCCCGCGCCATTACTTCGTTCTTTTTTCTGACTTTTTTTTCTTTTTGGCAGCTGCTACGGGTCATAGCGTGGTGATAAGCCTAGATAAGCCTATAGCCTTCCTTAAGAATTGGACTATGTAGTGTAAGAATATTTTTTCAAATCCGACTGGTAGTTCCAGAAATTTGCGCGTTCAAACACACACAAAAACAAGCTTCAGCTTTATTATTAGTATAGATAGAATGATGGTATGTAATGCTTTTTTATGAAACACAGTTAGTTAATTTTTATCGTTCATAAACAGACTGACATAATACTTACAACGTATTTTGCTTCACTTGAATGAAATATAAATAGATATCTTGATGATCCAATGCGGTTTCAGAACAGATTTCTTTGAAACAGCTACCCACACAAAAATCACATCCTACGCTCAGTTATGATTAGCTGGATAAAATGTCAGTTCTATTTTTGATCTAATGGCCGTTAGCGGATCAAACGCGTGGATTATTCCAGATAAGCAGTCGCTCCATGTAAAACCCTGGTATTCATTTGCATCTGGTTAGACTGGAAGCCGACCCCAACAAAGTTGGGAAAAGGCAGATGATTGATTGAGTTGTTTTTTTTTGTTTTTTTAGATTGCTTAAAGAAATATTGTGGCATTTATAACTAAATAAAGAAAAAAATATTACAGAATCTAAAATTCCATTTAGCCGAAATCTAATCCTTAAAATCTATCCTTTCAAATAAATAAACAAAAACTTCTGCTTTATTATTGAAACTTCGACTCCTTAATTGAAAATCGCTTGGTAGCAAGAAGCTTCGTTGATCAGTTTCTTATTATTGAATCTGTAGTTCGGTGTCGTCAGCTGTTGCATATTAATAAGTACAGATATAATGTTATCCAGACTGTTATAGTTGGAGTAAAACAGTCTCCTCCTTTGAAATCTAAACGCTGTGTTAAATTGTAGGTTGGGGCGAAGCATCTGTTCTAAGATTTAGTGCATTATTAATTAAACCTGTACCTACCTTTATTATTGTATTTCATGAGTATTTCTGTGTATTTCGAAAATTTTATTTTTAGTTTCTAATTGGTAGGTACTTTTAGCTTCTTGTTGGTAAGAATTTGAATTTTTTCCAATGGCTACATTGCTTGTATTTTAAAGTTAAAGTAAAATCTACTTTACGTTCATTTTCCTGGTATATTTTTCGTCCAATATTCAATATTTTCAGGCGCAAAAACCAGGTACGGTCGAAGGAATCAAAATGGGCCGAACACAAGCGCGGTACATTTGATTTTTAGATTTTCCTGAAACACGTATAGGATTGAATCAGAACATTCACATATGAATTTTATTCAATTCTCTCGTAGCGTCCGACAGCATAAAAAGTGAAATTAAACTGCTGTTGAAAAATATAGCTTCAAACCCCAAACCTTTTAAATTCCCAAAACAGAAATTGTTTTTTAATATTCCGATTGCAAAGACCAAAAATACTAAATATTTTATAGGATTTATTTTATTGGGACTGTAGTAAGTTGGCTGGTGGGTTTGGGTTTCTCGTTGAGGCCAATTGCAGTACGATCGTATCAAGAATCAGTCAATTTCAATAGGTAGGTAATTGAGCATTCGTGTTGTCTTTAAAACATAGTGCTTTAAAATATCCTTAGCTGTGAATATGAATTACGTAAATATTTTCTGAAATTATTAGTTGTTATAGAAATGAGGTTGGTTTATAGCATGTCTATAAACTGTAGACGAAACAAATTTTGGCAAGGTCGTTGTTGTCCTTATCGTACTACAAATCGTTTAAATTCCTAACGTCGTACAAGTGCTAACAACCCAGCTATCGCTCGTACCGCCATTAAGTCACTCATTTCCGTCACTTGTCTCGGCAAGAAGATAAGTGGCCGACACGCTGTTTCCTCAATCCCAAACCCGCTACAAAATAATTCAGTACTCAAGCAGGGTACGGCAACACAGTATTTCTGTGTCTATAAATGGAAAGCGAACAGTAGCAGCTGTGTTCGTGTTTGCAGTGCGCTCTGCGATCGCGGTCGGCGATAGTTTGCACTTGATGCATATTAATGTATCGTCCCACAGTACTGTTCATACAGCTTGTATTATATCGGGAATAGGATCGGCTTTGTTTCGATGATATCGCATAATATTATTTTGATTGAATTTCAATATTCATATGAAAAAATTAAATGCAGATTTTTAGATTCAGAAAATCGCCGTCTGTATTTGAAAAACAGTGCGCAATTTTCAGTGACTTTTAACTGTTTTTTGAATATCGTATCTAGGCCAAAGCCATTTAATGCTACCATAAACAATGTCTGTTGCAATAATCGTTCAAAGACAAAATAGCCATAATCACGTACATATTTTGACAATACAGCACTACCAAGTACAGTCCGCACGCCACTGGCAGCAAAACAACTATAAACAGGCTTCCCATTCTATTTAATTTTATTTAAGTATTTATTTTATTGAAATTCCGCACTACGCTACGCCAGCTCAAGGTGAAAGTGTTAGCACTGACGTGCGGCATATTGTATCTACAACAACTATTCTTCTTCCAGACTTTTTTAACTAAAGCAAAGTAAGACTCAAAACTACCGAGCACCACTATTGCAAAAGTTATTGAAATAATAATCCAAACGAAGCAAGGTATTAAATGATGCAGTTTATCCTCAGCCAACATCACCAAAGAGATTCGCTAAAGGCGTCAGAGCAAATGAAAGAGACAGAAAACGAGGCTCATAAATATTTTATAATGTCTACGGGAGCTGAAATACTTGAGTGATTTTTTATATTTTATTGTGTGTATTTAAGCAAATGTTCTTAATAGTCTCGTAACAGTAAAAATCAAAAGTCATTTATTCAAATTAGGCTTATAATTAGCAGTTTTTGAACGTCAAAATTACATATAAGACAGTCCCCTAAAACGCCCGCCCTTCACCACTTCCTAGTGCTTTAGCTGAGAAGAAGAAGTGGCGCAACCAACTCCCCAGCAGCACAGCTGTCTGTTCAGTTAGAAGAACTTGATTATACATCATAAAGTGTCGAAGACACCGTGGGAATTGACGTCGACTTAAATTGAGTTGCGTTTGAGAAACCGGCTGTTAATATCGAATCATAAATGGATAATAATTAGGAAATAAAAAAAAGGAGCTGTCGTGGGACATCCGGCTGGAACGAAGTTACTTTCGCTATGAATAATTATGTTTTAATACAGAGCCATCTAGTATACTTTTTTTGAAGCTAAAAAACTTATACTAGTTATCTGAAAAACAAAAACTTTTGACACTTGAAACTGACTTCTTCGGACATTTATGCTTTTTCATTACGTGACGTTTCCAACCAGTCAACTCCTTCGTTCCAAAAAACGTCATCAAGAGCACCATCTTATAAAATTCGAGTTTTAATTTTAAGTTCCTAAGTTCCTACTGAAGTTCTTTAAGTCCCATTTTAATATGTTTCGAGTGCTGCCACACCACATTATTGAAAATACTATTCAAAAAGAAGTTTAGTATGAAAATTGCCTTAGAATAGGCAATTTGATTGTCTTCCAATAGTAAGCACAGTCTAGTGAACAAACTTATCTAAGTTTGGTAATACGAAACTAACTTATTGTTTGATGAACAAAATTGAAGAACCCTTCAAACTTAGTTCAATGTTGGCTTAGGTATGGTATAATATTTGGTTTACGAGAAATGAAAAATATGTACTTAGTAAAAATATTATTATAAGTACCAGCCTGTTATTGTCTAACTGCAAAGCAAAGGGCTCTTCTCAAACAGAGAAGGCACGATCATTGACTACCAAGCTTGGTCAGGGCGGTTTGGCGACTTATATTATTCAGTCAGTGATTTCTAAGATAAAACTTAAGATATGAATAAATAAAATATTTTATACTCATAACGAAATTCCTTGGAGATAAAGAAAAATAATAGATAATCATCATCATCTTCCCTTGTACCATGTTACCTACTTGACGGCCCGGCGCAAATCGGCGCAACACGTTTTCTTCAAAATAAAAAAAGTTTTTACAAATATTTTGAATTTTCTTTTTTGCCACCGATTTTATTTTTCAGTTCAATTAAAGTTTTTTTTGGAAGTCGGTTGTTGTGTGTACTTCCCCACACAAATTTGAATACCACTACCTGCTATGTAAATTAAATAGCAGTGACATAAACTTATTGTAACATCATCCACATAGGGTAAGTGGGAAAAATACGTACCTATTATTGAAGCTTACTCAAACACTACCCAAGCAAAGTTAATAAAATTTATATGGCACCACCTCTGATGACCTACCAAACAAAAAATAATCTTCATAATCAATTCATAAATGGCGGAGAAATCGCGTCAAAAAAAGAAAAAAAAAGCATGCAGTGGAATTGAGAACCTCTTTCTTTTTGATGTCGGTTAAAAAAACAGATAATAAGAAAAAGAAAACGTCTAACGGCATCGCGGAAGACCCAGGCGTAGATGGCGGGACGAACTTGTCGCTTATAAGAGGGATTGGTATGTGTTAACTTATAATATTGTCCTTTAATTCCTAAGCATACTTATTAGAACATTCATGATGCCATAATATTATGCCAAATGGTCGCTTCTAAATCATGCCACGACAAACATACCAATTGGGAATATGCGTTTCATGTTATACCGTAACGGTATAATCACAGCATAAATTATGCAGAACAGAACTAGTTTACTATTTCATGAACTTACTGATCTCTAGACACGTCTGTACGTATTTCACGGAATTGGAGGCAAAATTGAACTGACTTATTTTATTACCTTAGTATGTACAGATTATTTTTAACTAAGTATATAATTGTTATACAGCTAATATTGAAATAGCATTTGAGGAGCTCGAGGCTAAGTAGAAACAGCCGCACTGGTCGATCCATCAGGTTAAGGAATGCTTGTGGATGGTGACCATCTTTACATATCGAGACTCTTATAGCGTTAAGCCGTTGGTCCTGGCTGTCATTCGTGGATTTTTGACAGTCGTTACGAATCGTCAGAAGCCCGAAAGTCTGACAACCAGTTTTACCAAGCGGTATCGTATTGCCCAGTTACTGGGTTGTGGAGGTCAGATAGGCAGTCGCTCGCATGTAAAATACTGGTAATCAGCTGAAGCGGTTCAGTCTAACCGGATGCAGCTAATATAGTTTGGAAAAGGCTAGGCAGATTGATTGATTGAAATAGTATTTAATAAAGTAAATTATACATATTTGCCGAAATGTAAATTATGGATGATTCATCCGAACAAGTCTGTAATTTTTTAACTAAACCCTGTACCAAAACTATTTGCTGAAACTGTTAACAAATGATTGGGTGAGAATTTAACATGAATATGTTAAATAATTTTGGAACAAGGTGTGCAGAGCATGCCTCCTCATATACAGAAAAGAAACAAGTAACAAATTGATAACCATGCGTGCTCGTTGCAAGTGGACAGGGTCATCCTTCAAAATCTACGTGCTCATAAATTATGACTGTCTGTAAAAAGTCATAATTCACATTGAAAAAGTTGCATAACTATTTGTAAACCAGGTTTGATATAAAGCTAATGCTTTATATCAAACCTGGTTTACAAATATAGGTAGGTATGTATATTTTTTAACAGCGCGTTTTAAGTTGATGCATATGCATGTTTGTATAATTATCATTTGCTTCAAAAACGGCGAAGGAAAACATCGTGAGGAAAAGGCATGCCTAAGAGATATTTCTAGACGGCATGATTGAGAACCGCTGCCCAATCTTAAATCAAATCATAACCCAAAACAATGAAGAAATCCGCACTACAATAAACTGAAAAGCAACTTCACTGTAACAGTACAACAAGACGTACAAAAGAATACACTTAGCGTCGTCTATGCGTTACGGGCATACGTATTTGCCTCTTAAACTGAGGACAAACGATGCAACTGGGAAATCTGTAGTGCTGAGAACGAAATAGAAACTGACTTAGGTATCGTGAATGTAAGAGATTTGTAAAGCAAGTTTGCCATCAACGCGGCAACGCCTGATAAACGGTGTTTGCCTAAATCTTGGATCCTGTCTGCAAGTTTTGAGTAAATCGGTTGTAACAACAATACTGTTTGGAGGAAGGAGGAAGAGAGGGAATGTTTCTTGCTACATTAATTTGGTGATCGTTGATTTGGAATAAGACATTAAATCGTCATTAAATTTTGGAGCAGTAGTGGCTCAGTAGTAACGGCCGTGACTTACGAGTTGTAGGTCGTAAATTCGAACCCAGATAAGCACTTGACTTGGTGTAAATTATTTCATCACCACTGCTTTCAAAACGGTGAAAAAAACATCGTGAAGAAACGTCCTAGAACCAAAAATCCGAAGACATGTGATATCTACTAACACGCATTGGGCTCACGTGGTGGAAAACAGTCCACTCCCTCTTACCGAGCTTTGTCCTAGCATTGGGAACATTATAGGTGATTATGGTATTTTTTTTAAACATGCTGACGGTATGACAGCTAAAAAGTATTTGTTTGGGAGTAAAACAGGGTCTAAAATTGATCAGTAAATATTAATTCTAAGTTATCGTTTTTAAATAATCACGCAGAAAATCATTACAATAACATTCCTCATCGAAGGTATAATCAGATATGACTATTTACGAAAATAGCTTCCACCAGCGACTTCGCCCGCGTAATATGTTTAGAAATTATAGGCTATATTACTCAGTGATAATATAGCATACTAATGGTGAAATAATTTTTAAAATCGGTCCTGTAGTTTATGAGTTTATTCATTACAAACAAAAATACAAATCTTTTCTCTCTATAATATTAATGTAGATATTATTACTGCCAATAATATTTCCTAAATATGATCACCCAGCTAGGGTTCACGTGTAAAGGATTAACATAAATGCATATAACCCAAAAAAAAAACTAACATCGTTAAAATGTTTTGCATGTCGTCGTAACGAAACGGTTTCCACTAGTTGTGTTTTCAATTTTCGCCGCCAACTGCGATACTTTTTACTTTGACAATATTTTCGCCTTTTCGCTTTGTCGTGCTGGGTTAACGACTTTAATGTCATGAAAGTCACGTCATATGTGTGAAATCTCAAGCGTTATGACTTGTGAAACCAGCGTGGAAGTATCTACCAAATGTTTCATTAAAAATGAATGTTTCAATTTGATTTGATGTTTCAATGCTCAGAAGCTAGAGCTCAAGTCTTCAAGATACTAGCCTCTTTAGCAAACAATAGAGCTATTCAAATTGGTAAATTCCCACATTTTCAAAAATATTTACACATTATGTACATATTGCTTGTACTTCTATATCAGTCTCACATTAGATTAAAAAAAATTAAGAAACATAAACAAAAACTTGAACTCAGCAAGAACTCAAGCACCGAAATACTTAAGATTTTTTCGCAAGATGAGCGATAACGTTTTTGCAGACAAGTGTCAGCTCAAAACTTTTTCTCTAACTATCTTAACTTTCATATCACAAGATTGATGCGTCACTCACACACAGGGACGAAAGAATAACTGGATACTGGATATATTCGTTTGTGATTGATCAATCGAATCGAGTCTGTCCACTGCGAGGGATAAGTTTCATCAATCATCTGTCACCAATCTAGCAACCGGTCTTCGAATGACAACTCGGCAGTTTTTCCATATGTGTGAAAGATTGCTTGGAAACTGTATTTTATTTTTTGAGTTACGAGAAAGAGCATTCATTATATTTGTAAAAAAATATGAACAAACAAAATACACACATTCCTTGTCATGGCAAGTTATGCCTATGTATTTTTTTTTACATTTATATCTGTAATTATTGTGTAGGTACGTAATAAAGAGTAACCGTTCTATTATTGTTTCGAGTCACTGCCACGTAAAAACTTGAAAGAGGATTGAAAAAGGGAAGAATACGAATAATGCCAAAAAAAAAAAAAAAATATTCATGCCTTTCATCAGTTTCAACATTACACAACCGTTAAGTAAAGAGAAATAAAAAATTAAAATTGCCGGACTGGGTATATAAATAGATTCAAAAAGTAGTTTTACCTATGGCAGCTACTTCCATATGGGAGGGTCTACTATGAAAAGCTATGAGGTCTATGTTTAATTATTTATTTATTTATTTAAACTTTTCACACACAAAAAAGGTACAAAGGCGGACTTAATGCCTTAGGCATTCTCTACCAGTCAACCAAGGGTGGTGAAGAGATTAGATGGCAGGTGCTCTGTTACAGAGGAACAAAGAGAAAAAAATATAATATTTATAATTATTAAAAATATATCTAAATGCATTATATGAATAAAATAGGTAGGATTAGACTTATAATAAAAGACATATTTACTACAATATATACCAATATAATATATATATTTATATATATAATATTATATATTAATTATTGGTAAAGATACAAGAGTCTTAATTTAAACCAATAACGGTTCGTAAATTATAGGAATCGGCCAATAGACAATACCCCGATTATCATACACCTTTAGTTCAGTTGATTGGATAAGCGGGGGCTACCAATATCCATAAGCTGTCAGATTTTTAGCCATCCGTCTGTCTGTAACGTTACGTCTATCAAAGTTGGTATGACTGGCGGCTTAGCTTATTATCCGAGGTCAGTGCAGCTTAACCTAGCGGATCGATGGACAGGCTTTCAACTACAGTGAGCTCGTTTAATCCTACTATCCCTCATATATTTATACGTGTGAAGATGTTTTTTACATCATCACATATAGGTACAGCAAAGGGGCCATTGCCGTATTTTTAAGATCGTTTGCTTTCGCTTGTCATTCGCAATACAATCAATTTACCAACATTTTTGACAAGTTTGACAGATTGCGACTTGAATGTGAACGTTTTTCGTAAGATAACTTTGTTTACTTTTTTTCACTAGATTATTGCCCCTTTTTCGGGTACAGACCTCCTCCAATTTTCTCCAGGTTTCCCTATTACATGGGACTTAAAAATAACTGGCGAAATTATGGGTGTTCTATAGGTACATCTCTGCCGAATCCTTCGGGGAAACCAGGCGTGATTTTATATTATAGATATTTTTTCACATAAATTTGTCGTTTTCCTGAAATAATAAAATCACAGGGAATAAGTGTAGGCATGAGTGGTTAAGTTCAATTCACCCATCAATATATCAATAACTTCCAAGAAAAGGTAATACGCAATGTTGATAGACAAGCTGTCTTCCAACTACGCGGAATTTCCCTGAACCTTCTAATACTTGGAACCGTTTTCAGTCTGTTTATGTATGTACCGTTTCTGACTAAATAACGGGTCTTGTACGGGTACTAAGATATTTATAACGCTTTACTAGGAAAATTCTTCAGGAACTTCTTAGGTATGCAATTTCGTATTCTTTTATGCAAGATTTGGTATACATATAATAATTATGATAGGATTATACTGCATTCTTTTGTAGCAAATTTCACACCCTACGTTAATTTGTCGTGTTATTGCCATTTCATATAATTGTCAAAGAATAACAGTTGTGATTTGAATTCACGGACTAATTAAGTTGGTAAGTATTTGCTTAACAATTAATTTCCCTCACTTCGCAAAGATCAATGCAATAACAATGATTGCACATAATTGACCGAGCGAGTCTTTGCCTCCAGTCTGGCAAAATTTGCTTTCGTGGGTCAGTTTGTTGGTACTCTTTTAAAGGTCGTATTTCACAACCGATCTGGACGAAACTTGGTATACATGTTTTACGACTTTATAGTGTTTTTTTTTTGTCGTCGGGGATTTTTGATTGGAGGGATACTTCCTCCAAAAAGGGGCAAAAAGGAGGCTACTGGATATCTCCGCCTTATGGGATCCGATTTCGATGGTTCTTTTTTTATTTGAAAGGTAATAACTTTAAATTGGTCTCATAAAAATTTGGTGAAGCTCTGATGAGGATCTTCGACGTGATGAGCAAAATAGCTCCTCATAATGCAGTAAATTGCTTACTTTTACATTTCTAACAGTGGAATTGGCCCTTTAACTACTAGGTAGGGATTGATGTAGCACCTTCATCGCAAAACTAGAAAATTCTGAAGAAAAAATACTGAATTCTCTAAATTAATCTTGATAACGATGGGAACACGCTAAAAAAAAATCCCCTGGAATTCATAAAGTAGGTGGTACTGCTGTTAATCTGCCATCTGACTCCGTCCAGCCCGCCAGCTTTACTCTTTATTGAGTTATTCTTTTTAGTTGTTATTTTTTACATTTACCTACGTTTAATATTGACTTAGTTATTCACAATTTCAGCAACCTGAATAGACATAGCAAATAGATTATATAGCTGTTATAGTACATAGTAAGCAAATCTCCGCGAAAGGAAACTGGGAACAGAATCAACACAGTGCAGCGGAGTGGAAACAGAGCCAAAACTCAAGTGGCTTTGAGTCGGATGCGTTTAATGTTAGTTGAGAATCAAACCTACGCGGTTTCATTGTTGCCTGGTACTTAGTTTAAGATTTTGTATTTCTATGTAAGAATATGAAAATCTGTGTCGTCCTCGACAAGAAATGGACCATTATATCTTTATAAAGTTATATAGTGATGTAGCGAATGTAGAACGTGTTGTAAAATCGCACCCTAGTTACGTAACATACTATTTATCTACTCTCATAACGTAAAATTCGAATTCAAAACGAGTTTATAGTGACATCCCTTAAAAAAACGATAACAATACCAAAAAATTGAATCATAATATACCACAATTTCTCTAGCAAAATAAAGATAGACAATTTTTTTTTACCAATACTATACAGCGCAAATCCAAGAAGTTAATATCATCAAGGAGTTTGCATCAATTCTTTTTTTCTAATGAATCACGTATGCGGGGCGCGCCCTTTATATAGCACTACAACAAAGTTTTGAACTATTTCGTACTCCTTTAACTTTGATATTTTATTTAGTAGGTTCAATTCCAATGTATGAGAGTAGATAAAGTAGTGTATAAAACTGCACATAATACCCCTTGTTATACAACAGTTTCATAAACTACAACTTTTTATTCACATTGACAATCCGACGGATTTGAACTTCAAATGGTTTTGAAGGAAATTGCTAATCCATTGCTTCAAATGTTTGAAAAATTGGTATGTTCGACAACGTAAATCACGGAATGAATATTGTTGAAAATGAAAGGCATTGGCATTGTTTGTAGTATGCCCGCAAGACATAGTAAGTGTCAAGACAATAGGCAACTGACATCTTATTTCTTTCAAACGATAATATACAGGGATCATCAAATCTGTTTAACGATTAATTGCTTGTTGTAGATTTCAGACCAGAATTCTTGGTTTGCTCACGTTGGTTCACCGTCTATTTACCGAGTTCCTGAACATTGCTTTACACTTTGACAGTTATGAACCACACTAAAAGCTGTGATCATGGCGTTTGAAATACCGTGACAAAAGTCACTAATCATTTACATACGTTTTTAAATTCCTGAACCTAATAAATCAATGTAGTCACATTTTGGCTCACTCATGTTACGGCTACATTGTCGCGAACTACACTTCACGCGCTCTCTGTGTATAGCGAGACGTCGAGCGTATGTGAGAGCGCAACATGCAGTACGCTTTTCGCAACAATGTAGCCGTAGCATCAGAGACGTCACCCAAAACCCAATGAACAAAAAATAAACATTTTTAATCTGTCTTTTCAACTGAGAGGTTAATAATTCATTTACCAGCTTTAAACCGCAGGTTCCTGCTTGAAATACAGTTCTTTAACCTGCAAGCTATCCTATAATACAACAATACAGTTTCCTGCTGAAAAGGAACCACACAGCTCAACACACAACCGGTAATACAAGACACTAAATCAAAGCTCAGTTCCGTTCAACCTGCATTGACATCGTTCCGGAACAAGTGAATATTAATGTGGCCGTCTCTAATGAGAGGTCGATTGACACGGAAACATGGTGCGATAAACATCTAGTTGTGCACACTGAACGATGATTAGTTTTGTGTGTGGTTTTTATATGTGTGATAGGAATTCGACACGATATTTGATTAGAACGGGTCGATTATTATAGGTTAAGAATACCTATGTAGTTTTTTTTAGTCAACACTCAATCTGCCTAGCCTTTTCCCAACTATGTGGCGGTCAGCTTCTATTCTAACCGGATATAGCTGAATACCAGTATTTTACATGGACTGACTTTTACCTATCTGACCTCTACAACACAGGAACTGGGTACGATACCCCTCGGTAAGACTGGTCGTCAGACTTTCGGGTTTCTGACGACCCGTATCGACTGATAGAGTTCCACGAATGACAGCCGGGACCAACGGCTTAACGTGCTTTCCGAGGCACGGAGGAGTCTCGATATGTAACGATGATGATGAAAGTACCCATCAATGGAACAACCCCGGCAAGCGTAGCTTAACCTGATGTATTGAGCCGTGCGGCCGTTATTACTTAGCCACGAGCGCCTTTTTTTTTTAGCTAACACTATTATTATAAAAAGGACAATTTGTGTTTTTGTTTGTCCACACTATATTAATATAAAGAGGTAAGATTTTTATTTTTGTTTGTAATGAAAAAACTCGAAAACTACAGGACCGGTTTTAAAAATTCTTTCACTAGTAGAATGGTTTATTATCACTGAGTAGTGTAGGCTATAATCTATAAAGATATCACGCGGGTGAAACCTTTGGCGGAAGCTAGTTAAATATAATTTAGGGCTAGCTGACGCCCCTATTTACGCAAAACTTTGACAGACTATCATAAAAAAAGTAAAACACTTTGTGCATTTTTCCTGGCTTATTATATCTTCTGGGGGAAACTTAAAGAAAATCTTGAGTTGAACGCTTTCAAAAAGATAGACATGACAGGCTGATTTTGCTTTAGTCGTTTAAACGTCAAAAATGTTAAACAGGCGCTCATCATTACTTAACTTTAAGCAGTTGTCAATCTGCAAGATTCGTATTCTAGTAGACAAGCAGTCTTACATTTTGTACTAACGATACCCTAGAATCATAAAGATTCGATCTGTTATGAAGAATTTACTAAAGAACCAAATAATTTATTACATGAACAAAAAGACATCACCAAGTAGCCAACACATACAGCTATTTGAATTGGAAATGTCACTTTCTAAACCCGAATCACATGGCACAGTAATCTGATTCACCGAATCATTACACAAGTATACCGGAATGGTGTAAATGTACCAATGCAGGTGAATATAGATGGACGATAGTCAATTCTAGTACCACAGAATAGATAGGTACAGAAGGTACACTCCATAAAACGAGACAACACACACACGCACATAAATAAACATCTTCGTACAACGAGTGCAAGCGCACTTGCAACTGGCATTTGTTTGAGATCGCCGTACATACGAGTCTGCGTGCAAAGATATAAATATGTCTACATATACAGTCAAAGCTGTGAAAATTGTCGAAAAAATAGCGTCCAACTGCTAGCCGCTCAATGCACGTACACTAGAAAAGCACAATGACATGAAGCGAGTGTAGGACGTAGCTGTCACGCACACCAGTATAACAAAGATGGCTTGTTTCCTTTAGTCCTTTTGCTGCGCGACACTCTATCTAGACATATATAAATAACCATAGTGTGCGTGCGTCATGTTTCGCTCGTTGCATGAAGCCAGCCTTCTGTACCCTATCTATTTTGTGACGACAGTAAACACTAATACAAACACCGGTGTATTTGCACAACGTTGCATCGCGCCGAATGCCGCATATTAATGCGTCGGACTATAGTTTCGTGTATCGATGTTATAATCCATTATGAGCTTCGTTTTGTTGTATGTAGGTAGACACTACGTGACTGAAATTAATAGTAAATGAACATAATTAGCTTCATTTTGATGTTCACTGAAATTGAAAAGCCAAATGAAAGTAATACCTATGTTTTAATTTCCAACTAATTGCAGGTCAGCATTATTGCTAAATAGCATTAAGTACCTCACATTAAAATTAAATGTGTGTGTGTGTGTGTCATTAATACAAAATACCGAGTAGCCGCCCGGGGCGGGTCAGATATTCATCAACATTTTTGTCTTGAAATAGGTAAATCTAAATTTTTCAGCTGCAAAAATAAAATCTTATACATAAAAATTGTTTCTTTTCTTACCTTCTAAAAGTGCAACAAAATGCTCCTCAAATATATCTCAACTCAGCCATTTATCACTAGCTTCAAGTGTATTTTAAATGTTTATGCTCCAGGTGAGGTAGCGAGCTGTCAAGTTTGGAATAAAATACCTCAACAAAGTGGATATATGAAGTGCCACGCTTTCACCACAACTGACGCATGTTTAAATATCACTTGTATATTCAAAAAGAAGATAAATATACCGTACTTTATTATTTACCAACTGAATTTGAGGTAAGAATAATATTTATGATATTTTAGATGTTTGTCTACACATGTTGTCAGAATACTGCGTTTATCTCACAGCTGGGGCGGTACTTACGTTACTTTTCATATTATCATTTTATAAAATGTTTTTATCTTTTTCTGGACTATGAATAGAGCTGCGGGGGTTGTCAGACTAAAAATGTCATGCGAGATTTAGTCAGAATAATATTTTGTAAAGTAGACCAGTGACTAAGAAATGTGACTCGTGGGTAGATTTAAAGTATTTAAGATGCCACTATAAGTACTAAAACGTAGTCAGAATCCCGTGAGTCTGACAAACAGTCTTACTAAGTAAATACCGGTACTGAGCTTCCCCAAATAAGCCACACATACCAGGTAACTCACAGTTTGCATTTGCAGACACCAGCCGTGAGTCAGTGGGCACCCAAAATTTGTGGTCCGCTTTAATAAGAGCATGGTTAACCGTACGGATTTCTAATCAGCACTCCGTTGGTATTGGTTTGCTATGAATTTAGGGGTGTATTGTTTTTTCGCCACCTCGTATGCTATAAAGAAAACTGGCCATCTGCGAGCCAGACTCGCACACGAAGGGTTCCGTATTAAGATCAAGCAAAAACGCCGAAAAAAACACGTTTAATTAATAACTTTATTTAATTTTTATAATTTTTTGTTTTAGCGGATATAGGAAAACACAATCTGTGAAAATACTATTATGGTTCATGAGATACAGTCTGCTGACAGACAGACGGACAGCGGCACCGTTTGCCACCCTTGGAGTACCTACAGAACGCAAAATAATGCCCGATACTTTATATCGGTTTTACGTAGCTATTACAGTCGGCAAGAAGGGCCAAACTCGAAATAATGTAGATGATACATAAATAAATCAGTAGATCATTTTTCATGTAAGTGCATCGGGTTGAGAATTACAAGTTACATTTCTATTTCAAAAATTGAATTTGAAAAAGGTTCGACTATCAAAAGTGTGACATTTATTTTTTATCTTCAATTTTTTATTATATCCTAAAAGTACCGATATTGACACTACAGCAAGACTTCTATTCAATTAGAACCCTTCAATCCTCAATAAAAATTTCCGGAGAAGGACTTCACAGTATCTTACAGATTTTTAGTTCCTGAGTTTCAGTGGAAAATGAAATACAATTTTCGATTCTGTCAGGTATTTTATAATCCGCTGAAGTTGAGGTTACTCGAGAGATATTTCCCTCTAGCCCCGTCCGTCTTTTCTAAGAGTTGTGAAACTTTATTATGAATTTAGTTCAGTCTACTCCCAGTGCATCTGCGAGGGATAGAGATAGATCTTCGCTCTGAGGTTAAAGGGACGACGGGTCATTGACTTGTCGTGTTTGTCCTATAGATATGTAGACATATTGGCAAGTATTCTTGGTAGTTTTCAGAGGATTTCAATAGATCAGTTCCTTCTTATTTTAAACGTGAAGTTGCGGTCGCTATAATTTCAGTTGAATCTTATTGAAAGCCTAGCGTATTCTTGCTTGCATGCTTATTGGGCGTTCATGATAACCTGTCCCGTGACGTTATTGGTAGGACTGTTCTGTCAGTCACCATTTTGAACTCTATTAGTATTGAAACTAAGCTTGCCAAGCAATGGTGCAAACAGCGGCAAGGGACAATTTATAGGGAAAGGTCTGTACACGTGTTTTGTATATAATGTATATTGTATATTGTGTGGTATTAATGTAGTAGGTACGCAATGTCGAGCTTTGTAATTTAACAGAATTAACCTATATGGGAACGTGTAATGTAATTCCACCTTTGTCGCTCATGAAATTTAAGAAACCTTTACATTTTACCAAAGTTCCATAAAACTTTTCTTACAATGCGCAAAAAAGATTTACCTAGTGTTTTACATAAAACTCTAAAAAGGCCTATATTTATAGGAATCTATAGTCGATTTACCTTTCTTGTCTTTCCCATTTCTAGGCAAGACCTTTAAAAGGCAAGATGGATGGGACAGAGGGCACTCCAGTATAATAAAAACGGAATTCCTTCATTAACGCCGAGTGGGATCCTTAGACCGTGGACGGGATACCGGCTTTCTTAAGGCTTCTTCTAACTTAAATCACTTTCAAAGAAGTGCCCTAAAGTTTAATTGTTAGCCAAAGTTGCTTCGCTTTACGGATTCTTGACCACGTATTATTTAAACGGCGAGTAATTTTAACGTTTTGGACGTCGTCCTTTATGTTACTTAGAATGACATGATCAAAGATACTGGAATGAAAACATGAATAAAAGACCTTTGATGAATAAAGAAACTTTTGTATTTCTTATGCATTACAGTTCATTTACTGTCGCGGCCTGCAACAAGGCGAAGGGAGGGGCACACATGCGTGATTCCATCAATACCTATACCAGCCTTGTCCATCAATGCCCATAAAAGTACTATACAAGCCTTGGCCGCAACCAGGCATTGATGGACTGACGTATGTGTGCCTCGGCTTCGCCTCGGACCACATTTTCACTATCAATCACGTGCAATACCCATATTGCAGGTCGCGGGTCCATCAATGCTGTATGTATGTAAAATTATTACATAACATGACGCTTGTATGCCCCAAAGGGTTGGGCAGAGGTGTAGTTACGGAACCAAGTACATAGAATTAATTTAAAAAATTGACGACATTAATCTAGAAATCTAAATCCAAAATAATAGAGTGACATTTGTGCCACTCTTCAGACACAATACTCTGTCTCAGTGAAAATCTTCCTTTCATCACCGTCATACATCCTCTAACAAGCACAAAAATGTGTTTCCACGAAAATAATTTCTATTTATTTCAGAGTAAATCCTTTGAAGTCTTATAGAACGGTCGGAAGATTCCGACTTTATCCTTCGCAACCGAAAGTGGATTTCATTTGATTTACTAACGTATGTTGGTTTGGTTTCTACTTTCTGCTAATCTAGATATATCAGTTTTGTGGAAATGTACCTTTTTGAGGAATTTATTTTGTGATAGGAATTTAAAATATAGGTACTTATTTCCTATATTAACTTTGTTTTTATTCATCACTAGCTTCCACCAGTGTCAACCTTTACAAATACCGGGTGTAATTTTAATCACCGTTTTCCTCTTAAGGGGTCATTCTACTTATCATTATGAACAACTTTTACTATGGGACCAAACCTGAAATCGTGAAAAAAAAATCAGCTGTTCCTACGTTTTGACGAGTTATGCGAACATAAATGTAGGGAACAACTGATTTTTTTTGTGATAATCAGGCATTTTACTGGTGAAAGAATTTTAAAAATCAGTCCCGTAGTTGTTGAGTTTATTAGTTACAAACAATTAACAACAACAAACAACAATTACAAGTATTTATCTTCAAATCGAACAAAAATACAAATCTTTATAATATTAGTGCAGATTAAATCCACTACTTACTTCTTTTACGAAATTTTGGTTTTTACTCTGATTAAGGATTACAAGGATTCGACCAAACAGGAATAAATTTTATCTTTATATTTTTTCTGTTGTCCGTTTTCCCCCGAACCGTTGAGCTTCATTAATCAAAAGTCGATTTATAAGTCGAGAAACTTGTAAAATTCAGAGCTCTGTCAACGTTTATTATTTTTTTCTAACAAGGGCTGACAATAAATCTGAGTTGACAACCTTTTCTGCTTTTCAAATAACTTTTGTAATTTGTTCTTTGTTAGCTTTGATTGGCGATTCTAAACCCTTCAGGGGTGCATTTTTGACGTAAATTGAGAAATGGAAATGATAAACTGTTTAATAAATGACTAACAAAAAAAAAACCGCGTGACAATGACAACGGATAAAGAAATATGTAAATAAAATAAATCCTACTATCCTCTAATATGTTGTATTTTGTATGTTTGGATATTTGTTACTCCATCACGCAAAAACGGATCTGGAGATCTGGAAGTTTGGCACACAGATAGGTTATAACCTGAATTAACACATAGGATACATATTAGCTGGGTAGTAGGTTCCCGAGGGATAATTTCCGACTTTGATGCGGGTGAAGCCGTTTGTAAAAGCAAGTATTATTATAATAATAACACCAGAACCACTGCTAATTGGTAGCCTACTTGCCAAAATATATTATTACTTACGTTTCTTATTAATAAAACACTAATTTCATACAATAATCACAAGTATATTGAACGAAGCAGTTTACTAAATATATTTCCACAAGTACCTATGTATTTATTGTACACAAATTGCGTTGAAACACGCGATATCTCAATACTCTGCGTTTCTGAATGTGATGATTAATCGAGGAGCTGCCGTGTTTTCTGTATTCTAATTGGTCGGTCGGCGAGTCTAACAAATTACTTTTTCATAAAATACAAAAGATCCATTATCCACTCAAATTAGTTGCCAAAGGAAATCATTAATATTAATCAATGTTTCAAAGGCTTCGGTTTCTAAGCGTAAAATATCGGATCGAAACGGTTCACGATGAAGTAGTATCGATAATAAGTTAATATTTTAGCTAGTAGCTGTTTCTTTTTTCTTATAAAAGTGGCGGTTGAAGGTTAAAGTAGTTTTGAACTTGGAACACAACATATAATAGACAGATGAATAGATAGATAAATCGTTTATTTTGTGCACACAAAAGACAGCAAAATATACAAAAGCACGATAAAATAATAACTAAGTACATAAGTAATAGGAAATAGGTTAAGATTAATATTAATAAGAAAAATAATTTTAATATAATATAAATAATAATTATAAAAAAATAAAAAAAATATAAGTGCTCTTAGCTACCCACTACTAGCACTCAAGTAGAGCGGACGTGTGTATTAGCAATATTATTTATCATATGTCGTTAAAATATTTCCGAGTGATCTGTGACCTAGAAAACCAATCGCGCATTTTTCTGCTAAGTTAGTGATTAACTTAGTTAGTGATACTTTAGTGAATAACAAATAATTATGAAAAACATTTAAGAATTAAGTATGTCAAGTAGTGCAAACAGCCCTCGGAGTATCCCACCACCAAGCAGCCCTGCCAGCAAATCTCAATTACCTTACCATGCGGCTTCAGGACAAATTCAGGCAGTGGATACCAGTGACATTAGTAACTGGTTGATCTCGATTGAATCCTGCCTAAATGAAGTCTGTACCATTGCTCAGGAAGGAAAGCTGAACTCCGAACAAAAACTAAGAATCAACTCGTTATCGCGCAAGGTTGGACATGGCGTATCACAAATGGCAGTTTACTACCAGGACTTGAAGCTAAAGGCCCAAGAAATACAAAACGCTAAACTGGCATTGAAAGAAAAATGTGACCTCACAGATAGCCTCGAAAATTTCCAGAAAACCATTGAAGCTAGCATACAAGAAAACTGCGCTAAACCAACGATGGCAGAAAAAGTTTCGTTTGCTGAAATGGTAAAAACCAATAACAATAATTACTTGCGCGCCAATAACGTTAGCTCTATTGCAATTTATCCAACGGATAAATTAAAATCTAGTGAAGACACTAAATCCCTTGTCCAAAAAATTATATGCCCTGAACAAATGAAATTGCACGTTAGAGGATTGCGCAAAACAAAAAACGGAGGCGTTATAATCAGCACGGAGTCCAAAGAGGACATTGAAAAACTTAGGAAATCATCTCAGCTAAGTAGTTCCGGCCTGAAAGTGGAAGAGCCCCATAAGAGAAGACCAAGAATTGTTGTTATAGGAGTACCGGCAATTTTAAGTGACAAAGAAGTTTACGATTGCATCTATGAGCAGAATGTAGCCGACAAGCTGACTAGTTTGTCTCGTGAGTCGTTTTTGGCCTCTATAAATTTAAGTCACAAGTCGGGTAAAAAAGAGGGACCTACGTGCAACTTTATTCTTGAAGTAACTGCTAGCATAAGAAAGGCGCTCATAAACCAAAATCGTGTGTTCATTAATTGGACATCCTGCCCAGTGAGGGACTTCACACTTGTGACCAGGTGCTTTAAATGTCAACAATATGGACATGCTGCAAAGACTTGTCGGGGGGCTAGCTATACGTGTGGACATTGTGGAGAACAAGGTCATCAGACGAATGAGTGCACTAAACATGCTGAACCATCACATTGTGCAACATGCCTGCGATATAAAAAACCGAGCAACCACAAAACAGGCGACCAAGAATGCCCTGCAAAGAAAATAGCTGAGACAAGATATATAAATTCTATAGATTATAATGAGGTCGCGTAAGAGCGCCAACTTGTATCTGTCTTTTTTTAATATTTAATGTTATATAAGTACTTACTGTAATATTGCCCTTTACGCATAAACATAGTTTTAGTTTTTATAATTCGCATCATAAACATGCAATCTTTATTTATTTTTTTGTTGACACCGTAAAAAACAAACAACTGTAGGTATAATAAAGTAAAGGCAACCTTGTTAAAAATGTTAAATTGCAAAATTATAATAGAAAATAGTTGCAAAAATGTCTTACGATGGTGCAAAAAAGTAGCATAATATTTTTTTAAGAAACATAATTTATAAGTAGTGGATAAATAATTAACTATTTGTTGGAATCTTAGGTAACACTTATGTATAAGCACTTGAGTGAGATACCTGAGATACAGGTTTATTCCTAGTTCAGGTAGAATCCAATTATTATATACCTTCACCTCTAGCTTAAGGCCCTATTTTGTAAACTTATATGTAAATCAATTATTTCAATAAACAATTTCAATTTCAACTATAAGTCTACTACTGATTTGGTAAAGGATTCAAGCCAATCTAGTTCTTAATTCTCTTTATTGTTAGGGTTCCGTACCCAAAGGGTGCCAACGGGACCCTATTACTAAGGCTCCGCTGTCCATCCGTCTGTCTGTCACAGGGCTGTAGGTATCTTTTGAATCGTAATAGGTATACACTCGAGGATTTTCACAGAGCTTGTGTATTATGGTCGTTATAACAAAACAAAAAAAAAGTAAAATTAAAGGGGGTATACATGATGGTGGTACGGAACCCTTCGTGTGCGAATCCGACTCGCACTTGGCCGGTTTTTTATTCCTTTTTCTGTCCAAAATATACAAGCTAATAGTAGAACGTTAATATCTTCGATGCCAGTTCAAGCGTGAGAGACTTAATTTCCTGATAACAGCGCTCGAATTGAAAAATCAGAAACGGTGAGAGCTATATTGAAAATTGTAGTAAGTTTTAAATCTTTTTTTTTTTGTATCTCATATGAATCTCGAAAATTAATACTTACAAAGGACGCAATTTAAGACGACTTACCGTGTGTCCTAAATTGCGCTTTTTTTCTATGTATTTTGTATGAAATTTGAATGGAATAGGAAGCCGCCCGTGCAATGTCCGCGCCCGACGCCATTTATATGTGGCCTGCGCCTTAGGAACCAGTGAGCTCTACTAACCAATAAAGCCAATAACTACTACCTACGAAGTTCATTTAAGATCAATGACCGAATTTCGATAAAACTTACTTCTGCAATTTAGTATGCGATACCTGCTCCATTAACTCCCAGAACTCGAAACTCATGACGCTAAAGCTATTTCAGTGGAAGGTATAAATACACCAGGAAAATTTTCATATTAATTTGCAAACGAAAATAGAACGATATGACTCAGTCGTGGACATTCCCTCGCTAGTAATTAACAACGCATGATTTACTGTAATATCTTAGTCCTCGAGGAGCTCGTGGCTAAGTAATAACAGCCGCACGGGTCGATCCATCAGGTTAAGCTGCGCTTGCCGGGGTTGGTCCGTGGATGGGTGACCATCTTTACATAACGAGACTCCTCCGTGCTTCGGAAGGCACGTTAAGCCGTTGGTCCCGGCTGTCATTCGTGGATCTTTGACAGTCGTTACGAGTCGTCAGAAGCCCGAAAGTCTGACAACCAGTCTTACCAAGGGGTATAGTATTACCCAGTTACTGGGTTGTGGAGGTCAGATAGGCAGTCGCTCCATGTAAAATACTGGTATTCAGCTGCATCCGGTTAGACTGGAAGCCGACCCCAACATGATTGGGAAAAGGCTAGGCAGAATGAATGATCTTAGTCCTTAATAATGAACTAGTTTTGATTAGCGTAGTTGATAAGCATAAATCAGGTCTACTAAAAACATAATCTTTTAACGGATAAGAGATATACCTGTAGAGATAGTTGAGAGTAGTATTTCTAGTTACATTAGTAGCGTCCAACAAATGGATCTTCCCCCTATAAATCAGTACGTAAGGAATTTATGTGTAATAAATTCCCCAACGCAAGCGCAGGTAAGTATTAATAATGGTAACTGAATTAATTTCACATATGTCGGCCATCTTGCTACGCATGAAGGGTTCTTGGCAAAATTATTAGATTGCAATCTAGAGAAACGGCCACTTTTCTTTTTTTTCGTACTTGGAACACTTCCAGATGTTTTCAATTTGGAAGTTTGTGAAGTAAGATTTAAGATCTATGTTTCATACTTAAGTGAAGATATTTTTCTTTATGATTGAAATGGTAAAATACCTCTACTTCATTGAAGTATTGTTTTACTTGGAATTAGTAACATTCGTAAAACAACATTAATCTTACATCAGAATTCAACTACACCAAAGTAAATTCACATTATCCAGAAATCTACCGTCTACTTAAATGCACAACCAAGAAAGTTATCAAAATTCAGAATAATACAAACTGTCCTCAAGTTAACGTTATTGTTGAATAAACAGCGCAACTTTACTGTATCATAAACAATAAGTGTACAAAGGAGGACATAAATTGAGCAATGCACTAGAGTGTAGCTACGACAATTTGGATTACCATGCGCCAGAAATTCAAATCATTCTGGAGAAATGGAGGTAGGTAATAACTAGATGGTGAAAGCTCGCTAACGCGGTCATACGTCATCCACACTGCTATCACGGTTCCGCAGTGCCGTGTTTGCCGACGCAACCCTGCTCCCAAGTTTATCCCCAGGCTGATAAAGTGCCCGGACTTCTGATCGTTAGATTCTAAAAGTTTTAGTGCTAATGAAAATTAAATGGATGGTCTAGTTTTAGATGGGCTCGATAGTTCAAATGAGTATGTATAAATATACTTAACGACGGACAGCTTAAACTGCGGGGCCTAGAAGCATGAATATTTACACAAGAGTTTCTTATACCTGCAACAAAGGTGAGCACTAAGGAAGGATTTGTGAAAATTCACCCCATAACAGGGTTAAAAATAGGTGATGAAAATTCATCATTTTTGTCGATGAGAATCCCATCGGGCACATGGCTCGTATTTTTATAAAGCTACAAGCATACACACAAAATAAATTCAATCTTATTCAGTGACCACTGTTTTGCAATAAAATCAAAGTTAAAGCTACCAATATAAATCAAAAGCAGCTAAAGTTACTGGCTGTCAGCTGACAACACCCATATTCCAATTATTAACGAATTCCAGGTATTCCAATTACAACACGAAATGGAAATTTAATACGTAATTTCGACGCGTATCAATCATAATAAGGCAACGATAGAATTCACGATTTCATCCGAGTATTAATAATGTAATTTGCAATCATGGATCTCCGGAAATGTGAAGACGGGATCACTAAATTGATAGGTACAGAAGTTAAGCTCCATACAATGAGCGAAAACGCACGCACACATAGACACCGCTAGCGTTGGTATCTACAGCGAGTAGAAGCGCACTAGCGACCTACATTTTGGAATGTCCGCACGCCTCTATGCGTGCGTTTTTGTTCGTTTTAAGGACCTGACCTTCTGAATCAATCTTATGACGGGAAGTTTCGAAGTCCGCTTTAATCCTAATCCAGTTTCGTAACAAAGACAAAGGGATGTATCGGAAATATAATGGAAGAGATGTCACTTTCATTAATGCCGAACAATTTTAGTTGATTGGGGTCCTTACTGGAAGAAATGGGATCTGGGGCAACGCTAATACAATATTAATTTGGGAAAGAAAGACAAATTATAGCAGAATAGGAGTGGGATGAAGTTATTAGAGATGAAGGGGATGAAAATCTTTTTTCTTTGGTATCAACATTATTCTACGATTTTATTGTCGGTGGTGGGACATCCGACTGCCTATAAAAGCTCAAGCAATTTGTTATGAACACGGACTTCTTATGTTAAGTAAAGAATGCCAATATATGTTACTACGAGGAACTTGTAAACAAGTTTTGTGTCGCAGGACCGCATGATAGGTATATAATAACCATCTCAGGCTATTTGCGTCTTTAGAAACGGTGGACCATTCTTAGATAAAGACCAACTTAGTATCAAAGACGCACTCCAGTATTCGACCAGCTGCACGACATTCACACTCAATAATCTATCTCACTTCCCAACAAGCGAGTTCAACAAAAGACAAAACACCCCGCCATCACAGAGAGCGAGACACTTGATGTTCGATGCACGATCGAATTGCTATCAAATAGCTGCTGTAGACAGTGCATTCGCCGTGCCGCATCCATTTGGTTGCGCTCCAAGATATTCGTCAAATAACTGGGAGGATACGACGTGTTTTAGACATTTCGTGAACAAGTGTTACACGATTCGTAACACTTGTAATTCAATTTATGTTTGCAGGAACCACGTTAAACGTTAGGAGCTGAATCAGTAGCAATTAATGTGGGATATGCGGGTAGGGGGGCAGGTATAACAAAATTTTGCGAGGAAGGTTTGTGCTACAAAATTAGGGTACTTACCCAAAAGTTTTATGCAAATTACAGGAAACAAATAAAGATTATTTAAACGTAAATCTGAATTATTTTGTGCGAAAAATCAAACTTTCTTTGTTTACTTTCAGGAAAATTTTCTGGAATGCGTCCCAAGTATAAATAAAGAAAACTAAGCGTTCTCGAGTGTCCCGACCCAAAAAAGATTCGGCTACAAATATTTTTATGAACAGTGATGAAGAAAACTATATTTTCTGATAAGGAAATACATCGAAATGACGAAATGTGGGTATACAATAGGTACACCTCTGCCCAACCCTTTAGGGAATACAGGAGTGATGTTATGTTTATGTTATGTGAAATACACATCACTACGACGAATTTCCGTCGACGCACATCCATCTCATCTCATCACGAAAAGCCAGCACAAAAACTGGAATAAAGATAGATGACGAACGAAATATGTATTCAATTATCTTATAATATATGATACCAATAATATATTATATCACAGTAGATACGGGAACAAATCAGAGGCCATTCGAGCCGAAAGAGGGGTGTCTTTTAATTCCCAAATCACATTTTCCAACTCTAAGAATTGATGAAGGGGAGAAAATGGTAGATTGAAGTCATCTCCATAATTCGTTTTAATATAATTAACTGCACCAATTTTAAAACAATTTTATCCCAAAAATACCGAAGCTACAAAACCAAGCTGCAATTGTTTCAGCTCCCAATTGTTCCCTACTTACTGGTTCGGAACACTAAAAATCCTGTAGTATTCTGTTCCCAGATTCAGCTTGTCGGTGCAAACATTCCAATTGTCTGCACCCATTGACGCGAGGCGGGCATTCCCTTGCTTCTGCTGCATTCCACGAAACATGGCATCTGCGGTACGAATATGCTATACCTGGGTATGTAACTCAGGATTTGGGAAGCAGATTGTGTGTACTTTAATCTTCTAGTGTAAAATTTAATATCGTAAGATGTGTTTGGGTGCATTATCGTGCGGGGAAAATACTTATGTGTTGGTAAGGAAGGGATTATTTGCCCCAGTTAGTCGTGTAATACTTGTATGCAATTGAATGTTAATAATAAAATATTATCAAAGACACGCTTGTACACAAAACTGCGTTGCGACGTCGCATCGCTAAAATCAGCGACCATTTAAGCTGTCGCCGATTTTCGCGATGTGACGTCGCAACGCAAATTTGTGTACAAGCCCTAAATCCAGGAGTAATAAAATAAATAGCGCAATACCTCCACCTCTCTTGCTTTATTAATATTACTTTTCCTATATCTGCCTTTATCTAATTTTAAACGTTACCTTTAATTTAAACCTTACCCAACAAACATTTTCGTGTTTTGATTAATTTTTGCAATCCGATTCTAAATAAAATTAAACCACTTAAAATTAATATCCAAGGAACATTTAAAATTGAGTTTGTGAAATATTAAAGGTAGAACGATCCAATATCGGTGTAGGTTTGAGTCGAATAAATTCAATCTAATCCGAATATGCGAAAGAACTGTCAGGAAACCGCAAAAGGCGAACCCGTATAAATTGGGGGAAATATGAGACCGACCCGTGATAAAGTCATAGATATTATGAACGGGTGCTATGGTCTATTGAAATCAATGAGATCTTTATTGCAAGTCCTATTCACTAAATTGAGATCTTTTTGGGTTTCGTGGCAACCAAACAATGATAAATAGGCTTAAAAGATATGGTTGATTATGCAATTTTGTGCAAAAGCTACTCCTGACCTTGAATCTTGCTGATTATGAATAATTGTGTATTTTTGGTGCATTTTCATTGGCGGACCCTAAAAGTTAGGTTCTTCTTCATTCTGTAAAGAAGATGTACCGAACAAAAGCCTTCGTCCGTAGAGGTCTAGTAGGTCAGTTCCTACACTGATTGAACTTCATGAAGGTTCACAAGGTGGACACACTCACACACTATTGTACAGATATACTCTAAAGGCTTAGTAATTAGTTTCAGTTCAGTCAGTGCATTCCCAGTTCTTCTTTCAACAATAATAATCCTGAGATAAATATTTTTTACTTTCATAGGTTTTCCGAAAACATACCATGTCATTGTAATCCAACTGTGAAAGAATGGAGATTTTCATGTTGTTTTTTTATTTATTATTCTGAGCTTTATTGGTAATTGGATTACTATCGTTTTACTAAAGTGTCTTCGTAAAAAAATATGTTTGGAAATATTCCGGTAGATAGCAAATACACTGAACCATCATTTCGCTACAAGAAAATTCGGAATTCACAACTTCGCTGGCTTAAATTAGATTTCCGTAGAAACCTTAGACGTTTGATACCCGAGTAGAGTATAAATAAATGTTGATCGAATAACTCCTGTCTTTCAAATCAAATAACATTTTATTAATAGTCCTATTTCTATTAAATAAATTGAAGTGTAACTTGATTTAATAATACGTGAGAAAAATAAAACTAATATCTAAGATACCACGGACGAATGCCGGCCATTTTTTTCTAAGATCCGTAAAATATTGCCGCCCTGAACCATCGGACGGGAAGACGAAGGAGCAATAAATATGAAATTCAGAAAATCCTAGAGGATTAATTTTCTGATCCCAAATTGTGATGCGGGTGGAATAAAAACATCGCGGTAAGTCTCCTAAGGGAATGTTAGTATTTCGTATTAGATCTTGTCTGGTTTGTGTCGGTGTAGAAGAAATGGAATATTCCTAATTAACCTTTTAGGTAAAACTAGTTTAAACGGTTAGAAAATAATATTCTTAGTAGAATACAATGTCTTATTTTGCAATAAAAATCTCTGATTGCAGCTATTTAGTTCCTATAGTTTATTTTAAACCCTTCAAAATCAATGTAAAACCCAAATAATGGAACGTTTAAAAAGGTTGAAGGTTTTATAACTACTCCAAATAAATCGAAATAGGAACTGAACTTTAATATTATACTTGCTATGAAAAGTACCTCAGTAAAGTAGGTAATTACGTATCGCTATTGTTTCGGTCTAATTATGTGGTCGCCACTACGTTCCGTTTACCGAGAATTTACAGGAAGGGAAGCAATGTGGTCAAGAACAGGCCCTAATAATTCCTTCGTTTCTTGGAATAATTTATTCCTTTGGCAATGAATCACTAATCACAATAGTAATGAGGTTAACCTACTTCCAAAGTTCTTGTTTAACTTACCATCAATTAACTACGGTACCTACTCATTATTTCGTTTTCTTTTTATTAACCTTTTTTTACTTTGACCTTAAAGCGGAAAATTTATGGAGATTTATTATGTAAGTAGTTTTGGGTAGTAGTTTTCCAACAATACCATACAGGGATGTCTCAGTTTTCAACATTTAATTGTGAAGCGAATATAAAATATATGGGTAAAACATTTGTTACCAAACTGAAGGCTGATTCTCATAATTAAAGACGTTGAAAATCTAGTCGTAATCCCATCTCAGTGACAATTAATGTCAAAAACCCTATACAATTTATTACAAATTAAGACAGAGATTGGAATAGGAACGTTCTTAAAATGCGGGAATCGCTTCCCTAATCATTACTAATCGAATTATAAAAGTTAATTATACCAACGATAAGCCAAACAGTGGATTTGCAAATGAAAGGAAAGAAATGCATTCCGGCGAACCATTCACAGAAAGCAATAAGAGAAACGGAAATAAAATGTTCACAGTAGAATCAAAATGGTAGTGAAAGCAAACAGCGATTGTGAAGCCAAATAAAAACGGGCTAAATGGCCGGTAAAGTAATATAAATTGAAAAAAAGTGAATAAATGCTAAACGGAATAGTAAACGATTGGATGATATAACATAACATCACGGCTGTATCCGCCGAAGGTTATACACCCACATTTCCCCAGTTATATTTATGCCCCCATGTTATTGCCATAAACCGGGCACCAATCCAGACTCCGGGCTGATGGAAAAACCTAATAACACTTTGAACCCCGCACCCCATGCCCAGCAGTAGTGCTTGCGACCACTAGACAAAAGAAGCAGTCAGATTAGATGATATATTTGTATGTATGCAATGCTGCGGCGAAACGATTAAATGAAAGTTAAGCGAAGCAAATAATACAGAATGAATTTAGGAAAATTCGGGATTGCAAAGAGATTTATCGTTTCAATGCAATTGGATTTGTTATAGATGGTATAAACGATGGCAATGGATAATAGTCTCGTGATTTAGTTTTTCTATCCATCTTTTGTAAAATGAGAAAACAGAATTACAATTTGAAAAATATACATATTATCACATACATAACATTTTTTCGAAAATTTAAGTTACTCCTTATAATATTAGCTATCTCTCAGTGAAAATCCCGTCAAAATCGGTCCAGCCATTTCGGAGATTAGCTGGAACAAACAGAGAGATAGCCAAAACTTTTAAAATTATTGTTTTTTTTATTTAAGTACCAGATAATAATATCTTCATAATATGCGTTTAGTAAAAAGCTGTTATTTTGACATTACAAACAGACGCCTCAATTTGATTTATTTGTAATAGATTTCATAAATCATTTTATTCTAGAATCTACCTACAGAAGTCTCTCTCTTCTAGTTCACCTCGGTTGGTGAACTAGGGCCTATTTTGGTAATTATTTACGCGAACTAGCCAAATAAACCAACAAAGACTATTAACATTGCTCGTCTAAATTACGTTACACTCTGACAGTTTGTATGGCAATATTCTGGTTCACAAGACATGACCACCAGCCTATTGCATAGTTAGCAGAATAATATGGGGCCAATTTCGTAAATCCACCCTCGCCCTGAACAAAGGTAGCCAGTGTTATTACAACCGCGTCATTTCATAACGGTGTTGAAATATAAACGTACACAATGTTCTACAACAGGGTAAGTTATGTCTACGTATTATTATTTACATTGATTTCGGTTTGATTTAAAAGAATGAAAGAAAAATAATTTATTTGGGACACACACAGGAAATACACACAGTAAAAAGTACCATTTTAAACTAAAAAAATAAAAAAAACCATGCAGTAGCATTATGCTGAGTGATGGCCGTTTTGCGTGGATGTGACGCATATGTCCCCCCAAATTGTTATTTTCGTATAGATACTTTTTTTTCATTGCGTCATGTTTGCCACAAATAAACGTATTCGCTTTCTTTCTTTTTTTTCTTTTACTAAAGTGAAAAATAAATTTAAAAATTTTACGACCTGTGCGAGGCCAAAATATCTCAGCATAATGCTGTGATAATCATAAAAAATACTGCAGCGCTGGTATTCTGATAGAAGATGTAGTGCCAAAAATTGAAAAGATTAGCTTAGATGGTTTGGTTATGATGTGAGGATGAATGAAAGGCGACTAACAAAATGTACAAGGCAGATGTGAGTGGAAACGCCTAGGAGGGCCTTTTAGGATATTGTGACCTTATTGGTGAAGTTTTTCAGAAAGGTCAGGTGCCTAGTACTCGCAGCAGGCGTGCGTGTATGACCAGATGTATGAATCTAAACAAGGCAAAAGGAGAATTTAAGGATCGAAGCAGGTGGCGTTCGATAGTTTCTGCCTACCCCCATGAGAAGAAGACGTAAGTTTATGTATGTGAGTATGTATTGATTTCGTTTAAGCAACTTTTTTTTGTTATGCTAACATATAGTTCCATGTAAAATACTGTTATTCAGCTGCATCCGGTTAGACTGGAAGCTGACCCTAATATCGTTCGGAAGAGGCTAGGCTTATAGATTTTTTAAAGTTTAGCTCTAGACATGTTTAACATTTAAAATATTTGTAAGTTAAATGTTTTTGTCTATGTGTGTGCAGTGTGTGACTGCCTCGTTGGTCTAGGAGCAAGCGCTACTGCTGAGCATGAGGTCCCGGATTCGACTCTCGGGTCAGGCTGTGTTATTAGGTTTTTCCATCCGCAATTTCTCAGTAGCAGTCCGGAGTCTGAATTTATAACCCGGTTGACGGCATAAGCTATTACATGGGACTTAAACATAACTGGCGAAATGTGGGTGTTCTATAGGTCCACCTCTGCCAACCCTTTGGGGAATGCAGGCGTGATGTTATGTTATGTTTATTGTTATAAGTGTCACAATCTTTGTGTAACAGATTGCGATTACTTGATTAAGGGCCGGTTTTTCAATCGCCAGTTAACTTTTATCCGACGAATAAGTTTGTCATTTTGACAGGTTTTGTATGGACAATCTGTCAAAATGTCACATTTATTCTTCAGGTAAAAGTTATCTAATGATTGAAAAATCGGCCCTTAATTGAAAGTCGGGGCTACTTACTCAACACAATCTCCAACCCTATACTTAAGGATTCCAATTTCAAATTATTTTAGACCAGAATTCTTTTCTGAAACTATATTCTTACAAAGAAAGTGTTCTCTGATTGATTTTTACAAAATTCATGACGAACGTATTACTTTCTTCGGAGCTGCATCTGAAATTCAATGCATGAACAACCTCAGCCTTCGAAGGAAACCGAGGCGTTCCCTGGAGAAATGTACGATGTTATTATGACTAAGCTTAATCACAAAATGAAATGTTTGGCGAAAGAAAAAGGATCTACAGGTCGGTTCAAATAAAGTAATAAATGTGTAAATTGGTTCGAAGTGTTTTCTTTGATATAAAAATTGGTAAACTTTACGTAGTCTTCCGCAGTACTATGTATAAGTCATTATTTTTGCGAATAGTAACCACAACAAACGTGCCTTTTATAGGGAATCAGTGTACATTATGTATTTGTTATGGTGAAAAGTACTATCTTGGTTTCATCAGACAAAAGACAGCGCCCTAATTGAAATGAAATGAAATGAAATGAAATAATCTTAACTCATTTGGTACCATTTTACACTTTAACCCCCCTTCGTCTTTTCGTGTCGACAGTACGTACTTTGATTGAAAGGAAGAAAATACATTTATTTCACACAGACTAAAAGGCACACAATATTATAATATAGGTACAGCAGTTATAAAGATAAAATAAAAAATAAAATAAAATGTGTATAGTACGATGTAAGAAATGATCAGGGGAGTGTGCCTCATGGCTGCGCCAAAAAGGAGATTGGTTATTGTATTTTTTTATGCCCAGTACGTGGCCACGTTGATTGTGGCATTCTTTAGGTCATCGATGGCACGTGAACGAGCACTTAGGACGCTAAACCGAGTGGGTCCCCCTTATTAATAAATGCAGAGTTAAGGTATGCCAAACTTAAATCTTGAAAAATCTAGGTTATATTGGTTGTAACTTTTTTATTCATAAGGCGCTCTCTCCTCTTTATGATATTATAAGTGATCGATATTGTACAGTATAGACTGTTACTATGAAGCCGGTAGCCACTTGGTTTCGTATCGAGTAAGCTACCTTTGTAGGGCTTCCAACGGATTATCGCGCCTACCTTTCACCTTTCAAGCAAGGAATATTGTACGTATGTACGTATCAGCGTCTGGATGGTTTTAAGGTTCTAACTTAATTGTAGGAAACGAAAAAAAATGTAGATAATTATGGTTTGCTGTGTTTAGGAGGTTTCAACATTATTGTATTATAATTTTTAAACTGTTCATGAAAAATCATCAACGGAAAATTTAGGTTATAAAATAAACCTCTATTGTCAAATGAAAGACATTTTCAAATCAGAATTTCAGGTTTAAAGATTGTGAAGAAGTGTGTGAGAGGTATGTTGAAGAACACGGTTTAGGATACAATGCCAAAAAGAGCGAGGTTCTTATTTTTGGAGCGAAGTCCTCAGAAAGTTTTCCTCCCATTAAACTTGCGGGTAAGATCCTAAATCGTGTTCAGCAATTTAAATATCTCGGTCACATTGTAACTGCGGACATCAAAGATGATCTGGATGTAGAAAGGGAACGAAGAGCATTGGCGGTTCGATGCAACATGATTGTCCGTAGGTTTGCTCGTTGCACGTGTGAAGTGAAAGTGACGCTTTTTAAAGCATATTGTCAGACATTTTACACGTGCAGCCTCTGGACAAGTTGTACGCAGAAAGCCATCAATGTTCTTCCAGTTCAATACAACAATGCGTTCAGGATGCTGTTGGGGCTGCCACGCTTCTGCAGTGCATCGGGAATGTTTGCTGATGCGCACACTGACGACTTCGCAGCGATCAGACGTAAGCGTGCCGCATCGCTGCTGCAGAAGTTCAGGGGCAGCTCGAACAGTCTCCTGAAGGTCATTGCAGGGAAGTTCGATTGCCCGCTCGTCCATTATTTTTGTCCAACCTGCATGTTTACTAACATAGTTATTACGGTTAATGTTTACTAACAAATTATTGATTATGGAATTGTTTTCTGAAATAAAATTATTATTATTAAAGTATTCAAATAATCAAATCAAAGCACTCACTTTGTAATTGGCATCCACCGGTACGTTTTCCGATCCTTTTGTTTTCATCTACTACTCAACTACTTTTTGAACAGACTTTAGGTAAGCTTAATTTTATTTTATGAAAACCGTTAGCTTTATAACAGATAGAGGCTTTACATAGACAAATATTTTGGCTCACCACAAGCCTTATTATTATTACTAAAATAGACTCGGGCGTGTACGCAGGGTGTAACAGAGGTAAATATAATACAGAGATAGTCCTTTTTAATTACCTCATAAAAGATAGAGAGAGAGAGAGAAATAGAAATAGCTTCTATTTTCCAACTTATTTTACGGATTACTTAGAGCTCGTTATATTTTCAAGTGAAATGTCTGAATAATTGGTTATGGAATTATAAGGAGAGATTATGAATTATACAGAGACCTATCTACAAAGACAAATATTTTGGCTCACCACAAGTCTTATTATTATTACTAAAATAGGATCGGGCGTATAGGCAGGCAGTAATAGAGGTACCTATAATACAGAAAGTATAACCTTTTTCCCTGGTTTTTCCCGGTTATCTTTTTGCCCAGAGTCTGGGTTTGTGCCCGATTGATGGCAATAGGCTTGTCCCCTATTACATGGCACTTAAACATAACTGGCGGGTGTACAGCCCCTGTCATCTTATTACATCATATTTGTTGTCCGAACTACTGCAAAATAAATCTGGTAGATGGCGTTACTGTGCTTCACTTGTCGCGTGAGCTGTACACGCCATTATTGTATTATTAACGTCTCGTCTCGGTTTAGAACCGAATTGTTCATGTATTTCCAATGAATATTAGGCAGGTAAAAGTCGGACAGTATCAACTGACTCGTTTGTTAGAATCGGGGAGGGATTTCTTCGGATTTGTGAAAGGTCGAAAAAGAACTATTTTGATAATTATTAGCAAACCAAAATAATATTTTCATATCTCACAGGCAGGTTGTTATGGCGACTAACTTAAAATACTCATAAGGTTACCCCTTCGTTTTCCAAGTGACAATTAATGTAAAATAGGTACCCTCAAATATACCTACGTCTACGCAAGGCCTTTGTTTAATACGCCTACACAACTTCAAACGCAATAAACCTATTTCACTCGAACGTAATCGTAATCGACCTTACAGTAGGCGAAATGCCTGCGATAAAACGTTTCACTCCACAATCAAACACGACAAGCACTCACACACACACACATAAACACACAAGTTTCACGATAGACGTACTTAATTTAGTGTGCAACCGAACTGAACACAAATCAACACAAAATATCGTGTCGCATGCAAAATTCACGTAGGGCTGGTACACACTGCGATTTAGGCGATAGATAGGTGGACCGTAAGTCGGTGGTAAAACTTTGACCTTTAGTTTCATTTGAGAATACATTCCTTGTGAATTCACTCAGAGAACAACGGAATAAGTCTGTCTCACTCGCTATGAATTTGAGTGTGTGGAGTGCATGCGCCAGGGGCGCCTCCCTTAAAAGGTTGGTTCGAGCGGACGCTTCCACTAGCAGTGGCGGCTGCCGTCATCGCCACACGTACCTGTCCAGAACGCACAGATTCAACTGCCCTAAAATAACTGCATTATGCACCTGCAAAAGGTTCCGATCTGTACACAATGTGCATGACATGACTTTTACATTCTTGGCTCTGCGGTTTCGGAATAGCCACGATATTGAATGGAATCCAACGTGAACACGGCCATTTCGCTTTATCTCATTGACAACTTCGTATAATTATAAACAACTTTTAAGATGTTTAGAACACACGGAGGACAGAAAAGTGATATTATAAATCAATATCCCCCTTCAACCTTTTAATAAGTATAACTGCTTCATATAAAATGTTAATTTGATTACAGAAAAATTCTGATATATGAAAACTTTAAAAAACAATTTTGCATTCTACATTTCGACGCGTAACGTAAAACGCCTTGCTGCATAAACTGCCCATGTATAAACTGCCTTACCCACTGCCGTTTATAGAACCAGTGTTAAAGCAAACACTAATGAAACATTAATCAAATGCAACCGACTAGGGATTATAAGTGAAATTTACACCCATGTATATTACATGGGGAAGGTCTTACCTGCGGTGAAGGGATTCCGCTATGACAGCTATGACAAGCTCAATGTCATGGGGCGCGACAATTAGGGTGTGATATATAATGTGTATTTTGTTTGGTGTGTCATGCTTTCTGAGATTTTTGTGCTTTGATGCGAATCTGGCCTAGTGTCAAGGTTTAGAATTGCTTGAAATTGGAATGAACCCTCATAAAGAACCAATTTTAAGCGAAACTAAGATACCTATGACCAAAGATTTAAATCGTTAGATTGTCCTACCGCGTCAAAAGATAGTCGCGTTTCTGATTCTTTTAGACACCTCTGACACACAATGCCGCAATGACTTTACTTGATAGTCATGGAAACGCTATTTAATCATGTGTGAGGTCAATCTTCTCAGTATGGACACTTTTTCCCGAGACTACATACGGTGAGGGCAAATCTGGCGATTTAAATCTTTGTGCTTACAGCAATCATTTAGGAGTTTGAATCTAAGTACTGAATTTTGTTTGAAATTTTCTATAAATTATTCATGTTTTAGTTGGAATATTATTTGTAACAATTTATTAGCGTATAGTACCGCCAAAATAAAAGAAGAAGCGTATTGTTTTTTTGACTAAAATACTGTTATTTAGGTGTAAGTGTCAACATTAATAAAAATTCATTAAAGGTAAACTTTTAATTACATTGAAACCTACAAAGTGAAACAAAAAACAGTCATACTTAATTGTCCACGTCCACCTTTCAAGACACGTTCAGTCCTTCAAAAGCAATTAGCAAAGAAGCAGACGAATCATTTTACTACTTCGTTTTTTTTTTCTTTTTGTGGCAGTACTATAGAGCTCGGTCTAGTTGTCGCAAGCACTACTGCAGAGCATGAGGTCTTGAGTTTTCCTCCGGGCAAAGTGTTATTGGGTTTTTCCAACCTGCACTGGTGGTGTGCTACTTCTGCCTAACCCCTCGGGGATTACAGCCATCATGTTTTGTGCTATGAGCTATTTTTGATGATTATTTTTTTGTTATTCGAATTCAATTCTTTGGAAATATAGTGTGACTGGTAATTAATGACCGATACTTAAAAACCAAACTTTACTCATCATTATGAACAACTTTCATTATGGGACCAACCCTGAAATCGCTTAAACAAACCAGCTGTTCCCTACATTTTGACGAGCAATGCAAACTTATCTGTGAAGACAGCTGATTTTTTTTTCGCGATTTCAGGGTTAATCGCGAAAATATCTGCTGTGGTCCCATAATGAAAGTTGTTCATAATGATGGGTAAAATCACGTGTTTAAGTATCGGTAAGTTATTACCAGTCACCCTATACCTATATCAGCACTAAATTATCTTAGGTATTTTTTTTTATCACAACGGTGAAGCTCTTGGCCTGAATCTCACCTGATGGTAAGTGATGATCAGGCCGAAACACACCAATTCTGCTAACATTGTTGCTAACATTTAGATATTAATAGCACAGAAGCTAGTTTATTCTAAATCAGATTTGGATTTAGAGTAAACTAGCTGCTGCCCGCGACTTCGTCCGCGTGAAATTTCGGGCCCCGAACCACCGCGTTGCATCCCATCGCCCGCCCGCGCTATTACTTCGTTTTCGCTTAGCGTTCTATCAGACTTTTTTTCTTTTCGCTCGGCTCCTAAGGGTCGTAGCGTAATGTTACATAGCCTATATCGTTCCTCAAGAATTGGGTTATCCAATGTAAAAATAATTTTACAAATCCGACTGGTAGTTCCCTGCATAAAAACTTAAGAACTACCTCTGCTTCGCGTTCAATACAATAACGCATTCAGGGTGCTGATGGGATTGCCTCGATACTGCAGCTTCTACACTGTGATGTGGAAGCGGTGCGCATCCCTGGTGAGTAGGGTGCGGGGCAGCACCAACAGCATCCTGGCTAGATAGCAAGCAGGCTAGATTGTGCGTTTGTGAACCACTCTGCTGCAAGGTATCGGCTGGGACTGTCACTTTTCAGCACTGATGTCACAGTTTGTTTTTGTATTTTTGTTTTTGTATTATTGTTACTAACATAATTATTTTGTAAGTTTTTATTTTGTTACTAACACCAACAATGAGTCTTGTTACTTGAAATAAATCTACACATACATACATAATATTAAGTATATATTAGCAGAGCTCGATGATCACTGATAATAACAACCAGATACTAATTAATGAGTGCCGAGCACTAATCATAATATTGAACTGATCCGTACGCTTTAGTATTAATTGAAGTGGTTGGATTCCAGTTAACTCAAATATTTTGAATAAGATCGAATTGTAAGGGAACCCTACACTAATAAAATACTAAAATGTAGAATCCCTCGTTGGTCCAGTGGTCTTAAGAGCCACTGCTGAGCATGAGGTCCTGGGTTCGATTCAGTGGTCGGGCAAAGTGTTACTGGGTTTTTCCATCTGGAATTGTTCAGTAGCAGCCCAGAGTCTGGATTTGTGCCCGGTTGATAGCAAAACTTAAGCATAACTGGCGTTATGTGGGTATACTATAACCTGTGCCAAACTCTTCGAAGGATACAGCCGTGATGTTATGTTATATCATCCAATCGTTTACTATTCCGTTTAGCATTTATTCACTTTTGTTCAATTTATATTAGGTACTTTACCGGCCATTTACCCCGTTTTTATTTGGCTTCACAATCGCTGTTTGCTTTCTCTACCATTTTGATTCTACTGTGAACGTTTTATTTCCGTTTCTCTTATTTCTTTCTGTGAATGCATTTCTTTCCTTTCATTTGAAAACCTACTGTTTGGCCTATCGTTGGTATAATTAACTTTTAGAATTCGTTTAGTAATGAGTAGGGAAGCGATTAATCGCTTCCCTACTCATTACATTACATTACATTAAAAATGCGGGAATTCCCGCATTTTTAAGAACGATCCTATTCTTATCTTGTCTTTTAATTTGTCATAAATTCTATAGGGTTTTTGACATTAATTGTCGCTGAGCTGGGATTACGACTAGATTTTCAAGGATTTTTGAACGTATTAAATTGGCTGAGGTATACCTACCTCTGCCTAATCCTTCGGTTAGTACAGGCGTGATGTTATGTTATGTAAAGAAAATAGAAGATTTTTTTCTCTTCTCGTATCGACACGAACAAAAAAAATTATATTATGAATACATAATACGATATCGCCGCGATAACGCGCCGCGCAAGCGACGCGACACGAGATAGTATTTTTTGTGTCGCGGCGCGATGGGTCGCTCCTGTAAGTAGTGTCGCGCACGTTTAGATAGAAATTGTTCTACGGAAATTATCGCAGAATCCCGTCGCGCGCACAAGTCCCATCAGTCTACAGAAGCCGTAATTAAACAACAGAGACTATGGTGGATACATGACCGATAATTTTCGTGACATGAAGAAAAACCTAATATTTCTACACGTTCGCAGCTCTAGTGATATCAAAATCAATTTCCGAATATAAATAACAACGGAAATAATCGTCGTTATCCACATTGGAACAATATTCTGTCATCCAAAATATTTTCTATTAAATAAAAGCTCGTCATACAAAAAACAGATTACAAATCCGACCAAAAAAAGTAATCGTAATTTTTATTAAAGGCACAGATTCTTCAGAGAATCCGACCAAAAAAAGTAATCGTAATTTTTATTAAAGGCACAGATTCTTCGATAAACAAACATTAAACGCGTCGCATTATAAATCAATCAAGTCCCATCCGATAAACAATGGATACGTCGAATCAATATTTCACAGACTCTTTCGCCCAATCTCCGAAAATTACGCCATTCCGTTAGGAGAAAAGGATTTGTGGGAACCGCTGGAACATTATTTATTCACCGGATATTAGCAGTCATTCGCTCTGTGATTTACATAAACTGAATGTTATTGTTGTCATGACTAGCCCTGTTTTTGTTACAGAGGAAATTGTTGTAGGGATTTGTAGTTATTCTGTGGTCGGTTATAAATGACGGAAAGGTTAGATTGTTTTGATTTATGTTTAGAAATAATTTAATTTGCTATTTTAAAATGACGATAGTTTGAGTTAATTAGTCTATCGAATTTTAGACCTTTGATCATTTATCTTCAATTAGCTGCGCCCCGCGGTTTCACCCGCATAAGGCTCGATCCCGTAGGAATATCGAGATAAATGGCATTTCACGTCCTTCTCCAGGGTATGGTCTACCCATGTGCCAAATTTTATCGAAATCCGTTCAGTAGTTTTAGCGTGAAAGCGTAACAAACAAAAAACAAACTCACTTTCGCATTTTCAATATTAGTTGGGATTAATCTTTGTTCATACTGAAAATCTAGAAATGTTCTCTCAAAATTCTCATTGTTATTCTCATATTCAACCTCAAAGCAAAACATCCAATAACATTCTATCCGAAAGCGTCCTAAATCACACAAACATTTTCATAAGGACTACAACGAATACTTTCATGTACCTCTTTACTACATTTACTTTGTACCAAAGGAGCTACCTCGGGAGTAAATACACGAAATATTTGTTCAAATTCATATTCCCGTACACAGCCGGGAATGTCGCAGTTCTCAACAAGAATCAGTCAGCCGTCACGGTGTCCCCACGTGAGCCTTGTAAAGTTGGGACACTAGTGACAGCGACGAGGAATGAGCAGAGATAGAAAGTATTAACGTTGACGGATCGCTAGGACAGTGAAATTCTAGAAATACTTTTTTTTGGAGTATAAACGCTATTCTGAAATAACCCTCCTTTTTGCTTCGCCGTAGTTGGGTAGAAAAGATTGGAACCAGCATCTTTCGTTATACTATTTTGGTTTAGCGAATACAAACGTTTTATATTTAACCTTTATATTTATATTATCTATTTTAACATTCTATTTTGACGCTTGTTTACCAGTTTCGACTCAACATCCATTCCCCTTAAATATTAAACGCTAGTCTATAAAACTATTTTTCTAGTATAACTTACGAGCGGCATGCCTCAGCACGATAAATCCCGTATACATGAAAAAGGCAAAGTCTCCCAGTGATTACTCGGTTTAACGCAGCAGGACGTAATATAGAGTAATGGCGTCTCATGATGAAGCATAAACTAAAATATAAAAATATCCCTTGAGTGTAGGCTAGGAAATATTTGCGGAGCAAAAGAGGGTTAATTAAGGGATATAAAGTATACCTAAGTACGTAGACTTGGAGTTGTAATTAGTGGAAAAGTGAGGCTTGAAAACAACATCAAAGAGAAATGGCGTTTTTTTATTTATTTATTTCGAGTAATGGTCTTGTGTGAAGGTATTTACAAGCCCAAGTTGTGAGTGGAAACGCCGTAGGGGACGCCCTAGAAGGACTTATAGTGATCTTATTGGTGATGTTCTTCAGGAAGGTACGGTGCGTAGTACTCGCAACCGTGTATGACCAGATGTATGAACGTAAACGAAGCAAAAGGAGTATGTAAGGATCGTAGCAGGTGGCTTTCTGTAGTTTCTGCCTACCTCCATGGGTAGAAGGCTTGAGTTTATGTTTGTATGAATTGGTTTTAAATATTTGTGGTCTGAAAGGGTCTGAATTGAAATCATATTCTGGATTGTATTATAACACTGATGTACCTAAAATAAAAGTTCATAATGGACCATAACAAAAGCTTTTATATTTGGGAACAATCCTTTCTTGCAAGGAACGCTTTGTGTGAAGACAATCCCTGTCTTCATTTAACATTCCTGTGTCCGGATAGTAAAGTAAAACTGTGTCATACAAACTTCTTAAAAGTCAAGCCCAACACTCCGTTGTAATCTCGGTTAATAATAAAACTACTCATAGTTTTCCGGGTTCAAAAAATAAGACAGTCTCAACAAACTTTAAGTCTGTGCTTCATAAATGTATTTTCTTTCAAGAGGACAATCTGTCAAAGTAGAAATTGTCAGTGTCAATCACGAGAGCAGTTTGACTTGTTAGAGTCAGTGTGAGAAAGGCTAGTTCATATTTTTCTTGGAACAATAAATCAGCCCAGGGTAGATAATATATTAACATTTATATTACATAAACATTATAATAACAGACACCATTATTCAAGTAAGTGGAAATAAATGATATATTATGGGCATGCTAACATTATCCTTCCATGTTCACGAAAAATGAAAATGCTTTTACAGAGTGATGACATGATACATTTTATGGTACACTAGCGGCCCGCTAGCGGCTTTGCATACATAAAATTAATACACGAAACCCGACTTAGTGAACCGTTCTTTAACGGTGCTAAAACTGTAACAAAATCCGTTTTACAGTCTCCAAAGTAAGTCTAAACATACTGTTCCTACCTAATAATTTTGTTGTTGGAAATGCTATTCTAAAACAACAGTATCTAGTCTTGGTCTAGACTTCGTTCTAGGGACTACCATGCAAATAGTAAATGTTTGTCTTAAATTAGCTGTACACGGCAGCTTATTACGGCTGTGGGCAGACCAAAATAACGAGTATTGTCAAACCCGACATCAGCTCTAAGGTTACAAATGCACAAATAGGATGATAAAGCATAGTTTGAACAAAATGTTTTCTGATAAATGATAAATGATTTATTTTCTGTAAGTAGGTTCATACAAACACTTTTACAACTATTTTGGCATCGGCTTCCAGCTTGCCACTAACTTAATGTTGGTGTGACAACTGGGACCAACAGCTTAACGTGATGTTGAAAGCCTTGACACGTCCAAATGTTTAATAACGGTCATCCATCCAAGACATGGCCGTGACAAATGCAGCTTAACCTGGCACAGTTATGAGCCAGATGCCTTCCGTTCTACATTTACGCAGAAAACATCTACGTTATTTACGTAGACGCAGTTATATATGTATTATAACAGGTAATATTTCGGGATGTGTATCCCACGGGGTTCATAAACACTGACGGTAAAAATGAACTCAATTTTCACTTGATATTTCTTGCAACGTAAGTCAAGTTGGTAGCAATTACTTTCCTTGTGTGTGCATTGTTTATTTTTCACATAGATCTTGGGTGAGTATTTTTTCTGTAAATTGTACGATAATTTTAGTAAAGTTTCACCAATTGAGACGTACACCTCAGAAACATTACATGAGATACCGCAATTTGCGAATTTGGAATAAAAACATTACAATACCACAAATGAATCGACAGGTCGTATCATCCTTCGGAACCTGCCGACCCGAAAGACAATAACCATTCTACCTTCTTTACTACAGTTTACCTAGAAAAGTATCGGCATAAGAAAGGGTTCCCCGATTTAATCCTACATTTACTTTGTAAAATGGTGTCACATTTATTTGTCCGACACTGTATTGTCGCCTCGGAACGCAGGCACGTAGGTCATGCTAAAACAGAACAGGCAGATGGTTTTGAACAAAAAAAGACAGTTTAATGTTCATGCTATTAGCAGAAAAACGTAGAAGCAATTTTTCATGTCACATGAGAAGACAGTCTACAGAGAGTGTAGGTACATATTTGGTAAATGACGAGTATGTATTGGTCTTTGGGGGTTTCGTTACATAATATTTGTATTTGGTGTTTTTACATTATTTCTTTTTTTAAATACAGGGCCAAACTTTAGAAAAACGATAAGTACAAAAATGTGTACTATGTATAGGTACCGTATTTTTTTGGATTTGAAATAATTTATACTATAACTTTATCAAACCAGCGCTTAAAACTTAAATAAAAATGTAATGCTGTTCGTTGGGTAAGCTTAACTTCAGGACGGATAAACCGATTTGGCATTTTTTTTTTGTAATAGTCCGAATTTGGTTTTTATGGAAAGACACATTGGAAAAGTTTCCCGGAAATATTTCAAATACGGGAAAAACTGAACGTCCTTTTTTATGGTATTTTTGTATGAATTATTGGGGCAGGAATTCGACGAGGTCAGCTAGTAAATAATAATTAGTTAATAAATAATTTCAACAAAAAAGTTTAATCAAGTCTCAATAAGTCAACGCATGGCAAAGTCAAACAGATATAAAAGTATATAATATTAGTTGGACTGCGTTCAACTGGGCCGAGATCCGAATGGATTTAATATCCGTAAGTACGTAACATCTGTTTACGGAAATTACAAAGCGGTTTCTTTTGCTTTGTAGTTCTAAACAAGATACTGGTTGGTTGGTACATGTATTAGATTTGTTAAAATGAAATTGCAATCGATTCTTCTGGTTGTGAAAGCAAGTTATCGTAGTGAATTGTTGACTACTCTGGATCATGAAGATGAAGAAATACTCTTTATTATGTACACCATAAAAATGACAGACATCAATTTGGACATTTTACATAGGGTGACAGATAGGGTACAGACAACCTTTGAATGAATTCAAGGGAGAACAAACATGTATCATGTACATGTATCTTTTAAGTAGGTTCATTCAGGTTTACTCACGTTCATTTTGTTTTAGTGTTCTGTAGGTAGGTACGTAAAGATTGAATTAGGTGTAAAGTAGTGACTCTACTTGGGTACCTATCGATGTGTATATGTTTGTGAATAGGGGCTCTTTTCGAAGAATTAGCTTCGACAAGAGCCCCTTTCGTATGTATTCATACGTGTTTGTACGTGTTACACATTGAAGTCACTTTTCATGTCTGTCCGTGTGACTGCGTTGTTCTTCTAAGCTTTCATGATAATTTAAGGTTTTAATTCTGTATGGTGTATGTGTTTAAACACGACATGAATATTATCTATACTTATAATAAATCTGTAGAAGTGAAAATTCTGTACATTGAAAATATCAAAAAAATAAATGGCAGGGGGTGTTACTAGACCGACACCGAACCCAAAAATTCGATGAAATTTTTTTTTGTCTGTCTGTCTGTCTGTCTGTTTGTTCAGGCATCACGCAAAAACTACCGGTTCGACTACGATGAAACTTGGTATAATTATTCTTTAATATCCTGCGCTATTTTGCACTTTTCCGGGATAAAAAGTACCCAGTATCCTATCCTACTATCTATATCTATACCTATTAATAAAAAGACAAGTCCTGACTGACTGACTCATCAACGCCCAGCCCAAACCCTTAGACCTAGAAAGCTGAAATTTTGCACAGAGGTTCCCTTTATAATGTAGGCAAGGAATAAGGATGCATTTTTCGAAATTCAACCCCTAAGGGGGTCAAATAGGGGATGAAAGTTTGTATGAAAAATCTTATTTCTTGAGGTAATAAACATGAAACTCCGCACAAATAATTATCAAAATAAATGAAAAAGTTCGTAATTTGTTGTTTTTCTTAATTACCCCCTAAAGGGGAATTGGGGGGTGTCAAAGTTTGTATGGAAGAATTTTAACGCGCTGTCCGATTAACTCGAAACTCAATGTTTATACTTATACCCAAAAATTAAGAATAACGTGTATCAGGATTTTTCGAAATTCAACCCCTAAGGGGGTAAAATAAGGGATGAAAGTTTGTATGAAAAATCTTATTCCTTGAGGGAATAAACATGAAACTTCGCACGGATAGTTATCTAAATAAATTATAAAGTTTGTAGTTTATTGTTTTTCTAAATTACCCCCTAAAGGAGGTTGGGGGGTGTCAGTGTTTGTATGGAAGAATTTTAACGCGCTGTCCGATTAACTCGAAACTCAATATTTATACTTAAAACCCATGGGGATGTATGTGGTAATTTCCGACACTCACGCGGGCGAAGCCGCGGGCAGCAGCTAGTATTTATATAAATTAATGAAATCTCGATGTTTTGCCGAGTAGTAAAAGCCGTGTATTTTTGTTTATAATGATCTCAATAACGACTGGACCGATTTAAAAATTCTTTGACCAGTAGATAGCTATATTATCACTGAGTAATATTCTAACTAATATTATAAATACGAAAGCGAGTTTATTTTTTACACTTTCACCATGAAATGACTGAACGGATCTGAATGTTTGGCACATGAATAGAGCACGACCTGGATTAGGACATAGGACCCGGCAGTACGCTCCCTGTTATAATTTCCGACCTCCACGCGGGAGAAGCCGCGGGCAAAAGCTAGTGCTCGATAAAATCAGATTCAATGCACTTGAGTAAGTACTTATTATTATTATTATTCTAAGATAGTTAGCTTATAAATCATGGACCTATATATGTACACTGTAAACTTGAGCAGATTCAATAATGCCCACTCCAAACACAAACTAATCTTAGGAAAGTTATATAGAGAATATCATTCTCTTAGATGTTTATTAGACTAGATATAATTTATAGCTAATTAGAAATGTAATATCTTTGTCTTAGTACTTTTTAGAGCTTGGAGCAAAGGTTGCCCAGGATGGACAGACGGACGGACAGCAGAGTCTTAGTAATAGGGTCTTATTACTAAGTCTGCGCTGTCCGATAGGTAGACACTTGAAATTTTCACCGAGTTTGTATTATTACTAAGGCCACTATAAAAACAAATTATAATTACAAATAAAATACAAGTTAAAAATTATACAAGAATAGTAACATTACTGTCGCGGCCTGCAACTGGTGCATTGATGGACGATCGTGAAAATGTGGGTGAAATTATCCTGTGTGTGTGTGTAACTGGTACTAAAACGGTAATCTAAAAGAGGTAACATGTTTCTTCTTCTTGGGTTACCCAGATAGCGGTAACCTTAGTCGTAGAAGTAACCAAAAGTCTTCGATACCTGTACCGTAATTTATAAAGGTTTTCGGTCGCTGATTGAGAATTCGCAGAACATAATACGCATTTATCTTCTTTTTTTCTTTCGATTAACTATACCATACTATACTGCTAAGAAAAAAGATGGAGGATACTATACTGCTAAGAAAAAAGAGAGGCTTTTTACTATGAACGTTTTTTGCGAGATTCTTATGTGTCAAACCTTTATCACGTCCTTCCTCTAGGCGCAAGGGTTCTCGAGGGTAGATTGAAGCTAAATATTGTAATAATCTGGCTGTATAGTTAGATTTATGGCTTTGTATAAATCCGGCAATGGGATTACTTACACAGTAGATGCCAACGAATACCAGAGTTAAGTCAATAGTTTTGTCTGTCAAAACCATAATTGCAGCACATTTTAAACAACTTGGACTACGACACCGTCTCCGTACCATCATTGTTTTACAAAATGAAATTCATTGTAAAGAAAGTCTTGACTCCAGTCTGAGCACAGCCTTATTCCGCTTTTAAAACAGCACAAAGTAAAATGTCAAAGTGGGGATACTATTTTCATTTCAACGATAAAAAAAGCAGCTAAGATCGCTGGCTCGTTAGCTTTCAAAGTCTCTAATTAGTTGGCTCTAGCTTAGTACTGACTTTATATAAGAAAACACTACACACAGGCTATGTAGTTTATGTGGTCTGAAGAAGGACGTCCTCGGACGAAGTACATCATTTGGTTAGGTATATAACTTCTTATAATTATGCTATGTAACAGATAAGATCTTGTGGATAGCGAATGGTAGTATATAGGTAGTCATATCAACTTCGAGGAAACTTTGCATCTATCAGGCCGTACGATCTAATGTTTACGTATTCGCCAAGTCTTAGGTAATTACCTACGTACGTATCCAATCAAACCACACATCACTATAAGTACCTAATTCAGATATCAACATCATCAGAAACAACTATAACGAGTAATTTCCCAGCTCCAGCAAACGTTGGAAATATTTTTATCTCTGTCATTAGTTTTGATTAACGAGGTCAGATGAGGCGGACGGGGCATCGTCACAATATTAATGAACCCTCTATTGTTGCCCAATGTGAGGAATTTGTGCGTCATATTGACTACGTAAAGTTGGATTAATTTTTTGACTAACTTTAGTGACGCCATTTGGGATCGGGTCGTTTGTTCAGAGATAAAAACTGCACATAATGTTACCCAGTTGAGCTATTACGTTGGAAGAATGACTACGACAAGCACATTTTGCTTAGTTGGTTGGCTTTAGAAAATATTTGTAGTGCAAAGAAAAATGGTCCTTCTGGGAATTGACTTTATCTAGCATACGTGCCTAAAAAGAATATACGCAAAGGCAGAGCAAAAACAAACCTAATTAAAATATTACATTAACTTTCATGAGCTAATGAAAAACACAGGTGTTTTAATTCAAAAAGTGAAAATGATATCTACAGGCACGTTCCTCAAAGCAGTGACAAAATGTAGTCGAAAATTACATGAAAATATACACTGCAACGCTATCTCAAAAGTTTTCATCACGATTTCGCTTAAGAATCAAACACGAAGCCTCATAAACTTTCAGGTTCAGCAAGAAAGGAACATATTAAAGCTAAATAAGCGCCAGGCTAAAGAAAAATGGCGCTGCCGGGGCGGATTTTTTATATTATTTCTCTTAGTTCAGCTACGATAGACCATGGAGCGGAGGGAATTTATATTTAAGCTATCACAGTAAATTTTTCTACAGAGAATTTACGGACAAAAGTAACTAATTAAAGTGAGTACTGTGTGTTGTTTAGTTGCATCCGGTTAGACTGGAAGCCGACCCCAAAATTGTTGGGAAAAGGCAAGGTAGATAATGGCTGTATGTAGTTGAGTAGAACGAAACGATGTGTTGTAATAGTAGATTAAACTAATGAACTGTGAACAGGGTTAGAATGGAAATAACAAAGATTAAATTCGTGTATAGGGATTACATAGGTCAAGTAATCGCGGGCTCGTGTTGGCGGGTCAGGAGAAATTGCGCCCAAGAGGCTGACTACTACTAAAACCTTTTGTTAGTTCTAAAATATGCAGCTGAATAGAAGGGACGTTAGCATTATGTTTAGAGGTGTTAAAATAAATGATGCACATTATGCCTACACCGAAACAATGAGATACATGGTCAGCGTGATAAATATTATGGTGTTAAATTTTTAATATATTGGTACACGTTTTCATAGCTGTCATAAATTGTATTCACATTCATTTAGTATTTTTTTTACACCCTTTTATTCTGACATTCCTAACTTAATCTTAACTAATATTACAAATGCGAAAGTGAGTTTGTTTGATTGTTACGCTTTCACGATAAAATAGCTGAAGGGATTTTGATGTTTGGCGCATAGATAGACCATGACCTGGGTAAGGACATATGCTACTTTTCATCCTGGATCGCAGACAACAGCTAGAACAATATAAAATATATATACCTATATATATCACTCACAATGCAAATGGAGACTTTTCCATCACACTCAATTTCTGAACACATCAAAGTCATTTTCGCGTTTGGTAGCAAAACAATTTGACTCTCAAGCACCTGAACATTTTTCTATTTTATTTTATGAAATTTGGAGCTCGCAGCGTCGAATATTTTACACCGGGTGCAAAGGCGCAGGTAAGCTTTATGCAGCCTGCTGTAGTACCGTATATAGCTGTGTGCGCGTTTATGGAGGACACACGGGGGAACGTTGGCGTTAAATGCCGTGATATATCTCCCGGAACTGCAGTAGATAGGACAGGTGAAATACCAGAGGAAGTCTTTTGTCGATTAAACAAATAAACCTAGGTCGCAGAAAAACAGGCAGCTAACCCAAAGGTATTTCAAAAAAATACAAAAAGGCGCAAGTATTACCTGTATTATAATAGAGATGGACACTCACAATAACAACTCGCTGAATGATTCATGCGAAAATCTGAATGTTACGACAAATAAATCAATAACGACGAGAGCAAAACGAAATGTTTTCACTTCACATTGAAATATAATAGTCTTGTCAAGTAAGAAACGCTTTATGAAATAGCGAAGACGGGTTGCCGTATTCCGGTCAGATCAGATGAGAATGAAAAATTGTACCTATTTCTTATTCAAGATCACGAAGACGTCGAAATATCTTTCTTGTCACTGAACGACCTTCCGCATAATTGGAGAAATGTAATACATCTTCGCTGTCAATACGTATAAGCCCTCAGATATTGCATGAGGCAGAATAAAACATTGATTCTTATACGGATGGATGTTTGTCTTACGAGTAGGGGTCCCCTTTTCTAATATGCTATTTGTGGCATACACGCACGCATGCAATAAAAAAAGATTATTGAATTGCACTTTATTAGTATTAGTGATTTAGAGGATAATCAAATGGCACAATGATTTAGCATATTATACGAAATCTACGGAAATCAACGACGAACAATATGAATAACCAGGGAAATAATGCGATGAAATGTAAATTGGGTACAATCCTTTTGTTAACGATAATGAGTAGGGACACGGCTTCGTCCCGAAACGGAATGTCATTGCACCAGCGTTAATAGATCTCCATACTATTGTCGGTGTTAAAGCAAATGAGTTTAGGTTGGAAAATATTTGTACCGATGTTGTGGGTCTAACATAAATGGGTGGCAGATGCAAGCGAAATGTTAGGCCTCCAAGCGCCTGTTACTGGTACAATTACAGCAAATGACACGGCAGCGCCTTTCCGAACACCACGAACGAATATTGGAAAACACATTTAGTTTGGAGCGAGCGTGTACTTTAACAAAAGTTTAAGCGGTACTAAAGTGCAAATGGGACAATTTCGTCTGTGTCATACATCTCTGCAGTTTACGGCGTCTGCTAGTGTTTGTAATTGTATTAAACTGTCGGTGATTCCAGTCAGCGCTTGCTGTGTAATCAAACCACCAATCGACGCTGCTCTTTTATTTGCAGCCTTTTTGTGCACGGTTTCGATTCGTTTATTGGAACAGCAATTTTAATAAAAGTTACTTTTTTAGTATTCTATTTGGCAGTTATACAAGAATTTACATATAGTTAAAACTTTTCTAAAAAAAAACTATAAGGTTTTATGTCAACGCGTTCTTCTATAAGTCATATGTGACGTCAATGTTACGTTTTTGGAAAACAAACACACGTTGCTACCCTAAAAGCAGATTGTGTTTTCATAAAACGTTTTTCATTTATTTACAAAACCGCTTCGGTGCCTTTTACATGAGATACTGTGTACAGTCCTTTTACGGATGTGTTGAATATTTGATGCAAAATTGTCTGCCCAATGGGGTGAAACGGTGTTTCTCCAACGATCAGGTGGAATACCTGGTCACCTTTGGAACCGATATGCAACCCCACCTTGCCCCTGAATGAATTGTGAGAATATTTTATTAAGCTGGTGCTTCGTTTTAGGTTGACACATCTGCACTACAGAGGTGACATGCCATAACTTCACGCCTGTCGTACCCCGGGGTAGGCAAAGATGTAGAGTACACCCATATCACCCATTACTTATTGATCAGCTATCGAATTAAGTAACATATTTTCGTAAACAATTAAGAGTAATCTGTTTAATTTTGACAGTTCAACTACAATCATTGCGTTATTTACGTTGTTGAGCAGTTTTTTTTCTCGAACTTATGAAGCAATGGATTAGCAACAGATTTTTTTCAAAACGATTTAGATTGTGATTGATCGTGTATTACGCAATTAGGGTGCAGGGACAATAAAATATATTGACTCGTCAGCTGTTACCGATGAAGCTCCAAAGAAATTTTTTATGTTGAATAGAGGTTCCCATAGTATGATCATTCATGCAGAATTCTTTTAATACGGTTGTTTTAATATTCCTCAGTGATGTGAAATTCAACACGATAGAAAAGTTTTATTTATAAACGTTGCTTAAAGTTAAGTAATGATTAACGACTGTTTATCCATACATTTTTGACGTTTGAACGTCATTTAACTTCAGCATCGTTTAAAAAATAAACCCCAAAGTGTAAGATCGTGGGTGTCTTCGTTATCTGTCTAGTCTAGACTGCCTATTGCCTAGCGACATAATAAACAAAAAAAACAAGTTTACCCCACATAGATGTTCTATCTTACACCAAGTGTTCCCATATTCCAGTGTTAGGGAAACAACAAGTTAGAACTGTAACATATGGTAATGCTTAGGTCAGATAAGCAAGTCAGAGCCACCTCGAAAATTGTATGACGACTTAGTTACTAAGCTAAATAGACGTCCAGTTGCTGAATATTTGTTACTGTTTGTTCAACAGCTGTTCTTGTGTTTTATATGAAGTTTAGCTTTTGGGTTCGAAAAAGAAAAAGTTTTGGTAAAGGTTTTTGAGTTAACTGGTGCCAAATTAAGCTATGTAGCGAATCTCTGCAAAAATGAGGTAACTATTTAACGGGTTACGTAAAATGCGTTTATGTGATTGCGTCATAAAGATAGGCATCATTGTTAGTTAATAAGTGGCAGTTACGGAGGGACATTATCATTAAGTGATAAAACCCCTTTTAAATACAGAAACATTTAAAAAAAAATTGCTGTCGGTTATGTATGTCCGAATTAAAAAGTGTTATTTAATTTTTTTATATATGTAGCGAATATAATAAGCATAAAATAATTATGCCTTTTACACACGGTGTATAGTCATTTTAAAATCTACTTGTACCGTTCAACAAAGACATGTCCAGTAATAACTTTATACAGTACTAGCTTCTGTCCGCGACTTCGTCTGCGTGATATCATCCCATCTCCCGTTCGCTTAGCGTTGTTTCAGACATTTTTTTCTTTTTACTCGGCTCCTCAGGGTCGTAGCGTGATGTTACATAGCCAATAACCTTGGGCTATCCAATGCTAAAAGAGTACTATCTAATTTTTCAAATTCAACTGGTAGTTCTGGAGATTACCCCCTATAAACAAGCTTACAAGCAAACAAATTTTACCTCTTTATAATATTAGTATAGATTTAGCAATCAAAAAGGTGTAGTCATATTTAATTGTGAGGTACAGATCATTAAACTAAATCACTTTCACCATGGGACGAACAATCTAATCGCAAAAAAAAAAACTCGTTTCGTGGTCAGTACCTCACCCTGACCACACCTTTCTAGTACCTACATACAGTAGAGTGTGATAAAATTACATCAATAGGTACCTACAAGAAAGAAGTATTTAGACAACGTTCTTTGTTTGCCATCCACTTACATAAGTACTTACAACCAAAGTCTTTGCATGTAGTACAAAATAATCCTTAAAGTACATAAGAGATTACATAGCATCAATACCACTTAGTATTGCGGATTGTTTCTGAAATGTGAGGCTTAAGACGTCTAACTAAAAGCATTTACGTTACTTGAAATGTTTTCAGGGAGATTAAGTGATTCCCTTGTTTGAAGCAACGGGAAAATTTGATTGGGGGGAAGGAAATATGTTGTAAATAGAAAATCGTTTATTGTCCAGGTAATACAGTAAGCAGACTTGCTGGTTAACACCAAGTTGAGACGGCATGAGTAGCTAAAATCATGAGTACTCTAGCGAGTAGTAAAATATTACAGGTTGACCTACTGATCAACTAAGTTGAGCAAAAAATAGTTGAGCTATAGAGCATAAAATGTTCGGTAATACAAACTATGTCCTACTGCTCAACTGCTCAACTAGTTGAGCAATCTAGTTGAGCAGTGGGGAAGTAGCGATAATTAGGTTACAAAATTATTTACCAGTAAGCCCCAAACTAGACAGTTAGTCTATATCTTGGGGCTCGGGGTACAACTTCTAGAGCGGAGACTAGACAGGTGATTTCAGGTGTTGTATGGTATGGTGTTTGTGTATGTGTATGTGGCGCCATCTACATCGCCACATGCGAACTACGCATCAAAGAACTGACGTTACAAAAGTCCTGCATCGCGCAATTAGAGTTTACCGCGCGGTCTACATTTATAAGACTTCCCGACATCAATCGTCGGGCAGTTACCCGCCAGACACAACACCCGTCTGGTCGGAGGATCCTCCTTTTTCCTTTAGTGGGCATGACTTACCAATATTGAAGTACAAAAATATGGCTAATATTATCAAATAGGTACCTAATTAACACAACACAGCAGTAGACCATGAAACTAAAAATTAAATAAGTATTACAAATTACTTTAAAGTAAATTAAGTACTCAAAGACTAATTATATCATCCATCTCGATACCAATGAGAGCAAATATCGGGAACCCTCAATCGTCCTAAAATAAATTTATATAAAAATAAATTGCGGTGTTGGAATGCCAAAGAAACTTAAGTGCAATCTCAATTCCTTGCCTCCGTTCCGGATCACCTCCACAATTAGGGCTGCCACTTTGACAAGAAAGTTAATTTTGCTAATAGAACAATTTTTACGAAAAGTGCATTTTTTTCTGATAAATATACGTAGGTAGGTACTTCTGTCGCCAGATTCTCACTGAACGTTATAAGAATACTACAAAAGCATACTATTGAAAAACATTGTAATAAAATTATGTTACCTACCTCTTTCTGTGAATTCTCTTCATTTTTGGAGTAACAATGCCAAAAATATTTCAATACGTAAATTAATATTTTTGATTATACATATTGTAATTGAAACAGTTAATTAACTACCTAACGTGCGTCCATCATACATTTTAAAAGCGTACAATATTCTTTGAAAGCTTTTTATATATATTAAAACCGATTGATCAGCCATTGCAGACATTTTCTGCTTTGTTTGCATGTGCGTTATTAATTAAATCTTCGCTTATAGGAGCATAATGCGAAATATATATTTTATGATTATGGTACCTTATCATTACTATGATTTTCCGGAGAATGATAAGCTTGACAATATTATATTGATACTCTATCAACTAAACACTAAATTACCTTGGTCAAACTACGAAAGAGGATCCAGGCTAGCTTGTACCACAAATCATTAAATGCGTTTAGCGCTAAACATAATTATTTAAAACATCATTCTGTCTCTGTCATCTTCAAACGATTGACGGAAACCGAGCGATGTTTTAAATACGTTTAGCGCTACAAGTATTTAGCGATTTGTGGTGCTAGCGGACCTAAGTGTTGATTATACTTAATTTAAAGTAAGTGCAATTACGGATGAAAATTTTAAATTTCAAACGTCTTCCAATCGTCCGAAATCTACAATCGTACACATACATAAACTCACGCGTTCTTCCTATGAGAGTAGGCAGAAACTACAGAACGCCATCTGCTACGATCCTTACATACTCGCTTTGCTTCGCTTACGTTCATACATCTAGGCATCTACAATCGTCCGCTGAGAATATAGTTTGTGTGTATAATTCTGAAGTAACTATCCCAAAACCGCAATTGCGACAGCCCTACATGAATCTCATTTGGACTCTCCTAAACCGTTGCATTTGTAGTTGATTAAAAACCCACTTACACCTGTTCGTGGTGCAGATTACCTCACCGCTGTTGATTTACTTGAGATTCGTATTTGCATGTTCGCGTTTATTTAGCTGATCAGATGAAGCAAGTAGGAGGCGATGGTAATTGGTTACTAGAACTAGACTTATTTGTCAATTGAATTTTATATCCATAATTTTTTATTTTTTTTATTTTTTTATCCACAACGGGGAAGCTCTTGGCCAGAATCTCACCTGATGGAAAGTGATGATCAGGCCGAAGGTGGAAGCGAGCTTCACCCCTCTACCACAGAGGAACTGGCTATCTTATCTCTAACTGCCGGAACACAACAATGCTTTTAACATTGTTGTTATGGCAACAGACTTAGATAAGATGGTGGTAGCTAGCCAGGCGGACTTAAAACAAGCCCTACCACCAACCAAACCGAGCAGAAAATTTTGCCCCCACTGGGAATCGAACCCGGGACCTCTTGGTCTGAGACAGGTGGTCTAACCACTAGACCACAGAGGCGGTTTTAATAAGGCGGAATTATAGGTATTCGTGCGTGCGTGTATAACTAGATATATGAACGTAAGCGAGTCAAATGTGAGGATCGCAGAAGGTGGTGTTCTGTAGTTTCAGCCTTCCTCCATGAGAAGAAGACGTGAGTTTATGTATGTATGTATGTAATTACAGGTACCTTATAGAGCTTTTTACTGATGTTCTTCAGAAAGGTCAGGTGCGTAGTGCTAGCAACCGGCGTGCGTATATGACCACATGTATGAACGTAAACGAGGCAAAAAGTTGTAAGGATCGTAGCAAGTGGCGTTCTGTAGTTTCAGCCTTCCTCCATGAGAAGAAGACGTGAGTTTATGTATGTATGTAATAAAACACTCTCTCTGCTCTTTGAAAATATTCTATATTATATTGTAGAAAAATATTCATAGCTGAGTCCAGTCTTGATTTATGAAGTCTGAAATCACCAACAGAAGTCAGCTAGTTTAGTGATCAAAGCCCGTTCCTTCTCCGTATGATAAGTAGATATTGTCGAAGTAAGCTAAGGTACCAATAACACCAGTCTCATAGATGAACAATTATTTGTTCATGCAATACCTACGGAGAGTAAATAAAAAACACAAAAGATGTGATTAAATAAAATTGAACACAAGCAATATTTTGTTCGATAAACTTTTATGAGAACAGTATTCTCATAAAACGTTATATTATTAGGTTATATTGACATAAAGAATAACCAAATCGTAAAAGTTGAGAAATCTCATCCCTCAGCATTCAACGCGGAAAATGTCACGGGATTATAGGTAGTCACATTTTGCTCAAACCATTTACTTTTATGGAAACTTCTCGTATTCTCGACACCTACTTTTGCTAAGCAATATTTTATTTTTTATTTTGTGGTAACCTTTCATATTTACATACCTAACGCCTTCTTCCCATGAGGGTTGGCAGAAATTATAGAACACCACCTACTACGATTCTTGAATACTCATTTTGCCTTTAATATTTATAAGTTTTAAACAGATTTAGGAATTGAAAATGCGACATACTATTATACGCAAACAAAGCGCATCGAAGTTTTTATTTGTATTGGATTAATATGTAATAATTATGAGTTACATTTAATTTTATGAACTGAAACTATTTTAAATCTAATTTTGTTTATTGCAATTGTACAAAAATACTGCATATCGTAGTAGTCGCTGGACATAAGCCTTTTTTTACATCATTATCATACCTATTTACCTTCGTCATCATTTTTCCGTGACGCCAAGCTGCATATTTCAGGAAGCTTAATAGTGTGTATTTTATTTAAAAAATCTTTGAAGTATATTTTTGTATTTTCGTTAAATACTTATTTACGGTTAATTGCAATAAAAAATATCATACATAATATTTGTGTCACGTAAGTCACGTTTCCTTTGAATCCAGTCATTCTGAACAAGTTATTTACCGTGAAGTTTAAATCTCTAAGTTTATTACTTTCTGTCGGTTTAATATGTTGACACATGTTTTATTTATTTTTGACATCATTACGGTTCCTTCTGGGTCGTAAAATATTATTTAATTGACTATCCTGGTCATATCGCAGAGATTATTAGTCGTAATTCATTTTTGATCTCCTGCCAACATGTGTATCCATACAAGATTAGATGAGATTAGATTAACCCAAGACACCACAAAATTAAATATGAATGCAGAGTGAAATACGTTATTTGCTAATCACAATATTGCTGTTAATAACGTAAATTGAGGCGAGCTAATAATCCATAGAGAATTCAAACAGTTAATTACAACGGCTTATTGGTGACTCGCACGAATTTACTCGCCCGAAACGGGCGAATTGACACTTTTAATAAATATTATTTCTTCTTGAGGCGATTCGCACGAAGTTAATTTATTCGTGGGCGAGGCGTCTAAATAAGTATTAGGGAATGGGTACATGTTGAATTTTATACAATAAAAGTAAGTCAATTTATCGCATAAAATTGCAAAATGTGTCTATTGCTTAATAAGCCTGAAGAAAAAATAATTTTATTTCTAAGTGTCGATTCACCCGTTTCGGGCGAGTAAATTCGTGCGAGTCCCCAATAAGCCATTACAACAGTAAATCGGGTAAATGAATATCCGTTGAATTGCAAGCCTCGCGCTAATGGTGTTTGGAACATTCAGCGGCCATATTTGCCAAAATAAACACAAACAGCAACCCTGCTCAGTTCCGAACAAGTGGAAACATGTAAACGTTGCACAAACAATTCGTTGACCTGGAAATCTTAAACAGTTTTGCCCCAAAGATTAATTAGTTGAAGCAAACATCACGGCTAATCTCGAAATCTGCGTGCATCCGTCCGAAATAAATAATTATCTCGGCTGACGTAAAATGCAATGTAAATTTAATATTCCTGACGTGTAGTTACAATTCTTGCTTTAGTCAGTACGGTCGTGGTAACACGCATAGGACACGCGAAGAAAAATAGTTTAGGTGACTTTTAAAACATGGCGGAACAAGATACGAACGGCGCGGGCGCCGCGAAAAGAGTAAGTTAATTCAAAGTAATCTCACTGTAAGCTGCTAAAATATAATACGTTATAAATGTAATATAAATACAGTGAACACAAGGTTTGAGGCCTTTCTTAATTAAACTGTGAACAAAGTTTTGACAAGTAAGTAATTTCTCTTCTCAAAGTGTCTTGCCTTTTGAGTTTGGGAAGTCACCAGTGTTATCTCTTCCGGTCACTTCAAACAGAGAATTAATATTTTACTTTCGATTGCAAACAGTTCAACCCTTCATTTATTTCTTTAATCAATTTTATTTCTTTTGAATCGTTTGCAGAGTGTAAAATAAAATTTTAATTGATGCTCTGTTTATAAAAGGAGCAAACTTTTTATATGTTATAGGATGAAAGTGTTTTTCTTATTAAAATTGCCGCTTTACAAAGTTATTGTATTTCCGCAGAGGGGATCAAAGGGGGAGCGTCGCCGTAGCAAGCCGGACGATGCTAAGGAAGAAATAAAGAAATTCAAAGAGAATCTTCTACAATCGCTTTCTACTGGAGAGTAAGTGTTTAATATACTAAGTTAGTTTTCTTTCATACAGTTGAATTCTCTGATGTTGATATTATCAATTTTATTCAAAACTGAATAATCGTGAAAGAGCTCTTATATCGTGAAATATATTATTTTTAATGCAGGACTTATGATGCGTGATGAAGTTGATTTTATTATTGGCAATGCTGGACCGATAATTGTGGGATAAGTAATACTTACTTTAATTCATACAATGTGGCAAATGTCGATACGTTTTAAATCTGCCCTAAATAGAAGAAATATTAAGTCAAATTAAACATGAACATTTATTTCAGTCATCAGTTTTCCGAGGTTTTCAATTACAATGCCGGAAACCAGGGTCTCAGCAAAATATCTTTGGAAACAATTTCAAATAATAATATCATATAACATTCTATTTTTATTAAAAAAATTGGATTAATAATTATATGCTATGTAGCTTTGCTTGAATAAAAATCTCATTTTTTGTAATTTTTAATTTCCTCTACGCGCAGAATTTAACAGAAAGCTATTTCGGCGGTGCAAAATGTCTTTATTGAGAAGTGATTGAGAAGGCGCTAAGTTAAATATTATACCCGTAAAATATTGAGCTTTTTGTCAATACTTTTGTACTGTTCTATTTTGGGAGAAAAAATGATATCTGAATATTTTCGTAAATAACTTAATGTTCGTATTTTAATAAATATTTACATTCGATTCACTGTTATGTATCATAAAATGACCGAATCGAATTCCATTAAAAATGATTGCAACTTCAAACCAATTTCTGATCGCACTGCTTTTATTGTTCCGTATCGACTGGACACAACAAACTTTATTTGAGACAACATTTTGTTTTCTCACAGCTCTATTATATCGGAGAATGGTAACGACCTAACTGTCCCACCGCAGCCGAGATCCCGTTCAGCGTCTAGAGCAAGGGAAGCTCTTTGTATCCCAGCCAATGTTGCGTCCGAACTCGACAATAATAAAATTTTTGAACTGAAAGAGGTAGGATTCCCGTTTATTGCATGCAATCACGAGAATTTTAGACTACTGCATGATATTTTTATACTGTGTACTGATTTTATTAGGTGTGGGTAATACATACTTCCCTACATATTTGAATTTTGAATCTTAAACCATTTTTATTTTCCTTTCTGGATAAAATGTAAAGTTACGTTACGTACAAAAATACGTTTAAGGGCAGGCGCGCACTAGGCAGCCTGGCTGCGGCAGCCGGAATATTGAGAAAATTCTTGGCTGCCTAGTGCGCGGGCTCCTATACAACGTCATATGTTTTACTGGCTGCCGCAGCCTGGCTGCCGCAGCCTGGCTGCCTAGTGCGCGGGAGGCCTAAGAGTATTATGCCATGTTTTACGTAGTTTTTACTCTACTATTTTTTCCACGTATCTGTAAGTTTAATAAGCGTTTATTTATTCCAGGCTTTCTTACTATTTGATATGGACGGAGATGGCTGTATCGATTTCAGTGACCTTCGTGCTACCTTGGTCAGTCTTGGTGACAAGATTGACGAAAATGCCATTCGCAACATGCTTTCCGAGGTAAATAATATAGTTGTTTGAATATGTACAAATGCTAACCACAAATCTTCGCAAAAAAGAAGAAAATCTAAATATTCTCTAGGAATTTCTCGTGACGTTTTTAAAGGAGCAATCATTTATTTTCGATAGATCTTTTATCTCTGTAAATACGTAATAGCCTGTTAATAATTTAAACCATATAGTTTTCATACTATTTCACTTACAAAATTTACAAAATCGACAGCAATTTCACACCAGTTTCATTACTGTATCCTGAAACCACGCACAGCAGTAACCTGTAGTAATTTTAGTGCAACGTAATTAACCCATCTACGTACCAAGTATAGCTGGAAGTTGCTTCATAATGTAGTAAGTAATATCAACATCTGTGCTCATAAGTACCTACCAGTAGTTCGGATATGCACAAACTAGCCATAAATTGTAAGCGCATAGCCAATTAGCCAGCTGGCATCTGTGTCAGTAGACAATTGTTGGCCGGACTTGTGTGTGGAGGTATCACTAAGCCAGGTGACCAAACTTACTCTGGTTGAAAGTTGTACCGATGGACCGAAGTGGAGTAAGATGAAAGTTTATAGTGCGTTCATGTGTAAAGTTCATGGAATTTTGAATACGAAGTTGGTCACTTAACCATGTAAATTCGTAGGATTCCAAACAATATTTGTTCAAAGAAAGTTTAGTATCGGACCAAACTAAAGAGGATGCATAAATATTTTTCTGCGATAATAGAAATTAATTGGTATTCCACAACATTCATTCTCACAACAACAAACAGAAAATACTAACTAATTACATTCAAACAGCAATAATACAATTTACCAAAACAACAACCTCGAGACACAAACAACAAAATAATTCATCCAATAAGAATAAAACAACAGACTCTACTCAGTAAGGGCGGTCTCAAAACAGATACGAAACTTTGCTTTTCTTTTAATTCTGCTTAAGTATTGTTAGGGAAGTTTCTGAGTCCTGACGAAAGAGACCCTTAAGCTCGTGTCAATCCACAACGTTGACGAGGTCACAGGGATTTGCCCCCTGCTTTTACCACAGAACACGGAGACGCCTCGGCGGCCACTGCTAGAGGCGGCATTGTCAACGCTTTCCATACAAACCGAGCGTGTCACTTCTGTCGCATTACGACACAAATGACGTATAAATACTGACGGATTTGCAGGCGATTCGTGACAAAAGTTGTGCGCTCGACGCACTTTCGGCGCCATGAATTTTATTAGTATTGATGTCTTTAGACGGTGCCGGCGCGGCGATTCCATGCTCTGTAGCTCCAACGGATCAAATTTAAATTCCCTTGTCTAGTACAGTGTCTGCAAATTTTTCGGCGGATATTTTTCCTGTATCCCTAAGATTAAAGGGACTTATTCTCCTCCCCATTTTTCTTGCTGGAAGATTGAAATTAAATTTCTATTATAATCTGGAAATAACATCGTAATCCACTTAAATGTTTTTTATAAGAGACAATAGAAAAGATACGAGAGTTGTGTAGCCTACTAAACACTATCTAGATACGATTTTTTTATATATAGTGATGCCGATATTAATAGCCAGACTATATTAGGACCGGTAACAGTGTTTCATTTAAGAAAAATATTAAAAGATATGTATTTCATAGAACCTCTAATAATTCCTATTTTGGGGTTCGAAAAATACCAAGTAACTGCGATCAACTTGGGTGTAGCGTTTCGTCACAGTTCTAAACTATCTTAACCCGTTTTAACGGGTAAGGTTAGTTCTAGCTTAGTTACTGCAACTGTGAGAAAACGCCAGAAACTTTAAAAGGCTCATTAGAGGTCCAAAAAGTTTTTAGGGGTTCATTAATTTAATATCATTAGAAGGTCAATACGTTTTTAGAGGATCATTTAAATACTTTCCAATTATATTTCGAAATATCGGGCATCTCCTAAATTCACTGTAATTTACACAAGCACAATGTTTACCTCTCAATTTGTTAATTATTTCATTCCTCCCACTAAACTAGGGGATCCTAATCCAATATTTCCTGTTCAATTTAATATTTTTCTTTTCTCTTACCATCGGGGTGTTAATTTTTATTAGATTAAAATAATCTTCTAATTTTATTCATCAGATAAGGTTATCCAATTTATTTTAACTAGGGTCTGGTCTGATAAAGGCTTATTGTCATTAGGATACAGATTTCCTGTTCGTATTACAAATGTTAGTCCACAATCTTGTTAAAGAATCTAGACATAGAAAGTCATTTGAATTTTTTGGGCCTATTTTCTCAATAACGTTGGGCCGTATTGCTAATAGTTAAATTCAGGACAATTGTATTATCTAAGGCTTCTAGGGTAATGGGGTAAAAACTAAAAAAAAAATAGTTATTGTTTTGTTTCCCATTCAAAATATAAAGTTGACGGTTTATAAGGAGTATGCTGACATAACCATTATCTACTTTTTGTTTATAATTCTCGATCTTAGGATCGTAGGTGTAGGTGTCTACCATTACTTTACCTATTTATTTATTTAAATGTAGAACGAAAATTTCAAACTTATGAGCACTTAATACGTCACAGGCGCTGCAAAAGAGGACCTTCTTAGCATTATGTTGAAATGGTTTAGCAATTAGTAGTAGGTATTACGATCTTTAAACCCGCCACGTACCTATCTTTTGAACGTAAACCGCATTCAATCAGTACCTATCGATACACTAATTAGTGCCTTGCGAATGATTCCGCTTTACAGACGGGATTAAATAGAGAGCAAGCATTTAAAATAAATTATTCAAGCTATAGTTCGACTTACAGAAAATTTTGCGATGTTTTGCATTCCGCATCGCTGCATGACCGTATTATAATAGTGATAAAACGCAAAATGTATTGTTTTCAGAGATCTCAAAATTCTATTCCATTTTTTTTTTACTTATAATGTTTTTATGAGATGTGTGTATGATATTGTATTGATTGATATTGATATTGTTTTCAATTTACTTTTCAGGCGCCTAACCCGCTAGATTTCGATGGTTTCGTGAATCTCCTTGGATATAGGACTCTGGAGTTGGATTCTGAAGAAACTCTTCTATCAGCTTTGTCTCGTTGGGACATGAACAATAATGGATTAATTTCTGAAGACAGGTATGAATCACCTCATGACAACAAAACCTTTTCTTAAAGAAAATAACGTTCGTAATCTGGGTACTGTTTTAGGTGATCAGACAGAGAATTAGATAAGCAATGGGTCGCCTATTTAGCCCTACAACCAATGAATGTTGATCCAGACGTGTTCTTAAGTCAGACCGAAAATCGGCAAACGTAGTTTAGAACGAGGATAGGTTGGCGACGAACATCGTAGGTGGTATCCAGCTGGGATGGGAATAGCCAAGAATCCAAACTAAATGGCGCACAACTAGAAAGGCTTCATGACCAGCTGGTGGACCGCTATAGGCTGATCGCGATTAAAATAAATCTGGGCTCAATGTTTAAAAATAGAATCCTCTACCAGATTATGTCTTTGAACAAACGTAATTTTAGTTCTCAATTATTAATTTTATTGCGAGTTCCACTAATTAGTTCATTACTCTAATTTTATTTTTAATGGCACATCAAAGCATTTTAATATAAAGTTTATAATACTCATAAATCTTCATTTATAGTCGATCCGCAATATTTATATGGGGCAACCGATAATTAATTTACATCATCTCATAACTAAAGTTAGCAAGCTATGAGAATGGGCTAACTTGTGTAATCCGCAGTGTATTGAGGACGCTAATAAACTTCGACTTGAAACGCCAAGTGTACCTACCTACATGTATACAGAATATATGTATATGAACTTATGTGAAGACCTAATATAATCACCACACTGGTGAGCTTCGTAGAATGAGACAGATATATATGGAAATGATATTATGAGAAAGCGGTTACAGGTCTAGGAAAACCTTATTTTTATTTATGTGTACATACTATACTGTTTATGAATAAGTTTCACCACATCGGTATTTTGTTGTGATTTTTCACTACATATTTTTCTCTATAACAAATACCTAGTAACCTATTGTTAGTCTTCCTAACTACAAACGTATTGTTAAGCCTCGTGCAGATTAGCGCGACGCGACACCGGTAATTGTTCTACCGTGAAGTTTTCTTAAAAAAAATATTGTTAGAGTCGCGTCGCACCGTCGCGTCGCGCCAGTCTGCACGAGGTTTTAAGGCTCGTTCACACCGGCGCGACTTGTCGCGCGACGCGACACCGGCAATTGTTCAATCGTGAAGTTTTTTTAGAAATTGAATTGTTAAAGTCGCGTCGCGCGACAAGTCGCGCCGGTGTGAACGAGCCTTTATTCAATTTGGTTGTAGGTACATTTTACTGAAGGGCTAATACCTATAAAATATTGCTTTTCATGTTTTTATTAAAAACATATTGGAATGTTTGTTTACGAAAACCAATTGACGTTTCTTTCCGTATACATAGGATTACGTAAATAAGGCAACCGTATAGGGAGGTTATTAGCTCTGGGGAAAAACATCAAAAACAAGACTGACCGATCACTTACGAAAGAAACTCCATCGTGTTGAAACATGTTTGTGGCGAAGTATCGACCTTCGAAAACTAATAGAAATAGGTACCTACGTGGAAAAACAATTGCTTGCTTGAGTTTATTGACCTCCAAAGTTTTGTAGAATAATTTTTATATTCCGTTTTATTACAGCTCTTTAGATATATCAACGTGTATATGTACTTGAGATGACTTAATCTCATTACTTGGTGACATCAACATCAGTATATATCATCGAATCGATTGCGTTTATTCAATGCAATACCAAAGGCAAAAACGAGCAATGTTCTGTAATCTAAGAAAACCATAAACTATGTAACATTAAAACTGCCTAATATGTGGGTAAATAATTATCCCTGAAATCTTCAAGATTTCCTAGCAGCTTTTCATAGAATAAAACATATAACTAACAAATAACAGTGTATTTTAAGTAGGTACACCTCTGCCAAACCCTTCCGGGAATACAGGCATGATGTTATGTTTTGTACAAAACTGATACTGTCCTTAATATAATTAATCCCAGAAGAACACAACACTGCTATCAACATTGAAATAATTTTAATTATTATTAAACCCAAATGAATTACACAATTATATCTTAATAGCCATAAAAAGGTCTCGTTTAAATTTTACATTACTCAAGGGACCGGTAAATATTGCGAATCAAGATTTAAATTACATTTTCAGATATCCGCATGATGTATTTCTCGGATACTTGTCAGAGTGTGATTTAGAGCGGTCTTTGGGCACTTTCCGAAACCTAATGACGTCTGTTTCCGAATACTAGGGTTGCTTTGGTAATCTTTTAATGATATTTTAGAGTTATACCTAATTATTCTGATTGGATTTGGGGTTGTGTTCCAGGAATTATGTTTGATAATGAAATTGTATTCTGTGATTTTAATCCGGTTGCTGGGAAAGGTTGGGTCCTGGAATGACTATTAGAAATAGTTAAAAATCTTTTTTAAAGCTCCCCACGAATCGAATAAAATAATCGATAGCAAATATGGCGACCTTACGATAGAGTTGGTCCTCCAATAAGTTTCACAACTTAATTTTCTTATGTAACTTAATTCAAAATATAAATTATATTCCATAGCTTCAAAAATGTAAAAGATGAATAATTTTATGCGTAACTTTATTCAAAAGTTTACGTACTTAAGCAGGAACACCATGAAGGTTTATTAAAATTCACAGTGCAATCTGTGTTTTACGACAACCCTCGGATATGCTTTTGTTTAATTTTAAGGGTGAATTTTGACGAGAAAACGTATAAGAAAACATTTGTACGTCGTACAGAAGATCGTAAAGTAAAATTATGTATTCTTACATTTTGGAATGACTATGCGAAAGAATCTGCTTCAAACAGACGAAATTAATGTAGCCATTATATCTTGTGAATAGTACTATTAATAATTTGTTTAACTATAGATTTACAAGCAGTGAGATTAAAAACAAAATTGGAAATTTGGAAAGTACGTATCTACTTTTTTTCAAGGATAAAATACACGTAAAATTAGATATTTTTCTTTGAGAGTTCAGTAAAGTTTTGTAATAAATGCCTACATAGTTTGTTAAACACGAAAGAAATGAATTGTTAATGCAAATTGTAGAAACTTTAATTTTATTAGAAATGTTTTAGTATAATCATGCTAAATGTGGATATTCAAACTTTTTCCAATTGATAAACAAAAAACTTGAAGCATCGTGTAAAAAGTTTTTAAATTAAGTAAGTACGCTATTTTTATAGCAATTCTAGCTATAAAACGTAGATAGAACAAAGCCATAATTTTTATTTATGCGTAGTCCAATATAATTTTATAGTTAGGACATGAGAAAGATGTAAAAAAATATTATAGGTAGGTATAATAGTAAGGTTAGCTGGATAATAAACATAAAAGTTATAATAAATCTTATGACAGTAGTAGCCATATTATTATGACAAAGTATATTGGTTTAAGACAGGTGTGTAGCTGAGCAAAACTAAGTTTCCGATACACTACGCTTTTCTTTTATTCCAAACTGTGGGAGATAATGTGAAACGCTAAAATGAAATTTATTACATACTAGCTGTTTCCCACGGCTTCGTTCTCGCGACCTTCGAGACTGGGAAAAAAGGTTTATTGCTCAGTCACGTCTAAGCGTGGAGTAATATTTTATTCGGTTGCTATGGTCTTACACATTCTTACAGTAAAAGTTCCACTAAACTGTAGCCATGTTTCTAAAAGCAGGGCACGTAAAGCTCTTGTAAAAAGTGTAAAGTTCGCTTTATTATTTAAGGTATTTCCACATCTTCACGTAGTAGTAAAAAGCTTTTTTGCAGGCTTTTAAATTTATATAAAATCCAGTCTCCATTAGATATTAATTGGCTCTATATTGTATAGTACCGACTTTCTGAAATAAACATTCAATTTATCAAATGTCGCTATGAAAAAATAAATATCCACCGAGATTTTATCAATAATACAGATGAAAACAAATGGCAGTGCCAACTGGATAAGCTGTTCGCGAGAAAAACAAACGAGTAAAACTTTCCCTTTTATCAATTTAGGATGATAAACACGACTGTTTATAAAGAAAACATACATTGTTTTATCTAATTTATATACTGTTGGTAATACGTCGCCCGTCTTCGCAGAATTGTTTATCTCAAGCTAAAATATTTTATATTCGGCTTCTCTTATTCAAATCTAGTCTTCGTTGTGTCTTTGTCAGTTTCATAAACAATTGGATCTCACGTCAAATTGATTTCATTTACCTAGCTGTATTTTAATATTGTTTACAGATATAGAATTGATAAAACTTCAATGGTAAAAACATTGATATTTATCTTAAAAAGCAAACAAGAAAAAAACTTCGACGGCTTTGCATTGTATATAAAATAAATAAATTCTAATATTTTTTTCTATTTCATATTTCTCAGTAGCAGCCCGAAGTTTCAATTTGTGCCCGGTTGGTGGCAATAAGCTCGTCCCCTTTTACATGGGACTTAAATATAACTAGCGAAAAAAAAAATCGTACTGTATTTATGTGTTAATTCTAATATATTTGTTCCCAGGATCAGACATGACCTTATGACCTTCGGAGACAAGTTCACCGCGAAAGAAGCAGATTATGCATTAGACGAAGCACCGATGATTGTGCAAGGTGACGGTTCAACTATGATTGACTACGTGAAGTTTTGCAGAAAACTTGCAGGATTGCGAAAACCGACCAAAATTGAAGTCAAATGAAGAGAGGACAAATTTATCAAATATTCATATCAGCATTTAGCATGGTGTGAGAAATAAAGATTTGTTATTATATTTATGGTTTTTTGAGCCTGCAATGTGCATGTCTGAACCCGTGTAGGTATATCCTTACTACAATATTGTAAATGCGAAAGTGTGTTTGTTTGTTACGCTGTCACGCTAAAACGCCTGAACGGATTTGAATGAAATTTAGCAAAAGGGTAGAGCATGACCTGGATTACGACACAGGATGCCTACGTGATCGAGACTTATGCGGGTAAAACCGCGGGGCACATCTAGTGGGTTCATAAAATACTGAAAAAAATTACTCTCTTGCTGGGTCATGAGAGAGCACGAAAATCATGGAATTTCAAAGATCTTATAACCACTTCCCTTAAAAATCTCCCTTTGCCTATATTTTACTTATCTAGTGCCGTGTAGTTATTACATCATGAAATCAATGATTCTTAGAGTAAATTCGAGTTTCTTGATGGACCGATTTTCAACAGGATTTCGCGAAAGACAGAAATTTTGATTGTAGAATTAAACTTTGTAGACTTTAGGGACTAAGTGAATCTGAAATATTTTGTTACGAGTTGCCATAGTTACATCAATATTGTGGCCTTGGAATAAACTAATGTTAATGTTTACTTTCGTAAATGTCAACAATTTATTTTCAACATTAATTCTATATATCGTTTTCGTTTAGTGCCAAGATTTTTCCACCTCCATTAAGGAGGTGGAAATGTTATAATATGGATTAATACGAGTATTATCAGGTACTCAAGTTATGCTAAACTTTAAAGATCTCAGATATAGTTTTGATATCATCCATCAAATTATTTGATTCTTAATTAAAATTTATTGAAGGTTAGCACGATAAGATTATATTTAACAATAGAATGTTAAAATTTAGAATGTGTGTAATTTTATTTAGTAAAGACGCTATTCAGTAAGTCGCAGAGAATTCTTAGAAAAAGTCCGATTCAATTTTAAATTAAAATGCTTTATATAGCTTTTCAACCTTCGCAGCTTTGTAAGCCACTAAAAGATCTTGCGAAGAATTTAACCGTTCGCTGCAAATTGAAACGAAACAAAAGACGATGGAAACTTTGAGCAATTTCCTCTGCCATATTATAATAAAGAAAAAGAAAAAAAAACAGCAGGTCTTCAAAATTCAAAAGAGCTATCAAATGTCAGTAGATATTCTAAATTCAGACAAGGTGTCAACTCACTCAAGATGCTCCTTATGAATGTCGAAGTCAGTGAAGACGAGCTCGACGATCTCGTGGGGCGCCGCGACGAATGTGTAGAGGAGGCAGTCGATCCGCGGCGGGTAAGGGCGCGGGTAGTCGGGGCTGCTGAACGTGCCGCGCTCCTTGCCGTACGTCGACGTGTAGCGGATACACGTGCAACCTGGGAAATTAATAATAGTTGAGTATTCGTCAGAAATTATGGGTGTAGGTCATTGAGGTTAAATGTAAACTTGAACCTCAATGGTATGGTACTATTGGGTAATATTGTGATGACCCATCATTGGTTCCGCGTCCTGCATTTTATATTGCCATTTCGAACAGGCATAGGTAGGTACGAAGATCTGAAATCAACCACCACGCAAAGCATAGTCGAGGGTGATCATTGACTATATCTTCACATGAGAAGAAGCCTTGTCCCTGCTGTGGGACGGAATTACGTTCTGGAATGATGATATTATCTTATTTTTAAGGATCTGCTCACTATGACTTTGGTACATGTAGGGGACGCGACTGTCGTGACGCGAAGTGGTAGGTACCTGATGGGTTTCGCTACGCTACCAAGTTAAACACTCAAATAGCTTTAAAGGGTTTATTGAGGTAACGTTTAGGCAAAGCTGTCGTTAAAATGATGGAAATGAATGCATCCGGTTGCTGTCCGATATGCACTGAGCTCGGGGCGCACTCAATGCGGTCACTTCGTATTGCTAGGTAAGCAAAACGTGGTTGATTGCAATTATTGCATCGAACAGTACACTGTATTTTTATAGTGTCTATGGATTAGACTTAATGAGTCAATTTTATTTCCATAAGTAATATAAGTGTGAGCTAAATTATTAAATAAGTATACATTTATTTCTTAATATTCACTTTCCTCACAAATAATCACCACAGTGTTAAATGTAACTAAGTAAATGTAACACTGGAACCTGAATTGGATTATTTTAACGAATAACGTTGTAAACGTACCGAGGGGAATTTTAGTTGTGAATTAATCGGATCCCTCGCTTGCCCGGCGTGTTGTTTAACTAAGCGATTTTGAAATGGTTAAAATAAATGGTTTTTGTAGTTAGAATACTAATGACATTTATATGACGATGTGGTCATTTTTGTGGTAAATAAATTGTGAAACTAGTGTTGTAATATTATTTCCTTGTCGCAAAAAGCGTAAGCGGTGACTTATCTTCTTAGAAATTAACTTCATAGATTTTGGTTAGAATATTTTTTTTGTAAGAATGGTTAAGAATGGTGTAGTAGCTTGAATAGATCTAAACAATTAATTTTTATGGACTAAATATTATTTTAGTAAAGATCATAAACCAAATTTTTACAATATTTAACACAAGTAACTATTATTTATACACTACCTAAATTAAATGACTAACTAACTAACTAACTATACAAATAAATACAAAAACAAAGTATACGAAATGGACATTTTTTGGCAATGAAAATGTGAAACAAGCTTGTAATTATTTTGTTGCGTTTCCTGCGCAAGTTGTAAGCAGTGATTAAGCAGTAACTTCTTCAAAAGAAACTTCATCAAACGGTTTGTTAAAAAAATACATGAATTCAAAAAGTGACCTTCGTGTGGTGATAATCGAAAACCATTGCCTTTTCTTTTGCATAAAGAAACTGACACTTTCATGGCCAGTGATCAAGCTAAGAGAGCTACGATTGGAAAAATGGTAGAATTCAACTGACTAAAATCTTAAGATCCTGATTAGATAGTTGTAGGACTCGTAGATGCCATTAAGACCCCCGGTTTCCCTTGAAAACACACCCCAGGTACCAAATAGGTCCTAAGCCGCAAATTTTCCGTAGTATATTGTGGCACTAATTCAGAAAGGTTAGTAGTAAATTATTCGCCCACATTCGATTACTCTTGAGACTGCAAAGGTAATTATGTAAGAAACTAAGTTCACCGTTTGTATGTGAGAAAGTTTCCTTAGGGCTGAGTCACACCGGAATAGCAGCGGCCGGCAGCGACGCGGCGAGCACTTTCAGTGTGAAATAATTTTACACTTTATCTACATACTTAAAATACCTGTATCACTTGAAAAGCTTGAAAAGGTCGCAAGGCCGCTGCCATTCCGGTGTGACTCGGCCCTTAGGCTATGCACAGACCTGAGTAGTCGACTGTCTTTAGATATATTGATGGTCGCGATATGAAAAAAAAAAAAAAGCAGGTATCATTCACAAAACAAACATTGGCAAAATTGTGGAGTCTCCTCTACGAAAGCCACTAATGAAGAGTTGAAGTTGAACTTTTTAAATAAAAAAACTTTATTGTTTACATACGCAGAATACAGGTGTAAAATACAAAATAAAGATAATAGCGCCATTTGTACCTATTTAATTCACAAATAATTGTCAGATGCAATAATTGCCTATGTCATCGACTATGACCAGTAATATTCGATTGTTTTTACTTTTTTCCAAAGTTTTAAATTTCAAACGGCTTCCAATCGTCCGAAATTTACAATCGTAGCCATACATACATAAACTCACGCCTTCTTCCCATGAGAGTAGGCAGAAACTATGGAACGCCACCGGCTACGATCCTTACATACTCTTTTCTTTCTGCTTTTCTGATTAGGTCCAACACAACTGAGCTGCACATAAATGCAGCTGAGTGCGATATATCGTCTGGCGATTCTCGCCTACAAGTCCCTTATAGTCATTCTCACCTCTCAAACGTCGAGAAACTTTCCTACTATAAACGAAGCTTTAGTTGGTTTTATTAGCTGAGCTACATACAGGCATGAAGTGGATTGCGTTAAATCCTCGCAGTTTATATAGGCTTTAGAATCTAGACCTACACTTGAGAAAAGATTTTGTAGCGTTTATATTGTTATTTTATTTTTCGTTGGACGTCGTTTCATATCTATTTCTATGTTGATTAGACGGATTATGTATGTATATAAATAAATAAAAAATGTTAGGGAAAACATAATAAACAAGTGTTACCTAATTAACTTAACATAACATCACGCCTGTATTCCCCGAGTTAGGCAGAGGTGTACAAGTACACCCACATTTCACCATTTATATTTACCTAATTAATTCCATTAACATTTGGGTTCAGCACGACATATCTTTTAATTTCATACTTCTCTCTTTCCTAATCAATACCAGCTGAATACCAGTATTTTATATGGAGTGACTGCCTATCTGACCTCTACAACCTAGTAACTGGGTACGATACCCCTTGGTAAGACTGGTTGTCAGACTTTCGGGCTTCTGACGACCCGTAACGACGGTCAAATATCCATGAATGACAGCCAACGGCATATCATGCTTTCCGAGGCACGGAGTAGTCTCGGTATGTAAAAATGGTCACTCATCCACGGACCAACCCTGGCAAGAGTAGTTTAACCTGATGAATCACCCGTGCGGCTGTTTGTTACTTAGCCACGAACTCCTCTATTAAAGCATTTTGTCCTCATTTAATATACTTAAACCCAACAAAATACGAAATTGTATAAAAATCTGTATAATTATGTTACATTTTCGTAGAGTGTCGTATTTCGTTGAGTTTTTTAAATAATTATATTTTATCATTCATATTATTAGGTACAAAGGGAAACCGTATAACTTTAATTATCTTAGGTCAACACAAGCTGTATTTCATTTTGTTATTTTCTTTTTCCTCGCTTTTTTCGCACACAAAGAGGTAATATTTTTTATTACAGCGCCCTACTAAGGCTTCGTTCACACGGCATTGTCCTGCACGTTTTTTTGCAGTATACGTCTTAACGTATAAATAGACCATACAACGTACATAGATCCATTCACACTTCGATTGTACTGCAAAAACGTGTACCGCTTATACGTTTAAACGCATACTCAACGGACTTGTTATGTAAATCGAATGAACTTTGAAGTATTCGGTTCGCAGTGGCATATGGTATAGCTTTGTCTCCTGTGTGGAAACTGCGGCTATTCGTTTTAAGCATATGAACACCCGGTTGACTATACGTTAAAAAAACGATTACAAAAAAACGTGCAGGACAATGCCGTGTGAACGAAGCCTTATTTGGCTTCACACGTATTCATAAATTTTTCAAAAAATTTAAACGTAAATTCATTGACTCCCAAACCCATTAAACAGTACACAATACCTCGATCAGCACACAAGTGCCCATAAAATTTAATACCTTTCATAAAAGGTTCCCCCTAACTTATCCCTTCGACTTCCTATCTTACGGCCTCATCACAGACCTCATATTCAATAACTCAGGCATCAGATCTTATCGAAAGCAATTTTCATTAACATGGTTAACTCCTTCAGTTAGTAAATTACTAACCCCTCGAACAGTTTCAGTCAACTATTCCAATTTAGTTTGAATGTTTCCTTTCTTGATTACAGAGCGTTTTAGAATTGATGGGATATTATTGTGCGTAGGCCAGACGAAGTTCAGTCATTATTGGTAATAGTAATGTTGTTAGGAATTCAATGAACAAAGCCGTCTTTGACGTTAGTTTAGCTGATTGATGATCTTCTGTATAAAGAGTATTAATTTAACGAACAGTGACAGTCAAGTGAGAAGTGATAGCTAGAAGCAAGTTAGAAGATATTTGTTGGTGTTGTCTTATCACTATATCGATTGAGTTCTTAATGATATTATTTTTAGGACCGTAGGAACACAGTTCACCGTGTAGATACTTTTTCGTCATTCAGAGACAACGATTTAATAAGAACACTAGTAGGTAAACGTAGGGTCCATAAACGGCACATAGAGTATAGTAATCTGCTGGTAAGCAAGCCTAAAATCTTCATAACTATCGTCATTAAACTTTATGACCTACGTTTGAGAACACAAAGATAAGTCTAAAACAAACAGTACCTTTGTAACCTTATACCCGAGAGACGAAAAGACAGAACACTAAGTAAATATACCTAACGCAAAACTACTTCTTTTTCAACTAATAATTTATTCATTAAAGTATATGAAAGTTTTTTCAATTGAGACCTATTGGTAAAGTTTTCTGATTTCTTTCATTGTTTGGAATTTCGAAGAGTCTTTGACTTTCTTTACTTTAAGTATAGAGTATACCTACTTACAAAAGGTGGATACGATTTTATAACCCTACTTAAAACTACGAAGATATTCCTAAAATCAATTTCATTATTTGATCGCAAATGGACAAATAGACATCCTAAAATATACCTACCCGCTGGGGTTTTACTTATGGGTGCAGTTACAGCGATGAAGATAATAACGGCAAGTAGAAAGGCTTTCCTTCAAATAATAACAAGCAATACCATCGCAAAATAACTACGCAATGGAAGGCTAACATTTTTTTTTAAGTACTATTTAAAAAATTATTAAATATATATGAAAAATAAATAAACAAAATAATATAAAGTCTTTCAGATCGAATATCGACCATGGCGACCAATCTCAGCGGAGACCAGCATTCAGCGCGAGAGATATTATAGTGTACAAGTTTGTGTCAGACACGGGTGCACTCTCTTCCCTCACTCTCATAGTTCGATGGGACGGCAATCCGACACGACCAGAGAGAGATCAGGTGCAGGAACGATTCAACGTGCTTTCCGAGGCACACACCGCCAACTTCCAAACTTCGGGCTGTTACAACCCAATAAAAGTTTGTTCGACCCGCGAATCGAACCCAGAACCCCGCTGCAGTCTCGCTTGCGACCAAGAAAACAGTGGGGCAGGCCAAAGGCTAACAATACCAGCTGGGTCAAGTGATATACATTTTATTAGCTTCAGAACAGTCAACAAAATCTTTCCAATAAAAATTGCAGCTCAACAAAATTCTCTAAATATAAAATGCACCAACTTAGCTATTACAGCTAGTGATCTATTTCTATGTGATTCGAATCGGAGTCTCCGCAATCATTGGTGTGCGAGTGTCCGGAAATTGGCACCGCTTGGCCGGACACCGGACAGTCCGCCCGGACGAAGTTGCTCATGCTGGGAAGATAGCGGTCGTAATAATTTGGTTAGAAATTAATAGTGGGTGTAGCTTTGATCATGTTTAGCGTGGTTAGGTAATGCGGGCAATAGGTATAGGCATAATCTAAGGGGACTCTAGGTATCATGATTTAGTAAATAGGTTCATAATACATAATTGCTATCTTTCTCTAGACCTGCCACGCGTCTATACGGCAAGAATTATTCAAACATCGTATTGACCTACTTGAACCAGCATTTTTTTTTTAAACACAAACCTTTACCAGAATCGCACCATTCTTAAAAATACATTTGAGTTGTAATATCTATGATTACCATCATTAGGGTAAGTACTTGGTACATTTCGTGCAGACAGCGCTCAATCAATACACGTGACGCCTTATGAATTGACAGCTTTAACCTCTAAATAATATAACATGACCTTGACCTCCAAATCTGTATCTTTATAAAGCTTCACTCCGCTACGTCAAAAGGTGAAACAATTTCCTTTCTGCCGCACGTTTGGCGCAATATTATATTACACTGAACCAAATACAGGCGACTTCTTGTTAAAACGCATTGACCTTTCGCTAAATAATTGACCTTTGCTATATTATTGTTTCAAGAAGTTAGCTTACTGGACTAATTGAAGGAAATCATGTGAATGATTGACTGGTTGATTAGTTGGGGCACCCAAATAAACTAACCTCAATAATTGGTCGACTAGTTTTACTGGTATAGTCTAATCGACCACATTATAATGCGTACATAGTTCTAAATATCGTTGTTGAGTTTGTTTATAACTAAACTAGAAAATAAATGTTTAGTTCGATTTTGTTTTTTAACCCCCGACAGTAAAACAGGCTGTTATATGTTATAAGTTTAACGTGTGTATCTGTGTATCTGTCTGTTCCCTCGTACCTCCCAAACGGCTGAACCGATTTTGATTATTATTTTTTTGTTTGAAAGGTGTCTTGGTCGAGAGTGTTCTTAGCTATAATTGAAGAAAATCGGTTCAGCCGTTTGAACATTATCAGCTCGTTTCTAGTTGACATTCAGTCAGATGTGCGCATCTTACGCAGTTCTGATCGATTCGAAATTTAGTATTCTGTTACTTCAATGATATTAGAATAACATAGTAACCTTGAACCGATACTGCAGCATCACCTGGAATTGTGTCGGGGGTTATTTAAATTTTTAACTTTAACTTGTCATTAAGTAGGAAAGCGAAGAAGTGACTGTATAACGTGGATCAGTGGGTGCAAATTTATAACCTACCATTATCCGACTTTCATATCATTCAGGCCGTCCATTTAAGTGTGTCTTTTGATGCCTTCTGTCCAGCACTGATCCAAAATAGACTGAGATAATCAATTACTTAATATTGAATGTATGTCAACTAAGAGAAATTATTTGTTTCTGATTTCAGTCGCTGAGTAAGTAATCTACTCGATCCATTGAGGACTAATGACAGCGGATATTAATCATCTTTATCGCTCTTCTCACTCGCACGCACTCTTCCGTGTTGTTTATAGAGTATCCGGAATGTATTGTTGATTTAAGAAAATAAGAAATGAATAAAAAAGACATAGGGAGTTTCGTGAGCGTTGTCTTGGCTAACTCTGCCCTAGAGCATTTAGTCATTAAATATTTCATTACGACTTTCAATGCTAGTGAGGGATTGTCGGGGATGCCTAAGATATTATATTCAAATAAAATTATATATTTTTCCTTCGAACACAATAGAACAGAGCCCCAATTTCCTCATTATCATAAAGCATAATTACCTAAAACAGTCTGCTACAATTCTATAATAGAGACGGGATCTGGCCTCTAGAAGATTGAAGTGGCCTTATTCATTATTTATCCGAATGTCTCGTCATAATTAGTTCAATTAGTTAACTGGTTCAATTAAGAATTTCCATCCATCTACCGAATTGCGGCAATTTCTTGCTGGCTGGTTTTAGTGAGATAAATGTATGGAGTTAGCGTTTTCCTATTTTATGTTACGTTGTAATGTCATCTTGATTTATTGTTAGTCCCTTGGGGTTAATAGGTCACTGCGTAGCAGCCGTGGATGACGTCATAAGCAAGTAATGAATTATTGCGAGTGCTTTATCAAGTGCAATTAGTGTATCGACTGACAACTGGACTAGTCTGACCGAAATTGCACCATCACAAATTAAGGTTAAGGGTAAGCCCAAACTGTGAAGAGCTCGTGGCTAAATAATAACATCCGTACGGGTTGATCCGTCAGGTTAAGCTACGCTTGCCGGGGTTGGTCCGTGGATGACTAGTGGTGGCCATCTTTACATATCGAGACTCCTCTGTGCCTCGGAAAGCAAGTTAAGCCGTTGGCCCCGGCTGTCATTCGTGGATCTTTGACAGTCGTTACGAGTCGTCTGACTCCGAAAGTCTGAGAACCAGTCTTACCAAGGGGTATCGTATTACCTGGGTTAGTAACTGGGTTGTGGAGGTCAGATAGGTAGTCGCCCCATGTAAAATACTGGTATTCAGTTTCATCCGGTTAGACTGAAAGCCGAGTCCAACATAGTTGGGAAAAGGCTAGGCAGATTGATTGGTAAGGCCAAACTGTCAATAATAGTTACCACTTACATAAGTATGGGGGATTTTACAGAAGGGTTATACGAGAAAATGCCAGACAGTTAACGAAACAATCAAATCTTAGATTTTCTGTCTCACGAATTTGTAAGCAAAGCTCACAGGCTTAACCCAAAGTCTTTGTACGTTGTATAAAACATGTGTGCTTGTATCCTGCACCTTAATTACTCCTAAGCGTCTCTAGTTCTCTACACTGTAGTGTTTTGGCTGTCTCAAACAATAACCCTATCTTAGTCTGATTGCGGTGCGCAAGCGAGAATTTCCTCGTACGCTACCTGCATTAAGCTGCGCTCACGCGGTAAATTTTCGCAAGCAATTATTACCTGGCAACAGTTGCCGGTGGTAGCGGAGCATTAAGTGTAACAAGCTAGTTTACTTCCGAAAAAAAATCGTCACTCTCAAACTCAAAGCATTTATTTCAAATAAACCCATGGCAGGCACTTTTGAATTGTCAAGGGGTTGTCAGTTAGAGAGATGAAACTAGTTGCCCATTCCAAAGCGTACCTAGTAGGTCCATATGGAGAAGGACGGGCAATAAACTCAAAGGACACTCTTTTAAATCAAAATGTTGTTACAAACTACATAAATAAGTTACATCGTTTATTATGCTACCCTGTATCCCTCCACTACATGTGGCAGTTTCCCTAGCAAATATTGTGACATGTAGTAACATCATATTTGGCAAACTTGCCCAGAATTGAGCAATTTCAGTAGTCCATGTACGCCCACCCTAAGGAACACAAAGTGCAGAACAGTGAGATACCCCAAGTTGCTGTGGATTGGGAATGTAGTTAATATGTTTTTGTCTGTTGTGCAGCTTGATTATAAGCTATTTGCTGTAGGGATCGATATTGATAAAGTTGTGGCTGGTATTTAGTGTATGACTTATAAAGGAGAAGGAGCGTATAAAGGAGATAGTGGCTATTAGAATAAAATAAGAATAGAATTTCTTAATTCAGTAATCAAGACTCAACAAAATTGTTAGTAAAACTTATGTTAGTAAGCACAGACACTTAACAAAATACAAGGAAAACAACACAAGAAATAACGGTTGGTCACCGTTGCGACATCCCATGAGAGACAGCACAACAGTGACCCACGTACATACAGTCCAGGCGACTCGCAACCATGCTTAAGACACTGTTAGACAAGCCGCACACCCTGCGCACCAGAGAAGCGCACCTTTTACGCATTATTGCGTAAAAGCGATCTACATGCGCATTGCGAAAATTCCTGACGCACTACAGAAACGGGGCAGCCCCACCATGCAGTATCCTAAACGCATCGCAACGCTCTGAAGCTGCTGTTGTCGAATGCAGAATGTGTACAAAATTAACATTAGCGGTTGTTCTTTCCAACGCAATCCAATCCGTAATCTACTTTCTTAAAATTGGTAGTCAAACCGGGATTCTTATTACGTTACACACTTTCAGTCACAACTCAAGGGTTTAGAAAGAAACCATTGTTTCATAAGTTTGAAAAATTCGTCTACTCAACAACGTAAATAATGGAATGAATGTGGCTGAACTGCCAAAACAAAACAAACTGCGATCAATTCTCATTTCGTTACGTAATTACTCCACGGATTTACCATCAAAAAGTTTTGGTACATACTCAAGTTAGTGGTTTATACTTATAAATCTTCGATCTCTAAACTCTTTCACTCGTGTTTTTTTTTAAAATCATTGTTCACAAACCGTGCATTACAATAAAACTTACATACTAACTGAACTTAAAAATAAACATAATACTGCACGCCCTAAAATAACATATATTTATTATATAAAATAAAGTGAACATAGCATGCCCAATATGAGCTAGTTAAAATTAATTTGAAATATTATACTTATAATGTACTTAGGGACCTACTTTTGTATTTATTTTAGTTTAACCAGCAAGAACGATAAAATATTCGTGGAATCAAAAACTAAATGCTAATCCAATGGTAATCAAATTTTACATTGGTTTTAGTAGTAATGGGATTTTGTCATTGACAGTAATAATGTCAGGTTTATTATTTCGTTGAACTAGTACCGATATTTTTGAATAGTAAATAGAAATACAATGATGAAATTAAACAACACGCATGGTTCATTTTAATTAATCCTATTACGAACTATTTAAATAATTTATGGGATTTTACCCAGCATTTCAAATTGAATTTTTAATAAACATAGCATTGTTCGATATTTTAGTAAGTTAAATAATGAAAATCACTAAATTGGTAGAACTTACAATCCAATTCTAACAAATGCAAATAAAATCCAATAACCATCAACATCAATATTAAGAATATTAATTAAAAACTAATTTCGACTAAACTTTTGATAAAATTGAAACATTTCAGTCTGCAAAGTATAAAACAATTTCCAAGAGTGACGAAGTAGGTTCCAATTTGAAGTACCTACTAAGTTACTTTGGCTTCAATTATACTACTGAGGGCAAACAAATTCGAGTGTTTAATCAAGATAGAACGTTGTACCAATTAAAAACCAAGGACATCGGGACAAACAAGAGAAAATCTGATCCATACAACCTAAACGTTATCTAGAAAAGTTTTCCGATAAATGAATGACGTATAAAGCGAGCAAATGTTGAGAAAATAAGATAAAATATTATTTGCTTTCTGGATTCTTAGTCCCTGTGGATTTTGTTCGGATATATTGCCCTATCGTATTCGACTTGGAGACGTGATGGTTTCTTTATGTTTATTGTCAACTTGACCAGACCAGTCGGGTGACCGCCTTTATGAAGTCCACTTACAGGTTTTATGAACGCTTTTATAATAACAAATATGTACGTGTAGACTAATACAGTTTGAGTAAATTGAGGTAAGCTTTATTTGAAATAAAATATTTTATAGGCTTCATTATGAAGGCAGATTAGCTAGGTCAGCGGATTTTTTTATGGTCTAAGTACCGAAGGTAGGTCGACGGTCCGTTGTTTATTACCAATTTGCCTTAATACCACATAACCTTAATTTATCATCAGTATCTACCTAACACAGAATAGCAAACTATGTAAGCTGAAGAAAAAACTTCGTAACATAAAGCGACACTTTTCTACTAAAGTTAAATAACGTTACATTTTCAAAGGAACAGACAAATTAAGTTGACGGCATTAGACCCTTCTAGCAACATTTCTCAGTTGTCTACAATTATATCACGTTCACGTAACTATGTGACGAGCGACGGTAGCGTCACGAAATAGATAGGTACAGAAGATCATCTCTATATATAGCATAATCAGCCTGTAATGTACTGCTGGGCCCACAGATTTAGAGTAAATCTGTGGCTGGGACACAGGCCCCGTGCGGGTCGTTAGATGTCACATATCTTAGAATTTTTAATTCTATGACATGCCGGTTTCGTCACAATGTTATGCTTCGACGTTTTTAGAGCAGTGGTGATGACATTATTTATACAGGCTGATTTTGAAAACAAAATATAAGGGGTGTTCTCCTCATCAATATGAACAACTTTTACTATTAGACCAAATACGAATTGGCAAAAAAAAATGACTTTTCTGTATAAAGGTTTGTACCCGATTGGGCCATTTTGTATAAGGTCGTTTTTTTTTTTTTTGCGAATTCTTGTTTAGTCCCATAGTAAAAGTTGTTCATATTGATGGATAGAAAACCCCCTTAAATTTTGTCGCATGTTTTCAAAGTCAGCCTGTATAAAATAAGATGCCTGTCGGCCGAACCTACGACCTACAACTTGTAAGTTAAGGTGAACGAAAACTGGCGCACCCACACATTTAGTTGTTTTCAAAACTATCTGATGAAATTGTAAACAAACCCTGTTCAGTTTAAAATTCTTTCGCAGTCACTTACTAAAGGGAAATTCGTAACACATTCTATTTGAAAGGGATCAACTCTATCTCCCAACTTTTTCTAACAATTATTGTTTGAATAACCATAACAGACAATTTTAAAACAGACCATAATTTTCTTATTCCATGGATGTTGACGTACGGCGATCTCAAAAATGCCAGTCGCAAGTACGCGTGCACTCGCTGTACTTGAAACGTGTATATGTGTGCGTGCATTTTCTCTCTTTAATTGCATGGAGCTGCACCTTCTGTACCTGTATACTCTGTGGTAGCGTTAACTCAATCATTCTTGCTACAAAGTTATCCACATTGCCCCGGTGTTCAAGACAATATAACTGGTAACAGGCTTTTCGAGTCAGTAACCTTAGGATTGCTAGATTTGCTTGGTCGATAACGAGCAAAGGCTAGGGTCGACCTAGAGAATTCGTAATGCACGATATTATACTTCAATCAAGCTATGTATGTTATATAATAATTACACTCGCCTAGATGTTTATTTTATTGAAGAATAAGTATTGTAGTACAATAATACGTATCCTTTCTTAGATTGGTACTAATATTTATCGATCCACGTTTTGTGTGGTTCTCAGAAAAATAATTCGCGATTATCATTATCTTCACTAACTATGAGTGTAAGTAAAGTGTATCGAATTTCCTTATGAGCAAAAGCAGTATTTCTGTCTGTCTGTTCAAATAGTAACCATTTATCTATCTAGATAAGGAACGCGGGGGAAGTGAAGTGATTCTTCGGGCCTAGGCTGATGTTTTTTTTCTTAAGGCAATGAATAACACTCTAAAAACGACTGACAAAAAACAAGCAAACTTTCACGCACAGCTTTAAAGGTCGGTAAGTACGTAATCTTACGTTTTACCACGACCACAAACTAGCTAATTGAAACTATTTCCCGAACATTCGGGGCTTCCTTTTGATCTCTCGCCCGCTGAACTTCCCACGGAACAGCGATGCTTTATGGAGCGAAGTACAGTAAGTCACGATCTAAACTTTCCTTGGATAGCGCCCGCTATTGGGGCAGACTCACTGCGTTAATCTCCCGAGTATAGATGAAGATTCTGTTCGCATGTTCCATAAAACTTTAATTGTATACATTCGGAATGGGGTAAAGAGTTTCATATTATGTTATTTACTAAACTATTGATTTGTCAGTCATGATTGTCTACGTTTTCTTTTAGGTAGGTCAATGTTTCTTTAAGGAAAAATCCTACAAAAATAAAGAGGGAATCAACTCGGTAACTAAATTGCGTAGAGGTCATAACTGATAAAAAGGGCATTGCTATTTTCTGTTTACCTACACTAACAACTGGCCCAGTGCGGTCTGCGCACAATTAAGGGTTCCGTAGTTGGGATGAATTTACCCTAAGAACAAGCTTAACATTGTAGTTGAAAAACATGTTCTCCCATACATTCCAACTGCAAAACTAAGTTTGTACGCACAATATTGAGAGATTTACCATATTATTTTAAAACCATAGACGTCTCATAGATTTCCATGTAATCTACCTATAAGTATAGAAAATTTTTCTGTATTATTTTCAAAATGTTATTCTCAGTAGTTTCGGAGATGTGGCGTGGCAATGGTTTTTCATGTATTTTATTAAATAACTTTAAAACTTTATATTAAAATAATAATAATAAAAAAATAGAGTAACAACTTTCATTTGATGTCACATGGTACAGTTTCAACTGTTTTTTTTTAAATTTCTTAGTTGTCTCCCAAAAGTTTCCCCCTTCAAAATTCATTTAGTTACGTAACACGTCCATGTTTGGGGCACGGAAATTCATATGAGTACCCAACTTAATCGGAGCAAAATGTCTATGACAGACGGACAGACAGACACACGAGTGATCCTACAAGGGCTCCGTTTTTTCATTCGAAAGCACGGAACCCTAAAAACACTGCAAGTTAAGATGTCACCAGTTTTACTATCGGGAACAAAAAACATTAAACTCGACATTTGGCAGAGATATAAAGCGATAGTTTTATCTTACACAAACACATTAACTTGACTCTTACCCTCCTTATCTAATGATGTTTACGCGTGGTGAAATGGAACAGTCTACATTAAATTTGCTTCATTCCCCGGTGTCGTTTCGGACTGACAAGATGAAATATTTATTTCCTCTGTTTTTATTATTCACATTTGAGTTATGTGCGGGGAGGGTAGCGCAGAGTGAGACGGAAACTATTGTTGTACCGGAGAAAAATGACGTGAAAAGACGTACGCCTTTAAATTTTGAGTGCAAGTTGCGGACTCTGCAAGGTGGTGATGCGTATCCTTCGGTTGTGGTGCGGTGGCGTGGACAGATTCTAAGGATGACGTGGGGCGTGTCAGGGTCAATTAAGGTTTATCAGAACTATGTATACCCAGCTGCTTTCCACGTCTACCCATCTTCCGACGGTCTTTCGGGAGGTTCGGCAGCCCCAACGGATCCGTTCTTCGATGCACCGGTAGTTCCAGAGGATTACGAGTTATTACATATCATGGAGTCTTTCAATCGTAATTGCGTTCGACCTTATTAAATATTGTAATTATGTACGAGTGTGATTTATAAATACAGTGTCTTTATCTTGCCGATTTGTTTTATTATAGGTATATAATCCGTAATCTTGACAATTAGGTAGTTACACAGTTGTTTTGTGTTCCACATTTGATTTAAATTAAACATAAACACAATGATGCCGATTCCCTTGTTCACAAACTAAACTTAATTAAAATACAGTGCATTTTTTCTTTCTATTTCATTAAGAAAAGAACAGAAGATAAATTTTAGTTTAGTCGTGTCAAATTAATCAGTGCCTGACGTAAATTGACGTCATTTTAGTAGGCAAGTTTTTAATCACGTCTAAAATTGTATGGAGTAGTGACAGGCATTGGTTACCTACTTTGACAGGACTAAACTAAAAAAAATCTGCTGTCCTTTTCTTACTGACATACAAAGAAAAAGATGCACTGACTTAAATTTAGTTTACTTTATGAACAAGAGAATCGGCACCATTGACAACATAACTTTAAACAAACAATTATAGAATTAAAGTGACCTTTATTCAATACAATAGGTGAGCTGTTTAAAACTAAGTTATCACACTAATCTTCCTGAACAACCACTTTGGGGATGGGATTACGCTGCCCCAAATATCTATATTTTAGTTAGTTTCCAAACACAAATTCAGTTTGAAGTGAACTTCGTCGGGTTTATTATTAATCGCTTACACATACTGTTATGTTAATCACTGAAACGGCATTTGAAGAAAAAGTGAGAACCGAAATAATTAAAGCTTTTGAAATTGTTGAAACGTTTCATGCTTTGAATAATATGTAAGTCAATTTAGATTTAGGTACTTACTAAAACGGAAACATGTTTTAGTGGGAACTAAAATTCAAGTAGGTACAGAAGTAATTCTTAGTAAAAAAAAGTTTTTAGCTCTCTGCTATTTCAAAAAGTGGCACGACTACGTTATGATAACTTAAAAAAATTCGGAGTCGAACACGAAGGGTTCCTTACCACCGTATAATTATTTTATTTTTATTGTTATAATTTCAAGTTACAGTCTACTAATTACAGTTCAAAAGATACAGCCATATGACAGACGGATAGTGGAGCCTTAGGGCTAAAGGGAGATAAAGGGCCCCGTTGGCAGCCTTTCGGTACGGAACCCTTAAACGATAGGTAAAGTCAGCGAAATTAATTGTTTGCTAAATTGAGAACTTAAGGGCGCACCGAGCATTTGCCTTTGTCTCTGTCTTATTCTTTACGTGTAAAGAGTAAAGAAAATAACCACACTTTTGCACTTTTTAAATGTTTTTCGTTGTTATTTTGGGTTAGGGGTCGCCCGGCCCACTATGGTATTATAATAATAATCAGCCTGTATTGTCCCACTGCAGGGCAAAGGCCTCCCTTTCCTTTTTCCACTCAACACGATCCAGAGCATCGATCCAGAGAAGGGGATGGCGGGATCTGAAAGACCCCGCCATCCCCACCAAAAAAAATAACCACGAAGGGGATGACCCCGCCATCCCCTTCGTGGTTTTTTTTTTTAAACCACCCAGTGGCAACGTCGACTACGCCTTATTGTTATTGAGAGAACACTACAAAAGTGTTTCGCTTACTGTCTTCCGCGATTGTTAAATCGCCGAAGACAGTGTAGGATCTATTAATATGCAGACTAACTAGGTAAAGTGCAGATTTCTGCTTTTTTAAGTAAAACACACTTTAATGGATCGTTCCCGGTAATTTGCCAATTACCTAGTTAATGCGTATATTAACGTATTCCGTACTCTAACGGTAACATATTATATAAAGATCATCTAAGATTGTGAAGTTCTTTATTAAAAATATATTTTTCCTCATTCTTAGATGCATTTTACCTACAGGCAATCTTACATGCACAAACAACCAAGACTTTCAATACCTAACTATTTAGATAAAGGCCATACAAATATTAGGTCCGTGCGGCCATCGGATCTGCGATCCGTAGCAGGGAAGCCAATGTGCTATACGTGACGCCACTACAACATCAGCCCATGTGTTGACGAATGCTTCTTACAAAGAGAAGGGTTGTCTTTATCAAAAATTCATGCTAGCAAACAGATACAGATCGCAATACTTTGTTGTTATACTTGTAAATACAAAGCCGAGGATATTCAATTTAATGCTTTAAACTAGGCACTTTCATGGTTGACTATTAAAATTCTATTTTACTCACGTCTTCATTTTGGGTTCGTTCGACTAGTTTCGAACATACGTAGCTGTTCGTTATGAACTATCACGATGTTGAATATGTTTTCAGTATAAAATTAACTCTTCCAAGCAGCTTCATAGCTTTTAACGTTACATACTCATTAATACATATTCATTAAACATTAACAGCAATACATCACCGCTCCATTAACACAAATCACTCAGAGCAGTAATTACCACGTCAACTAAACGTTTAGTATTTACTACATTCTTAAGGCTGTCACGTAAACAATTAACATAACACGAGAGACTTGTTTTAATCGTCGAGGGAACAGTTATTGTGTCCTTAAGGTCGCATTGTCTGTGGAGCAGAAACACCAGAACTTTGGTCATAAACGGAACTCGTGATTCTGATCTCGGACTTCGAGATAAGAACTTGAACACGATGAATCTGCCAACTTGACTTCGATATGTGTTAAGGCGTCGCTCCACAGTCGCCCACGGCTAAGCTACGCTACTCAGCTTCGCTTTGTTTAAAATTTTTGGTGGGATCGTCTACCTACAGCAACCCACGGCTACGCTACGCATGGATACGTGGCTGTCAAACAAATGGTCTGTGGAGCTAACGTGGCAAACCTCTCCGTGCATATCCCACGTAGCAGTGGACGGTTAACTTTACAAGAGAAAATGTTCGGAACTTTGATTTAGAAGTTAGCGATTCAGTAATAGCATATTACTGTCCAATATCTATTTGAAAGTTTAGAGCGTAACGCTCAGTTCTTAGTTTTGATGCAAGCAGTTTGCTGGGGATAAAATTTGATTACGTTGTATTACTAAAGAAAAGGAAAGGATTTTAAATAAAAAAAACAACCGAAATGAGTACATCCTCCTTTTTTTGAAGTCGGTTAAACATTTATGATGCAGTGCATTTATTGCATGAGTTTTTTTTTTACCAATTTGTCGGCGTCATAAGTATGTATACTCATGCCAAATTACAGCTTTCTAGTACTACCAGTCTCTGCGCTAAGCCGGGGACAGACAGACAGACGGACATGGCGAAACTATAAGGGACTACGGAACCCTAAAAATGCATCGTCTACTGATTGAACTAGGTATATATTAATAGTTTAATCTTTTAACGGTCAGTTTAGAAGTCAAAGTTCAATAACACGGAGTTATCAAGAACCTAAAAGTGCTTGGCAACTCTAATTAATATAATATCTTTATTCAAAGTGGTTCTGATTTGCACAATAATAATTATCAAGTATGAGATAACTTTATCAAGTCATGCTTATTTTATGAATAAATTGAGTTGTGTCTACAAGTTATTAAGAATATTTGGGGCTTGCAACATTATTCATATTAATTACTAATTATATCATTACCATTTGGTTTACATCACGCATACCTAACATTGGTAAATATAGATAGAAGTTTGCCATGAAACTCCTGTCTGTCACTGGTATATTTAGGTCAAAAATTTGTTTGGTTATCCCATCGTTTGTCAATACTCAAACCCTCTTCATTCACCTTCGGGAGCGCTGTGCTTCGAAAGCAGGCTTGACGTAAGTTTGGACCGCTTTAAAGCTCGTACACACTGGCGCGATACCATGGGCGCGACAAAGGTAGCGGTGCCTGTCGCGCCCGCGGTATCGCTCCAGTGTGTACGAGCCGTTATGTCGAAGCTTCCAAAAACAATAAAAAGAAAAGGAAGGATTTATATAGGTACGGCTGAAAGAAATAAATACAATGGAGAAATTATGCTGCCTTAAGTAATACTTTGATTTCATGGAATTTTATCTAAATAAACGAACGTTGTCTAGGATTTTTTTTCGAAATCATGCGGGAAGCGTAAACGAACATTTTATTCATAATAAGATTTTAAATCCACTCCGTGGTTTTAAAACAAAATATTAGATTAACGAAGTCATTTGAGAGACGACATTTGGGAGGTTAAGCGAGTTTTACCTACTGATCTCCAATTCCAACAAGTTAGAAATTTTGATGTTACGTACTTAGATGATAAATAACAGCGAAACTTGAACGGTGGAACGATTTTGTAAATAACAGGCAATAATAATTTAATTAAACCGGTCTTACGGTACTACTACGGTACGTTAATACTGTTACGGTACCAAAATTATGAAATATCGATATTTAATTATTAAGACACGAAGGTAACCGAAATAGCCCGAAGAATTGCCAAACTTAAGTGGCAGCGGGCAGGACAAATTGTTCGCAGAACAGCTGGCTGATGGGGTTAAAAGGTTCTAGAGTTGCGACTGCATACTGCGACTACTGTGGACTGATGACCCCTGTTTGAAGGCCAGAGGAGAAGCACAGAATCGGTCGAAGTGGCGATGCTTGGGGGTATATGTCCAGCCGTGGACTTCTTTCGGCTGAAATGATGATGACGTAGGTAACCTCAAAATCCCACTCTTATGTTCCTATTAAAATGTTTACCAATTTCAAAGCCGATACTTCGAAACCAAATACCGTCAAAATTTGAAAACGAACTCGTAAAAGAACTGTGACACTATCCATATTATAACTTAATGCTGAAAATATACGACGCCATATTATTTTTCATAAAAACGACCAACACCTTTACATAAGGAAGTTTTCATAAGACATAAATATAGAGCACCTGTGGCACAGACAAGGTAAACAAAAGTAGTTCCGTATATCAAGTAGGTATTCGGTAACGTCAATATTGGTTTTGCCTTATGTCTCCCTGTGGCCCGTATCTTAGTTGAAAAATGTGGGTGAAAGATGTTCCGTAGGAAGCAATTTACTTTTAGAAGAGTACAATTGCTGACCATGCTTAGTCAGCAAATTAGTGTTTAGAGAGTGACGGCATAATTGCCAAGTAAGATATTTGTAAATCTAAAAAATCCTCCGAGTATAGACGGAAGTATATTCATTCACAAAATCCTTGGGTTTTACAAGAACTCCTCACTACTTATCGATAGAAAAATAAACCATACAAAATTAGTAACTTGACTGTATCGAAAAAGTTTGGCGGTAAACACCTTCCTACATATTGTCGCCTGATCAGGGAATTTAAGGCTTTACGCACAAAATCCGAAGCATTTGCTACGTATCCCGACAAAACCAATGATTTTCGGGTAGGCTGGTAGTAATCCGAGCGTAGGGTGACGGTGACCTTATTTGCGACCTTAGCCCGGCTGTCATGTGGCTCGTAGGCAGCCGCATTTAATATTCAATTAGGGACCATTTGCCCATTCATCAGGTTGGACGGACAGCCAAATGTGTTTTGCTAGATGAGCCTTTCAGATAATTTTAGAACGCACGTGTAACTGAAAATTTCAGACAGTTTGTAGAGTAATCATACAGAAAGGAGTATCTACGCTTAGATTGTGTTATAGCATAGCTTATCAGTAATTAGCTGACGATCCAGGAACTTTGTAAAAAAGCATTAAAACATGTTGCTTAAAATGCAATAAATTGCTGGCCATAATATATTGTAACTAAGATTATAGCTAGGCTACCGAGTGATTTATTAGGCCAACCAATCTACTTTACGATGTTAAGCACCTAATTTTGTCCGTCATTCCAGTTGAGTCCCTTGTGTCCCTATTTCGATTTATCAGGTCTCAATTTAGTACCTATCTAGTCTGTCTATATCTGCATACATGTCTCAGAGATAAAGTATGTAATGGATACGGTCTGCATAATTTATGTTGTTTGTGAGAGGGATGGCAACATTTTGCATTCATTTGTTTTAAGAGAAAACAAATGAATAATATAGCGACACGTATAGCGTTGAGTTTAGCTGTAATGTTTTATGAAAAAGGATGAAGGTATCTCTTATGAATGACGAATTAATACCAACAAAGAATTTAGAAATTATCATAAAAAAAAGATTAGGTATATTTTATTTTCTTAGGATCTAAATTGACTTCCCTTCTTTCGAAATTAACAATTTATTACGTTTATGATCTAGCATTTTTCCTTTCAGAATTCCGTGTTTTCTTCGAAATACTGTGAACCACGTCACAATCCGTTACTGGTTCATGCTGAGCGATTGCTGACGGACATTCGGGAACCCCTTGGGAAATTAGAATTTTGGAATATTGTGTTATAAATAACCAGGTTATAGCCTTCTGGCCATGGATGTTGGCTCATATGTGGGAGATCATGTTTTTGAAAGAAAAGAAAGAAAGAAAATTCATTTATTTGACACAGACTAAAAGGCACACAATAGGTATTATCAAACAGCAGACAAAAAATGATAAAAATAAAACAAATAAAAAGGTATAAAGTACCAGGAAAGAAAATTGGCAAGGGTGTGTGCCTCACGGCTGCGGCAAAAAGGCCCAGTTCAGCAAAAATGCCAGACAACAATAAGTGAATGACGCACACAGATACTACATAGGTAGATAGTTAAGTTTTTTTTTTGGAGAAATTCCTCCCAACTACGGAAGCCTTCATTGTGCGCGTTCCGACACGCACCTGGCCGGTTTTTTTTAAATAGGTAACACGTTGCTTTAAACTTACCTACCAAAAGTGTTGCATTGCGAAACACATAGACACTGAAATAACATAGCATGGCAATACGTCTGTATACCTATGTATTGTTAGGTATTCTATATCAGATGGAACACAAAACGTGGTAAGACGGCTCAACACACAATAATGGGACGGCTGTATAATTGTGTTACGTAGGTAATGGCCTCGAACTGTATATTCAGAGGTTATTTAATACTGCCTATGTTTTGGTTACAGTGTTTTAATTCTAAGTAAGATTTATTCCGTTCTAATACCATACAACTAATACCACTGGTATTTGTTTGAACTCATATTTATTTTCTATTCCTAACGGATACCACTCTTGAATTTGTCAAACCTAATCAAATATATTTAAAACGAAACGTATTTATATTTAAAATTCCCAAGTAAAATGAACCAGACTAAAATAGACTACTTATTTCCAGAAGTCGAGCAAAATTCGTTCAGCAATTGGAACATTTTAAAATGATCCAAAATTACTTTGGAAGACCAGCAGCATTTTAGCGCAAAATACGATAATCTACTTGAGAGCGGGGTCTATAAGCAGAGGTTTCAGTACTTATTGCACGTTCAAAGCATGAATTGCAAGTACCAGTCACAGCTATGAGAAATGAGCGCTTCGAATCGAGTTCAAGTGAATGAAAGTTATGTGAATGAAATATGGAAGTGAAGGAAGCTGGAGATATTACAGATCTAGGCGATGAAGATCGATTCTCTCTACTTGTTTTGTAAGAGTAACAAATTATATGGAATTCTTTTCATCGTCCCTCAACTTGCTTTACCTACCGAAAGTACTAGAAAACACATTGATTCTGATAACGGCGAAGTATGAAGTAAGTATGCTCTTGGCTTTTCACGGAGAAAACCTCCGTTAAAATACAATAGACTTAGATATATTTAGTAAACTATTCCGCGATATAAAGCGGAATAGTTTACTAAATATATCTACGTCTATTGTATTTTATAATGGATTTCCGCCAAGTCACGTTTGAATCAATTATCAATCTTAAAACATCCGTTTTCGCAATTCTATTTGATAATAAAACAGAATAGTTATTTGAATGCTGTTTCGTTAATATATTTTTTTAACTAGGTCATAATAGATATTTTCTGAGCTTACACAACAATACAGGAATAACTGTCAACAAATACCAGAAAATACCGACAAACCAATACATCCTAATGCAATATTTATACATTTAACCCTGCGGCCGCGTCACTATCACTGTCGCGTCCCTCGTAAAAACTACAATAAAAACAACATGAACTGAAAAAGGTAGGTACAGGATTATATTTCAACTACGAACGAGTACTGTTACAACGGCATTCATATTTAATTTGGCGGTGGCGAGGCACTTTCACTTATTACCTGTAGACCCAGGATTTCTGTGTCGTTGTTTTCACAAAGTATTTCGACCATTTTTTTTATTTTGTTGAGAATGTTCTGCGGCCGGAATTAAAACAATGCGGCGGCCACATGGTTAATTTTGCGGCCAAGTATTACAAATTGTTTGGTTTTAGAATTTTGAACGCTTTGTTTTAGATAAAGTATTTACGAGTTCGTGTTTGTTTAAAACTTTTTTGTTTCTGAATTTGGTTTTGTTAATGCAATTTTTTGGGGGTAACAATTAGTATAGAATACTAATTTAATATACTCTGCATCAAAAAATAAAGATTATATTTCACCAACACACAAAGAGGAGGCTTACCTATATACAAGCAGTGGGAACATTCTAATCGACTCTCTTTCTTTTGAAATTGATAATTCCGTTAACAATTTGACGCATATCCTTTCAAACCGTGTTGTTCTTGGAAATACTCTCAGAACCCGTTACCAGTTCATGCTGAGCGATTGCTGGCGGATATTCAGAAACCCCTTGGGAAATTAAAATTTTGCTTTGCAATATCTGTTATAAAAAACAAACATAGGCTGACATAGGTCAGCTTCTGCCCATGAACGTTGACCCCAGAAGAGAGTACAACATCCGTACAGCCGTAATAAACATAATAGGTATAAAGAGATATTAAAGCTTGAACTAGGAAGTAGTAACACTACTGCTAAGTTTTCAACTTATTTTTAAATGACACTTAAACACTGAACGCGATCAGCACATAAACCAAGTTTAAGAGCTGTCAATGTCATTATTCTCTTTGTAATATTGACACTGACAGCTCTTGAACTAGGTTTAGATGTGCTGATCGCGTTCAGTTTCATTGGTGAAATTCGGACTTAGTCATACTTAACAACTTCAGCGCCATGTGTATGCTTTTGCCACAGTGTCTGAAACATTGTGTATCCAAAATTATACACATATAATCTGCTTGGTAAAAGCGCTGTGTATCTCTTAGGCCCACTAGCGTGTTCTCAGGTAAGCTAACTCAGGGTTAATTCCAATAATTCTCTAATAAATGATTGTATTAACCCTGAGTTAGCTATTAACTCCCAGTTACCCATGAACGCGCAAGTGAGCCTTAGGCACACATTTTCTATACATTTATTACGCAGAAATGAAATTCCCGGACTTTCTGTCACAAATTTGTCAAAATTTGAAGGAACAGCCACTTAAGGAATGGCGCTGAGGGGGTTAAACGTAAATGTAGATGTCGGAAATACGTCAGTAATTTGACTAATCGGTGCTCTAGCGGCGCTCGACAGAGTCTCCAACATGACGCTAGACCGGGGATACAGCAGAGTTGGTAGGTCCGCCATCTACCAACTCCTACCAAATCAAGCAGTGAACACGTTTAGAAACTGTCGCGCGTTCCGTATAGTTGTCTCGTGTACCTACAGTGTGTGAATTGCTATTGTGATTAATTTGATCGTAAATTTTATTTTTTATTTGAACTGCAAACGGTTTTTCTATTGCGCAATAACCAACACTACCCATAGTACGCCCACAGTAGTTAAAATACAATAGCCGATAATAACAAAGAGACACCTACCCTCCGCCGTCATAGATAACATACAAGTAAAGGTATACCATAATCCAATGTTAGCGTTGACCAAACCACTCTTCTCGATTGACCCACATAGCTCATACGAGCTGTAAGAAGATGAATAATTGAATACCCTTAGAGCTTTTCAAGTTGGAAACTGCCAGTATACATAATGTCCTAGTTGCACTAATAAAAAAACATCGTAAATGTGGAAAAAAAGTTGTCTGTGATGCTATTCTGTAAACATAATTATCACCGTGAAAACCAAGGTGAAGTAAGCTGTCATCTGATGCTTGGGATTGACACTATTGACTTGACACTTCACGGTGAAAGTTTTACAGAATAGATCGGCTGTTATTCTTTAACGTGAGTATTTTTGTTAAAACAGGTAGGTACAGTACCTACTTAGTCAATCTGTTCTGTAAATATCTCACTTACGTGAAGTGAGTATGAAGTGGGCTGTCATTGTCAATTCCTAGAATTAGTAATATTTTGTGGCATTAGGTAGAAAACCAGCTCACTTCACCTTCATTTTCACGGTTAGATTTTATATTAATATAAATATAGTTTTACTTAGGGTCACAATTGTGTGACACTACCCATTGGGGCAGTCTTATCGCTAAAATCAAATTGTAGTTGCAATAGCAATTGTTGTTGATCGTTGAAATGTTTGAATTGTTATTTTTGATTTAACCTACATATTTTTGGCGCTATACTGTGAGGATCGTTAGACACAAACGGGTGAGACTGGATCAAGATCGAATTAGTTATACATATGGCGTGAAACGGGAAGCCGTTCCTCGGAAGTAGGTAGGTGATTTGGACTGAAAAGATAGATTAGGAGCAAGATTTCTTTGGAGTTACGCCAACTAAGAATGAAACTTATGATCAGTTTCAATACCACAAAAACAAAATCCTTGAAGCTACTTAAGCACTTATAAAGAGAATATCGTATCGTAGTGAGCCCCTTGAGTTTACACAACTCACTCTGGGACTTCTTTAAGTGAAAATAAAAATAAAACAGTAGGAACCCTCAAAGCACTTTGATTTTATACCTGCAAAGCTTAAATTTAAGCTCTATCCAAAAGAAAACAGTCATTGTTTTTCCTCTGGTTCCCTAAGATAATACAAAAGAAACGAAGATTAATTGTTAGTAGAAAGCAGAAAAATAGAACGCTTTACGAAGCAGTTCAAGAAAAACCGAAAACGGCTGACACACTTTAGGTCTTTAGCAATGATTTTAATTACACCTCCCTTTATTTTATTGTTGATTACAACAGCAATCCTCGTGAACTCGTTAAACCTAATTACGTTTTCCAGTAACGAATTAATGTGGCAATTGAATACGCCGATTTCCCCGGGGATGGCAGAAAACCGCTGAAAAAAACCGCTTGTAACAATTTCAAAACGTGAAGAGTTGGATTATGGGCTCAACTTTTTTTAATTAGGTACTTCACGTCTTTAAGAGCAATAAAACGGAGATAAAAGTAGGCGCTGTCTGTATTGTTGTTCGGCACGATTGTATCTTTGGTTTTAGTCTGGGACGCCATAGTTGTTGGTCAAAATAATATCATAATTTTCCTAATATCTGATAAGAATCATGTTTAGTACCAAAAATATCTGATAAGAATCATGTTTAGTACCAAAATTGTGCGCAGTCTTGTTTGTGCTACAATTGTATCTATTAATATATATGAAAATGTCTCCAAGTTTTAATAACGGGAACTTTCTGTTTATGGTTGTTTATAAAGTTATTCTTACTTCATCGAATAACTCCGAACTGAATAATGAAGATGAATCTTTGCAGATTGCTGTCAGAGTTGATCTACTCAAAGAAATTATTTCTGTTTAAGATAAAAAGCATACCATAATTATAAAACAATGTCTCTGGCTGATTACATTTTTAGCAGTACATAGATGGTTTATGCTGAAATGAAAAAGATTCCTATGTTCTTAAAGAAGTTTCTCAGAAATTCTTTCAGGTAAAAACGCTCTTACAACGTCAGATAGCTCTGCTCAGTTTGTTGTGAAAAGTAAAGTATAAACAATTAACAACTTGCCATTGATAAAGGACTTCCGAGAAAACATCCCTGTGGCTGAAAATTTACAAAAGATCTGGCAATGCAACAGTTTCATTTTGAATAAAAAAGGTTACAGTCACAATCAAACTTTCCAATATTACTACTAAATATCTACTTACCACAAAACTTTATGACTTCTAGTATTGAAAATAATAAAACGCCAGGCGCCGTCAACACAAAATACTACCTACAGTAAAATATTTTCAGGGTTACTGTAAAAACTTGTAACGTTTAGAGGCGATGAACCCAATTAGAAACTTAAGGGGTTGGTATTACATCCCTTGAGCCAGTGGGGCGTAAAATGTAGGGGTCGTGACTTACACAAACTCGTTATTATATATCAATGGATTACTTAAGTTGAGCGGGATATAATTAGTGATATGAGGATATGGATGTGACAGTATATTCAGCGTAAGTTAGAGGACTTTTATATGTAAGTGTTCTTTGACATCTTGGGAGTTCATCAGAGTTCAGAGGACATCGTTTGAGAGGAAATTCTCGTGAATATTCTTTGACTTCTCTCATAATATGGTGGGCTTTTACCGACTACCTTGCTGTTGGAGGTGCGGTATTCTTTTGCTTTGTCCTTCCCTGGCAGTGGGCGGGGCACATTTCTCGCAGAACATATTATGTCGATGGGGTCGATGGGGCCGAAAGGTTCTGCAGTGGCGACCGCGTACCGGAAGATGTAGCTTTGGAAGGCCTTCCACAAGGTGCATTGATGACCTGATGAAAGCCGCAGGAATACGCTGGATGCGAGAACTGGTTGAAGTGGCGATGCTTGGGGAAAGACAAGTGGACCTCTTTCGGCTATAATGATGATGTTCTATCCAACATTCCCGGAAGATAGTTTTGCCACCGACCTAAGTTGCAGAATTAACCATAAAAATGTTTTTTAATTGACTAGCAGTTAGTGTTATAACTAACGGGTATAGGCAAACCAACAAATAATTAATTCAGCATTGTGATGGACATTTGGTACTTTCAACCATTTGTCAGAGGAACAGTATTTGACCAAAAAGTCGATAATGTCTACTTAATTAAAGAATTAATGAGTTTTAAGTGTCGTCTAACTGTCAAGTTGGTCGTGAAATGTCAAGTTAGAAGTCTTTAGCTTCCTGTCCCAGCAGTCATTTATTTTCAAAAAGATTCTTTGTTGGTATTCGGAACACCTAAAATAAACTTTTAGTCAGTCAGTGAGTGAGTATCGTAACTTTTCAACAAGCTAAGTACCAAAGTTGGCAGAACATAACTTCAGAAAAAACTTGTAACATTAAATAATTTCCTGCATAGATACCCTTGGTTATAAATAACAGGAAGTATATAAAAATTGATAGCGTTTCTGGAAGTCATAACTATCTTTTTTTGCTGGGAAGTCAAATTCGCTTCTAAAAATAGTGAATGTAAATTCTAACATTATTCGTGCCTACCCGAAGCGCTCGTGACTCAGTAATAACAGCCGCACGGGTCGTTCCATCAGGTTTAGCTACGCTTGCCAGGGTTGAACCCTGGATGGGTGACCATCTTTACATATGACGAGACACTTTACATGAGACTCCTTCGTGCCTCGGAAAGCACGTTAAGCCGTTGGTTCCGGCTGTCATTCGTGGATCTTTGACAGTCGTTACGGGTCGTCAGAAGCCCGAAAGTCTGACAACAGTCTTACCAAGGGGTATCGTATTACCCAGTTACTAGGTTGTGGAGGTCAGGTAGGCAGTCGCTCCATGTTAAATACAGCTGCATCCAGTTAGACTGCAAGCCGACCCCAACATAGTTGGGAAAAGGTTAGGCAGATTGATTTTGATTCGAGACTACCCGACTAGTTTCAACCACCTCCGTAGTCGCATTTCCTTAATAATGGGCTCCTGATGCGCCCCTTCGACAGGTTACTTCCCAATTATAAAGATCAGGGTATTGGTTAGCAAAATGATAGTAGACTTTAATTAACTCAGTTATGGATCCATTACAAATTCGTTATTTGCTACTTATATTAGTTTTTCACTCTTATTTTTCTCGTATCAGTTTTGGACCATTGGGAGTCAGCATCTTCTACTGAGTGGTACCTACCGCGATTTTATTCAGCAAGGTTTTCTCACACTTGACTTCACGATCATGATCAACATCTGCAAACAGTATTTTACACGGAGCGACTGCCTGTGACTTCATGCTTTTCATTAAAGCATCAGTATTTATAATCTTTATACAGTAGGTCCCACAAAAACTCAACAGGTACATAAACCAAATAAAAAACCCTGTATAAAAAAAATCGGATGTGAATAAAGTCTCGACAATGTCACTACAATAAAACATTTTTTTTCTCTGTACTACATAAACGTCATATAGCGATAAACACGACTGGACAGTGAGGGGCTTCAATGATAAATGACTTGTTGTCCTCGAAGCGTGTCAGACTTGTCAGGCATCAAGTTTCCGAATTACCGTCCACCAGATTTTGACGGCGTAATGATGGGACCATGATGGGACACTTGTTATGTGGGGTTATAATGCTTTTACTGATGACATTACGGATATTAAAGTCGGGCTTATAAAGAAAGAAGTAAGTACATAATTATGTAGATATTGTAGTAAAAGAAGAAGGAATCTGTGGTAGAAGTGCGAATAAGATAATGTCATGCGTAAAAGTTTTTTTTTAAGTGCTTATGTATACACAAGCGGGACGCGTCATCGGCAGAGGAAACTGCAGCTGTCGACAATCGTCGACGGCTGCAGTGGTCTCTGCAGTTGCTTCTGTCGTTAACGAGTGTCGTCTGCTGCAGTTGCATCTGCCGTTGACGCGTGTCGCGCGTATACGAGCACTAAATCGGATATCGGTATACGGATTTCTAAATCTAAATGATGGTATGGATGGATGATAAAATACCGATGATGGCCATAATGATGACATTTTGCGGATCATGGTGAGAGGTGTCAATGATAAATGACCTGTCGTCCTCGATGCGTGTCAGACTAAACTTGTCAGGCATCAATCAAGTTTTCGAATTACCTTCCACCAGATTTTGACGGCGTTATGATGGTGTGCTTGTTATGTGGGGTAATAATGTTTTCACTCCGATCTTAAAGTCAGACTAATAACTGAAGAAGTATTAAGGAAAAAGGAAGCTGTGCGCTCCGGGTAAGATAATTATGTCATGCGTAAAAGAATCGGATAAAATTAATTTCTTATTTATGAATCTAAGCTTAGTAATGAAGGCCATAATGGTGACATTTTTAAATAAGTTTTTATCAATAAAATCTTGTTGAATACTTTTTTGTACGTCCCTTTCTAGTTCAAACATTGAATAAGTATTTTATAAATGATAAATGCACCGTATAGTATTAAACTGAACCAATTATGTAGGTACTGAAAGTGCTCATTAAGCTATTATCCAATAATCTTATTTAATCTCCCGGTCAACAGTGTGCTACTTATGTGGATAACATGTAGGTAAATTGGTGTGACTAGTAAACCCTCACGAAGAGAGGAAGCAGCAAGGGCTTAATGAATATCGCTTCAATACGAATAAGCCGGGAAATAGGCATTGTGTCTTTTTATGGAGCGACTACCTGGGGCCTAAGTCAGTAATTTATAAACGTTACAATGGTCTCTCAATGGTGAGTTTTTTTCAGTTTTTGTATGGCAAATCTGTCAAAAACTCACCATTGATAGACATTGTTCCGTTTATAAATTAGTAGACTTAGGCCCCTGTTAGGAAGTTAGTATTACGGTGCGAATAACTTTTCCAAGTTTAATAGGTAAAACTATTTCATAACTAACCATTACATGTCACATAGGTCTACATGCGGGGTGTAAGGGACAGCCCTCCGCAGACTGATGGGGTGAATTCAGTATATCATACAAAGATGATCGGTACATTAAATTCTTTCAGGAACGTTATGGGAATTCAATAAACCTGATTTGTTTAATTACCTCACACGCAATGTATCATTACCGTGGCAAAACGCACGTAGTGAACGGCAGCGCACGTAGAGTATTTCAACATCAATTGCTGTTTTTTTTTTAATTTAAGCTGTTTTATTTACATAAATTGAGTGCTGCGTACAGATAATATAATGTTGTAACAGAAAAAACGTCAAAAAAATGTTAACATTTTCCTGAGTTTTTTTCCTGTGGAACATGATTCAAAATAAGGAGCTGAATGCACCCTGCAAGTTTGCGGAAGGCTGTCCCTTTCACCCGGTATAGGGTTTTTTATAAATTACATGAATCCCTTAATCATCATCATTCTCCTCATGGATTTATTTGGGATCGGCGCAACATATCTTGTTCTTCCATTCTTCTCTATTGGTCGTCATCTCCCTAGTCCCCTTTCTACCCATATTATCTTTCACACAGTCCATCCATAGTTTCTCTTGTCTTCCCCTTAGCCTTATAGCCAGAAAAAATAACGACAATACGGTAAGAAAATATCAAAATAAAATAACAATAGAAACGAAAGTATAATTGATTTTGAATAGCATCGGACTCCCAAAACGGCCGCTATCATCTTTTCTACCTACAAAAAGATAAAGAACTTGAAGACGCAAAGCCGAAAAGAAATGTAATCAAAAGTTTAAATAAGTATCGAATATTAATAACAAAATACAGAAAGCCAAGCACAAACAAATTATAATTTTGATTAACCCATATAACTGGCCACGGCACAATGAATAACAATTCTCCAATAACAGAATTCATCAGGTTTCGCCTTGAAAATGGTAATCCAATTAACTGTTCGATTCAGATTGAGGAAACTGGAGTCAGTTAACATTGTTCCGACTGTTGCACAAATATTTTGATCACGTTTGTGTCAAACTGTGCGTAACTGTGCGTCGGTGAAGATGGCAGTTTGAGAGCAATCAAGATCTTAACTGAGATTTTCGGAGATGATGCGTAAAAACGTTATACGAATCGGAAATTGACTGTTTATGTGGATATAAAAAGCCGTATTAAAAAGTATTAATGCCATCATTCCAGTACGAAAACGGTATGTTACTATCCGTCATGTATAGCTCCGTCTCTCTCTCGCAATTATCTCTCGTGTCATGATGACATTAAAACGTCATAATACGTTATTTTCAGAGGTCTAAATAATGAAACAAAAGAATACAATAAAATCGAGACTTGAAATATCCGAGAAAGCTTTCGCAATCTAATTTGAGAGCATTTATCGTGACCTTATCTGTAATTTATTTAAATGGCATAAAGAGTAGTATATTCTACTAAAAACTAGGTGAATACAGGGTGTCATCAAAACAGATAACTAGACAACACCATCACGCGTGATAGCTCATAAAAGAACGCACGGAGGTCCTCAAGAACTCGAAGCATAAAATACATTCTAACGACGTGATAAAGATTTCTTTATTCTAAATTGAAGAGACATTAGGCGAAGTACCGCAGGCTTTTAGCTTAATGGTTATCGCTACGCCTTCGGCTCAGTACCGTTAGCGAGTTATTAATACCAGGAATATAGCCCAGATTTCTAATTATGCAGGCTATTCACACCCCTTGCTTGATTTTAGTGCCGTTTAAAAACGGATTTAGATAATTTTATTTTGTTTGAATGTGTTTTTAGGGCTGCCTTGTTGCCTTTGATTATTGTTTTAATTGGATTTTTATTTAAAGATTGGATTGCGATGAATGCGTAATGATCTCATTTATAATGAGGATGGACGGTTAATCAAATATGGAACAAAGATATGTTATCTTTATTCCATATTTGATTTTTTTTCACGCTTTGTTTCCCCGAAGGGTAAGGCAGAGATGTACCCATAGTAGGTACACCCACATTTCGCCTGTTATGTTTAAGTCCCATGTTATAGGAGCGAGTATTGCAATCAACCAAATCAAATATGGATGTGCAATTTCGTTTGGAGATTGTAAATAATTGCTCTATACTGTGCATCAACTTACCAACTTAACACTTCATTTTAATTTCGAATTAGGTACATCGACAGTGAAACAAAAATTATGAAAAATAAAACGATAGAATACAAAAAGGGTTAAACCAAGAAGAAAAATTGTATAACCCTTTTGTAATTTCTAACAAAGGGAAGTTGAATTACTCTGGAGATACTTTAAAGCGATAATAAATTGAGCGCATAACAATACCATTACTTCCTTGTGGCCTGATTAATTGTTGAGCTTACAAAACCGTGTCGCCTTACGACGTCTAGGCTGGCGGTTTAAGGGACCAAGTAATTATAATCTTGATGCAGATAAGCCCTTTTGAGAATTGTTAAGCCCATTAGAGACAGAAAAGAATTTTGTCCACGATGTTTTTTACAATGAAATGTCGTTTAATCTTGTTGGTTTATTTTTTATTAAGAAAACAAAATTAATCTGTTTTTTTTTTGTTGGTTCGATTTGCCAGAGTCATCCGAAACAAGGAAATCCTTTCAGTATGTGTGAAAATATAGCGAATTTTTACTCACAAGCAACAACGTTACATTTCCTACACTTTATCCAAGAAACAATCACCTCTGTCGAATCTAAAAAATTGAATACAAATCGCAGGTGTTCGAGCACAGGCTGTTTTAATTAAACCGACAGGTGACAGCCGACAGGCGACAATTTGTTCGAAAATTAATTTACAAGTTTTTTATATAGTTTTCGTCTCCTGTTTTAGTGCCTTATTAAACAGGACCTGTCGTAAAAATGTGTTAATTTGGAATTTTTTTGACAAATATGTCGCATTACTAATAATTTACTAACGTCCGTCAGTGGCTTCACCCGCGTGATTTCTTTATAAATTGTAGTCTATGTTACTCAGTGATAATAAAGCATTCTACTGGTGTAAGAATTTTTAAAATCGATCCGGTAGTTTTTGAGTTTATTCATTACAAACAAAATCACGAATCTTTTCTCTTTATAATATTGCCCCAGGTTGTGCACACCCACCATCACAGTAGAAAAACAAAATATCATCAAACTATCATACTACGTCATCAAAAATATCCACGAAATCCGTCGTACCCTGTCCCAATAAACTAAGCAGGATCTAATTCCTCAAAAAGGGAAGACGCAGCCACCTATCTCGTTAACTAAAGACTCTACTGACGCTGATACATCGAGGTCTAAGCGCTTACCACGATCGCTAGCACTTGATTGAGTGTCCCTGTTTATCTTGCGAGGGAAATGAGCATGATAATTTATGGACAAAGTTGTATCTTTACGATATCAGTGGCTGCAGGTCACTTGAAGGTTGAACGATTCGCGTAGCCTTTAATTACGGTGCTATCAGAAGGTATTCTCGTAAGCTAATACTCTGTGTGCTTTTTAGAGTGAACTGGAATGTGGTCAACAAGTCTGACATATTATGTGGACATGCAGGGTTGGCTTAAGATAATATGGTATGGTTGACTGAAAGCTAGCTATCCCTCCAAACTAACACTGAACTAACAGGAAAATAACAACGGTCAAGACAGACAAGCTGCATTCTAACTGCAAGTTATTGCCATGTGAGTTGATGTTCCAAGCCACTGCTGCAATTACCTACTGTTCGTAGAATTGGAGCGGAGAACTGGTGGACCTAGACACCGGGCTGCAGGCAGTCCAAGGAAGCATCCTTGGATACCAAGCTGACCAGGCTTTTTTTACGCAGGAACGACCTGCGCCTGGTGACGGGGACCATCACTGGACACTGCTCGCTAAACATACACTTTCACACAATAGGCATAACGGACAGTCCTGTATGCAGGGCGTGCATGGAGGCTGAGGAAACCGTTGGCACGTGCTCTTTTTATGCACGGGCGTCAGCCAGGTCTTTCACAGAGGTTCTAAACAGACCAGGAGATTGACTCAACTTTTGGAGAGAGGTGGGCTGGTTGGAATAACCACCGACGGCCGCCAGGGCCCACGTACAATGGTCCACCTTAGGGACTAAGTGCGAAAACCAAACCATAGAACATACTGTTCGTAGAATAGTGCTATACGTATAAAGCGTAAATTCATGTGAATTTACGCAATAATGCATGACAATTGCGTTTAAATGACAAATCCGTTCTAATTCAGGGATAACGTATCCAGAAAACAATGCATCATTATTAAGGAAACGTAAAGTCAAGGAAATTAATTGTTTAGCAAATTGAATACCAACTTAAATTGTCCATTACCAGAATACACGCGAAATTTCGCGTTGCTTCATAACTTTTTAATTAGCTGCGATTTTTAATTCATTATTCTTTATGGCACCTTTTTCGGACATGCATAAGCTATCGAATATCAAAAAATATTTGGCCTAGGTCTTAAGGTCCCTTGAAAATCAATTCACTGTTATAATGTAGGTTTATTAGATATTGAAAACACTACTGTCACTTTTCTACAGCTGTATGAAATGGGTGGCTATAACCGTTGCGGTTCAATGTAAACTAGAAAAGCTGTTGTACAAATAAAAATGTGTCCCCGCGGATGTCAAATGTGACAACCGCGGTGTTTGCGTATTCAGGTAGTAGACTAAGGCTGGATTCGATCAAACAGAAATAAATTTTATAAATGGAATAAGCCTTCTCTTCCGAATAAATTTTGAATTTTTGACAGTTTCTCCATACGAAAAACTGTAAGAAGCATTCCTATTTGGTCGGATCCGCCCTAAGACGTTAGTTTTCCGGGACAACAAAATGTTGCGCAAAAATGTTGTACACGGTGTCTGTCACGCAAAACCAGCTAACTTAGAGTGTCAATTTGATAAACATTTTTTCCCTTGCTGAACTTTCGTTGATTATAAACGGGAACAAATTGTTCATTTTTAAACTCAGCCTTAGCCTGTATTCAGTTTTCTACCTACGCATGAAAATCTAGCTTGGCTTACAACAAATCTTATTATCTTTAACCAGCACCTACCTTGTACCTATAATGATCTCTGTTCAAAAACCCCCTATAATATATCAAACTAAATTAATTTATCGCAGCATTTTTACTCGAGTCATGTGCACAAAATTAATAGTGTGACATTTTGTGTCACTTTCATGAGTCTAGTACTTATCTGAAATCATAATTTTTCATGAGTATGCGGTTTTTTTTTCCTCCTTGACCTGGGTCAGCTATCCGAAGCAGTGGACTCAGTGGACTAATTATACTCTTTAGAGTATGCTATAAACTGCTAAACTTACTGACCTATTGTGAAGATGAACAATGACATAATGACTGAAATAGATTTTCCATAAAATTTTAGATTTAAAGGAGAATCGGCAAAAATATAGGGAAGCTGGTCTAAGCACCAATAACAGCCAGACATAATATGTCATTAGATAGGCATTTTAATATAGAGCAATAACTTCTTCTTTTTTATGTCAGCAGAATAGAATAATAAATCTCTTTCAATATTTAGAAGTATCATATGTTTCAAAACTATCTTATGAAAACGTAAATAATTGGGCAGAAAGCGTACCAGTACATGCCAATTTACAGTGTAGGTAATAAAATATTTAATAAAAAGTGTAAAGTACGCGATGTAAGAAATTAGCAGGGAGTGTGCCTCACGGCTGAGCCAAAAACTCCCTGAGGTTTTCAACTGGACCTGAAAGTGTGACGGGACAGACGTAAATCAGTGTTATATTATAACGTGTGTATGCATACTTAAATAAAACTTTCACGTTTACACTTTCATCGGATACAATAAACCATAAGTGTGTAAAATACGGTACTTTTAAACTTGCTTTTTCATAGAACTATGAGTAATATCCCTTTTGTTTTTTTTTTTTGGGTGGGAAATCATCAATTAACTTCTCCCGCTCTGGGCGGAGCGGGAGGGCGTGTCAGACTCTTACTGACTAAAACCCACCCGTGTTCCTTCAGTTGCCTGTGTTGCCAGGGGCCACGGTATCCCTTTCGGACTTTCCCGCAACCCCGGCAGGCATCGGCCCTGGTGGGCCCCGCCATTGGTGCTGACATCTCTTTGAGGCGCGCGTGGAACACAACGCGCCGTCGACCCGGGCCTGGTCCTTATCGGGGGCGAGCTACCCATTGCTCACCGCCCGCAAGCCCGCGCCTACGGTGGCCGGGAATCCTCCAGGGAGTCCCGAATGAGTAATATCCCTGCGTTGAGCATCATTTCCACTACACACGGTATTTACTCCCATAAGAGAGAAAATGAGTAACTGAAATTTTTTGTAGTGGTATATCGCTTAACTTTACTACATTTTTCAAGCACAACCTTATTGCATTCTATAGTAGTTTATGGAAGCTGGATTTACCGCTGGATTCAGAAAGCGGAGGACCGGTCAGTGTAGCGATGCGAAGGACTGGTCAGTCGAGAGGCCTAATATGCACAGCATGGACTATCTAATGGCTGAATGATGTAGTTGTACCTACGTGTGCATTTGGATGGAGTAGGTTTTGAAGTTTTGTATGTGATATCGATTACGTAAAAATTGTGTTTGTCCCGTGGAAAAAATAAAAAGTTTGATGGTCTGTATGACTATACACTTCTATTACACGCTGTATAAACCTTGCAATCATTCGTATCCAAACACAATACTTCTAAGTTATTTTAAGTCTCTTGAGATGAATTGAAACCACTCTAAGAACACATAGAAAAAAACATTTCACTAATTGTCGAGCAACTTCTTTTCCTTATTCCGCCGGAAAGTAAAACAGTTATGATAAATAAATATCCATTCTTCTCGTCTAACTTTTACTAGGGCCCTGTTTATTTGCCACGAGGTTATCTGACGTCGGGTGGTTCCGGCCCTTCATACATTATTCAGCGATGGCCGCTCATCATACGCCCATATCGGGTCGAATGTGCCCCACACTTTATTGCTTATTTTTCTCCTCTAAATATTATATAATGATGCTTTCAGTTGCTTGACTTTGTGATGTGTTTGTTGGATCTGTGATTTGAATGTTGGTGAAAATAAAAGGTGGTTAAACGCATGTAGATTGTTATTTTCGTTGGTGTTGGATCTAAATTAAAAACCCTTCTTTGCTCTCGCAAATCACATAAATTTCCATAACGGGATTTAAATAGATGTGTTTAAAAAAAATCACACAAGGATCATCGAAATCTATATGCGATATTCAAACTATGTATACTGGCTATTAAAACAACAATAGCATTCACACCTGTCCAATAACACACATTCCTACACTTTATCAAGGGAATGTTCGTTGTAATAGTTCACATTTCCATTTAAAAAATGGTGACCACAACACTGCAGACAATCCATTTGCCTCGCTTAGAACGCAACCAATAAAAGCCATAACTATCGAGCAATACCGGTCAGTTCGCAGACTCGAAAGTTCACAATGGATTCACAAAAACCGCCGACCAGTTGTGCAAAACGGGCAGTATTAGTTACGAATCGAAAACGGAACTACTAGTTTCGAAATGACAGAATTGGGACGTAGAGAGGACCTTCCTTTGTTTGAACTAAAAGTTCATATAGGTAAAAGGTCACATTCCCTTTTCAAAAATGAAAACCTACCAAGCCAACTTGATTAAACAAAGCCAATAATTACCGGGCAGTTCACAGATTCGCAGAAAGGCTTCACAAAAATACTCTAAACTGCGGTCGAGTTGCGCGAAATGCCCGGTTGTATATACAAAGTGCAGTGAATTTTTACCCGGTTTCCTTGTTTCCTGTGATGAACATTAACCTGCTCAAAAGCTGAAACGGCTCTCCTGTGTTGAATGCTCCACTCCAAATAAAACTTTTGTTTTTCGCCCACTAAAAATGCGCACGACCCATTTCGACGCAACGAGTGCAATTATGTTGGTTCCTATTAAAGGGGTTTGATATTGGATGGGTACATTATTATTTTACGTAAATATACTGTAGCGTTAGAATTTAATTAATTTGTGCTTTTTTTTTAAGCACAGGAATTAAGTTGGAATGTCTTAGAACGTTGCTGTTAAAATCTCATCTTATTTACAGAAAACTCTACTAGTTTTGGGAAATAAGGTATGGTTGGGGCCTGCTTTCCTGAAAAAATTGTGCAATTACACTTTTTCTTAAAGTGCTTAAAGCTATACAAGCAGCAGCTACCTTTCTTTGTGGGATGAAAATATGCATTCATCTCAGAAAGAAATATAGTTGATATTTTATAAGTTTACAACAACCGTAATAAGTATGTACGAACATAGTTATGTGCCTTAAAAGAACTCGGATTTTGCAGCATATTGGATAATGCAAACCCTGAAAATCAAGCACTCAATCGCCATTTAGCGTACTATTTTCACATCGAGAACAGCTCCGCATAATATGACACTAAGCCATATATTGGACGCTAATTTGCATGCAGACCTTACTACTACAGCCTCTAATTTCCCAGACCATAACTCACACGCGGCCATGCCGACATGACAATCCACAAAACGTATATATAGTCCTCGAACCGCACACCAAATGCGACGTTGCAAAGGGTTTCTTTACTCTATACGTGGTATCGCAATAACCAATGGTCGTCGAATTATCGCTTTGTTACCTACAGTTATGAACTTTAACTGTAATCACATACAGTACAGTTTTGTGCGAGCAGTTATCGTGAATATGAGAACAAGGGTCGCCCCACACTATGTTTACGGGTCCCACACTGCCATCGAGAAAGCAAACATAGAGTAGTGGCGGTGCGTATCGATAAAGGTTTATCGAATTTATCCATTAACTTGTGTGTTTTGGCGCTAAAATCGTTCAAGTGTATGGTAGTCAAACAGAGATGTGTTTAAGATTAATATCTATGGAAATGTGGGGTTAAACTTAAAGTATGAATAATACAAGCTTTAGAGCCAATGATATTCTAATAAACAGATATGTTATACACGTACAAAACAACAGAAAAAAGTGTTCCGCGCCGAGCGCAGCGCGCACCGTATCACTCGTAAGCGTGTGTGGCTCAGACTAAAAGCAATATTTCCCAATTGGGTACTTTTCTAGTCTTCACGTTTTGCGCGCTCATAACATATCTGTTTACTAAAACATCATTGTTTAGAGCACTGATGTCTTATCACGTCTATTCCACAAAAAAATATTATGTTGTTGTAACTTTTGTCTGTTGGAAATTGTTAATAGAATGCTCGATTCTGACTACCGCTATTCTTTTTTACTGGGAATTAATCTAACATCTGTTAAAAAAACTGAAGCCGAAATGCCTCTGTGTTTCCAAGTAAACGATTTCTAGAAAAAAATACTGTGGAATCAATAGTTCAACTTACCTACCTATATTTTTATCATAAAATATTATTATTCGGCGGTTTTTCATGCAAAATATAACTTATAGCACAGATCATATAATACTTATAGACACCACATTCAGTTACTATAGGTAGGTACAGCATTCCTACTACTCGTAACATCATAACATAACATCACGCCTATAATCCCCACCGGGTTATACTATAGTTGTAGGTCGGTAGGTACTTATAGTAGGTACACCAACATTTCCCAAGTTATATTTAAGTCCCATGTAATAGGGGGCGAGCCTATTGTCATCAACCGGCTACAATGATTTCTACTATGCAAATAATTTACATATTAGAAATAGTATAGCTTGCCTTATTAATACTCCAAGTCTTGTGCCACCCACAGTCTCAACGCTTACTGAGTTATAATAGGGATTGATTGCACCAGTGTCTAAGCTCTGATTAATTCACAATAACAGTTAACAATTGATATAGCTACGATAATGTCAAATTACGTGTCGGCTACACTGTATACTGTATAGCCATTTATCCAAATCCCAACTATTGTGTTTGGTTCTTGATGAGGAAGTGAAAACGGTAGTTTAGTGGTACGTAGATATTTAGTTTGAATAACTTTAATCTACACCTTAATTGTGAATTATTCACGAAATAGTTATAGGAATTAATGTAGATAAAAATGTATTGTACTTTATGTATATCAATCATGGTATAACTTACATTGATTATAGAAACATCCTAACTAATAGTATCAATGTGAAAGTGAGTTTACTTGTTACTTGGGAGACTGTCGATTTGCAGCCTATTTTCTATTTTGTTAAGTATCTTGTTGACGGGGCCTACACTGTCCTCTCATACCTATTCAAACTGTACATTTTTGAAAGCATTGTAAAACCCATTTATTTTTAAAAGAGTAACCGTGGAGTTTCTTGCCGGCTCTTCTCCATAGGAAACGACCAATTGGAACCGTGCACCTAGCTTTTGACGTTTCATAAGTGCCCATGTAGGTTTATGTGAAATAAAATATTTTGATTTTGATTTTTTTTGATTTTGGTTACACAGATTTGGTTGAAATTTGGCACTTGGGTAGACCATGCCCTAGAGAAGGACAGAGGCTACTTTGCATTGTGGATCACAGACGAAGTCGCGGGCAATAGCTAGTTAGCTTATACTTGAGGTAATAATGTTTAATCCCATTCATAAGGGAGTGTACTTGACGCCTCTGTCCAATCCTTCGAGGAACACAAGCTTGATGTTATGTTACTTAATATTGCACTGAAAGCTCTTCAATAAAAATATTTACAAGTGGTGCGATACTTTTTTTTTTAAATATCATATTTTTATTTATACAACACATTTATCGAGTGTCAATTGTTACTATTTTCATATAACTGTATCTATGACAAGCATAAAACGTTATGGTATAACATAGAAGTATTGTTATGGTACAATGGTACAATTGGTGTACAATTTTGTGTTACGTTCTATAAAATGAAATGCTTGAACATTTTATTTTATAGAATGTAACACAAAATTGCATTGCTAAAAAAATATTGTAGTGTCGTCGGTCTTTGATAAGTCTACAACGTTTAAAGTAAATCTGATCGCTTAAAGTGGCGCAAAATCGAGCCCAAACGAGTCAGTTACATACAAACATACAGGTGAAACATAAGCGTGTTAATAAAAACCATGTAAGAAATCACATTCACATTCACATTGATTTCTTACAGGGTTTTTTAAGACTCTTTAAGAATATTTAAGTGAAATAGGTTACTTAATATATGTATATACGTCTATTGTATATTATATTCTAAGTTAAAAAAATGCAGTCGGTACCTACTTAAAGTATATAAATGCAAACGTAAAATAAATGTTCGTTTTTTGATTTTATAATAATCGCTATTGTTTTAATGATTGTTGTGTCCTTGAAAACTACTTAGAAGCAAAATTGTCAATACTGGTCTGTCTTGAAGCTTTAACGTAAGAGTTATGATTTTTATAAGTACATAATATTTTTTCAAAATTCAAAATAAGGAGGAGCTCGTGGCTAAGTAATAACAGCCGCACGGGTCGATCCATCAGGTTAAGCTGCGCTTGCCGGGGTTGGTCCGTGGATGGGTGACCATCTTTACATACCGAGACTCCTCCGTGCTTCGGAAGGCACGTTAAGCCGTTGGTCCCGGCTGTCATTCGTGGATCTTTGACAGTCGTTACGAGTCGTCAAAAGCCCGAAAGTCTGACAACCAGTCTTACCAATAGTATTACCCAGTTACTGGGTTGTGGAGGTCAGATAGGCAGTCGCTCCATGTAAAATACTGGTATTCAGCTGCATCCGGTTAGACTGGAAGCCGACCCCAACATGATTGGGAAAAGGCTAGGCAGAATGAATGAATATTTTTTCAAAATTAATAGGTAATAAGTATTGACATAATACCTATGGATATTATCAAACACTTAGATTAAGATATCAAACAGAAGGAAATTATTATCAAAACGAAACCACTTACCAGAAGTGGTCATGATTGTGACAAACGGGAATTTTCCCGCTCCAATAAGAAACCTCCGTAAGTACACATATTTGTTCACATGTCAGAAAGCCGACAGGCAAAAGCACTTAGTCTGTTATCTTTTCCAGGATTCACTCTTTATTTACTTACATTATTAATAAGCTTGACGAATATCACGTAATTGTGTCGCTCTCCAATTTCAGTATTATTATTGTCACCATCCATTTCCACTGCTCTTAAAAACGGTGTAGGAAAATATTGTGCCGGCAACTGGTATAATGTCTTAGAACCAAACATACTACTATCATCAACACTCGGGCAGTAGCGGTTAGGGTCGTGACATCGCATAATATTTCATGAAAATAAGCTAAGTCCACACAAAATTTACCTTTACTTCAAAACCTAAAAAAAAGATACCTACAGATCTGTGGGGCTAACTCTGTGTAGGTACTTTTGTAAATGCGTGTTAAGGCTCGTTCACACCGGCGCGACTTGTCGCGCGACGCGACACCGGCAATTGTTCAATCGTGAAGTTTTATTAGAAATTGTATTGTTAAAGTCGCGTCGCGCGACAAGTCGCGCCGGTGTGAACGAGCCTTTACTCGTATCAATTGAAAATTGCTTATCACCGTGTATAATATGCGTTGTATTAGTTCCTACTGCACACATTGCGTGAGGAGCATATCCAATATAATCCAGCTGGTATAACATGAGGTAATTAGCGAAGGTGAACTGAAGCTAATTTAATTCATTACTAGATTGCAGCCAAGCAAGAATGAGCGATGTGGTGTTTCACAACGGCGATGTAAATGAAGGCCTTGTAATATGTTAAATACTTGATGGTCATAAGTTAGCTAATAATATCAACTAATTTGTACAATAACGGGCGTAAAGGCTCGTTCACACCGGCGCGACTTGTCGCGCGACGCGACACCGGCAATTGTTCAATCGTGAAGTTTTATTAGAAATTGTATTGTTAAAGTCGCGTCGCGCGACAAGTCGCGCCGGTGTGAACGAGCCTTAATGTGTTTAAATGATAAAACGGATTGTAATTTGGAAAGTAGATAAAGGCACATGATTTATTTTGTTTTGTGACTAAGTAGTTAATTGATTTAGGAGTGACAGAAATCCATTATAAAAAACAATAGACGTAGATTTATTTAGTAACCTATTCCGCTTAACTGTTCCTAAAGAGTCATAAAAAACCCTGTGAGAAATCGACGGCATCCTCAGGATGACGATTGACTTGTCGCAAACCTAAACACGACGTGTTGCCACGCCGAGCGCCGAGGTGAAACATGTGTTGAGATTCTTACAGAGATTTTTATGAGTCTTTACTAAATAAATCTACGTCTATTGTATTTTTGCGACAGTTTGGAAGTGGGATTTAAAAGAAGCAGTACCTACCCATTTTACTACCAACTGAAACGTTGCAATTCAAATACAGGATTTTTTTAATATTGACTGCCTCGTTAGTCTAGTGGTCGCAAGCGCTACTGCTGAGCATGAGGTCCTGGGTTCAATTCCCAGGTCAGGCAAAGTGATATTGGGTTTTTCCATTTGGAATTTCTCAGTACCAGCCCGGAGTCTGGATTTGTGCACGGTTGAAAGCAATAGGCTCGCCCCTATTACATGGGACTTATACACGACTGGTGAAATGTGGGTATACCTACAATCAGCCTAACCCTTTCGGAGAAACAAGGCGTGATGATATGTAATGTTATGATTTTTTAAATAAAAAACGGGAGCGATTTGAAATTCCATGCACAGTACTATTTACCTATAGCAAAAATAGCAACAACACTGAAGCTATTAGGAAAGTACCTCGCTTCATCGTCCACTCGTGTATATTGACCGTTTTTCCGCATTGCAATGGCATGCACGTAGGGTGAGTGTACTAATCGTCGGCGTTCACTATTGTCATCACGTCGACTACATCTACATATGTTATTATGAATCCGAACATAACATGGTGGATGGAAAATATTAACTAGAAAATAACTTGGACGGCAGTTGTTCTATGAGATTGCATTGTGATTGGAAACTAATCAGCATATTTTATTTATTAAGCTATGGTTTTCTAGAAGACCGGTGGCCGTCATAATTATAACAGCCACAGTGACGGCCGTCATAAAAATGGTTTGACTTTACGATGTCAAAAAAAGCTCGCTAGGAAAACACACCAACGTACTTTCAAGACGTCATTCAACGTTGAATTGCGGACGCTCTGTAGCGGCGGCCTCAGTCTTAGGTCTTTATCCTGCTTTAGTCTGTAATAACGGTCTTTTTCAGTTATAACCAACGTTTTAGTAACTGATCGATCGATGTGGACATCACATAGCTACTTATCAGCACGCCTGAAAGAATGACTATGCGTTTATCGCTTTGATCTATTTCATCCTTACGACCGAATGCTGATGGTTCATCTAATTGCACCAGTGTCTAAGCTCTGATTAATTCACAATAACAGTTAACAATTGATATAGCTACGATAATGTCAAATTACGTGTCGGCTACACTGTATACTGTATAGCCATTTATCCAAATCCCAACTATTGTGTTTGGTTCTTGATGAGGAAGTGAAAACGGTAGTTTAGTGGTACGTAGATATTTAGTTTGAATAACTTTAATCTACACCTTAATTGTGAATTATTCACGAAATAGTTATAGGAATTAATGTAGATAAAAATGTATTGTACTTTATGTATATCAATCATGGTATAACTTACATTGATTATAGAAACATCCTAACTAATAGTATCAATGTGAAAGTGAGTTTACTTGTTACTTGGGAGACTGTCGATTTGCAGCCTATTTTCTATTTTGTTAAGTATCTTGTTGACGGGGCCTACACTGTCCTCTCATACCTATTCAAACTGTACATTTTTGAAAGCATTGTAAAACCCATTTATTTTTAAAAGAGTAACCGTGGAGTTTCTTGCCGGCTCTTCTCCATAGGAAACGACCAATTGGAACCGTGCACCTAGCTTCTGACGTTTCATAAGTGCCCATGTAGGTTTATGTGAAATAAAATATTTTGATTTTGATTTTTTTTGATTTTGGTTACACAGATTTGGTTGAAATTTGGCACTTGGGTAGACCATGCCCTAGAGAAGGACAGAGGCTACTTTGCATTGTGGATCACAGACGAAGTCGCGGGCAATAGCTAGTTAGCTTATACTTGAGGTAATAATGTTTAATCCCATTCATAAGGGAGTGTACTTGACGCCTCTGTCCAATCCTTCGAGGAACACAAGCTTGATGTTATGTTACTTAATATTGCACTGAAAGCTCTTCAATAAAAATATTTACAAGTGGTGCGATACTTTTTTTTTTAAATATCATATTTTTATTTATACAACACATTTATCGAGTGTCAATTGTTACTATTTTCATATAACTGTATCTATGACAAGCATAAAACGTTATGGTATAACATAGAAGTATTGTTATGGTACAATGGTACAATTGGTGTACAATTTTGTGTTACGTTCTATAAAATGAAATGCTTGAACATTTTATTTTATAGAATGTAACACAAAATTGCATTGCTAAAAAAATATTGTAGTGTCGTCGGTCTTTGATAAGTCTACAACGTTTAAAGTAAATCTGATCGCTTAAAGTGGCGCAAAATCGAGCCCAAACGAGTCAGTTACATACAAACATACAGGTGAAACATAAGCGTGTTAATAAAAACCATGTAAGAAATCACATTCACATTCACATTGATTTCTTACAGGGTTTTTTAAGACTCTTTAAGAATATTTAAGTGAAATAGGTTACTTAATATATGTATATACGTCTATTGTATATTATATTCTAAGTTAAAAAAATGCAGTCGGTACCTACTTAAAGTATATAAATGCAAACGTAAAATAAATGTTCGTTTTTTGATTTTATAATAATCGCTATTGTTTTAATGATTGTTGTGTCCTTGAAAACTACTTAGAAGCAAAATTGTCAATACTGGTCTGTCTTGAAGCTTTAACGTAAGAGTTATGATTTTTATAAGTACATAATATTTTTTCAAAATTCAAAATAAGGAGGAGCTCGTGGCTAAGTAATAACAGCCGCACGGGTCGATCCATCAGGTTAAGCTGCGCTTGCCGGGGTTGGTCCGTGGATGGGTGACCATCTTTACATACCGAGACTCCTCCGTGCTTCGGAAGGCACGTTAAGCCGTTGGTCCCGGCTGTCATTCGTGGATCTTTGACAGTCGTTACGAGTCGTCAAAAGCCCGAAAGTCTGACAACCAGTCTTACCAATAGTATTACCCAGTTACTGGGTTGTGGAGGTCAGATAGGCAGTCGCTCCATGTAAAATACTGGTATTCAGCTGCATCCGGTTAGACTGGAAGCCGACCCCAACATGATTGGGAAAAGGCTAGGCAGAATGAATGAATATTTTTTCAAAATTAATAGGTAATAAGTATTGACATAATACCTATGGATATTATCAAACACTTAGATTAAGATATCAAACAGAAGGAAATTATTATCAAAACGAAACCACTTACCAGAAGTGGTCATGATTGTGACAAACGGGAATTTTCCCGCTCCAATAAGAAACCTCCGTAAGTACACATATTTGTTCACATGTCAGAAAGCCGACAGGCAAAAGCACTTAGTCTGTTATCTTTTCCAGGATTCACTCTTTATTTACTTACATTATTAATAAGCTTGACGAATATCACGTAATTGTGTCGCTCTCCAATTTCAGTATTATTATTGTCACCATCCATTTCCACTGCTCTTAAAAACGGTGTAGGAAAATATTGTGCCGGCAACTGGTATAATGTCTTAGAACCAAACATACTACTATCATCAACACTCGGGCAGTAGCGGTTAGGGTCGTGACATCGCATAATATTTCATGAAAATAAGCTAAGTCCACACAAAATTTACCTTTACTTCAAAACCTAAAAAAAAGATACCTACAGATCTGTGGGGCTAACTCTGTGTAGGTACTTTTGTAAATGCGTGTTAAGGCTCGTTCACACCGGCGCGACTTGTCGCGCGACGCGACACCGGCAATTGTTCAATCGTGAAGTTTTATTAGAAATTGTATTGTTAAAGTCGCGTCGCGCGACAAGTCGCGCCGGTGTGAACGAGCCTTTACTCGTATCAATTGAAAATTGCTTATCACCGTGTATAATATGCGTTGTATTAGTTCCTACTGCACACATTGCGTGAGGAGCATATCCAATATAATCCAGCTGGTATAACATGAGGTAATTAGCGAAGGTGAACTGAAGCTAATTTAATTCATTACTAGATTGCAGCCAAGCAAGAATGAGCGATGTGGTGTTTCACAACGGCGATGTAAATGAAGGCCTTGTAATATGTTAAATACTTGATGGTCATAAGTTAGCTAATAATATCAACTAATTTGTACAATAACGGGCGTAAAGGCTCGTTCACACCGGCGCGACTTGTCGCGCGACGCGACACCGGCAATTGTTCAATCGTGAAGTTTTATTAGAAATTGTATTGTTAAAGTCGCGTCGCGCGACAAGTCGCGCCGGTGTGAACGAGCCTTAATGTGTTTAAATGATAAAACGGATTGTAATTTGGAAAGTAGATAAAGGCACATGATTTATTTTGTTTTGTGACTAAGTAGTTAATTGATTTAGGAGTGACAGAAATCCATTATAAAAAACAATAGACGTAGATTTATTTAGTAACCTATTCCGCTTAACTGTTCCTAAAGAGTCATAAAAAACCCTGTGAGAAATCGACGGCATCCTCAGGATGACGATTGACTTGTCGCAAACCTAAACACGACGTGTTGCCACGCCGAGCGCCGAGGTGAAACATGTGTTGAGATTCTTACAGAGATTTTTATGAGTCTTTACTAAATAAATCTACGTCTATTGTATTTTTGCGACAGTTTGGAAGTGGGATTTAAAAGAAGCAGTACCTACCCATTTTACTACCAACTGAAACGTTGCAATTCAAATACAGGATTTTTTTAATATTGACTGCCTCGTTAGTCTAGTGGTCGCAAGCGCTACTGCTGAGCATGAGGTCCTGGGTTCAATTCCCAGGTCAGGCAAAGTGATATTGGGTTTTTCCATTTGGAATTTCTCAGTACCAGCCCGGAGTCTGGATTTGTGCACGGTTGAAAGCAATAGGCTCGCCCCTATTACATGGGACTTATACACGACTGGTGAAATGTGGGTATACCTACAATCAGCCTAACCCTTTCGGAGAAACAAGGCGTGATGATATGTAATGTTATGATTTTTTAAATAAAAAACGGGAGCGATTTGAAATTCCATGCACAGTACTATTTACCTATAGCAAAAATAGCAACAACACTGAAGCTATTAGGAAAGTACCTCGCTTCATCGTCCACTCGTGTATATTGACCGTTTTTCCGCATTGCAATGGCATGCACGTAGGGTGAGTGTACTAATCGTCGGCGTTCACTATTGTCATCACGTCGACTACATCTACATATGTTATTATGAATCCGAACATAACATGGTGGATGGAAAATATTAACTAGAAAATAACTTGGACGGCAGTTGTTCTATGAGATTGCATTGTGATTGGAAACTAATCAGCATATTTTATTTATTAAGCTATGGTTTTCTAGAAGACCGGTGGCCGTCATAATTATAACAGCCACAGTGACGGCCGTCATAAAAATGGTTTGACTTTACGATGTCAAAAAAAGCTCGCTAGGAAAACACACCAACGTACTTTCAAGACGTCATTCAACGTTGAATTGCGGACGCTCTGTAGCGGCGGCCTCAGTCTTAGGTCTTTATCCTGCTTTAGTCTGTAATAACGGTCTTTTTCAGTTATAACCAACGTTTTAGTAACTGATCGATCGATGTGGACATCACATAGCTACTTATCAGCACGCCTGAAAGAATGACTATGCGTTTATCGCTTTGATCTATTTCATCCTTACGACCGAATGCTGATGGTTCATCTAATTGGATAATAAGTACTGATTTGCATGAACGACATGTAAGTTAGGTTCTACGCAAATCTCGTCTTCTGTTTATGTGTAAAACCCTAATTATAATAACATTAGATTTAGTTCAGAAGACGAATGAGAGTGATAAGTTAAGTTTTCAAAGCTTCCTCTCGTAAACTATTTATTATGTGCCCGACAGGGTCCTTAATGATCTCATAAATGTAATAAATAATTGAGTATATGAAAACTATTACCATTTATCATACCTCTGATCCTCCTGATATCAATAGTCATTCCCAGATACATATTATCTTAGTTGCCATTACAAAACCCACGGGGGATATAATTCCGGTTATTTCCTGCTAGAATAACCAACATTATTTTACTACAAACAAAAGAACATGGTTGCTAAGCCTTTGGGACGACCTCAAAACGGGTACAGGATAGGCATATAGATGTCTATTATTATAATCCCAAGTACTTAAGTTAGGCTATTCTGGGATTTTAGCTTAATTTACAACCCACTGTTGTTCTAAGTGTTTGTGAATGTATTTCGCACGGTTGTACCTTAATACAGTTTGTGTATTTAGGTACTTCTGGTTGCCTCTCAATCGTATCTATATCTATTTATGTTATGGAAGGTAGGTTTTCGTCAGAATCTAGAGTGACCTGAATTAGCCGAAGTTGAGCACGTACCTAAATGTCCACTAACAAAACTGAATCGTCTCTTATACCGATATAACCCATTGGCTATTCTAGCTTTTATCTTAGCAATGAGGCTAGGAGGCGGATGAGGAAAACGCAGTTGCCCATCAGTTTCTTATAAGATAGATAGATAGACCTCGATTAAAATGCTGACTCCATTCAAATATTAGATTGTTTAGACCTTTCTGAGTACCAAATAAAAGAGTATCATTATGTGGTTTAACCGAGGTCTGGAACAATAGCCAATGCCTGCCCAGGTACGGAGAAATTAAAAGAAATAATACCTAGGTACTTATTTTTATGTTATACAACTATTCTTGTTTTTGCTCCTGACAACCTCGATACCTTCTCACAACTTGCTTCCGCGACTTGCTTTATCAAAGGAGGACTTTATTAAACTTAAAATATTAATTGCCAAGACACGACCCGTTAACCATCAGCTTATACCGCTCAAACAACTGTTGAAAACTCTTTACTAGTTACTACTACTTATTCGTCTTCTCATTATTTACGCTTAAACTTGTACTGGCGGAATTACCCGCTGAAGTTAAGCTGGGTGATTGCGTTGTGCTCGCGGTGAGTCCGGGTTTCTGTGTCTAATGCATGGTTCAGTCCGGATTTAAGTATCAAACAACAAAAGCAAACCGATTTAGAGACCACGGTAATATAATGTGTGGAGGAACTACTTATCAAGATGTGTTAGGAGCAATAAAATGGCGGAATGAGGGGTGAAAATGGGAATAAGAAAAATGTGAAAGTCAAAATTGAATTCAATTTACTTCATAATTCGGTAGAAATGAAAGTAACACTGATTATTAAAAACCTTATTTTAATTCATGGCAATCTAAGTGTTTTATTTTTAGCGATTTTCTCTGTTTTTATGCAATATCTGTTTTTAAAAGTAACTCGTGTTAACGACTGATATAAGACCAAACAGAAGAACAAGACGTGCGTCTGCGTACTTCCCTATAAAGCTTGTACGACGATTTTATAACATAATGAGAAGAAAAGAAAAACAAAAAATAAAGAAATGAGTATAATGTGGACATTTATTGAACTTAAAAAATTCAAATTCAACTACCCTCTAATCATCTTGCTGCTTATTATATCAAAAGTCGAGATGCACAGCTATTACTCTAAAGAAGTATAGAACTACAGACATTTTTATTATGAATCCCGGTATAAAAAGTTAATGAAGCACGTCCAAGTACGAGAAGATCATTAAAAACAAGTGTCCGTTGTCAAGTTTTCTCGCAAAGTTACTGTTCGCACTAACCGCAATGAAATTAATCAGACGATAAAATGCAGGGAAGGGAAAGAGTTTCCTAACTTCCCTATTTAATGGCTTACAAAGACCGGATAATTGGATTAAACGGAAGGTAATTCAGCCATTTTCGCCGTGTTTTGTGAAGCCAATGTTGTGGTGGTATTTTTATTTGAGTTAACTATGCGTTGTAGTTTCATGAGCTTATTTTTTATTTTGAACTTTATCATAAGTTAGAGAATCGTTCTAAATTAAACTCATTACCTACTAGATTATTACTAACACATTAGAACATACTACACACTACACCATTTATAACACCTTGCGTTAAAGCCTTATTTTCAAGAATATTGGAAATAGTTTCAAGAAACATCAACGAATATACAGGGTGTACCAGCAACTTTCTCCGTGGGACAGAAAAAAATCAAATCAATACAAAATCAACCGTCCCATACATTTTGGGTCAAGTATGTATTCCGATATCCTATTTACAGACTAAAAAAAATCACTTCGTTTCATTTCATTGAAATTTTGGATGGGACAGTTGATATTTTTTCGCTATAACGATGTTGGTCCCATGTAGAAAGTTGTTCAGTTTGATGGTCTGTACCACACCCTTAAATTTCACCACACTTTTCTGGTACAACCTGTATAGTAAGTAGGCCACATGTCAGTGGTAACACCGATCTTGAACTGGCCTAGCTTAGTACGGAGTATCAATAGAATAGGAGGCCAGCTAATACTTGTTTTAGTACCAATGACATGCAGTCTACCGTACCAACTTAGATATCAATACTTACTGGGATTCACCGCATGGCCTTCGTCGACCACGTGCATCGATAGGTGGAGGAACACCAGCAACGTTGCTGACAACTGCAACAAAAGAACAAGACAATTATTAACACTGAAACAGAACTGAAAAATACAGATACTATGTCTATTAAATCCGTATCTGTACATTTGTGTGCTTGAAGTATTTATTTTAATTTTACATATAAGTACATATTATTATTTTAAATAGGTAGTCTGGTAGCGTTTATATTATGTAAATACTATGATTAATGCACTTATTATGCAATAAAATAATAAACTCACAGAAATAACTAAATAAATCTCTTAGAGATTTATTTAGTTATTTCTGTAAGTTTCATAGTATAAAACAAAGTCGCTTTTCATGTCTCTCTGTATTGCTGCGTTGTTCTTCTTAACTAAGCAACGGATTATGATGCGGTTTTCACCATTATTTAGATAATTTATTCCGGATAATGTAAAAGCCGTGCCAAGCTGGAGTGGTCTGCTACTTACTATAATAATACTATAAAATAAACAAAGGTCGGACCCCGTGTCACTTTTATTGACGGCATTCCCGATTCCCGCACATAGAAACCTGCCATTTTTAAGTTAGATATTTTTTTACTGAGAACGGATAAAATTATTCTGAGCCTAATTTTAGATACGTATACCCAGTGTAAGTATATCTGCTGAAGTACAGCTACCATTTTATATTTAGACCGCCGCACTTCACTTAACATTTCGATACAAATATTTCATGAGTGTGAAAAAATTTTGCCCTTCTCATACGCCTGCTCTCTTAACCCTTTTAAAAATGCAAGCCTTACTTATAATATCACTGACACGGGTGAGTAATTATTTTTTTAGGGCCATTCTCCACGTGACACCTTTCGTAAGCTGTGTGCTGTAAAAATGCCAACAACTCTAGGGTACAATGCGACTACTAAATTGCATTAAAATTCCTCTTTGTCCTGACGCCGGAGCAAAATGAAAAATTGTGTTTGTACCCGCAAACCCGGTCTTGGATACACCTCTGGGCTTTTTTTAAATAATGCTGCTAGCATTTTATGAGCTGCCTTGGCTATTTAATATTAAATTTCACTGAATTACGTTTGCATTATTTCAATATATTTATATTTTATTTATAATTATATATTAATCCGTGGACAATGGTATGGGTTGTATGTTTGCCATTTTATTATTATACTCATAGTTTTAATTAACCTTAACATGTAACTGTTTTTTTTGTCCCTAATAAATAAATAAATAAATATAACTGAGACAATATGACACAGTATGTTGATTCTACCTTTTCACACGAGTTTATAAAATACTAGCTGCGCCCCGCGGTTTGTCTTTCAACGGCATAAGTCTCGATCCCGTTGGAATATTGAAATAAAAAGTCCTATGTCCTAACCCAGGCCATGGTCTACCCATGTGCCAAATTTCATCCAAATCCATTCAGCCGTTTTAGCGTGATACCGTAACAAACAAACAAATAAACAAACTAACTCACTTTTGCATTTATAATATTATTTAAGATTGTTTACTAGCTTTTGTCCTCGGCTTCGCCCGTGTGAATGCCGGAAAATATCCCACGGGAACGTACTACCGGGATTAATAGTACCCTATGTGTTAATTAAGGTTATAAACTATCTGAGTCACACAACCAAATCCGTTTATTCGTTTATGCGCTAATCCGGAACATACACCCAGATAAACAAACAAACGGACAAAAATTCTAAAACTATATTTTCGGCATCACACTCATTCCCGCACCTCGTAGAAATTCTGTTTAAAAAAAAAACAATAAACAGTTTTGACTTCGTTACTTTTTATTATAATATGTAACTTTTTTTTTTATAAATGTAAGGTGCTATTAACAACGTCACTTCATGTTGTAATTTTTTTCACTATGAGTAATTAAAACGGGACACGACAGGCTTATTATAATATCAATAGTCGCGTGATGTCGGATTAGGATTCGTGTGTTTTCACTGCTACTTTATCACGATACTAGTCGCCCCGCCCCGGCTTCGCACGGATGAAATTTACCTGACTGTGAAGATGGTATTCTGTTACCGACACTTTATGCACAAGTTCTGAGCAGTAAACCTAACAAAAAGTACCAGGCTTGCATGAATTTAAGATAGTATTTCATTAGTATTATTAAGTATTTATTTTTGTATATGTTTATTTAAGTAATATAAGTCTTTATCCATCTGGAATCATGTACGTTTCTAATGATGAAAGAATTTTCCAAATAGGAGCTGTGGTTCCGCAGATTACCCTCTACATTTCACACAAACTCACAGTCGTTACGATTCGTCAGAAGCCCAAAAGTCGGACAACCAATCTTACCAAGGGGTATAGCCATATACCCTGTTACTGGGTTGTGGAGTTCAGACAGGCAGTCGCTCCATGTAAAATACATATGCTGGTAGTCAGCTGCATCCGGTTAGACTGGAAGCCGACCCTAAGATAGTTGGGAAAAGGCTATTCAGGTTGATATACTAACTCTACACAAACTCACAAAATTCGCTCGCTCTCTCTATTATATTAGTTTAGAACCGGGATCACCAATTAGTTTTATTGGGGGTCCGTATAAAATATTATTTACCTGTCGCGGTCCATTTGGTAGACGATTACTAGCGCAGCAGATTAAAATTAATATCAATTGATAAATAAAACGGAAAGATTTTTTTTTAAATTATGTAATAAACATTATTGTGTATAGAACAAAAATAACAAAGTAAGTAATTAATTAATAAGAAATTAAGACATTATTTACTTTGAACTATCTGTAGTGTATCATTTAGTTATTTTTACTATTTATTTACGGTCCGCACAAAATAGGTCGGCGGTCCGTTTCCGGACCGCGGTCCGCCATTTGCTGACTACTGGTATAGATAGTAGGTACTTATTTACTAACTTACCTTTACTCTTACTATAGGTAGATATTAAGTTACTATACTTTAAATAGAAGTGATGTAAGCTGCACTTTGTGAACAGTATTTTGCTGCAAGTAAGGCATAGAACTCACTGCTATCAGCAGTATGGAACCGAAAAGTACGAATCTACGTTGTTCTTGGTTCAACTAATAAACAATCCTACTGTACTCTGCAGTGTACAGTGATAGGTATCACAGTAGTGCAGTGTGTACCGGGATTTATGCGGTGCAGTAGCGTAGCATTATTTTGAGGTGTAGCTTTTGCCATCCTGCACGTCTGTTTTCGGCATTCGTAATGCAATTTTATCACCTCTGGAGTGTTTAGCCAGACCGCATATGAATGGGGACTGCCGGTACTGCGTACCTCTAAACGGGTTAGTTAATTTTAAAAAAAACAACTTAGGGTGGATTCGACCAAACACGAATAAATTTTATCCGCGGAATAAGATTTACTCTTAAAAAAATTCAAAATTTATTCGGAAGAGAAGGCTTATTCCGCAGATAAAATTTATTCCTGTTTGGTCGAATCCAGCCTTAATCAATCAAGCATCCAAGCTTTTTTTTATTTTAAAACAACAATATAAACGACGATAAACTTAGCTAAATACCATCCTCCATATTCATGATAAACCCTTGTTTCAGGATATTCATGTAGCAAGAAACGCTAAAACTATGTCTGATAGCAGTTAGACGGAAGTTCTCATCGCAGCGGATAAGTAGTCACAATATTAGAGTCGCTTATCAATTTAGAACAAGTCGCAAACAAACGCTAATTGCTGTAATTGGCAATACCAGCCTTTGAGTTGCCTCACGTAGAAATTATTTGCACTTAATTACTATCTGGCACTTTCATAACTCCCTTTCGGTCACTGAACAGTTTAAGTTAATGTTTTGAACGTTACAAGGAAATGGTTGAGAGTATCTTCATTTAGTCGTTTGTTGGTTAAGCCACATAAAAGCTGAACGTGGTTTTGGGTTTGCTTTGACGCTTGTTTATGAATTTCGGTAAAACGTATTTCCTTTTGTATTGCCTTGTTTCTATTTTTGTTCTGCTTTTAGAAGTACTGAGGAATAGGGTGTAAAGTTCACTCATCCTATATAGAAAAGGAAGGATCCTCCGACCAGACGGCTGCTGTGTCTGGTGGGCAACTGCCCAACGATTGATGTTGGGACGTTGTACACAGGGTGGATTTTTGAGATGGGGCAGTAAGGGCAGCTACCTAAACCGATGTAGCTATAGGAAAACGGTCTTAGGAGACTGTACTTAAGTTTTTGAGAAATTTCGATCTGCATTCACAGATATTGAAAAAAAAATACAGTTAGCAGGAAAATGGGCAAAAACTTTTTTTATGCCAATCGATCGTGTTTCATATATGGATCCAAAATCTCTATTGGATCAACTGAGGTTTGAGTACTAAAAAAAGTCAGAAATCGCAAAAATCTTTTTACACACATTTCGCGCGGTGCAGGATTTTGCGTGACGTCAATGTGACGCATATTTCGCAAAAGGCGATGTAGATAACGCCACAATACTAATAAGCTACCACATACCTTATGTACCAAATTGAAGCACTATCTACCAAGACCTATAACTTTTAAATAAAATTTTATCCATATTTATTCCATATTTATTTATTTTTATTTTATGTACAAGTAACCAACAGATAATCGTACTTTTGAATTTATAATCATTGTAGTTACATCTAGATATCTAAATCACATCCATTTCCAATAGAACATCTAAACTTTATGAAATGAAATTCTCTAGCTCCTAAAGACACTCCATCCTTGTAGTCATACTTTAGAAAACCCTGAACTGTAACTTATGTCTGTCCCTAAATCTAGTTCTAAATCCTCCCTTAAGTACAACTAGGACCCCTTACCCACTTTATCGCCTTTCACGACCGTGAATAGATTGTACCGACGTAGAACAAAAAATATTGTCCGGGCCCAAAATTATGGACTCTCGCAAAATCATCATTTATTTATTATACAGGGTGTGAGTTTGTATGAAGGTTAATACAACCAGGTTTGTGGCACCAGACAATTTGTATCATTTTTTGACGGATGAAATCAACTGTACCGTTGGTCGACGTAGGGTTTTCGTATGTTTCGCCACAATTCCCAGTTTTCCTTCTTCCACATTAAGTCGACGACGAGTAATTGTTGAAAATATCATGAATTGTCTATTTATGAAAACTTCAAAACTGTGACAGTAAAAAAGAAAAGAAATCTTTCAAAATGCAGGCGTGTCTTACTTATCTAAGGATAGCTATCTACCTGATTATTTTATCTCAATCCAACTGGATCTCTTTCAATAAATCCCTCGTCAGAAAAACACCCTGTACATTGAGCCCTTACTAAGCACCGTTTATAAGGTAAGGGGTACAAGATCTCATGATTTATTGGTACCAACAGTTCACATTAATCTTTTTCTCATTTATATTGCCAGGTGGGATAGGAAGGGGAGAGAGGGGAGAGAGGGGGGGGTATTATTGATGGACGCTTGTCGTCATGCCTTCAAACCTTAATGTCCGTTATTAAAGTAAATTGAGATGAAACAGCTTCGGAGTTTAGTCTTCGTTTAATGAACTGGAATTTGTTGTTTTGGTCTAGCAATATTAGCCATTAATTCTTAATGAATTACAAATTATTAATATGAGAAATTACTAGTATGAGAAGAGGCTTCTGTCTTGTAGGGGGACAGTATTACTATTATTTTATTAAACATAAAACCACGCCTTCCCTGAAGGCTTGGGCAGAGGTGTACCTATAGTACACTTACAGTACAGTACAGTGTTTCATTAAAATCTGAAGGAGAAGTGGGTAGGGACCTACTCACCTATTACTCAGATTGCATATATAATCAGTGCCAGCAAGGGCTATACGGCAATAGCTCACGACTGTCTGCTGCCTCGCTACATACAATAAAATGCCGTGGGGAAATGAGAAAACAATGCTTGGGAAGTAGATTGCCGATCATTATCTGTTTTTATCTATAGGTCCAATTTCACCAACAACTGTTCGCGATAAGCACATAAACCAAGTTTATGAGCTGTCAGTGTCATGATTTTCTTTGGAATATTGACACTGACAGCTCTTGAACTCGGTTTAGATGTGCTGATCGCGTTCAGTGTCATTGGTGAAATTCGCACTAAGACTCTTATTAGGTTTCAGCTAACAGGAAATATTATGAAAAACCGGCAAAGTGCGGGTCCGACAATGAAGAAGAATTTATCCTGAGAAAAAACTTTACATTAGTTGAAATACAAGTTCTCCGATACATTCCAAAAGCCAAATGTAAGTTGGTCGATTATTACTCGTTAAATTGTAGAGCTTACTTAGCTTTGATAGTTTTCCTTTTAACTTCGATATACAGGATGTCTCAAACGTAGTGGTCCAAATGCAAATGAGATAAAGCGAAGGGGTCCACATATCATTTAAAAAAAAACTGGGATACTCTGAACAGTTCAGAAAATTTCGCTATTATTATTTTCAAGAAATTTACACTTCCACTTGGATTTTTCGACCCTGTGAACATAATTTTCGACGTAACGAGTTCAAATCTGGACTGTTCAGATTTGAACTCGTTGAGGTTTGAAATAAATTCAAATACATCGAGCCATTTTTGAGTTTTTGCGAGACTAACGCACGGCAGTTTATTTTTATATAGATAGATGGATTGATTAGGTGAAATAGACCGCTGCGATTTAAAAAACATTGTGGAAAGTCAATAAACTATCGGAACCACAAAACCACAGTATTATATTTAGCATTTTACAATAAATGAATAATTTATCATCAAAATAACCGGATACCGCAAATTGCTGCATAAATTTTCCGATAATTCGAACATCAACGACCAAAGGTATGTTTTGGATTTAAAAATGGCGCATGATCGCAGCTAGTACACCTACATACTATATAGCAAGGCGATGTTACAAGTTGCAATGGAATTTAAAAAATCAAAAATCATTTACATCTAAAGATACTGTCTAAGTACCTCTAATAAAATCTTTGAAATCTATATAAAAATGAAAAGCTGTTCGTTGGTAAGTTCATCACTTGAGAACGGCTGGATCGATTAGACATTTTATTTTTTATTTTTAATGTTCGTAATAGTCCGAATTCTTATGGGAAGATTACTTTTTCAAGTTTCCCGGAAAATCTTCAAATTCGGGAAACTAAACGACATTTTTGTATGAATTATTAAAATTTGGAGAGGACTTCTGTCGGCTCAGCTATAGTAGACAATGGTGCCGATTCCCTTGTTCACAAACTAAACTAAATTTAAGTTCAGTGCATCTTTTTCTTTCTATTTCATTAAGAAAAGGACAGAAGATAAGTTTTAGTTTAGTCCTGTCAAATTAAACAGCGCCTGTGACTTCTCCATACAAGTTTAGACGTGATTAAAAACTTGCCTACTAAAATGACGTCGATTTCCGTCAGGCACTGATTAATTTGACAGGACTAGACTAAAGTTCATCTTCTGTCCTTTTCTTAATGAAATAGAAAGAAAAAGATGCACTGAACTTAAATTTAGTTTAGTCTGTGAACAAGGGAATCGGCACCAATAACTAAAAACATTGTCATATTTTTTTTGTAAGATACCTACAAGATACACTCATATTTTTCTTATCGTTGGGTTATTTGTATTAAAAAGAAAGAATTCGTTTATTAATAATTAATTACAATCTAGTCTCTAAGACAAATATAAGCAATCGCAATCTAACTAAAACTTTAAAGTGATTTTTTATCGTCGATTTACAGCAGCGACCAATGGCTTAACGTGCTTTCCGAGGCACAGAGTGGTTGCAACATAATTATAATGAATGGTGAGCCATAGAATAGAGTTGTTTGTGAGTCTGTTATAATAATATAAACACTTTGTGCATAAGTGCCATTATCTTTATTATTTCTACACTTTTAACACTCAACTCAAAGGAACTCGTAGATAAATGAAGGTTCAAAAAAAAGATTTGTTAGTTGTATAAAAAGGCCGTCGCGTCGTCCCGAAATACTTAAATTATTTATATCAATCCATACACCGGTTTGTTCAGTGCAGCACTAAGTCTTGAATACAGACAAAGAAGTCTAAAACCACAAACTACAGCATTAAACATGTGAACAGCAAAACACAAGGCTAATCCAATACACGCAACAAAAAGGTCCATACTTTACACGTTACGAGATTCCGCGTCGAACTGCACAGTGGTCAGCTGTGTAAATATCTAAAGAAACAAAACATGCACTTCCCGTAAAACGCATAAAACATTCGCTTGTGGTAATATTTTATCTTGGCCGTTTTTACTGCGCCGAGTTAGTTCTAAACAAACTTCCAGGATGTGTGGTCGTGTGCTTAAAATTCAGCACGGAACAGATGCCGTCTAAAATTTTAGTTTTATTTTATTTTAAAACTAAAATTTGGATAAAGTTTATGCTTTTTAGGAGCGCTGTATAAATTTTGTGTGGAATTTGTTTATGGAATAGACGGATACTTCATGTTTTACATTAGAATTTTGTAAAAGTACTTTTATATCTTTTTTCTTGTTGCAAACATGCTTATTTTAACGGTTTAGATTGGTTTAATATCGCCCCGAACATCATCCGCATATTTTTTACTTTAATTTACTTTCAAATGGCATTTAACATTGTGCGGAAGCGACGGACGCCGCTGGCTCTGTGTAGTACTTTTTCAATCTTATCATTTCCGCACTTTTACACACTCATTTAACTTGCCGGAGTTATTAAATGTACCTACGATCACTTTATGTGGGTCAAGAAAAAAAAAAGTAAACTTGTGGAGAAGCTTAATCTGTGACAAACTTTGATTAAAATCAAAATCAAAATCAAAAATCAAAATATTTTATTTCACATAAACCTACATGGGCACTTATGAAACGTCAGAATCTAGGTGCACGGTTCCAATTGGTCGTTTCCTATGGAGAAGAGCCGGCAAGAAACTCCACGGTTACTCTTTTAAAAATAAATGGGTTTTACAATGCTTTAAAAAATGTACAGTTTGAATATTAGGAAAAAAAACATTATGCGAAAAAAGGGATCCCAGTTTGAATAGGTATGCGAGGACAGCGTAGGCCTGTCAACAAGATACATTTAGAACTAAACGAATATGAGATACCTACCTCAATCTGCCTAGCCTTTTCTCAACTATGTTGGGGTCGACTTCCAGTCTAATCGGATGCAGCTGAATACCAGTATTTTTTATGGAGCGACTGCCTAGCTGGCCTACACAAACCGGTAACACGATACCCGTTGGTAAGACTGGTTGACAGAATTTTGGTCTTCTGACCTCCCGTAATGACTGTCAAAGATCTACGAATGACAGCCCGGAACCAACGGCTTACGCAACGTGCTTTCTGAGGCACGGAGGATGACCATTCACGAACCAACCGCGACAAGCGTAGCTTAACCTTCGATTGAACCAACTCTTATTCAATCGTTAAAATGCTTTAATTTTAATTTAAAAGAATGTCCTCGGAGTTCTTGCCCGTTCTTATCCTTATCTACTACGCTTTGGAATGGGCAACTAACTTCATCTTTCTGACTGACCGACCCCTTTGACAATTCAAAAGTCCCTGTAATTAGTTTATTTGAAATAAATGCTTTGAGTTTGAGTTTTTGAGTTTGAGTTTAAGTTTAAGTTTGCTTACTAAAGAACCTTTGGCCGGCGAAGTGTAATTGATTGATTATAGATGTCCAGTCCACAGAGGGACGGCATCGGTGACCTGTAGAAAGACTCAATCAGTTGGAAAAATGGGTCCTGCACAGCAACTTGGAAGAAGCCTTCGTCCAGCAGATGAGTTATAGGTATATTGTGAATTTATTTACAACTTGCTGCGCAACCGGGTTTCTTCCGCATAGAGATTTCCACAAGAGCAGCAGATTTTTTGAAGCATCAAGCAGCAAGCAAGTAAGTATTCTTCCTAAAAGTAAGCAGAAGGAATACTTTATTTTCCTTCAGGTAAAATCCAGCTCGTAGTTTTTCTACAACAAACCTAACCATTACTGTTAAGTGCAAAGAGATGTGGGAATAAGAATTATCCTGAACAAATTCAATTGGAATCAGATTTAGGTTGAATTTGGTATGCACGGAGGGAAAACGGATTTCAATACTTTTGATTTGTTTTTTGTGATTGTAAAATCGGTAAATGCTACAGAAACAGGTTCCATATTAGTAGTATTTCAAGATTTTAATGGAGCAGTGGGAACCTTACACTGGGCTTCAGCGCGGGCCCGGCGTGGGTTTATATAAGATGAAATAATCGATCCCTACTTATGTTAATTGATTCAGGTGTAACTTGGCGGAGATCCATTATAAAATACAATATACGTAGATATATTTAGTAACCTATTCCAGTTAACTATCCCTAAAGAGTCATAAAAAACCCTGTAAGAAATCGACACGTGTTTCACCTCTCAACGAGGCATCTTCAGAACACGACGTGTTGCCACGCCGAGCGCCAAACGCAGAGCGGTCGAGGAGCGGTTGTCGGGTGGTGTGACTGCATGACTCTTTAGGAATATCTACGTCTATTGTATTTTTTAATAGGAAGACATCTAAAGCCGGCCTGTCACCGCCGGTATGGGTCGCTACGGTACACCTCTGCCTTTCCGTTCAGGGATTACAGGCGTGATGTTATGTTATGTTAATTAAATAATGTAGGACTTTTCCATGCATTCACCGGATATGTCTTACAATACCACAGAAGCACGTGTAGTAAGTAATATACTAGCTTCTAGTGTACCGACGTCAATCTTATTACTCCAATCAATCATCACTGATTGACTAACAAACATCCATATTCCACAAAAATAAAAAGACAAACACATTTGTATTCGGCACCAATATTGGAACCAATATTGGATTAAACCAGCTCCCATAAAACATATGGGTATTGCCAAAATTTCGACTCGTAAATGTTACCTAAAAGAAAAAGTCTAACAGATCCAAACAACCGCCATACGACGAACGAACGTCGATGACTTAAATGGATTTCAATTTCGGAAATTGGAGAACAAAATACGAAGTTTCGGGTAACAGTTGGATACGGACACTTCTCGTGTTAATACGAAAACTCGGAAGGAATTTTCCTTACATTGTTACTTGATATGTAGCGAGTTTTTGTTGTTTTCCGCTTGTGTGTGGGATGACAAGGTCTGGGGATATCGTTATGTCTTTAGATCTTTTTTTGCATTCAAAGGCTTCTGACTATTATTACATAGGTGTTTTGTCGATAAAATACTTCCGTGCCGAGATAAAATTATATTGTTATGATCCGTGAATTTTTCTAGCAACATGATAAGTTTCGGTAAAATGAAATGCTCTTTACCTGAATCTGTACAAACACATAAAAAGATATACCAACTCAAAAGATAAATCCTTTGTTTCACCACTAATTCATAAACTACGACGGTGCAAAAACTTAATCCTACAACGTGCCCGAAACGGCGTGTCCGTATTTTTGTAGTACACACGGCTACATATCAAGCTGTATACGTTTCCAGCATAAGCTGACCTCTCATTCATCTCATTGTACGGAAATCCTATACAATGCGAGATCAGCTTAAACTGGAAATATATAGCTTGATATGTAACTCTTTGTAACATTTTCGAAGGAGAAGATAAAATATATACATCCGTCTATACAAAACCACGGAATATTATGGCTGGAGCGCTAATACCGATGCTTTGAACGTTTGATTTAAATTGGTATTAAGATCTGTCGTATTTAATTCTATACATAATTAATGTTTCTGCATAAGAGATTTGTTATATTAAACGAACCCTTACTGGTATGTCTCTTAAAATAAAATGTACGCACAGTAAGAATGGCGTCAAAGGAAAGCCTTTCATTCTGTAATTATAAGGTTTTATTAAATCTATTCAACATGTCACCTTATTAGCGAGTTGCCGTCGGCTTTTTGTCTGTTTGAGAATCCAGATTTCTTTAGAGGTTTAAAAGTGTGAGTCAGAACAATTAAGTTTACGTACCAACGTAGTGATTACACTCAGAATTTCATCATAAATTAAAGCAAAGTAGGTACCTATCTATCGATCAAAACTGCGGATTCATCTAAAGCTAGGTTTAGACCAGACGAATATAGAGCTAGACCTGGAACAAGAGACAGCGTCGTTGTTTGTTGCTTTTTTTGTGAAAACGATAATTAGTTTACATCAACGAGGCATCCTCAGGATGACGATTGACTTGTCGCGAACCCGAACACGACTCTGCTCGACAAGACTCAGCGTCCAGCGCTCGGCGTGTTAAGTGCCTCGTTGAAAGGTGAAACACGTGTCGATTTCTTACAGGGTTTTTTAAGACTCTTTAAGAATAGTTAAGCGGAATAGGTTACTAAATATATCTACATCTATTGTATTTTAGTTTTCATAATTTGCACCAAAAGATTACCAACTAGCAAGAATGACAACAAACAAGAACTGGAATTTTTGCACATACTCTAGAGATATTTAGATCAGGTGAACGAGTGCTTATTGCTCATTCGTCAAGTGTCTGTGGACTGTTGTAGACTATGTACTTTCGCGGCGGTAAGTCGCAAGAAGACGGTTCATCTTTTTCCTGCCTTCTTCAACAGTAAATGCTAGCCGGTTGGGTATTTCTTGCCAAGAATCTTGTTTGTCGCTTGTATTTTTATAATTTTCATATGTAAGATGCCACAGACATTTCAAATTATGGTAGGCTTCTATCATAAGTAGACATTTTTCTCGAAACAAATCCATAATTAAATAAATTACTTATCGATCAATTCTCTAGAACACTAGAACGCTTTAAAGACACCCGGGGAGGAGAAGGGAGGAGCGGGCACGACCCGAACACGACAGAACGATCTAGGCAACTGTTCGCAAGCTCGTGCGCCATTAACATTAAGCGAGCAACCATTCTTAGAGCATTCTTAGGACATTCCATATCTCCACAAACAAGATAGAACAACGAAAGAATGCTCTGTCTCTATACTATAGGTAATTTCAAAAGCAGTAACCATTCTGGGGCCTTTACATATCAAAGCATAATCATTATCTACAATAATTGCTCACAAATACCAACACAAAATCTCTATAATTTTGTTCACAAAGTATCAAGTTTGGTTCATCAAATATTTTCCAAGAATGCCCAGAAATAATAAATTATTAAGTCTGTTTAAGCAAAAAGTTTTATGTAGATGAGATTAAATGCCTCGAGGCAAACATGTTAAGATTACGGTTAAACTTAATATTACAGAAACTGAAATTAACATGTCAGAATGTGTTTACACACCCTTTAAGAACCCGAGTTTCGAACATAATCAAATTAGTTGCTCATTAAATTCTTGTGTAATATTTTAATTTGTGCTGCAAAAGTTTGGGGAAACTTCTCGTATTGTTTTAAGTTTTAATTAATAATGAATCATTAGCGAAGATGAAACTTTAGCCATTTACCTTCTAATATTAGCCTGCGGAGAATATCCTGTGAGATTCCTTTATTTTCTTAATGTTTTTATTTATTCAGTTGGATGGTAACACTATGTTTCTATGAAACATTATAAAGATAGGGGGATAACAAAGACTTGTAAAGATTTTTTGTTACTTTCTTGAAGCAAAAGATATCTCGTTGACTGGAACATAGAATTGTTGACGTAACTAATTTCTGGAAACGACTGGCGCCTGATCTAGGCAACCCTTATCAATTTACAGTTGGATGCTGCTGGCCATTTAAAATACTCTATTTGTAAGATTTAGGGAATCGACTAGAAGAGACAGTGTTCATAAGAAATCCATAAAACAAACCAAGACAATAGTTCCGTAAAGAAACGTTGTAAGCGGTGTCTTGTATTTTTTTTCTTTATCAGGCCATATGTACTTATTAATTGGCTCTAATTACACAACTAACAATATACTAGTGCTCATTATCTCTGAATAAACTCAGTGCCTAAGCTAGACAATAGGACTTAGTCACAGATAAGAAGAATTGTTAGTATTATTTTAATTAGCGGCAAACACAAACTAAGGGCACAGTATGAATAAGTAACAGTATTATGTCTTCATAGAAAACGGCCGACGCTCCTCGAAATCTCAGTGCATGTACCAGTACGAAATAGTCTCGTCAACGCGGCAGTTACTCTCGGACGTGGAAGGTTTGTCCACCGAGCGGCCGTAGGTAATTATTTCAAGTTCACTGCCGAGACATAATACTGCTACTTTATTATACTGTGATTAGGGTTATTAAAAACGGCAAGAGTATTACTAGTACTGACAATGTCTTGCCATTAATCCTAGGACTTATGACGGGACAAAGTTAAATGGGGGATTTAAATACAAAGAAGCTTTATTAAACTTTTGAGGTACCCGCTGATGTCTTGAGGGCACATTTCATTGTACCCACTATAATTATGGGAATGATAAAAGGGTTTTACTTGGATACTTAGTACTAACGCTTTTTGATGAATTTTGCTTTTTTTTCCTGACTGCTGAGAAACAGAAGAAAAGGAGGGCAATTCATATTACGGAAAGAGTTGATTTTAATGTTTCAATGTTTCCGAAAATATGACAGAATTGTGACCATATACCGTTTACAAATCAAGCTGTTTAGGTATTGTTATAAATAATGGTCCTTAAAAACTTATTTGTGATTTTACTCACTAGAGTAAAAGCAAAATTGAGCAAATCTCTTTGTGGAAATGTAAGGATGCCAGCTAACTTTAAATGATCAATGTCATGTCGTTATATTTTGCTGAAACCCGAAACAATCTTCATATTTTGTGGGACTCTTCTAATATTAGAAGGGTTGCATAATGCTAGTTTACATTATTAACAGAATATTCCACCAAAATGTGTATTTCAACAAATTCACCAATCCTGTGAGAAATGTGAAACCTTAATTGCCAAATAATTATCTTGAGATACCGCCTAAGACATGCCTTTAATCTACATTAAAGCCATGTCTTGGCGTTCCCAAGACGTCGAATTCAAGCTCGCTAATATTTAATTAAGATCAGACTGAACCGAATTCCAGTGCGTATTGGCTGCGGCAAGGCCTGCCTTAAGAATGTACCTAACACTAACTTGTAATTATTTACGAGCCGAAGCTTAGAAACCCTTTTAGTTGGTAGGTATATAATTACCTAGTGAAACTACGGCCCTGAGCGTAACGTTAGAATTTGGACCGTCGATATTTTCTGTTCTTTTAGAATAGAATAGAATAGAAATACTCTTTATTATGTACACCATAAAAATTACAGACATAATTATTAAGACATACACAGACATATTATACACACACAGACACACAAATACAGATATATTATTATTTTGTGATTATTAAGAGAACACGTTATCGAAATAGTTGTATTACCAAGGCAGATGTGAGTGGAAACATCGGGACGCCAAAGAAGTACATTATAGTTACATTATTACTTATGTTATTCAGAAAGGTAAGAAAATAATTCAAATTTAAGGTGAGTAATACTCGCAACCGGCGTGTATGACCAAATGTATGAACGTAATCGAAGCAAAAGGAGTATGTAAGAATAGCAGGTGGCGTTCTTTAGTTTCTGCCTATCCCCTCAGGAAGTTTCTGTATTTTTTAGGGTTCCGTACCTCAAAAGGAAAAAACGGAACACATATAGAATCACTTCGTTGTCCGTTTGCCTGTAAAGAAACTTTTTATCAGGAACGCGTGGAGGTATCAGGTTGAAATTTATATTAAATATTAGGTCTACGGTCCCTTGGAGTTCTACAAAAATCAAGATAAGTTAACGCAATAAAAACATACGGCCATTTATGCGACTTATTTTTGTTACTCGCAAATAAATCAAAACCTGTAAGCCAACTTCCCGTTGACCTAGAATAATGAAATTTGGAAGGAGCAAGGTTTCACAGCACAAGTAAAGGAAAAACTCCGAGTTCATTTGTAGCTTCATCACAATTTTTTTGATTATTTTGCGATTACAAACTCACATATTATGAATATATGGGAAAACATGTTTATCAACTAAAATGTTAAGTTTGTTTTGGAAATAATTGAATCCCAAAACAAAACATGCCAAGCGTCGGAAGGGTTAGCATACTGTAGGAATTTTTCAAAATCCTTACTGCAGAATTCCATTCCATTGTCTGTCCTTAACACTTTCAGCTTCCTGCCTGTCTGATTCTCTACTAGTGTTTTGTAAGACATCCCTTCCGACGCTTGGCATGTTTTTTTTTAAATTTCTCTTTTAAAATTATTAGAATACATAAACAACTTATTCCGTTAAGAAACATTTTCCTTCACGAGCTAATATCCGAACAATACATATTCAGTTCAGTGCAAGGTTAGCGAGATTGATTAATCATGACAATATTAGCATACGTCCCTGAGGTGAATGTATCTAACGATGAATAATGGTCACGACACACTGGAGACTGACGTGTCAATCTTTAACTTAATTGAGGTAAAACTTGACGGAGATACAGAGAGTAGTCATTGTATTAGATGCGATAAAAAATATAAGAAAGAAAGAATAAAGTTTCTTTGGCAACAGCTTGGCACGCGGTACAAAATAAATAACAAAGTGACGTGATATAAACTCAATGACGATCTCTGGTGATGATCTTCAGACGACGTCGGATGATTTTTGTCCCAGGAAAAACGTGTCTCGAAATATTTGCCCCTAGTAAATAGCTTAGACTAAAATAATCTTCTCAAACAGTTTCCTACACATTATATTTGATAGTTGTTAAAAATTGACACGGATAAAAAATTAAAAATTGAAATTAGAAATTAAACGAAAATTAACAAAAAAAAACCTTGTAGTCATTTAGGCAGTTATACTTCGAACTCCAAGTTGCCGAGGCAGTGTGGACCGTGTACTTAAAAAAAAAAATACACATTTCCCAAAAAATATTCATAATACCAATTTGCTTACTTTCATCACAGTGCGAGTAGGCTAAAGTTTTTTAAACAAACTAGACACAAACTGGGTTACGCCAGTATAAATAATTTGTTAAAGCGTGTTCATGTTAAAATTGCATCAAAAGCTTTCTACTACACCTACTCAGTGAGTACAAGCCGGCGAAGTTTTTAACGCGATTTGACTGAATATATTTTAAAGTTTTTTGTTGAAGAGTAAAATTGCCTTGGCATGGACATAGAGTAGAGACAAATGGGATTTTTAAACAAGTACAGGCAAAAAAGGCAGGTTTTATTGCCAGTAGTTAGGTTAACTTTGATTTAAAAAAAAGATTATTATGATGACACTTTGCTTAAACACGGTAGACTGATCCGAATCCAGGTTCAATCGTTATTTTAGGACATCTTTTACTCTTATTTTATTTTAAATCCGATAAAGTCGTCCTTTAAGTATACTTGTCTGCAGATCCTACACTCTTCAAAATTATTATCTTATACAAATTCCAACTAATTCAATCTCCGAAATTAATAGGAATCCTCTTCCAAGCTTCGTCTAACTGTAATAACTCTGTTACAAAAGAAATGTTTAATTAAATCCCAAGATCAGATCAGACCAGCTGTCTCTGAAGTCTGACGTGGACTGAAATAAGATCAGATATCGGTAATCACCCCTGTCATACTAGTTATAGATGTTGCATTTCGAGCGCGTGTCTCTCATTGCAATTTAAAGCTTATGACAATGAGAAAAGTCATATGACGTGCGCGCCACTGGCAATGATTATACCTCGTTCTACAATAAAGTGGAATAAAACTTTTTTTCTTACGAGTCAAGTTCACAAAAGAGGTTTTATTCCAACAATTGGCGCGAATGGAGGACGTCTCCTGGGCATTCGTAAAGGACAAGACGAAGGTAATTTTTGAAAGATGTTGTTCAAGGGAGCAATTTTATCAAACCTTGACGACCTAGTTGTTGTAAGTTTTGCAAATAACTTTCCTATTGTACTTATAAGAATTTAAAAAAAATGTTTGTGAAGTGTGAAATATCACAAGGCCGAACACAATTGTTACTACCTCTTTCTTTTCGTGCACAGAAAAAGAAAAAAGATAACCTAAAAATCGTACCAAGCCACAATGATTTTTTCAAGGATCTTAAACAGACAAGCAAAACCAGCTCATGAGTAAGTAACGAGACAAACTCTCGCGATGTGAACGTATCAGTTGGTCCTCCTTTATCTAAACAGCTGTACAGGGCGCCATCTTCGTAAATTGGCGGCAGCGTGGAAAGATGGCCGCCATTTGTTTTAACAACAGATCAGCGCCTTGCTCGGAGCTCATACGTTTATATGGTCCATCTGCTTCAATATGGTAAGTGGCTATAAGTCTAAATCAGGTCAACGGATGTGGTAAGAGTCGAAGAAAATTTTGGTATGAATTTCCATTTTGTTTGGAGTTCATTGGCTGAATAGTTTATGAGAGCTTCTGGAAGTAGGTGTAACTATTCAAGGGTATAAAAAAACTTAAGAAAAGTAAGATGTTTTATAGAATACTAGCTGCGCCCGGCGGGATAAAAAAAAAATATCCTATGCTCTAACCCAGGTCATGATCTACCCATGTGCCAAATTTCATCCAAATCTGTTCAGCCGTTTTAGCGTGAAAGCGTAACAAACGTTTATAATGTTTTTTTATGTTTTCGTTTTAACATTCTCATGTAATTTAATAATTGTATTCATTTATGAGAATAAAGTTATCTCAAACGTTAAGCTCACGAAATCTTTATTTCTTTAAAAGCTTCTGACCAAACCACCTCGAACATAAACATCGCATTTATAAATCACGGATATAATTCTACTTCCTCAGTAAATTCAGTTCTGCGGTATATTTATGGTCTAGACGAAAACACGCCGAATACGCTTCGAACTAAACGGGCCACGATATATACAAATTATGGTATTATATGGTAAACTCACACAAATCATGTGCGCGGTAAAGGAGCCAACTTAGGCAATAAAAGGGGCACAATATGGCGCACAGCAAATGGCCGAATGATGATAACGTATGAACAGATTAGTTCGGTGACCTCTAAAACTTTAGCGAGATATTAATACATCCACCTACTGCTTCGAATGATCGTTCATCATTTTGTAATTAAGACGCATAACGTAACATCACGCCTTGTTTCCCCGAAAGGTTAGGCAGAGGTGTGCCCCATAGTACACCCACATTTCGCCATGCAGTTATGTTGAAGTCCCATTTATTAAGGGGTGAGCCTATTGCCACCATTGGGCACAAATTCCAGACTCCGGGCTGGTACTAAGAAATTCCAGACGTAAAAACCCAATAACACTTAAAACTCCGAACTTTTTCTTTTATTAAAGATAGAAGGCTAAGCATGTAATAAAAGATATCGTCAAAGGTTTCGTACTTACATTTCTAAAATTACTTTATTCGACAAAATAAAACCGTCAGTTATAATTACATTCTGAAAGCCTTATTTGTCTCTGCAACTGGTACCTATAAACTTGATTAAGGCACAGGCAAAATTAGGCACTCACTTTTTAAAATTGTGAGCTCTTCTTTTTCTTATTACAAAAAAAGGAAAATAAAAATGCTGATTCAGTGGCTTTATTACTCCTTTGACATTCAGACATTGAAGGCCGTTTGTACGTGAATTCCGTGGCGTCATTCCTTCATACAACGATTTATTATTATTGTGTTGTTACGCGCGTCGAATTGGAGACAAATCTAATATTGTAGTGTCTGTCGCTGAGACAAAGTCGTCTGGGGTAATAACAGCTTTCTTAAGTGACGTCTCTGTGGTTACATTGTTCCATATTTTTGAGCTAAGATCGGGAATTTATTTCGTAACCGCAAGAGTAATCGATATCAATAATTTCTTTTTGGGGAATTTTATAGATAGGCATTGATATAGCACGCCTTTTCTGCTTATAATTTCTTTGTATACGCTCGTTCGTCTAGTGTGATCATCCATTATAGTCACTAGAGAAATAACACCCTGCCGCCAAGTAAGTGCCAACTTAACTTAATAACTAAGTTAGATTAACTTAGGCGTGTGTTTCGCTAACCATAAAGCCTATGTCATAGTTAAGTTTTGTTAGGGAGTGCACCCACATGATGCTTTAGTTGTACGAATGGTTGGTTAGATATTCTTGTACATAGATAGTATGGTTGTGCACAAGGCTCTTTATTTTTTGAGGTCGATAGGTATTGCACAGGGAGTGTGCAGTAATAATTCCACGAAGTAAAACTTGTGTTTATATGTCATGTGTTTTAGCTAATTCAAATCTGAATATTAGTGATATGAACTTCAATAACAAAACGCTTATCCCATTTGCAATCAAATCTTGCATCAATTCAAATTATAACTGGTAATTCTTCACTCACAACAGTTTTCAGAGGCGATAATAAATAAATACGTTAAATAAAATTCTTTATTTCTGATTATTCAAATGTCCATTTTAGGGTACGTACTTATTACATAATCTTAAAACTATGTTAGTCATGAGGAGATCAATTCATATAATAAAAATTAAGAACATTGATTTGAAAAATTAAATAAACAATATAATGTTAACCAATTTTCAAACAAATTCTTTTTTCTACATGGCAAATTCATGTCACATTTTCAAATTGTCATTTTCATTCAAAATGTTGGCAATGACAATGAGTGAGGTCGTAATGAAATGAAATGAAATGAAATGAAATGAAATGAAATGAAATGAAATGAAATTGTTTATTCTGTAAATAGGATATCGGAATCACTTTTACACGTCATGTTAAAAAAAATATTAGAGCTAAGCTAGATGAGGTCGGCGTTTCCTATCTGACTACTCTGAGAAGAAAGGCCGAAACAAACTCAGAGGTCACAGTCTCTTTTAAAGTCCAGACATTATCTTGGTCAGGCCATATGAGGACCATGTAGATAGTGTCTGAAATGGTCTTTTGAGGAAAGAACCACACAGATTTGAGTGGACCTGTCCAGTCAGTGCAAGCAATTGTCAGTAATCGAGGAGCTCATCTCAGAACTTAAGGAGCTCAGCGACTCGACGAACAATACCAAAGAAAGGACATTTGAGTAGGCCGCATAAAATACTCAAACCGCCAGAACATCAATAACACTAAATGTAAAATAAAGAAATAAAAAAATGATCCACATAGTCCTCACATTCACAATATTTAAAAAATAATATAATACTTAACAAAGTAATCATGTCATTTTGTTATAATATTCAACAATGTCAATGTGTATATAAAACTGGTATTTTTTCATGATTTTACATATTTATTATTAAAGTGGCAAGTTTTTATGGTTTTATCACAAATTTTAGCAGAGCGAGCAGCTCACTCCCAAGCTTTTTTGTCTTCTAAATAATCAGAAATTTTATAGTACCCTTTTTTACAAAGTTTAGTTTTGATACAGTTTTTAAAACGTTTAATGGGTAAGTTTCGAATGTTAATGGGAAGTTTGTTGTAAAAGCGTATACATTGGCCCATGAACGAGTTGCCTACTCTGTGGAGGCGAGTTCGATGTACGTAAAAATAAAAATAAAAATTAAACCTTAACTTCACATATTTATTTATTGACAGTAGACGACAATTATAAGTCAAAACAATCACTAATTAATGTACCAAGATCAAACACGATCTTAATATTTCCTCCCATTACCCTTTATTACTGCACAAAGAATGGGTCGCGTACGGTGGCTGTTAATCTTCGTTACTCCGAGTCCTGTGCCCACACACTGAATCCAGGAGTGGCTAGAACTAATACCCGTCAACACGGGAAGTCGTAATGGTGATTAAATAAGGGCCGTATCCGGTAGACCGGTACAAATGAGCCCATTTATAGAATACGTTACGTGGGGACGTTTGAAGGTTACAGAATTTGGCAATTGTTTTTATACATGTTATGTTTTAGTGATATGAATTAAGTAATGTGGTTATATTGGTGCCGATTCCCTTGTTCACAAACTAAACGAAATTTAAGTTCTTAAGTTAATCACTGCCTGACGGAAATTGACGTAAGTTTAGTAGGCAAATTTTTTATCACGTCTAAACTTGTATGGAGAAGTGACAGGCGCTGGTTAATTTGACAGGACTAAACTAAAATTTATCTTCTGTCTTTTTCTTAATAAATTGAAAGAAAAAGATGCACTGAACTTAAATTTAGTTTAGATTGTGAACAAGGGAATCGGCACCATTGTGTCATTATTATATGTAAAAAAAATACTACGTAAAAACAATGATAACAAAATTCATTAGGTTCTTTCTCCTGTGTTACTAATTGGAAGTTATTGTAGTTTTTATTTGAACTTGCATACTTAAACACTCAAACGAATCATTCCCAGAATGATACTTACCTAATAATGTAGATAAGTATCATGCATGGTCAGTACTGCAACAAATAGTTGTCAACCTCTGCTAAAAGTTTCAAACAGGTCTGAAACTCGTAATATTTCCCGAATGTGAGTTCAGTTTATTTTCATAATGCATCACTTAATATCCGTCACGTTAAATATTAAAGAACAATGCATTCACAGATCATTTATAACAGTCATATTAACATTCAAGCTGAATATCAACTTGGGACAGTGAAAAATAGATAATCTGGGGAGAACATTTTACCAACGAGTTATATTAAACTTGCCAGAATTTCTTGCAAAGACTGAAAATATTTCTAAAAGTTACAGAACACAAATCTTACTGAGTATCGTGTTACCGGGTAACTGGGTTGTAGAGGTCAGATAGGCAGTCACTCTATGTAAAATACTGGTATTCCGCTGCATCTGGTAAGACTGGAAGTTGACTCCAACATAGTTGGGAAAAGGCCAAGCAGATGATAATAATGATAGCAAAACAAGTTTTTTTAAACTTCTTATTATTGCGAACACATCTTCAAACACTTAAAAGCTGTTTGCATATTAGACACTAGAGAAATAAGCTTAAAAGAAAACCACATTAAGTAAATTAAAGTGAAACCCCAAGTGTAAGAATAAACTGTTCATGATATCAAGTTTAAACAAGATATTGGAGAAAAAATAGTTTTTTTAACTTAGTTCAACGTGTTTACGTGAACCTTCGGGGTAGTCAGCCTTAAAAAGTTAGAAGAAAATAAAAAGCTATACGGGAATTAGTTACATTGTTTTTTTTTTATATTTACCTTATCAAATCATTTACACCTAAAAAACCTGGCTTTAAAAAGAGAGTACCCGAACCAGGATTTATCGTAAATTCTTAAAGTCCAGTCCAGTGACCAGGCGGTCATAAACGAAGAGGTACCTACTTACACACAAAATAGAATTTATGGACCCCGTGAAGATGTTAAGCTGTAACATTTTTAGAAGCATTAACGTTACTTTTCTCTGAAATAAAGTGCGGATTTACGACGAAATTACGAGGCATTATATACAATTTGGTGGGTGCTTTCAAATTTATGTTTTTTTATAGAAATGTAGGGCAAAAAGCTTTATGAACAACAAACTACAAACTATCGGTGGAATATTGTCGTGTACCAGTTATCCGAGTGCAGACAGCTAATTTGCAGTGGTCCAACATACACACCAACAATACGTTCACAAACTCCCCAACTCAGAACTCTCGAACATAAAATATAACAACAAAGTATGCAGAACTACAAACTACATTGACAACGTTTGTATAGAAATTGTATCAACTTTGCAGCTTATCTTTAGCTAGCGACAAAGAGAACGCTGAGCCAAACACCAGCCTTGCCTTGCCTCATCTCGCCTCGCCTTGCCTTGGCTCGTAGCGCTATCCGCAGCTTTTTGATAAGCGCACCGCTACACCGTCTTCAAAGTGAAGATTTGCGTACCCAAGCATCCTAGTAACAATGTTGCTAAAGGCTCGGTTTAACTTCAGACATTCAACTAGGTCAAACAACAATTTATGCGATCGGCATGTGTACCTTTTATTATAGGTAATACTAGTACTGTTTAGGTCCATCTAAGTTATGCGACTGTAACGGACGTAGACTCTGACCTGGAGTTAAGAAGGCAATCAGTTATTTTTTTTTGTTTATCTATAAACCTAGTAGTCTGCGCCGTATAAACTACGCCGTAGACTGCTACGCTGTAGACTGCTACGCTGTAGACTGCTACGCTGTTATCGCTACGGCGTAGAGAGCTACGTAGGTTCTGCTACGATGCCTACGATACATTTTGATGAACATTAGTTACTTTTTCTCTTAATTAAAGGTCTATGGATGGAATAGTGGTTCATTAGAACTGGGCGCAATGAGGGTTTTCTGAAATGGTATTCATTAGCTGGCAGCACAGCACGGGCACCTGTCAAATGTGTCAAAGTACCTATATTTTCTTTAATCATGAATCATGAACGAATGAATGAAACCAATGATGACGTCATCGTATATTTTATATTTAGGGCTGTGTTCACCGACATTCAAACCACCGGTTAGGTATTAAACAGTTGGTTTATGTCAAACCTAAGGAAATTTTAAATATAGAACTGATTAATATCTAAACAGTTGATTTAAATGTTGGTGAACTAGGGCCTTATTGTCGAAATGGAAGACCAAAGTGGCGCTAACTGTTAGCGTGAATTTTCATGAAAAATGTCAATCCTGATGAAACTTTAACTATAAATAAATATCTATAAAACAAAGTCGGGTTAGTAACACCTTTTATAACACAAGAACGGCTGGACCGATTTTTACCCGACTACGGCGAAGCAAAAAGGAGGGTTATGATTTTGACCGGTATGTATGTATGTATGAATGTTCATTTGTTCCCTCATAACTTCTAATCTACTCAACATATTTTGACAAATGGGGTATCGTTGGAAGCGTCTCGGCCGTCCGATGGTTATAGGCTATGTGACGTCACATTAAATTAATGATGGTGCCCTCTAGAGGACAAAAAGTCATGAACTAAAAAAAAAGATTTTTTTATGGTGCCATGTTGGGTATCAAATTAAAGGGCTTAATTAGCACATTTCAAATATATATATATAACCCCAAAATAATTTAAATAAAAATAAAAGTATAAAAACTAAAACCCAATTACGGCAAAAAAGTCAACTAAAAAGGTATAAACAAGTCATCTCAGACAGACAAATTAAAAATCCGGAGTCACACTTGTTAGGGGATAAATCGAATAGATTACGTGTGACTCCGGATTTTTAATTTGTCTGTCTGAGATGACTTGTTTATACCTTTTTAGTTGACTTTTTTGCCGTAGTTGGGTTTTAGTTTTTATACTTTTATTTTTATTATGATCTTTAATTATTTGGATTTGTCTCCTCCCTGAACAGAAGAATAAGTATTTAAATATAGAAAATATCACGAAAAAAATATCTTAAATAATATTAAGTAAGTAGGTAGGTGTGCCGTAGATAAGTACTTAGTGCGAAGCTGGTCGGGTAAAGCCATTTAGAAAATAAAAATCGAATTTGTTTTACATTTTATTATTCCTTGACTGCCTCGTTGGTCTAGTGGTCGCAAGCGCTACTGCTGAGCTTGAGGTCCCATTTTGTTTTTCCATCTGGAATAGCTCAGTAGCAGCCTGGAGTTGAACTTGTGCCCGGTTGATGGCTTGCCCCCTATTACATGGGGCTTTAACATAACTGGCGAAATGTGGGTACACCTCTGCCTAACTGTTGTTAACGTGATGTTATGTTATGTTATGTTATTATTCCTTTAAGGTCAACTTTTTCTATTATGGCTTAGTAGGTACAGTGATCATCTTGTAGTCATTAATTCGTATTATGATTATTGTTGAAGTCAAACTGTTCAAGTTCAAGGCACTGGAAATTAATAACATTATTATCATAGGGAACCGTCAATCTCGCAATTTATTTTATTTTTATTTTTCTAAAAACGTTGCCCCACACTAGGAATTTCTCCTGTATCGTGGTTGCGTTTACAAATATTTAAACTCACATACACAAACAGCCAGACCCGGAACAACTACATGTAGGTCATACATATACAGGGTGTAATTTTAATCACCGTTTTCCTCTTAAGGGGTCATTGTACTCATCATTATGAACAACTTTTACTATGGGACCAAACCTGAAATCGTGAAAAAGAAATCAGCTGTTCCCTACATTTTGACGAGTTATGCGAACATAAATGTAGGGAACAGCTGATTTTTTTTTCACGATTTCAGGTTTGGTCCCATAGTAAAAGTTGTTCATAATGATGAGTACAATGACCCCTTAAGAGGAAAACGGTGATTAAAATTACACCCAGTATTTGTTCCGTGCGTGAATCGAACCCGCGACACGCAGCGCAGCAGTCAATCGCTTAACCACTACGCCAACCGTGCCGTCAAAAATACATTATGATACTGTCACACCGCACCGTTACCAAGACCTCTTAATTGCGACATATTTATACAACCTACAAAATATGTCCCTTTTGTTTAGCCGCTGTAGAGTTTAATTTACATTTCACGCATGTATAACCCGGCGAAATACTGTGATATCCATATTTAGGGATGTCACTTTTTAGCCGGACGGGTTCGGCTTTCGGCTTCTTTCGGTAAAAAAAAATGTTTGTCCGAGCTTGAATTTTACATTTTATGTCATTAAAGTTTGAGACAAACTCAAAATCAAACTCAAAACTCAAACTCAATGCATTTATTTCAAATAAACTAATTACAGGCACTTTTGAATTGTCAAGCGGTCGGTCAGTCAAAAAGATGAACCTAGAGTCAGTCTTTGTACCTGAAAACTCATCAGTCATGTTCTGGTTTTTGTCAACGTGAAAACCACTGAAAGATAATAAATCTTGAACTGCTACCTACTAACAATTCAGCGAATATTTTATAGAAATTATGAAGATATAAACGTTTGAAAAAATGTGAACAGCACCCCATTTGAAGGAAATTGCTAAACGATTGCTTCAAACGTTTGAAAAATTCGTCTGCTCTACAAAGTAAATCACGCAATGAATGTTGGTGAATTGTCAAAATGATAATCGCCGTAATAGAGTACAGCTTACAGTACAGCAATTTCGGAGTGGAGAGGGTCTTCTTGATTGAAACTATCTGTAACTGTGGTATGCAATTACCCCACCAAACACAACACAAACTGTACTCAATTTCATATGTGCATATAATTATTATCACATACTGTGTAATTATTATCACATACGAAAATGGCGCAGCCGAGGCCGGCCCAGGAAGAGGTGGCGAGACGACCTAGACGCGTACTGCAAGGATTGGATCGAAGTGGCCCTGGAACAGAATACTTGGAAGGATTTGGAGGCCTTTGCTCAGCAGTGGGACAATATAGGCTAATAAAAAAATAAAAATAAACTGTAGAAAAAAAAAACTTTTCGGATAGAAGGCACGACCCTCCTCGTCTCAGTTTTTGGCAACCTTACCTATATCGTTAGTTTTTAGCAAGCCCCATTTAGCTATAAATGAATTGTACTGTATGAAATAATTGAAAATAAACAGCGATCATCAGATACGTGTGCATTTAATTGGTTTCGAATGAATATAAACATTGTGTTACGATTTGAGTATAAAACGTGGAACGCTTCGAACTGATATTCGAATAACACATGTTTTTACGATATTCTCTTTACTAATATTATTTTTAAACTAACAATGTCATTCTTTTCTAATTAGGTTTTCTTTATTACATGCCCTGCTCGATTAAAATAAGTTAATTATTTTATGAAGAATTTTTATCTACTTATTTAGTATTAGTGTCAATAATGTTGTAAAGAATCACAGTATGTATATTGATAAACTAGCTTTTGCCCACGGCTTCACTCGCGTTTTTCTATCCCTCGGGAATTGTACTTTTTTTCTGTTTGAAAGGTACCCTCTGTCGTTTTATATAACCAACAACGTGTTTGCAAAATTTCATAATGATCGGTTGAGTATAGCTATTACGTGAAAACGTAGCAAACAAAAATCTTTCGCATTTTTAATATTAGTTAGGATGCCCACTAATTATGTTATCTAAGTTAAGTGCAGGTCATTTTTAACTTGTATACAAGTAATATAATATAAAGGCCATGAAGTGTTTCAAACTCATCTGATACACCACATCTAAATTGTATCTTTTTATTTAAATTGTACCATTTTTACCTGAATTTTGAAATAAATTATTTATTTATCGTCATTAACAATCTATATAGCCACGAAATAAAAACCTTAAGGTCCAAAGAAGGTAATAATATCCTAACCTTTTGACTCACAGCTCTTCGTGTAAAAACCTACCGAGCGCTGTACCGCGTGTTAGATCACTAAATCTTCGTTAAGCGAGGGAGGACAGATGGCACGAACCCGAGTAAACCGCACACTAATATTATATATGTGGACTACGCTTATATTGAATTAAAGTACGTGACGGTTTTGATAAAACTTCAACTTATCTACAATTTTTCTTCAAGGTTGGGGCAGTGAACTGGCGGTTAAAAGTTTTGTAAGTTCGTTGAACTGAAATGGACTTGATTTTGCTTGTGAAAAAAATAAGGATATGGCGCAGTTGTTATTGTATCAATTTGCTATGTAATAAAATATAGTAGGTATTATCCGTTTAAATAAAAAATAAATTCCTGGTCAAACAATAACCTTACCCGCAATATGGGTCACATATCCGAGGAGAGGGATAATCTAACATATCCGAGGTGAGCTGCAAAAATGATCGAGCTCACTTCGTGGAGCTGAAGATGCACCTCCCTGAAAATAAAACTGTCGGCGCCCATGAAAGGAGAAGACTTTATACTGTACTAAGACTAGCTAGCCGGCGATGTTGGTGGCTGATATATTATGACTAGGGCACGCTAAACATTCTTGAGTAGCTCAATAATAATATTACATGGAATATATTGTTAAACATTAATAAATAATATTATATTCTGCGTAATCCAGTTAGTCTAGACAGGCTTATGTGAAAACAATATTATCCTTAGAAATTCTGTACAAATTGGATGATAGTGAATGTAAATCTCATTTTGTAATCTTCGACGAATAAAGCGAGATATTATTAGAAACTTCGAACTTGTATCAAAGCACTTATTTAAACCAGACTTGGCGTGATTATGGTAAGTTCAAAACTTGTTAGTGAATGATGAATAATATTCTATGTTCATTTAAGAAAATTTATATAAAATATATATAGGTAGTTAAAAAATATTCTATAATGTGTATAGGTATTTATAACCAGAAATACGATAATCAACACTTAAACTTTTTTTTTGAAGAGTAGGTAAATTACTACATAATATATGTCTGTCTGTTTGTCGGTCTGTCCGAAAGCGATAAACTCAAAAACTACCGCACGGTATGTCATACGGTTTACACCAATGGATGGAGTTATTCATGAGGAAGGTTTAAGTGTATAATTTATAAAGGTTTTGAGTAAATTGGCTGAAATATGACGATGATTGTTGAAGATGTGGGAAAAATCATGTCGACTGGGAGCTTTACTGGTATATTCTACATCCACTAATAAATTTAAGCAAGACCACTCTCTTACTTTTGAATTTTTAACATTAAGTTAGTTACCACTACACATATACAGTTTATAGACTACTATGGCGAAGAATGGGCAAGAACTAGGTCCGTCTGTTCGATCAAGTTAATGAAATATTTTTGGTAACATTGTTTTCGTGACAAAGTATATAATTTATGACGAGTAACTAAGAATAATAAATATATACGATACCTACTTGGGATAATAACAACTTATCCCAGTATCGCATATATTTATTCAAACACCACTAGTCTGGGAATCCACGTCCCAGTTCTAATCTAATCTCCAACTCGGAAATCTTTTTCGGGAGAAACTTTCTGAGCTAAAAGCTCTTTGGACAATACAAGTCTTTCGCTTTTATCTTGGTCGACGTGAATTCAGTCTGTTCTTCTAAAGTAGCCTCTTTTTTGACTTAACTGATTTTGATTTTTGGCAACCGTGCTGGCCAAGAATAAAGGTTAACAACGGTCAGTTTTTGAAGTGTCTTCTGATGGTCATACATACTACATGCAAATAAATAAAATTTAACTAGTCAGTTTGCAATGTCAAAATAAAAGCTTTTTAATGTAAAATGACATGAAAGTATATACCTACGGTACTTATAACTTTTTAATTTTTGCCTGTCTCTTTCTGTTTGTCCATTTGTTAATCTCCGAAACTGATTTTGACAGCACTTTCACTGCCAGATACCCGATGTTACAAGGAGTAACTTAGGCTACTAAGCGTGGCTTAGACCAAACAAAAATAAATTTTATCCGCTGAATAAGATTTACTCTGACAGTTTTCTTATGGAGAAACTGTCAAAAATTCAACATTTATTCGGAAGACAAGGCTTATTCCGCGTATAGCATTTATTCCTGTTTGGTCGAATCCGCCCTAGAAAAATTAGGGTTCCTGCTGGTGAAGCTGTGGGCAGTAGCTAGTTATTATGATAATAAAGTAAGCAATAAGTCTAACTAACGATTCTTTTAGTCACTCTTAAATCCAATATCACATTTTGGTATTTGTACCCAATTAGTGTAGCAATATTTCCAAATTCCCTCTTCAAGAATACAAAAAGATCTAATAAAATCGATGTCTACAAAATATTAACTAGCTATTTATTTATAATTTATTATTGTTAATTTAGTCTGTGGAACTAAAAGACCTCAGCCAAGTTCGTTTAAGCTTAGTAAAGGCTTTGCGTCTAAAAATAAATATGGGAAAATAATCTCCATTTGATCTTTCTTTTGTGTGTTCTAGAGATCAAAATAGAACTCATATGAGGGTGAAAAAGGGTAAAGCGTACAGTCAACATGGCCGACCCCAGCTGTCGTAAGCGCAATTTAGTTGGTTTGTCGGTCCACACAATAAGTGGAAAATAAACGAAACTCTCTTGAAACTTTAACCGGGATCTCATTCTACACTTCATGTGAGTAATTATGAAAGTACGGTCTCCCCTGCACACATTTTGTGTGCAATAAAATTGCGAACAACAAGGCAACGTGCAGTCTCCTATGACAAATTAAAGGGTTTATATAGACATAGGATTTTTATGGCGTCGGTTTAATTTATTTCCCGTCCCACTGACACCATTCTTTTTATATTGTCCGACACAACAAAAGGCCTCTATATCATATCTTTACAATGAACAAATGTAACTTTATCACTTTAGACGAAAATAAATTACAGACAATTTTTCACGGACCTTAAAAAGGATAATAATTGTTATATTGTCGCCAACTTCGTCTAGATTAATTGCTGTATTTTATAACAGGCCTGGGTTTCGAGGTCACTGTTTATATTATTATTCATCTTTTACAAATGAAAGGGTATCTGAAAGGCCTGTTAAATCGCCCGAAAGTTCTTTTCCTAAATAAAAGGCTCGCTTTTCCACTCGACTTAACTTTGATTATGGCCTGTCATAATACAAAAATCAATTTCGCTATTGCCTTCGTAATCCATTTTGTTTGCGCATTTGAATGTGTAAAAGAATTGTTGGAAATCTTTTGAAAGTGAAATCGGCAGTGAGTGCTTGTATAAAAACCAGAATACCCGCGTAATTTCGCTTTGTGGCATAACTTTTTAATTAGTCGAGATTTTTTATTCATATTCTTTATGGCACCTCTTTAGGTCATGAGCTATTCGAATATCAAAAAATATTTGGCCTAGGTCTTAAGGTGGAGGAGTGAAAATTGATTCGCTGTCATAATGTATAACAGATAACGTGAAGCTAATTTTGCTTTTTTTTATTTTTGTTTATTTATTTGTTAACATAGGTAAAGAAATACAGATCTTATGTTTCATGAACAGAGCGCTATGTTATGCCAGGAGGCGTACAAATATGGTGTGCAAATCTTGCTGAGGATTACAATTTAAAAAAAATTTGAACATTCAGATTTAGACATTACTACGAAATATTCATACTTCAGGAACTATATTGAAATAGATATGAAGACGGTTTTGCGGCTACACTTTATTAACTGAATCTTGTAGAAGTTCGAAAGTTCACCATACACGGCAACACGTGACGTATAATGTGTTACAACTTATTCAAAAACTATTAAACAACTAAATCTATTTCAAGTCGCGAACAATACTTATAAGTACAAGTATATTCGTCGTCGTTTCCTCGTGTTTCACTTTTAGAAAGTTAGCCGTGTCTCACGAGGTTTAACGAGCTAACTTTCTGAATAATTCTACTTGCCTCCCCAAGAGTTCAGCTAAAAGGAATAGTGTGACTTGTATAACTATTGATTGAGACTAACGTATTAGCCGCTGAGGTCGCACAAATTAGTTTAATGTTAAAGGCTACTATTTAAATACAAACATTCAAACCATCATTATACAACAGTTAGTGCGTGGGATAATACTATTTTCATAAAGGTTTCCTTTCTTGACCCAATATTGTAAACTCAGGATACTAGGTGTAGAAACAGAATTCGGTTCTTCTCACAATCATTACAATACTTATTACGCATATAAGTAGGTACGCCTTTGCACAAACCAATACCAACTTCCTACTTCCTGATTTAATCATAAACCATTCACAGAAACGACGAATGAAATTGTTCATCACTGTTATTATACAATGAAATATATAAACAAAAGAAAATAAACCCAGCTCTTGAAATACCCAATTGTAAAATACAGGAAAGAACTTTTGACACAGAGCCGTCGTAAACTGGGTGAACTCAGAAACTTTGGGTGTGTGTAGGCGATGTAGGCGAAAGCCATATCTTTGTGTTCAACCCGTCTGCTTCTCTCGTGTTATTGAAAACAGAAACAGTGAGGGTTTATTTCTCATACACATGTATGACTAGCTTTAGTCAGTGGCTTCGTCTGCGTGAAAGTCCGAAATTATCCCACGAGGACGAAATGAAATAAAATAATACTGGAATAAAAATTCCTAAAAGTCTACCCTCTCATATATATTTTTACACCGACTTTCGTATATATTTTTTTAGATATTTGTAGGATGTAGGATTTATCTGGAAAAGGTGCTTTAAAGTGGAATTCAAGGTGAATTATTATGCTTTTCAAAATTTTAACGAATGGATAAAATGCAATATTTGTTTACGGTCTGCAAAACATTTTTGACGCTTGTTTTCAGTTTGGAAACTTTGTTAGTTATGCGTCAGCGGTAAAATTGTATTTCATAAGTTTGCATAAAAACAGACCGTTTTGCATTTTACATTTGAACGGTTGTCCATAGCTTGATCAACCGTTTGACTTTTTATCTATATTATGCGATATCTATATTATTATCTATTTTAATCAGCATTTTTGTATTTGTTGTTTCCACCAAGTTATAATAAAACTAGCCCTATTTTAGTTTTAATAGAACTGTGAATGTTACTGTTTTTAGGGTTCCGTAACTCAAAAGGTAAAAACGGAACCCTTATAGTTTCACTTCGTTGTGGGATGCACATGTCCGTCCGTCTGTCTGTCTGTCTGTCAAGACGCTTCTTCTCAGGAACGCGTGGAAGTATCGAGTTGAAGTTAATATCAATATAGGTATAAAGGTCTCCGATCCGGGAGCTCTAAAAAAAAAGCAGTCAACGCAATATAAAAATACAGCCATTTATGGGACATATTTTGATACTAGCAAATAAATTTAAACTTATAGGGTACTTCCCGTTGATCTAGAATCATGTTTGACAAGAAGCAAGGTCTCACAGCAAAAGTAAAGGGAAAAGTCCGAAAATCGTTCATTTGTTATTTTATCATTTATTTATTTTCTTCCTATTAAAAATGTACATTTGCAATTGGAGAATTAACCGTGACGTATAAATAGAAACAGGAGAAGGAATTAACCGTGAAGTATAAATCGATGTATGGCAGGTTTTTTTTTCAAATACAAACTTTGTTTGTTCTTGGGATAAATTCAGCCCAACTACGGATCCCTTCATTGTGCGTGGTACACGCACTTGGCCAGGGTTTTTTGTATGTTTCTGCCATTTTTAGAAAATACTCAACGTTTTTTTCCTATTCGAACAGATTTCAATGAAAATAATTATTTGAAAAGTAAGGAAAATCATCAGATTTTTTAAATGAACCACGATACATTCTTTATCATCATTTCTAACTTTAATTTTAAATCGCTAATGCATGTTTTAATTATAGCAATAATACACTCAGAATGTAATATTGTTCTAAACCAAATTCTAAAGACGGTATACACAATATCTAGAATATTCAAATAGCATAAAACACAAACCGGATCTCTAATCAAAGGTCATGGTACAGTCAACCAGACGTCTATCGTAACAATTCGACTTGAAGAGCGCCTAGATTTCAAAGCAATAAGGGCAGCTTTTATAGCTCAAGTGTTAGTGCTGACGCGGTAGACTGTACCTTAGAATTACTTGTAGTAAGTATATGTGGTGGGTCGCCCCTTCCGATCCGTTTTCTTACAGCGGAACAGATTAGTATTCCCTGTCCATCCTATAGTCCGTAAAATAAACGTTTTTCAAAAGCAATGTTATGCAAACGTAAAAAATCGTATTTTCTATGTAAGTAGGGTTTCTTAAGTTGCTTTTGTAGTGATCGGAATAATTTTGAACGAGCACTTAGAGTAAGCTGATTTTTACGACTTTGCATCCCCTATCCACGTTTGCTTTTACCCCCGGAAATAATATAAACGATATAAGATATTTATTATTTATGATACACTTCCATTACTCAGAAAATATGCAAGAATACAAATAATATTTCTAGAGCCCGAGGTAGGAAAAAACGAGTACTAAAAACTTTACGTACACAAATGATATTATCAAACAGTTCCAGTTATATTTCCACCTTTACAGCACAGATACCACAACCGCCAACCATAAAACCACATTGTGACGTCAAAGTAAAAATGAACCAAAGAACCCACAGTCTAAAATACTTTCATTTCTAGAAATAACGAGACGATGCATTAAGTCGTTAGGGTTGTTCAATGTCGTCTTCGGTCGTGCGACAACTCGGGGGTACAACAAGCGACACCTCTATTGTTACCCCACCAAGAAAAGAAGGCACTTTGTCATACCACCCTTTGTTACTGAACTAATGCTTCTTAATGCGGCCGGTGTACCTAAGAGCACGGAAACGGGCGGCATCGTTTGTGATTTTGTGTTTTTATTTTTGGCGAGTTTTAAAACGAGCTTGGATGTACAAACCTGAGGGAATGAAATTCATGAATGAATACGTAATATTTTCAAGGATATACTCGTAGATAACATTTTATGTTTTTATTTGTAGTGCTGGGAATAGAGGGTTAGCACACATAGGTTACATAAGTTAGAGGTTTTTCATGGACTCAAGATCATGAAAAACCTCTAAGAACTCGATCTCATAGTTTTTGTACAAAACAAACCTGATGTCTTAATATATATACATATTATACTAATTCTTCAATGTCGTTCGAATAAAAATGTTCTCTTAAAAATGTAATTACCTAATGAAACTTTTTCAATAAAAAAAAATCTCAAATCATTTCCTTCCGAATTCATTGTAAAGAATTTCTCAAGTCCAATACACGTAAAACCGCGCATTTGATGTACGGCAAAATGATTACTTGGTCTATGACAGAGGTTACGGAAAAACCATTATTAAAGCAACTAGTCATGGTTTTATTGAAAAAGGAAGGAAATAAATGGAAATTCTATGTATTTTTCCCCATGTCTGGTGTTATATTACGAAAGGTGCAGAAGGTAAAATTAGTGCGGAATACATTGTTACGTTGTAGGGGGTATAATGAAGGCGGCAGTGAATCTCTCGTTAGCGGTTACATTAAGGCAATGTCTACAGAAAGCAGGCAGCCGGGTAGTTGCTTGCTTACCGACTATGGTACGGTTGCCGGTTGCCATAACTCGGTCGCCCACCCGCCTCATTGCGGGCGGAGCACTATCTTCTAGAAAATTATATTCATGTTTTTCTTGCAAAGTAGCTTTAGTCAACTCTACTTGTGGTACGTGGAAATTCGGAAATCTCCAGTTTTTTATGAAAAAGAAAACCTTATTTTATGAAAACTTGAACATCAGGTAGTTTTTTCAGGAAAATTTTCAAGAATTGAAAATTCCAAAAACAAAAAACAAAACAAAAACTACCCTTACACAAGAATATAAAAAGCTCGATCATTTACACAAAACGGGAACCAAGAACTGTTCAGTGTTCTTAGTGAAGTTAATTGTGTCTCAAGTAACTAAATCCCAGTTAATGAGACAACTTGCAGTAAGTAAACTGGCCCAAACAGTAGCAAATACTTTGGGAGTATTAAGCGCCCGTAACGTTCGCGTATTGGACGTAGAATCTCGGATTAAGCTGTACGGGATTTGTTTGAATGAGACCGTGTACAGTCATCAAGTTGAGAAATGTATGTGGGTCAGTCTTATGGCGGTCGGGACTTTATAGGTATACTTCCATCCATATAACCGAAAGAAAGAAAATAAATTACCCACCAAACTTCAACCGGAGGTTTAATTAACCTCTGTGTACTTTTTGGTGTGACATAGTTTCTGCCTTCGGTATTTCGTCTCGAACACGGGTCTTGAACCACCTCTCAATAAATACCTAAAAGTAAAGTTTCAAATTAAACCTGCGACAATTTCGGAATTAAACATTTATGCCACGTTTTATCAACATTTTTGGACGATAAGATGTTTTGTTATTTATTTATTTGCATAATGTAGACTCAGTTACAGACTAGGCTTTAATTTTGGAAATCTTTGTCTTTGGATCTGAATTTTCTTTTTTTGCACCGACTTCTGAAATTAAAGTAATTTTTCACTTTATTGTATTTTTTCTGGAAGTCGTTTTTTTTTTGTAAAAAAGTATTAAATTTTATCTTTTTTAGATATATGGTACCTACCCCAACCAATTCGTGTACCACTACTTGCTATGTAAAAAACAGTGACAGGAAGATTATACATACTAACTCCATACTGCCATGTCATAGGACTGGTATCCTACGACTGGTAAATAGTTATCTTTGGCGTACATTTTCGCACTAGTGCGGTAATATAAAATAAAAAGCACGCGAGTAATACACTGCATCATGAACCTAAAAGCGGTTCAATAAGAGCCACTTTACGAGCAAGTGTGTTGAAATAGTACATTATGATACAAGTGTGTAATTATGCACGTGTTTCGATGCTATCCAACACACTTGTGAGGCAAAAAATAATTAACTATGTCAAAAAAAATATAAAATATGGCCGTGGATTCTTTTTATCGCGATGTCTTCGCAGGTTTTAGGAGTGGCAAAGGCACGAAGCCGACGAACAGTCTAACTGGTATTAAAAGCATACAAACTGAATATTTTTATTTGTGATTTGAAGAAGTCGCTTGCATGCAGTCTCTTTGTTAATAATGAAAAACTTTGAAAAACACAAAGATAACATTAAAAAAGTGAACATTTCCCATTCATAAATAGTTATCTGAGTCGCACATTACCGCATATTATTATGAATCTGAAATCGGTTCAATAAGAGCCACTTTACGAGCAAGTGTGTGGAAAAAAATGTATTCTATTTGTCTATTTGCTCATAAATATAAATAAATAGGTACTTTAGTAAAGTAACTATTTATTTCAAGTGATGATACACTTGTCTCAATAAATAAAAAATTGAATAAACTTTTTTGGTCTAGTCTCAACAAATAATTTCTTTGATCGTGTTTAACCAATCATTCTTAATTACTATAAAAATAAGGGATAAATAAAATTAAACAAATTATTTACGTAGTTAGGTAATGTGACATCCTGCCGAAATAGAATAAATTATTCAACCCGTAACTGACTCACAGCGAGGCAGCAGTCCTATCTTTCAGAGAAAGTATTGATCACCTTTCACGTCCCACGTTTCATAATAATGCTTTAGCATAAGCATATTATTCAGCCTATAATTTTCCCACTATTGGGGCCCTCTGTGAGTGCGCCGTAATCCACCACGCGGGCCCAGTGCAGATTGATAGACGTCCTATGTATTTTTGGTTCTAGAACATGCCAGTTTCATCACTATGTTTTCCTTCACCGTTTTTGAGAGTTGTTGTGTTGAAATAACTTACACAAAGTAAAACGCCTGTCAAGATTTGAACCTACGACATACAACTTGTTAGTCACGGGCGTTACCAATGGGCTACCACTGCTCCCAATAATGCTTTAACTCAACGAAAAAATACAAGATGGGTTTGATGTAATAGGCATAGTCGGGGAAATTAATTGTTTCTCAAATTGACATCCTACGCCTATTTGCTGTGTTACATAGCCATCGGGCAATTTAAGGTAGTAGTCAATTTGGTACATATACAATTAATTTCCCTCATTTTACCTATTTATCTAAATTTCCATTACAAAAAATATACTTATTTAGATAAAAGAATACCTGTCTTGCATCGAGATATAAGTACTTACACTTATATCTCGATGCTGTCTTGAAATTTTTTGAATTTCTGTTTATCTCGTGGTTTCTCAACAAAATCTAATAACACTCAACAGTTAACAAAATTTTCTTTATTTTATTTCTTTCTACGAAAGACATGACGTCAGAGAAACCTGACTAGAGTAACGTTAAGAAGTTAGTTAGGAGCTAGTTAGGAACATAAGCCTGATTGACTCGATACAAATCCTTTGCCTCGTTACACCAAATGTTTTTACCCTTTGAAACATACTCGTATTTTATTTCTCTATCGTTTTTGGTTTCGTGTTCTTTGTTCTTTGAGGTCGTATTCTATTGCTCATTATTCTAGAGATTAGTGACTTGTTCAGACATGATATGACAAGTCTACAATCTATTTCATGCTATAAATGTACCAGGATCTTTTGGCGCGTGGCCAAAACTTAAAAACTCAAAGTCAAAGCATTTATTACAACCAAATACAGGCACTTTTGAATTATCAAGGGGTCAGACAGTCAGAAAGATGAAGCTAGTTGCCCATTCCAAAGCGTAGTAGGTTCCTAAAGAGAAGAACGGCCAAGAAACTCTACGGACACTATTAGTTAAATAATTCTTCAATATACATTTAATAAAAACTAGGTATTGGATACAACTATAAGAGAAAAAATCTGAACATTCCTGTTTTACCGTCAACACCATTTAACTCAGTTTAAAATTTAATTAAGTTCTGCAGTAGTAGTATTGTAACAACCAATTGCTTGTTTCAACAGTTGCGCGCGGAAAACCGACCTTCCTTTTTCAGACAAGCAATGAAACAATTTAAATTTTTCACAGCTTTCGCATTATTTATTTATGTTTTATTTTTATTTTTGCGATCTAATATTAATCATAGTCTGCCTACAATTTGGAGGTCGGCTTCCAGTCTAACCGGATGCAGCCGAATATCAGTATTTCACATAGAGCGACTGCCAATCTGACCTTCACATCCTAGTAACTGGTTAACACGGTACCCCAAGTGAGCTTGCGGTTTAATATTAATGACAACTCAAAATATTAAACACACATTAAACTACTGCATACCAATAAAATAAACATAAAAAGCAGCAGTCATAAAAGTCAAATAACAGCCATATTTTTATTGAATTCCCAGATCATCGAAACGGACGTATTCAATACAAAGGGAATTCCAAAATTAAATCTTCATTGACTGGCCTCAACGGTACAGTCGGGTCCATAAATACTTGTGATGGCAACTACCGTCATTTCCATTCTCAGAGATACGGTTGTTAATGGGTATAATAAACGGATCATTTCGGGTAGTGCGCGTAGTGTGATCCGGAGTATTATCGCGTATTGTAATGTTAAGTTCAGTGTTACGACTGATGGTTTTGTTTGCAGTTGTAAATACTGGAATGAAGACGTTTTAGGAAGTTTTGATTGTATCTGTTTTATTAGTTGTATCGTCGTAAACTAGTGATAGTTACTACTTCTAGGGCTGTACTAGTTTTGTGAAGTCCGTTTTATTACCGTATTAAAAACATGTGAATAAACTTTTAGTCACAGTGGATTATAAAACATTTTATGTGTATGACAATGTAATGTTTGTTATCAAAGCTAATTGTTAAAATTAACTGGAAAACACGTCGTACAAATATCTTCCTCCTTTAAATTGGACCAACTTGACGCGATTAATAACATTAATCGCCGCCATCTTCGCCAAACGTCATGTCGTATCGAAAAAGATTAGGGATGCCCAATCGATTGCAATTGATCGATCGAATTTTTAATTAATTGTTGCATGTTTTTGAATCTGAAATATTTTTGACTAATATCTCGTAAAATATGCATAACCTTTTAATAAGAGTGGTAGCGATAGAATCGTGGAAAGGTAAAAGGCGTCAAAGTTAGTAGGGGTTGGGCCCCTACCAACTTTCGTTGTCCAATCGGTTGAGTTTAAGAAACCAAGACCACTACCTAAAATGCTCAGTTCGCCAGTGACCAACAAAGCACACTCAAACTTTTTCGCTCATTCCATTTCCTATAGAAATATTTCTAACTTTAATAACACAACTCACGTACCACATCGTTACATTACTCGGCAACTTCCTCGCTCATCTAGACTCCATGTATCTCGGTCCCTTGACGGTTGACACACAGACAGAAATGTTGGAAATAAAATATAACTGTATTTGCTGTCAGAGCAATAAAATGTTAATGTCAGATATTTTGAGTTTCCAGACAGTGTAAGTTATGAGCAGACCTTTAGATCTCAGAAATATTTCATATTCCTGTACAATGGAATTGTATATCAGGGGTTTTAAATGTCAGATCGAAAGCGAGATAACGCGTTGCAAGTACATTTTGAAGTCAATATTAACGTTAATTAATAAGTTAATCATAGTTTTCCCGAAATCTCGTGAAATTACGATATTATTTGATTCAACACTTGTGCTTATTACAACTTTACATTTTGCAAATGTAGCAGCCCAAAACTGCCTCAAAAGTAAATAAAATAATAATTAATCCTCCTCCATTGAAATGATAAACAAAACGGGTCACATTTTTCACTCAGAACCCGCGCAGACGTGATTTAATAGAATACTAAAGCGAGAGGGTAAGTTAAGACAGCGGCACATCATTAGGCATGAGTTAATGAGTCCACACTTACCCCAGTTACAGGCCCTCTGAGTACCTTCTGTGTAACATACGTTCTGCGTCTCACTTAATAATGACGGCTTGCTGATTTATTCGGAGGGAAGATTATGTTACGTAAGAATGTGTCAGATTTTGTAAGAAAAGTTTGCAGTGTTGTAATTTAAATCTATGTTTTGTAATTTATTTATTTATTCAAACTTTTCGCACTCAAAAAAGGAACAAAGGCGGATTAAATGCCTCAGGCATTCTCTACCAGTCAACCAAGGGTGGTGAAGAGATTAGTTATTGAATACTTTCATGTTATTTTGCGATAAAAATGAATAAAATATTTCAAAAACGTTTTTGATTACTAATATTTTGAAATACAAAACTAATCACTTACGCTGCTGCTGATCTAGTAAAGAGATAGATTTACATACATACATACATAAATTCACGCCATCTTCCCATGGGGGTTAACTACAGAACGTCACCTGCACGCGTAAAGTGACAACCATAGAATCGGGTTTTCTACGGGTTTTGTCGACGGACGAACAGACATAATGACAGATTGTGATTGTTTATCCCTCATTTTGTCTATTCTTCCGTCGAAAAAACCCGTTTGTATTGTGTTTATGCTACGCGTGCTGCTTCGATCTCTTAAATACTCCTTTTGCTTCGTTTACATTCATATATCTATCTGGCCATACCCACACGTCGGTTGCGAGTACTACGCACCTGACCCTAGAAGAACATAACCAATAAGGTCACCATGTGTCCTCCTAGGGCATCCTTCTAAAAAATCTCTACGCTATCTGTACAGTGAAATAGAGCACAGTCACACACATAAAAGATTTGAAACTCAGCTAAACTGCGTTTTGTTCAGATCCATTGAATGTGACGAAGACTTTATAGGCTACGATGATATTTGTATGTAGTATGTCGTGTGATTTGTGTAACACTAGACGAGGAACCGTTCATTATTATCACACTTTATCGAAGAGGAAATGAGCAAATGTAATTGAGCATAAGACCTCGATGACTCATGCTTAATGTAACAGATATCATCACTATCCCCTTATTTGGGGAGAATATTTTAGACTAGCTTTTGCCCGAGGCTTTGCCCAAAGTGATTCAGATATTAGATTAAAAAAAAAAAATGAAAAGTATCCTATGTGATAAAAAAGTATCTTGGGTTCGATTCCAAGGTTGGGCAAAGTGTTATTGGTTTTTCTATCAGGAATTTCTCAGTAGCAGTACGTAGTCTGGATTTGTCTTAAGCTGGTGACAATTGGTTCGCCCCCTTTTAAATTGGACGTAAACATAACTGGTGAAATGTACCCTTTCACACAAATAGTTTATACTTGATTAACAAATTAACAGATAAGGTCATTTTAATCCCGGTAGTGTTCCCGTGGGATATTTTCCGACATCCACGGGGGCGAGATCGCGGGCAAAAGCTAGTTATAAATAAAACTGTAAATACTTTATTTACATGTTACCGTATTTTGTTTAGGTTATTGAAATCCGTCCAAAAAACCAGTTTGCATAACAAACAATAGCATTGGTGATAGTTCAATTTTCAATAAAACCAACAGTCCAAATGAACAGCGGTAAAAGGAAATGGTATTGTGCACCGATGGGGAAATACCGTACAGCACACGAAGTAAATAACTGCAGCACTTTTATAACATTTTAGTTTCATCTAAGCATCAAGCATCTTTATTGAGAAAAGACATAAACAACATTTAGGTACGGTCAGGGGAATTAATTATTTAGCAAATTGACTCCATACGACAATTTGACGTGTTATAGCCATTTAAAAAAAAACAAATCATGATTTTATTTTACCACTTTGTCGGCGTAATTAATATGTATACTCATGCAAAATTGCAGCTTTCTAGTACTAAGTACAAGCTAAGCCTAGGACAGACAGACAGACAGGCGAAACTATAAGGGAGGAACCCTTATAGTTTCGCCTGTCTGTCTGCCTGTCCTAGGCTTAGCTTGTACTTAGTACTAGAAAGCTGCAATTTTGCATGAGTATACATATTAATTACGCCGACAAAGTGGTAAAATAAAATCATGATTTGTTTTTTTTTAAATGGCTATAACACGTCAAATTGTCGTATGGAGTCAATTTGCTAAATAATTAATTCCCCTGACCGTACCTAAATGTTGTTTATGTCTTTTCTCAATAAAGATGCTTGATGCTTAGATGAAACTAAAATGTTATAAAAGTGCTGCAGTTATTTACTTCGTGTGCTGTACGGTATTTCCCCATCGGTGCACAATACCATTTCCTTTTACCGCTGTTCATTTGGACTGTTGGTTTTATTGAAAATTGAACTATCACCAATGCTATTGTTTGTTATGCAAACTGGTTTTTTGGACGGATTTCAATAACCTAAACAAAATACGGTAACATGTAAATAAAGTATTTACAGTTTTATTTATAACTAGCTTTTGCCCGCGATCTCGCCCCCGTGGATGTCGGAAAATATCCCACGGGAACACTACCGGGATTAAAATGACCTTATCTGTTAATTTGTTAATCAAGTATAAACTATTTGTGTGAAAGGGTACATTTCACCAGTTATGTTTACGTCCAATTTAAAAGGGGGCGAACCAATTGTCACCAGCTTAAGACAAATCCAGACTACGTACTGCTACTGAGAAATTCCTGATAGAAAAACCAATAACACTTTGCCCAACCTTGGAATCGAACCCAAGATACTTTTTTATCACATAGGATACTTTTCATTTTTTTTTTTTAATCTAATATCTGAATCACTTTGGGCAAAGCCTCGGGCAAAAGCTAGTCTAAAATATTCTCCCCAAATAAGGGGATAGTGATGATATCTGTTACATTAAGCATGAGTCATCGAGGTCTTATGCTCAATTACATTTGCTCATTTCCTCTTCGATAAAGTGTGATAATAATGAACGGTTCCTCGTCTAGTGTTACACAAATCACACGACATACTACATACAAATATCATCGTAGCCTATAAAGTCTTCGTCACATTCAATGGATCTGAACAAAACGCAGTTTAGCTGAGTTTCAAATCTTTTATGTGTGTGACTGTGCTCTATTTCACTGTACAGATAGCGTAGAGATTTTTTAGAAGGATGCCCTAGGAGGACACATGGTGACCTTATTGGTTATGTTCTTCTAGGGTCAGGTGCGTAGTACTCGCAACCGACGTGTGGGTATGGCCAGATAGATATATGAATGTAAACGAAGCAAAAGGAGTATTTAAGAGATCGAAGCAGCACGCGTAGCATAAACACAATACAAACGGGTTTTTTCGACGGAAGAATAGACAAAATGAGGGATAAACAATCACAATCTGTCATTATGTCTGTTCGTCCGTCGACAAAACCCGTAGAAAACCCGATTCTATGGTTGTCACTTTACGCGTGCAGGTGACGTTCTGTAGTTAACCCCCATGGGAAGATGGCGTGAATTTATGTATGTATGTATGTAAATCTATCTCTTTACTAGATCAGCAGCAGCGTAAGTGATTAGTTTTGTATTTCAAAATATTAGTAATCAAAAACGTTTTTGAAATATTTTATTCATTTTTATCGCAAAATAACATGAAAGTATTCAATAACTAATCTCTTCACCACCCTTGGTTGACTGGTAGAGAATGCCTGAGGCATTTAATCCGCCTTTGTTCCTTTTTTGAGTGCGAAAAGTTTGAATAAATAAATAAATTACAAAACATAGATTTAAATTACAACACTGCAAACTTTTCTTACAAAATCTGACACATTCTTACGTAACATAATCTTCCCTCCGAATAAATCAGCAAGCCGTCATTATTAAGTGAGACGCAGAACGTATGTTACACAGAAGGTACTCAGAGGGCCTGTAACTGGGGTAAGTGTGGACTCATTAACTCATGCCTAATGATGTGCCGCTGTCTTAACTTACCCTCTCGCTTTAGTATTCTATTAAATCACGTCTGCGCGGGTTCTGAGTGAAAAATGTGACCCGTTTTGTTTATCATTTCAATGGAGGAGGATTAATTATTATTTTATTTACTTTTGAGGCAGTTTTGGGCTGCTACATTTGCAAAATGTAAAGTTGTAATAAGCACAAGTGTTGAATCAAATAATATCGTAATTTCACGAGATTTCGGGAAAACTATGATTAACTTATTAATTAACGTTAATATTGACTTCAAAATGTACTTGCAACGCGTTATCTCGCTTTCGATCTGACATTTAAAACCCCTGATATACAATTCCATTGTACAGGAATATGAAATATTTCTGAGATCTAAAGGTCTGCTCATAACTTACACTGTCTGGAAACTCAAAATATCTGACATTAACATTTTATTGCTCTGACAGCAAATACAGTTATATTTTATTTCCAACATTTCTGTCTGTGTGTCAACCGTCAAGGGACCGAGATACATGGAGTCTAGATGAGCGAGGAAGTTGCCGAGTAATGTAACGATGTGGTACGTGAGTTGTGTTATTAAAGTTAGAAATATTTCTATAGGAAATGGAATGAGCGAAAAAGTTTGAGTGTGCTTTGTTGGTCACTGGCGAACTGAGCATTTTAGGTAGTGGTCTTGGTTTCTTAAACTCAACCGATTGGACAACGAAAGTTGGTAGGGGCCCAACCCCTACTAACTTTGACGCCTTTTACCTTTCCACGATTCTATCGCTACCACTCTTATTAAAAGGTTATGCATATTTTACGAGATATTAGTCAAAAATATTTCAGATTCAAAAACATGCAACAATTAATTAAAAATTCGATCGATCAATTGCAATCGATTGGGCATCCCTAATCTTTTTCGATACGACATGACGTTTGGCGAAGATGGCGGCGATTAATGTTATTAATCGCGTCAAGTTGGTCCAATTTAAAGGAGGAAGATATTTGTACGACGTGTTTTCCAGTTAATTTTAACAATTAGCTTTGATAACAAACATTACATTGTCATACACATAAAATGTTTTATAATCCACTGTGACTAAAAGTTTATTCACATGTTTTTAATACGGTAATAAAACGGACTTCACAAAACTAGTACAGCCCTAGAAGTAGTAACTATCACTAGTTTACGACGATACAACTAATAAAACAGATACAATCAAAACTTCCTAAAACGTCTTCATTCCAGTATTTACAACTGCAAACAAAACCATCAGTCGTAACACTGAACTTAACATTACAATACGCGATAATACTCCGGATCACACTACGCGCACTACCCGAAATGATCCGTTTATTATACCCATTAACAACCGTATCTCTGAGAATGGAAATGACGGTAGTTGCCATCACAAGTATTTATGGACCCGACTGTACCGTTGAGGCCAGTCAATGAAGATTTAATTTTGGAATTCCCTTTGTATTGAATACGTCCGTTTCGATGATCTGGGAATTCAATAAAAATATGGCTGTTATTTGACTTTTATGACTGCTGCTTTTTATGTTTATTTTATTGGTATGCAGTAGTTTAATGTGTGTTTAATATTTTGAGTTGTCATTAATATTAAACCGCAAGCTCACTTGGGGTACCGTGTTAACCAGTTACTAGGATGTGAAGGTCAGATTGGCAGTCGCTCTATGTGAAATACTGATATTCGGCTGCATCCGGTTAGACTGGAAGCCGACCTCCAAATTGTAGGCAGACTATGATTAATATTAGATCGCAAAAATAAAAATAAAACATAAATAAATAATGCGAAAGCTGTGAAAAATTTAAATTGTTTCATTGCTTGTCTGAAAAAGGAAGGTCGGTTTTCCGCGCGCAACTGTTGAAACAAGCAATTGGTTGTTACAATACTACTACTGCAGAACTTAATTAAATTTTAAACTGAGTTAAATGGTGTTGACGGTAAAACAGGAATGTTCAGATTTTTTCTCTTATAGTTGTATCCAATACCTAGTTTTTATTAAATGTATATTGAAGAATTATTTAACTAATAGTGTCCGTAGAGTTTCTTGGCCGTTCTTCTCTTTAGGAACCTACTACGCTTTGGAATGGGCAACTAGCTTCATCTTTCTGACTGTCTGACCCCTTGATAATTCAAAAGTGCCTGTATTTGGTTGTAATAAATGCTTTGACTTTGAGTTTTTAAGTTTTGGCCACGCGCCAAAAGATCCTGGTACATTTATAGCATGAAATAGATTGTAGACTTGTCATATCATGTCTGAACAAGTCACTAATCTCTAGAATAATGAGCAATAGAATACGACCTCAAAGAACAAAGAACACGAAACCAAAAACGATAGAGAAATAAAATACGAGTATGTTTCAAAGGGTAAAAACATTTGGTGTAACGAGGCAAAGGATTTGTATCGAGTCAATCAGGCTTATGTTCCTAACTAGCTCCTAACTAACTTCTTAACGTTACTCTAGTCAGGTTTCTCTGACGTCATGTCTTTCGTAGAAAGAAATAAAATAAAGAAAATTTTGTTAACTGTTGAGTGTTATTAGATTTTGTTGAGAAACCACGAGATAAACAGAAATTCAAAAAATTTCAAGACAGCATCGAGATATAAGTGTAAGTACTTATATCTCGATGCAAGACAGGTATTCTTTTATCTAAATAAGTATATTTTTTGTAATGGAAATTTAGATAAATAGGTAAAATGAGGGAAATTAATTGTATATGTACCAAATTGACTACTACCTTAAATTGCCCGATGGCTATGTAACACAGCAAATAGGCGTAGGATGTCAATTTGAGAAACAATTAATTTCCCCGACTATGCCTATTACATCAAACCCATCTTGTATTTTTTCGTTGAGTTAAAGCATTATTGGGAGCAGTGGTAGCCCATTGGTAACGCCCGTGACTAACAAGTTGTATGTCGTAGGTTCAAATCTTGACAGGCGTTTTACTTTGTGTAAGTTATTTCAACACAACAACTCTCAAAAACGGTGAAGGAAAACATAGTGATGAAACTGGCATGTTCTAGAACCAAAAATACATAGGACGTCTATCAATCTGCACTGGGCCCGCGTGGTGGATTACGGCGCACTCACAGAGGGCCCCAATAGTGGGAAAATTATAGGCTGAATAATATGCTTATGCTAAAGCATTATTATGAAACGTGGGACGTGAAAGGTGATCAATACTTTCTCTGAAAGATAGGACTGCTGCCTCGCTGTGAGTCAGTTACGGGTTGAATAATTTATTCTATTTCGGCAGGATGTCACATTACCTAACTACGTAAATAATTTGTTTAATTTTATTTATCCCTTATTTTTATAGTAATTAAGAATGATTGGTTAAACACGATCAAAGAAATTATTTGTTGAGACTAGACCAAAAAAGTTTATTCAATTTTTTATTTATTGAGACAAGTGTATCATCACTTGAAATAAATAGTTACTTTACTAAAGTACCTATTTATTTATATTTATGAGCAAATAGACAAATAGAATACATTTTTTTCCACACACTTGCTCGTAAAGTGGCTCTTATTGAACCGATTTCAGATTCATAATAATATGCGGTAATGTGCGACTCAGATAACTATTTATGAATGGGAAATGTTCACTTTTTTAATGTTATCTTTGTGTTTTTCAAAGTTTTTCATTATTAACAAAGAGACTGCATGCAAGCGACTTCTTCAAATCACAAATAAAAATATTCAGTTTGTATGCTTTTAATACCAGTTAGACTGTTCGTCGGCTTCGTGCCTTTGCCACTCCTAAAACCTGCGAAGACATCGCGATAAAAAGAATCCACGGCCATATTTTATATTTTTTTTGACATAGTTAATTATTTTTTGCCTCACAAGTGTGTTGGATAGCATCGAAACACGTGCATAATTACACACTTGTATCATAATGTACTATTTCAACACACTTGCTCGTAAAGTGGCTCTTATTGAACCGCTTTTAGGTTCATGATGCAGTGTATTACTCGCGTGCTTTTTATTTTATATTACCGCACTAGTGCGAAAATGTACGCCAAAGATAACTATTTACCAGTCGTAGGATACCAGTCCTATGACATGGCAGTATGGAGTTAGTATGTATAATCTTCCTGTCACTGTTTTTTACATAGCAAGTAGTGGTACACGAATTGGTTGGGGTAGGTACCATATATCTAAAAAAGATAAAATTTAATACTTTTTTACAAAAAAAAAACGACTTCCAGAAAAAATACAATAAAGTGAAAAATTACTTTAATTTCAGAAGTCGGTGCAAAAAAAGAAAATTCAGATCCAAAGACAAAGATTTCCAAAATTAAAGCCTAGTCTGTAACTGAGTCTACATTATGCAAATAAATAAATAACAAAACATCTTATCGTCCAAAAATGTTGATAAAACGTGGCATAAATGTTTAATTCCGAAATTGTCGCAGGTTTAATTTGAAACTTTACTTTTAGGTATTTATTGAGAGGTGGTTCAAGACCCGTGTTCGAGACGAAATACCGAAGGCAGAAACTATGTCACACCAAAAAGTACACAGAGGTTAATTAAACCTCCGGTTGAAGTTTGGTGGGTAATTTATTTTCTTTCTTTCGGTTATATGGATGGAAGTATACCTATAAAGTCCCGACCGCCATAAGACTGACCCACATACATTTCTCAACTTGATGACTGTACACGGTCTCATTCAAACAAATCCCGTACAGCTTAATCCGAGATTCTACGTCCAATACGCGAACGTTACGGGCGCTTAATACTCCCAAAGTATTTGCTACTGTTTGGGCCAGTTTACTTACTGCAAGTTGTCTCATTAACTGGGATTTAGTTACTTGAGACACAATTAACTTCACTAAGAACACTGAACAGTTCTTGGTTCCCGTTTTGTGTAAATGATCGAGCTTTTTATATTCTTGTGTAAGGGTAGTTTTTGTTTTGTTTTTTGTTTTTGGAATTTTCAATTCTTGAAAATTTTCCTGAAAAAACTACCTGATGTTCAAGTTTTCATAAAATAAGGTTTTCTTTTTCATAAAAAACTGGAGATTTCCGAATTTCCACGTACCACAAGTAGAGTTGACTAAAGCTACTTTGCAAGAAAAACATGAATATAATTTTCTAGAAGATAGTGCTCCGCCCGCAATGAGGCGGGTGGGCGACCGAGTTATGGCAACCGGCAACCGTACCATAGTCGGTAAGCAAGCAACTACCCGGCTGCCTGCTTTCTGTAGACATTGCCTTAATGTAACTGTACTAAGTACTGTACTGTAACTGTACTGTACTAAGTACAAGCTAAGCCTAGGACAGACAGACAGACAGGCGAAACTATAAGGGAGGAACCCTTATAGTTTCGCCTGTCTGTCTGCCTGTGTTGACTACGGAACCCTAAAAAAGAAGAAAACAAGAAATAATTGTGATGACAGCATTCGCTATGTTCTGTTTTTAAAAACAGCCAGACTTGCAAATGATGCACTTCTGAATATTTTCTACTGCAACAGAACAAGCATTGTTAATTATTCACAGCTACATTGTTCCAAGATCGTATAAGTAAAAACAAAAGAAAATCGATGACGCAACACTGAATCTGAGCTAGTTCATTACCTTTTGTTTTATGTAGATAATCTGACTAAAGTCTTTATTGTACTCTTTGTTAGCATGCAGAGTTAAGGAGTCGCTTCGGTCCTTGAGCCCCGCATTCATACACTGACGTATTTAAATTGGTTGGGTTTTGTTTAAGTAGATTGGGTGCTGCTGGGAGCTTTTTAAGCAATTTAAGTCAGTTTTTTCGTTATTGTTGAGGCAAGTTTCTGGCTTTATGTCAAGGGTTACGCTTTTACGTAAAGTACTTAGAAGTAGAGAAAAACTCGAATGTAGAGGAATAATAAATATTAACTATCTATTTAATCCCCGAGGCACAAAGAGGGGTGCAAGTTTGAAGCCTTTCTCTGTTTGAAGCAAGGCTGCTCAACCCGCCAACACATTTAAATTGTTCTCAAAAGACTATCTATCGAGAGTCGAACAGATTTCAGGACTACAAACCAGGTCCAAAAATATTTCGACTTGATTTTAGCATAAAAACCTCAAAGGTATCAGTCAATATTATTTTTAGATTATTCAAACTATGAGTAAATTAAAGTTTTGTTTAATTTTAATGCTAGGTATCTGCCACTGCGGCTGACACGGAATCAAAATTATGGCGGACCTTCAAAATTGATTGGGCAGCCTTGGTATGGAGCATCAAAGTTCCTCAATGGATCAATCGATTATCAATTTTATTACCAATTATCAATATTATTGACTTTGTTTGAAAGTGTTTTACTGCAAATTGCGTTTCAAAATGTAAAAAAAAAAATACTTTCAGGGGTCAGCTGACATAAAAGCAAGCCCTTTTCAGTACGTTACACAGATATTAAGCAAATGCATTCGAGCGGAAATTGGGCCATGGGCCCGTCACAAACAAATACTCTTCAAACGGGGTTAAGTAACATATCGGATGTTTTTATCAAACAAACATATTTAATTTTTTTTTTTGATTGCTTATTGTTGCAAACCACGTGCAACTTAACAAATCAAAACCTATCGAAACATAAAACAGCCAGTATCTGAAACATTTTTTCATGGTCATTTTATAATTTTGGGCTTGTGGCACATTTATTACGTAAGGGGCATGCGGTACTAACCTATAAGAAATTGTTACACTAACCTTTGATTTTAGTAAAACATTATTTTATCACATTATCAGTGTAAACAATTGTTGGTTGGCCATTCAAGAAAAATAAAATAAAATAAATTTCATATTGGATCGTCATATTTTCAGTTCTGCATTTACGCGAATTTGCAATAGGTAGCAGAGTAGCTAAAAATCAAAATCATTTGATGGACTGTTTACATTCACATAATTTAATTTTATTGCATAAATGGTTAATGTTCCGAAAACAGGTGAAGGCACTGACTCAGGTTCCACCAAGCTCAGGAGTTCCATAAAAAATGTAACACCTTTTTTATATCAATAAAATATTTTATTATTTATTACATTCATGAAGTGTAAATATAAACGGCAAAGTGAAAATACCACGTCCTAAAATAATGTATAGCCGAAAACTAATACTCATAACTCATTCTTGGCTTACGGGGCATAGCTTAGTACTAAATAATGTACAGTCGTTCCTAAACTTAATATGTAGGCAGGCCTAAAACGGCAAGCCTTGCCGAGTAGGCAAACAAACAGGTACACGTAAGATGGTTGATATTCACTGAATACATAAATGTTTTGCTGATAAATAATAATGCTTGGAAAACTGTTTCGTTTTGATGCAGCGTTTTTCACTTTGCTGTTTGAGTTCTTATAGCATAATCAACCGAATGTTCCCACTGCTGGGAAGCCTTCTCTTGTTGAGTAATCCACCACGCGGGCCCAGTACGGGTTGGTAGATGTCACATGTCTTCGAATTTTTGGTTCTAGAACACTAGTTCCTCACGATGTTTACCTTCACCGTTTTGAGAGCAGTGATGATGAAATTTACAGAAAGTAAGTCGCTACCGTTACCACTGGGCCGTTATCACTAGACAATCATGCCTTTATAAATGTCACTGCTGTCACTGCTCTAATGTCTTGCCAGATTGATAAAAGCTCCATCTGCTACCTACTGCTCTTTCTTAAATATAATTAAGCTCAGCCCTCACAGTTCTAAATCGAGCCATCATCATCTGCCTCGCCTTTTTCCAACTTTGTTAGGGTCGGCTTCCAGTCTAACCGGATTCAGCTGAATACTGGTATTTCACATGGAGCTACTGCCTATCTGACCTCTACAACCCAGTTACTGGGTAATACGATACCCCTTAGTTAGATTGGTTGTCAGAATTCCAAGCTTCTCTCGACCCGTAACGATGTTAAAGATCCACGAATGACAGCAGGGACCAACGGCTTAACGTGCTTTACGAGGACCGAAGGAGTTTTGGTAACCGTGCAGCTGTTATAACTTAGCCACTAGCCCCTCTGAATAAAACTCAATATCGAACAAAATATATTAGCAAGGAACAAAAGTTTTTTTCATAATACAAAAATCTCATACCAAATATTAATATTATAAGTTATTAAACCAAAATATGCCTTTCATTTGATCCCGTTGTGTTCTCATGGCATTGTGGTCGTACAAAAAATGTATCTAATATGTAAGATTAATAGAACATTTTGTTTTCAGTTTCAATCATTCGGCGCTGCTTCATAAAGTAATCCGGCATGATGGATTAGGTACCAAGTGTATGAATTTTTTATACACGCTTTGCGGAACAGGGCGTGAGCGCTTTATAACAAAGGATTAATAATACCGGCCCGTAATTGTCCCACTGCAGAGCAAAAACCTCTTTTCATATACGAAGGAACGAAGCATTGATAACCAAGCTTGTGTAACTGCGCGGTTGCAATTAAATATTTGACTAAAACCTTTATAAATACAAGTTCCTGAAAACCTTTTTATTCAACAGTACATTAGTGGTCAGTTAGGGCATAAATTACGATTAGAAAAATAAAAATAAAATATTTAAATATTTTTAAATATTTCAAACACTGAGTACACCTATTTATGTGATCAGAACATATTTTATCAAGTATTTCCCCTGAAATTTATCGGGTATTTCATATGTATTAGGCATCCACTTGAATAGCTTATTTCGTAGAAGTTGTCTCATAAAATAATTCTAGGTTAGGTATAGCACGAAAATTTGTGATTTCATTACAATGTGCCTTTTTTATTTTTGTATAGCAACCTTTGGTATTCATATAAATGATTCGCGTATCATGTAGCAGGAGAGCGAAAATATTAATTAAAGCGAAATCTTATTATTTCAAATACTTACGTAATTCATTTGAAATATTCCTAAAGATGGATTTTAGAACTTGTAAAACTATGAATCTCAATAAAATTACGTCAATAATACGAGACACAAAAAATATTTTGATTGAAAAGTATTGAAAGTTAAAAATATAATTCAAATGTTACTTTTGCAACGATCCAGTCTGAAAGCTAGATTAAAAACTTAATTTAGCAGAGTATATACTTTTTTAAGAATTTTTTGAGAAAAAGATTTCGTTTTCGCTAAGTAATAGGCTTAGCTGGCCAAATTGTGTTTCAATAATGAAACTGCGAATAATCCATTTTAATCTCAGTTTTATGGGTCGAGACATAAAAATATTTGGGTACAGATTCATAATGTTATCTTGGCTGCTCATAGAAATATAAAAGAAAACGATTACTTAGTTACACTTATTTTAGCAAAAAAGTAAGAATAATAATTTTAGTGACAGCTGTCTTTGACCACGCCTCTTCGGCAAGCGCTACTGCTGAGCATAAGGTCCTGGGTTCGATTCCCGGGTAGGGCAAAGTGTTATTGGGTTTTTCCATCTGGAATTTCTCAGTAGCAGCACAGAGTCTGGATTTTTGTCCGGTTGTTGGCATTTGGCTCGCTCCCTATTACATGGCACTTAAACATAACAGGCCAAATGTGGGTATATTATGGATACACCTCTGTCCTAATCTTTCGGGGAACACAGGCGTGATGTTATGTTATGTCTCCTTGACAGAATAATAATTGCTAAAGGTGTATACTGATCACCTTAATTACTATTGATTTTATTGTTGAATAATTTATATTTTCTACATAAAAAATATTTTATTTAAAAAAACCAACCGACTTCCAAAAAAACACTACAAAGTGAAAAACACTTTAATTTCGGAAGTCGGTGTCTTTGGTTTTGAATTTTCGTTTTTTGCCACCGACTTCCGAAATTAAAGTTATTTTTCACTTTGTAGTGTTTTTTGGAAGTCGGTTAGTTTTTTTTATAAAAAGTTTTTATTTTTCACTTTTTAGTTGTGGTACCTACCCCCTACAAGTTCAAATATCACGACCTACTATGTAAATAACAGTGACAGGAATATGTTAAGACATCGTCCATACCTCTAAGTGGTGAAAAATACGTATTAATGAAGCTAACTCAAAAAGTACTCAAGCAAAGTTAATAAAATTTATATGGGACCTTGAGAGCCTTTCAAACAAAAAAATATTTTTTTAAATCCGTCCACGAAGGACGAAAATATAGACGGACATACACAAAAAAAAAAAGCATACACACCTTTTAGGAAGTCGGTTAATAAAAGGAATGACTGAATTAGCGGACGGTAATAGAGAACCACTCCAACCTTTCCGTAGTTCAGTTGCTGTGTTGAAATATTGTCTACCTAGGTATTTATTACAGTACCTACCTATTTTTCTATCACTGCCATCCCACACGACCTTTTTTGTAAACCACACGTTATACCTACGCGGAAAGATTTTTCATTTTTACAATAGTTTTCTCTTAAAACAGGAAAATCCCTAAGAGTGACACCAACAAAGTATGTAGAGGCTTCTTACAGCCTTAACACCTACCTCCCACAATAACTTGCTTTAATGAGAAAAGTAAGTAAATGACCTAGATACCAAAACAGAATCTACGCCCCACTTGTGTTTTACGCTAAGATTCCCTGTATTTTATTTGCCAAGTGACTTTAAAATATCATTATATTTCTAAAATGTTTAGGACACTGTCTTGTGATCGACTCGATTCACTTAAAAAAAACAATAGTTAATACGAAGTATATAATAGAATGAAGTTCCCAATTTGACGCATCGTTGCTTCTAGTATACAATTGGGCATAGACCTAGTAGTCCGTCAGGCGTACCTACCTCTCTGTGCAGCTAGCCCCGTAGTTACCCAAACGTGTTGCCTGACTAATCTTTTTACTATGGCATTTATCATCTCATCTCTCACTCTTGTATATCTCGTATTATCAAATGACAATTAATTATTTGACAATCAATTATTACGAGTGACAATTTTGAACAAGGATAATTTCAAGATTTAAAATAAAATTATTTTGTTAGGTTTTCCTTGTGTAACCATCCATCTTTTCTAAGAATAATCTTTAGCAACAACAAAGCATAAAGTGGACCAAAATTTATTACGTTTTTCATAACAGGAAATTGTGGAGAGGCCCTCGAAATGGACGATGCGATTTATTTGATTGAGGTATTTTACTGAAATCTTTTTTACAAAGAGTTTGTATGAAACTTCTTAAAGGGACATTTATTTTTACATTTTTTGTCTCGTATATTGCTAGCAAAGTTTGCTTAAAAACGACCTGCATTCTAGCAGATTTTATGCGACTTTTAGAAAGAAAATCAGCACGTAGATCTTAGAACTGATAACTTCATGAAGCATTCGACCATTTCATGAAATGGTGGTGTTTCGTGAAATGGCCAGCTAAAATTGACCATATCGTTTAAGCGTCAACTTTTAATGATGTGGTAGACGACGTTTGGCTAAATCATTAATGTAGGGTAACCAATGTTTAAGGTGTAATCAAAATTGTCGCAAGTATATACTAGAGGGCCAATTCACGTATTTTTAAGGAAGTTCGCATTCGCAATCTGTCAAAAATACAATCAATTTACCAACATTTTTGACAAGTTTGACAGATTGCGACTCGAATGTGAACGTTTTATAAGTACGCGAATAGGCCTTCAGTGCGGTGAATGCGTTAAATATTTCTTCTTCAATCCATCACCCGTCAACGTATTAATAATATTTCAGGCCTGTATCTACCTATCCTACTGCAGAGCAAAACACTTTTGTCATGCAGAGAAGGAATAATCAATGATCACCAAAAAACACTGTCTACAAAAGTAATCCAACCGCTATTTTCACACGCTCCTATGATTAAAACCTTCATTGTACAATTTGCTACTATTAACCTCCGTGGTTGAATCCCCAGCGGTTAGTACAATAGTACCAGTATGTTACCTGACGCCGTTAAATCTCCGGTTTACAACACGATAATGTCTCCTCGCGGCTAATGTTAGCCATCATGTCGGCTTTAAACTTGCTACGTACGCGTCAAGAATATACTGCGCCTGATTTTAGTAGAGTTTGTATGTTTTGGCTCATGTTTTGGCTGGCTAAAAGTTGTATAAAGATCGTTTTGTTCAACCCAGTGAAGGCTTTATCTTCGAAATTAACTAAGTACTTGAAATTGAGGTGTTCATTTACGTATTGTATTAGAAAAAGCGATACTAGTTTTAACGCTTCTATTTATACCTAGACTTCGTCATTAGGTAAACAATCAGTAGGTATGCAACTGCACAACACATTCAACAACTGGTGGTAACTGCATTCTGATCCAAACAGTCATTTTGATAAATTTTACTCAATTTAGATATCTTCTTAGACTTCGACTTACACTTCGCTTATACCCAAGGGATACCCCGATCAAGCCTGAGAATAAATTATTCAGTAAACAATAACTATTATTTGTTCAAGAAGTGCTGAAATATTTTTAGAATGCTCGATCGCATGGGGTCTATAAACAAAATCCTAATAAATATGTTAAATATTCTATGTACAGTAAGTATACAATAAATTATTTTTAAAATTTATTTTGCAACAAGGATCCAATAAATTATTCGTAATCTTAAATCTAGAATTTTTACATGAGAAAATTACCATTTACTTAACTAATCTTATGTTTTTTCTCTACTAACAGTCATGAGAAAGTAAACTATGAAAAACAGAAACTATGACAACGACGTGTAAACTAACTAACTTTTCAGGCCCAAAACATTAAACAACCTACACAAAACAGTATTAAAATTCAGCGTGACATAACCAACACGTAAATAATAAACGAGGACATGAGAACGACTAGTGCTGCCAGGTGTCAGACAGCGTAAACTATAGTTAGGGCAAACCTAAAATTACTGACTTAATTATTTTTATTAGATTCCTATCATAATCTAATCAACTTTCATGGATAATGAAATGTTGCGTTTAATGTCGAATGTCAAACATACCGAAAAATACTGGAAAAAATCAGAAATAATTACCTACACCTACTTCGTTTTGCGCTCCACCGTTTTGCGTGGGTGTGATGTATATTTGCCTCCAATTTTTTTTCTTTTTTTGCCTTGCGTCATGACTTACCGCAAATGATCGTATTTTTTTCCCTACATTCGATTTGCATTGGTAAGCAACAGAAAGTTTGGTGCACTATTATACAAAAATATTTAAGCAGAACCACTGCTTAGAGCCAATATAAAAAGGAAAAGTAGACACACTAGTGGTCAGATTCAGCAGAAAAGTTGTGTAGTGCCTAACCACTAGACAATGTCATCATTTAAATAACACATCGTAACAAACACTTCTATTATGTACCCGAAATTAGTATGTCATTTCTGGTTTTGGACGGGAGTCGTCACTGAGGCAGGCCTAAGAAACACTAGCTTGACGATTTGGAGTTTGGACTTTAATATAAATAAAATAAACCTTTTATTCTACATTAAGAACAATTTAAGCATAGTAATGATTTTAAAGCTGGTGAAATTACGGTGTTTCTATACACCTGTGCCTACCCTGAGGGAATACAGGCGTCATGATGAAACTTCGTGGGATACATCGATCTTTTAACACCCAATATTTTAGTGCAACATGTAAAAAATGAAGAAGGAAGCTGTTAGCCGTAAAAGTTTTCTCTCAAAAACAAATTCTTTGTAATTTACTGTCTGACATATAACTACCTGGAATTTATTCCAATGAATATTCATGTCGACTGATTCACTACCAGCTGAATCAGTGTTACCTATAAAATATGGGATTTTCACGAACAAAAATGTGAGTTAGTGGCGCTATCAATTTTTCCAGTAGGTATAACGATCATTTGAAGCGATTTCAAAGTTCAAAATGCAGTTTTATGACGACGCCGACGATTCGTTTTTTTTTTGAGTAAATTAAATATGTGTGCCATCTGTGGGTTATTTGAAGTTTTTATTCAAATAACTTTTGACTTGGGTACGTAATGTCTGAGATTGAGACGTTCTGGAGTAAGGGAGAATAGATATGGTAATAAAATGGGGGCATCTCGGCATAACAGGCAATTTATTTTCTGAAGATGACTTTTTGTGACTTCTTAGTTACGTTACGCTACATATACGTTTACTATGTTCATGCTAATGCATGAGTATATACAATACTAAGACGAAACTGTCTTTTTTAACTTGAAATTTATCAATTGAAAGAATAAAACAGTTTATACGTTGAAAAACAAACTTGGTAAGAAAGTTTATCTAACAATTTGATTGATAAATTAGATTATTAGAAAATTCCTTGTGACGTGTAGGAGGAATTTTACATAAAATCAATATTAAACTCAGTAAAATTTTGTAACAATTAAATGGATCTTAAAACAATTTAGTTAAGTAGCATCGTAACTCAACGCTGGCTCTAATTTGAAGAGTGATCGGCTGTCACAGAAGAGTATAATTGGTACGGGCGTATAATTAACTTAAACTTTTTCCTGCTGACTTTTATTTGGGTCATTAAATACTCGTTTTTGTTTTATTTGTTCGGCTCTGTTGAAAGAAATAAAGGGAAGGAATTAAGCTGTTTTGTGTTCTGCTTGATAACTAGAGCAAGAGCTTATTGGAAAATATACTGAAGAAGAAAATATTGTTATATCGCAATAAATGCATATTGAAAACAGTATTGTGAGGAGTGTTATGACTGAAAGGTTGAGTTATAACAAGTTCGGTAACTGACATGACTACACTGTGCCTTTAATTATCAAATCATGTCAGCTTTTCACTTCAATCTACATTATATACTTCATATACGGTATGTATATCTATAACCAGTATGAGGTATAATGCAAACACTGACCAAATCTAATTCCGTCCATCAAACACATTATCGGACAACATAACACCTAATTCCAATCTAAATTTAGTCGAACAAAGAGCCTGATACACACACAAAGGCTGACCAACTTCCTGCAAACCGCTGGTTCCGGATGGTCATGCAAATACTAAACATTAGGAATCCAAATTGACAATCGTTATTAACACAGGATATTGTTCGCACTATGCAGACACTATAAAAACCATTTACTTTATTTAGTTTTTGGAATTAAGGTAGTTAAGATAACACATTTTCTAATACAGGAAAATTTAAATATTGTGGCAGGTCAACATGTATACTGTTCACATATTAAAGCTCGATAAGCATCGATTTATCTTTATATACATTCTAGAAGTGTTCAAGATGTTTTAGTTCTAAAAGATTGAGACAATATTAGAGGTATTACTGTAAGTATGGACGAATCAAGCGAAGTAGAATCGGTAGCGGAATATAAAGTTCTCTTACGAACGAAAACTCGTGAAAAATGCATAGTAATAAAACTTTTATCGAAAGAAGAAACATAAAAAATATACATGTTAGTATCTAAAAAAAGAAACAAAGCATTCGCAATCTACACTTTGCTCGTCCGTATTCAGAAAACCAGACATAAGTTTCGGATAGCAACACCATCGTTGGCAAAAGTTGGGGACGCCTCGAGCCGTTAAAACATTCAGTTTGTCCGTAAATAACTTGTCTTGTGCATTCGATACTAGCTGTATTTTGGACCCAAAGGATTTCAGCGAGGGAATTTGATTTTAGGTACTCTCAAAAAGGAAAACCATTAGGATTGGGAATGTTTGGCATGCTAGTGTCGGTGTTTTTCTGACGTAAGTCTCAGCTCAAATTCCAGCTCAGTAATAATTTTATTTTATTGCTAAGGTTACCAAGTAAGCGGTAAATTCTTTTTATGCCTAAATCTGGTAACCACTTTAAATCAGTTAGAGTTTGGTAAGACCATGCCCTTATGCCCATCGGTGAATTAAAATTACTTAGAAAACAGTAGTAGACAACAAAATATAGGTACGCTCGCGTATGAATATCTTCTTAAAGTACGAATTCACTTCCCGACGTAATTCACAACAGCGTAACATCAGACAAAAGAGAAGTAGGCACCTATATTATGAAAAGTCTTGAAGATCCGGAGATGTTTTTATCGCGTAAAAGGATAATAGCTCCATATACGATGAACTTATCTTTTTCTCATAAGTTTTTGTTTTTGGCCTCTTGCTGCAAACTTTAATTGTAAAACTACTTGTTTAGAAACTTTTCGCAAATTGAGCATGTTTCAAAATAAGTCTGTATCTATAACTATGCACATACATAAATAAAAGTTGCTTTTCGAGTCTGTCTGTGTGATCGGCACCGGATTTTGATACGGCTTTCACAATAATTTAGGGAATTTATTCCAGAAGGTTTATGTTTTTATTCAATTAATATTATGGAGTGAGCAGAGAGGCGCGACTGTGGTGGAACGATTTCTATGAATAGGTACTTCACGGAAATTGGTCTCCCGGTGTCGCGGCGCATCTTCGTGTTACGGCTTTCTGCGGGAGCCTTTAAACTTACATTTATAATCATAATCATAAATCTTTATTTATCTCAACATCATATTATATGCGCTATTTAATGAAATGCACAATCTTAAATAGAGAAAGGTGTCTGAGATAGGAGGGTCCTGACTCCTGAGTTACATATCACCTGGCTCTCTCAGATACATGTTATTTAACAAAATGGTTGAAATTTAAGATATTATATTATAGTCTGAAATGGCAAATATACCTGAACCTAGAAAATAAAAAGATTTTTTTTTTAAATACGTAAGTTAGATATTGTTTTTGTATTAGGAAACTGGAGAAAATTTCAAATTATATATTGACTGACACCTAATTTGACTGATACAGAATACAGCAATATAATACAAAATATAATACAGAAATCTCGATGTTAGGCTAAGCGCGCACCGCGATAAAAAATCGTTGCGATTTTTTTAATGCGAAATAAAATCGAACAATAAAAGCAAACGATTTATTTTCGCAATGCGCGGATTGTAGTGTATTTCTGTGGTTCACAGATTTGCGATATTTTTTCGCAACGATTTTTTATCGTAGTGCGCGCTCGCCCTTATGTCAAGTCGTAAAAACAGTGCGATGCTAGACGGGTAACTAGTACCTACCTACCTATAATATACAATGGTTCTATACAAAGCTAAATAATGAAAACGGACTGAAAGCTCGTCATTTTGTGTGCTAGTAGAATAAAAGCAAGTTAATATAGTAACACATTTTATGTTGCCTTCGTGCGGATGAATATTAAATAGTAAATAGACAGCAAATTGACTGCTCAGTTTTTATTTAGGAGTTTTTGCAACATGGTCATAATTTTACTTTATTTTTCGTTGGTCAGTTTTTGTTATACATGGCTTTACCATGTCCAACAATATTATGCCAACGACAAAGGAATATCAGCGGAATGATATGACTGACTCGTAGTTCTAGTGGTTGCAATCGCTGCTGCTGATTTTGAGATCCTGGTTGCGATTCCCATCTCGGGCAATGTGTGATTGGGTTTTTCCATCTGGAAATTCTCAGTACCTAGCAGCCCGGAGTCTGGATTCGTGCCCCGTTGATGGCAATAGGCTCGCCCCCCCTATTACATGGGACTTAAACATTACTGGTGAAATGTGGGTGTTACTATAAGTTCACCTCTGCCTATTCCTTCGGGGAATACAGGCATGATGTTTAATGATGACATTTTATAGGATTAAGACTGCGGGTAATCAGTTCCTAGATAAGATATCCACGGTTATTTTACTTAGGTATACAAGGTGGAGACTACAATACAACAACAAATTAAACTGCGTATATCTAAAGACGTTCCCAGACTGCATACGAAACTTCAATCAAATATCTCCAATAGTTTAGTCAAATATTGACAAACCCCATAGTCGGCCCATCACTACTATTTAGTTTGTTAGAAACAATAGGGCGGAGGACATCCATGAGGATATTCCACCCCGGAACAAAAAAAAATAGGTTAGGTTGGCGCATGAGTCCAGGGGCGACGGACTCGGGGACGTCCCTCGCCCCCCACACATCAGGACCCGAGGTAGTGGCGCCTAGGAGTCAAACACCTCACTCCCCCCCTGACCCGAGGAAGTGGCCCGCAGTCGGCACCAGTCGGGGATTGCGGAAGATTATATTACGTTCCCGCGACCCCCGGCGTAGGTGCAAGATGGAACACCGCGGTGGTTTTCAGTCAGTAAGAGTCTGACAGACGCCAGACCCGCTCCAGGGCGGGGGACATCCATGATTTTCCACACCGGAACAAAAAAAAAAAGGTTAGGTTAGAACGTTCGCGAATCTAATGCATTATTTTAGTATCACTTGTTGTGATACACGAATACTGCATAATAAACTTATTTTCTCTTAAATAATTGTAAGTTATCGTAACTCACAAATATATACCTAATATATAAATCATACGTATACGAAAGTTGGCATATCCTTCCTCCTACTTATCTCGGACATCGTGTGACGAAACGGAGAAAGTTAAATGAGGAAGAAAATCTATGGGTTGTTTGGTTGGATCCGGCTCCGGTGCTAATTCACAAACTACTTAATCTTATTACGTAGGAATAAGTTTGAAGGGGACAAAGATTGAGGGCATCCACGCGGTTAAACGAATGCTTTTATTTAGGTATGTGCAATAAACGGTTCCTTCCTGAAGTTTCTTTGGGTCATTTTTTGTGGGATTAGTATATCTTACACTATGTGCTATGAGTTCGTAAAAGACGCGGTGGTTTTGGAGATGACGGTTATACCCTTTATGTGGCAAGCCGTCATTAAACCACTGACAGTTAGTATAATATAATATAGGAATCTTACATCAGCAAGATATTTTTCGTATTATGCTATATACGATAAACTATATACGTTTTTGCTATTGTAGATACATGGTTTTTTTTCTTTGATCAACATAATGTGCGTTTGGTTACTGTCCAAATTGGTCATACCTACACGACACAAAAAAACTCCTTTCAACAACAACAACCAATGATATTTGCGTCATTACAACAAAATATCGCAATTGATCTTCAAGTCTCAAGATTCAAGATGGCGGCGTCCACTCTCGGCAAATGCAACGGCAATTAATTTGTTAAATGCACTATTGCTTGCGCCACGATTTAAACTTAGTTTATATTTCTGCTGAACAACTTTATGGGAATCTGTTTATTACTTTGATAAGAAATTACTGGTGAGTTCTGTGTTAAATTTATTTCTTTATTTATTTAAACTTTTCGCATTCGAAAATGGTAAAAAGGCGAACTTAATGCCTTAGGCATTCTCTACCAGTCAACCAAGGATGGAGAATTAGATAGCCTGTTTGAGAGGAAGAAAGATAAAAAAAAAACACATTTATTTTTATTTTGCTGATGTCATTGATACTGTATCAGTCAATAAAACTTGTACAGTTGAATTATTATATAAGATTTACAAGCTTGTCCGATAAAAACTAGTTAAAAGTGTAAGTTAGGAACTATGGTATTTAAACACCCAATCCTTGCAAAAACTTTCACATGCATAAAATTATTTGTTTATATTAGGTATACTTTATGTACACCACAAAAATACATAACAAAAAATGTATCAAACACTACAAAATATACAATGGCAGGCTATCGCTTTCCGAGACCTCTTCCAGGCAACCTTGGAATGGACTGATTAGCCTGGATATAAAATGGGGCTATCGTTGATACAAATAATAAGTATATAATATACTAAAATAGATACACAAATATATAATAGACATAATTAGCCTATAATGTTCCCACTGCCTGGGACACAGGCCTCCTCTCTGTGAAAGGGAGTGGGCTGAAATCCACCACGCGGGCCCAGTACGGGTTGGTGGATGTCACATATCTTCCATTTTTTGGTTTCCTCACGAAGTTTTCCTTCACCGGTTTTGAGAGCAGTGGTGATGAAATAGTTACCATAAAGTAAAGTGCCTGCCTGGGTTTGAACTCACGACCTACAACTCGTAAGTCGCGGCTGCTTACCACTGGGCCACCACAGCTCTCTACATAGATAGATAGATGTATACTATATAATTATATCTTAAATAATAAATACGTACATACTAAATATATAAGCAATGAAACTAAATGATGACTATAGATAATTACAGTTACGAGAACCAGATCACAACGACAAGTAATGTTCCTTCGCGAGTCTTATGACACAAGTTACGCGCATTTTAACATTAGTAGTAAGTCGGATATGTCGTATTGTTATTTAATTTGTATTCAAGGAATATTACACGTGACTACAGCTTGTACCATTAACAACTGAGTTCAAGCTTAGCATTACCACAGAATAGAAGTGAAACTCTCGTTATGAATGCTGTCTGTATTGAGCTATTATCGCCCAGTTTCAGGGCGTATGATACGCTCAAAACACTTCCACTGTGTTAGCTTAGTTTTTAACTGCAGTATGTATGTGCATGCTGTGGTCTCGTATAAGTTAAGGTGTACACGTACTTAATACCTGATGTTGCCCATTATTAATGTTTCCTGTATTGCGTATAACTTTTGTTGGAGGTTCTGAATAAATAAATCACAAAGTCTAGTTATACGCTCCACGCTTGATGACCCACCAATATTGACTTTGGAGAACTTTGGTTGTAGCATGGTGATGAGGCAGACCTGTGATGCAGCATAGTTGAATTCGCAAAGGAAATCAGGTGCATAAGAAGATAGTTAGTTAGTTAGTTTCTAAACATGAACAAACTATGACATTACCAACTGAAGATGGTCCGGCCTCCGATGAGATGCCTAATCCGCTCTTACGTTGAACTTGTTAAGCGGCCAGTAACCGGTTATGTACTATTGACCATTAAAGTCCGTTAAAGCTTTAGAATGAGTTTAAGTTTGTTAAACTTCAAAATATTATAATATTTACTTAACAAAATGTTTAATTCACTGACAGGCGCATAACCTAAACCACTCGGTCCAGAAGCATGGCACAAGAATTCCTTATAACGAAGGCGAGCACTAAGGAAAGAGCTTTGAAAATGTATCCCTTTGAGGTAGATATTATCGAGATCAATCAACTATGAAAATGAAAACCCTGCTCTGGAAAACTCAAGGAAATAGTTTGTAAAAGAAAGTGAAACGGCACACGCATAAGTTCACCTGGTGACTTCCAAACTTATACAAGTAAGCGAGTATTCTACATCTACCGACTTGGAAACAACAAAAGCTCATTCCACCATCCAGTACTTTAATTTCGAAACATCGCAATAAACGGAATATGAAAATTGACTAAGTTACTTACTAACCTACACGAATTTAAGTTTTGAATGTTCCGCGCTCATCGTAAAATCCAAGCACTTAAGGCGTCTACATACAAAACTTCATGATAAACTTTATAAGTGTTGTAATTCTGTTGAATTCTAAATTGGGTCGAATTGTCTCGTCTGGAAATCCCTCAGTGGGCCAACTTTTTCCTTTGTCGCTACAATTGTGGAAGTTGCGGTTTGAGTGAGAACCCACTCATGTTAATTTTGACGTGGATTTGAGTAATTTTGTTGGTAATATTGTCATCATTATTAGCTGAAGCGTTTATGAATGTGAATTACCCAAAATTAAATATGCTTTCGTTGTAACTGTGTTCTATGATTCTAAAGTAAGTATCGAGAAGTAAGGACTACCGCAGCTTGAAAAATACTGTTTCTGCTAGTGATAATAAAATTAAATAATCATGATATCTGAGTTTCTGAGCATTTCTTCTCAGGGACCAGTCACCTGGGATAACAGCACCATCTAGTTTTAAAATATTTATTTATTTAAACTTTTCGCACAAAAAAGGTACAAAGGCGGACTTAGTGCCTAAGGCATTCTCTATAATTCATTTACATTTTCAAGCATTTTCAATTCATAAATATTGACCAAAAAATAGACATGTTAAAATCTTCTTACAAAAATAAACAACATTTCATTTCGATATACGAAAACAAAGGGAATAGGAGTCAAAAATACTAGAAATATTCTGAAAACTACTGACGTAGATATTCTAAATCTTATGAGAATTATCCCTACAATTATTACGAATCCTTTTGACGCCCGCTTAATTGCCAATTTGCTGAGTCCTAATAATATTAAGCACAAAAACATTTTCCTTATAATTAACTAAATTAATTATATCTGTTTCAGTTCAGGCTGACAAAGGGCTTACAACCTGTCACTTTCAATGTCCTCAAACAACCCTCGACTGTTAAATAATAATAGGTACCTTTTGTTAAACTGCGTGGGATAGGTACTCCCTACGGCAAAGAATTTTTTTAAACAATGAAGAAAATGATGTAGGTCCTTTCTTTCAATAAGTTTACCCTTAACCTTTCCTATGCCGTAATTACAGACACAATTAAACATCCATTGTATCTCGTGTGGATCCACGTTCCGGCATAACAAAGCTGCAAAGGTACAATACTAGGTACACCTGCCCCACCTTCAGCGAATTAACGAGAAGCGAATAGAGCTATCAACTAAAAACGTGTTGGCGAGAAACGAGCTGCGAGTACGCGACGGCGACGAGCGATGACTCGCGATATGCGTATATAAGGTGCTATAAAAATATCTGCCACGGCTTTAATGAGAGGTAGTAATGTGTTTAAAGATAACAATAGTGAAGAAATTTCGTACCCCGGCACATTTAAATCAATTTGAGAAAATAAAGTAGTTAAATAAACATTGACTCTACTCTGCATAACGTGGTTCACAAATTACGCGCGAAGTGCACTTCGTCAATGAAAACAACTGCTATCTCTTTCCATCTGTTCTGTGAATGAAAACTGAAATCAGCTGACTAGTTCGTCACTTGCAAATTTATACGTACAATTTTTTGTATGAAAAAAAATATGACACATGATCAATAATTTATCTTTACTATTGTAATCTATAAACACAATACTATCTCCCATTGCAGCCGTGGCAGATATTTTTATAACACCTTATATATTGTGGCGGAATCTACATCGCCACATGCGAACTACGCATCAAAGACCTGACGTCACAAATCCTGCATCGCGCTATTTAAGTTTACCGCGCGATTAACTTATACACGGTGAAATTTTAATCACCATTTTCCTCTTAAGGGGTCGTTGTACTCATCATTATGAACAACTTTTACTATGGGACCAAACCTGAAATCGTGAAAAAACCGTGTTTAAAATTTCACCGTGTATAAGACTATCCGACAGCAATCCTTGGGCAATTGCCCGCCAGACACAACACCTGTCTGGCCGGAGGATCCTCCCTTTTCAATAGAGGATGAGTGAACTTTACATCCTGTTCCTCATTCCCCTAAAATATCAAGTGTGAGTCTGTCAGCGAGTGCTCTGCCCGCCAAGCGAGCGTTGCTGAGCGAGCACTCTTTGATAGCTCTTGTCGCTGCGACGAACGAGTACTCGCCGGCGGTGTGAACAGTCAGCGATTGACTATTAATAAATGTGTCTCTTTTACTTACACAGGATTTACAATCTTTTGTACGTTTCTTGCGCGAGAAAATCTTAGATAGCTAGTCGCTTCCTTGTCGGCAGTGGGGCTGGTGTAGTATTGTACCGTTTTTTTTAAAATAGCAAACCCATTTGATGGGAAGAGGCTAATTCCATTTATAAAAACCTGCAACATCAACGGGATTGTCTATGTTTTGCTAACGTAAGCGAACAAGAAAAGCTCCTCAAAATCTGAATCTTCCGAGAAATTCTTAAGCGTTATATACCAAAACTGACATTGCATCGTCTGATTTGTGTATTCGAGTAGAGTAGATATAAACGCATTCCAAATAAGACGGAAAGCTAAGTAAAATAAAAATATTTAATTGGTCCTCTAATACTTTTTGGTACTCTAATGATGATCGCTTTTTATTAATAAACGTACCTTTTTTAACTTTCTGAGGTTAATTTATTATTTTAGCTTATCCATTAATATTTTTAGTAATGCAAAATATGAATTGTTTGAACGTTTAAAAAAAACGTTCGTGTAAAACGAAGAATGAACTTAATTCTTATTTTTCCGAAGTAAATCCAAATGTTTTGAAAATAAACTCATCAAAAGGGCTACAAAACAGTTTTTGACAATAAAATCAGTAACAATCAACACTTTATTTTATCAACAAAATGTACTGTTTATTTAAACATGGGTTAAATCCTAACCCGTTGAACAACAAACAGCGAAATCAATTAAGCACAACACGGAATTCGCTTTGATCAATCATTGGACGATAACAAAGGTATCCAAAATAAAAACAATTGGAACTATTTTAGGCACTATTTTGATTAAAACATCGCTATGCTATTAACCTTAACAAAATATATTATGACAGGACGAGTTTAACTGAAATGAACAGTAAAGCCGTTTGTCCACCGCACCGTGAACGGGACGTCAAGGAGAACGAGATGAAGGCGCCGAAGATATGGCAGTACATTTAATATGGCCGCGTCTCCACCGCTCAGCGTCAACCGACCACCGGGATCCCGGCCCTGAGGGCTGATTTCTCAATAGGCCGATATAACTTGCATCTGAGATTGAATAAATATTGTGGTTTGACAGCTTTTGTTTGAAAATATTATGTCAAACTGATATACAGGGTTATCGGTTATATGTCCGCAATTAACTTTATTATATTGGTATTGAAAAATAAGCCTTAAAAGCAAGAAAAAAGTAGTTCTATTACCATTTAATTCAATTTGTATAGATAAAAGTATTTTCAATTTTTCATACAAACAGAAGAAAACCTGAACATTTTCGTATTTTAATTGAAAATATAGGTGTGAAAATGTGTCACCCTTTTACCACTCTTGTTTCTCTCACCAAAAGTTACACGTAAAAAAAAAATTCTGTCCGTTTCTGTCTCGCAAAAATATAATGCTTAGTTTAATAAGCTTTACGTTCTAGTAGTACAACTTTCCGCTCGCTAAGCAGAGAATAAAAATAAGAAGAAACATTAACAAGAGAAGTCTGTACTAGTGAAAAATATTAAAATACTTAAGTGTTTTTGTAACAATTTCATCTGGTCCTGTGTTTTTAACGACAAACAAAACGGAGCGGGACCGAGTTTGGAACTTGGAGTATCGTTTGTCGAACGTTGAACTGCGCTGCCGTGCTTCTGGAGTGAGGGACAAGTTGTGAGATGTAGCGGTTTTATTATTTTGAGGGATATAAAAATGCATCGGGTTATAATTTAAAAAAAAATGTTTTTCCATTGTTACTTGTGGGTTTTCCATCTAGAATTTCTCAGTAGCAGCCCGAAGTCTAGGTTTGTACCCAGATGATGGCAATAGGCTCGCCCCCTATTACGTGGAACTTAAACATAACTGGCGAAATGTGGGTGTCCTATAAGTATACCTCTGCTAATCCCTTCGGGTAAATAAGGCGTGATGTTATGTTATATAAATTGTACTTGTACGTCGCAGTCATAAATGGGTACAAAGATTTACCGTTTTACTTGGTTCGGTGTGAAATCACTGAGAATACAATCGAGTTAGAATCTTGAATTGGCGTTAACATTTTTCGTACTGAATGTTTTTTTATATATTATTCTCACCTCATACATACCTACTATAATACGTTCCCATGCCGATTCTGGATACGGTGACTATTGCTGTTTCGATTTGGCGACTATCGGTTACGAGCGTGTGCTGTGATGCGGCTCGTACTATGTTTAGTCCGTGTCCTGGTCATGGCGTTCCATTACAAACTTTTTCACCCCGCTATCTCCTATAAACTGGTCCCACAAACATTGCAGTATCTATGTTCCCTTTCTCGGTACAGTTTCATAACTAGAACCCGAGGATGTCCCGCTGACAAGCGCCGCTCTACACCATTATTTTATAGCACTTTTTCTCAAACTTCTGAATGCTCAAGCGCCAAGCCCGCTTACAACGTCTGTCGACGCTTTGTTTTTACCAAATAATGGACAATTTAATTAGAAACTCTGTCGGAATTCGCTTTATTAGGTATATTCTATTTAGTTTATAACCATCAGTTTATTTTAACGCCTGGTGACATAGTGTTTTGCTTTTACATTTTAACAGCTTAAAAAAAACCAGTTCTATTAACATCTAAACGGGACTCAGTCATCTAAGCTGTAGCTGAATACTAGTCATACCCAAACGCAGCAAATGTCAACAAAACTTACTAATACAGTACTAATTTCAGGATTTGTTCGGCATGGTACTCAGGTCAAATCAATTTCCAATATGATGAAATGATAATTTTTATGTACGTGCAAGTTCATGTTAAAAACGAATCCATTTATTCCTACCTAGCCGTACCAAAGTATCTAAAAAGCCCTGACCAACCCGAAAACACGCAGAGATACACCTTTATTTACGTGGTTTCAACACAACACATCAAACTGATGCGAAACCAAACAAAACTGCCGTGACCCGAATACGTCTTTTGACAAACAATGTAATTTACACAGCTCGTTACCACAGAATAGATAAGTACAGAAGGCCTGCTTCATACAACGAAATCAGACGCACGCACACATAGACGCGCACCTACGGCGATCTCAAACTATCTCATGACAAGTTAAAATTAAAAATTTAAATAACCCCCGACACATTTCCAGGTGATGCTGCAGTATCGGTTCAAGGTTACTATGTTCTTCTAATATCATTGAAGTAACAGAATACTTAATTTCGAATCGAACAGCCCTGTGGAAGATGCGCACATCCAATCATCAACTAGAAAAGAGCTGATAATCTTCAAACGGCTGAACCGATTTTCTTTAATTGTAGCTAAGAACACTCTCGATCAAGACACATTTCAAACAAAAAAATAATAATCAAAATCGGTACAGCCGTTTCGGAGCTACGAGGGAACAGACAGATACACAGATACAAACGTTAAACTTATAACACGCCTCTTTTTCCGTCGGGGGTTAAAACAAATGCCAGTAGCGAGAGAGAGTACAACACACTGCAAGTATGTAGACGCGTGTCTTGTTTGCGAACGAGTGTGCGTGCGTGTTTACTCTTTGTACGGACTCCACTTTTTGTACCTACCTATTCTGTGTCGCTACTGTTATGCTTTAAATTACGACTACGAACCAAATTCGCACGTTTATTTGCAACCGAACCCCTTTCTCAATTAATCCCGCAATTAAGCTACACGTGAAATTGAGATTTTAGAGTTTATAGGTGTCTGTGTTTGCATGTTCGATGTATGGAAATCTCGAATTAGATGGCTGTGATGTGGAAAATCAAACGGATCTCTGAGGGACTGGGTTCTGATGTGGTATTAAACAGTAGGAACAGAGGTGTTGGTTTCCGAATTAAACCTCTCCATACAAAGCAAGTTAAGATCAGCAGTTTGCAAAATTCACAAACAGGGGCAAAGAGAGACTATAGAGATTTACGATGACATAAAACTATCTTTATACGTACTACGTGATACGCCGGTATGGTATGGTTATGTTTTCAAAATTCGTTATTTTTTATCTCTTTTTTCCAGATGTATGCTTTTTCAATTCTTGTTTTTATTTTTTCCATCATACCAGCTTGACATATGGGTTCTAAGTAAACACATCGTTTAATATAAAAATGCATAATCAATCATTGAGCACTATTACGTTTATTTTTAGCCGACCACATCCAGAAAATCATAAAAACTGTTTCCAATGTAATGAGCAAATAATTTTCATAAAACACAGCAATTGATTCGGAATAAAAGGTTCCCGCAGACAGGCGCGGCGCGAAGGTGCGACACGATTCTGGTAGAACAATTACCGAGAAGTTTTCATAGAAATTATTCTAGTAGAGTCGGGTCACATCTGTATGCGGGAGCCTTAAACTGAAATAAATTCTCATTAAAACTGTACGAAAATCGAGATCATTAAAGTTGATATTAAAAAAGTTTTTGACCCAATCGAGAGTTCTCAAGGAGTAATTTTATCTCTGAAATGTTCCCTGAACATTTTTTATTCAGTGAACTTTATTTTACTTCTTATTTATCTTTTTCTTTTCGATGCGGGTGGTCAGGACACTTGTTCTTTGTAAATTTATGTTAGTTTGATCATTTGGACGTACTTATGTCGAAAATCTAATAATGCGATGTTTTAAACGAATATTTCTAATGTTTAAATGCCTCGTAGATCTAGTGGTTGCAAGCGCTACTGCTGAGCATGAAGTCCTGGGTTCGATTCCCGGGTCGGGCAAAGTGTTATTAAGTTTTTCAATCAGGAAATTCTCAGTAGCAGCCCGGAGTGTGTATTTGGTCTGGCTTATGGCAATAAATTCGCACCCTAGGTTATTGATTCAGGCGTGACTTGGCGGAAATCCATTATAAAATACAATAGACCTAGATATATTTAGTAAGCTATTCCGCTTAACTAATCCTAAAGAGTCATAAAAAACCCTGTAGGAAATCGACACGTGTTTCACCTCTCAATGAGGCATCTTCAGGATGACGGTTGCCTTGTCGCGAACCCGAGCACGACGTGTTGCCGTCGATCACTTACAGGGTTTTTTATGACTCTTTAGGAATAGTTAAGCGAAATAGGTTAATAAATATATTTACGTCTATTGTATTTTTTACTCGCCCCCCTAATACATGGGACTTAACTGGCGAAATGTGTGTGTACCTACTATAGATATACCTCTGCCTAAACCTGATGTTATATTATGACAATGTTTACTTTTAACTACACAAGTTAAAAGTTTATGTCTCAAATTGTTCTAAAAAGATGATAAAACAAAAATTATTATTTTTCCTATATTTTTCCTACTTTTGGAACAATTTTTCTGTTTAAGTTAATTATTATTTACATTTATCTTAACATCAAAAATGTTAAGAAACTACTTTATGATTGACGATACGAATTCTGTATTAAAAACTTTTAACAAATATTGCCAAAGACCCTCTCTAACAGCATTTTATAAATCAACACCTTACTAGCTTTGACCGGATCCAAAGTACCAAGTCAATTCAGATTCCGTTTGGAATTCCACTTGCATCGCAAGGCAAAAGAGGAGCGGCCAAGTCCGCGACCCGCGTCGGCAACCCATAAGGACTGCATTTAAACTGGTTATAAGTAACTGGCGTTATTCCAACAAACATGCAGTTGGAATACGTTCAGTTATGTGTTATTTTTTCATTTCAATGTGCAGAGACATTTTAATAATGATACATTATATTCAACCATATTTCCCTGAGAAATAAAACGTTGGAACTTGGAAAAGTCCGTTTATTTCGTGAATATTTTATGTTGTAAGACAGTGTATATTCAGTGGCTGGATCTTTTTTGGATAAGTTGCCTTTGACACATTTCGAGGACGCGTTTAGATATTGTTTTGTTTAAAATCATCCAAACAACTAGCGTAAATAAATACTGAGATGAGCTTAACTCAACGCAAATGAGTTTGGCCGGTCGGAAAGGTGATGATTACATTTGTTTGGACCCACTCTGTAGCCGTGTCCTTATAAGCAATTGTCGGGCAAATACAAGATCGTCGTGTTCCGAACGCGTCATTGCACCGAAAGAGGGTGCGTTCGGGTTTTTCCGAAAAATATTGTGACAAATGATCGCGACGATTAAGGACTCGGGTCAAACTTTATTGGAAAAAAACTCAAACATTCTAAATTCAAACTACTTCCTCATTCAAATAGGTGTTTACTCCATAAAACTAGAATGTTATTGCCGCGCATCTATGACAGTCGTACGGACAATGTCAGCATTTAATGGTCTTGTAACGACCACTTTTATGTCAGCCGTATTCGTCGCAAAATAATAGTGATGTAGGGAAAATAAGAGGATGGGAAGAAAATGAACAATAGGGAAGGCTATTATATTAAACTGCTTTGTTGTTAATGGGTCATTTTAGTGATTAAATAATGTTTTGTGTGGATTTCATATAAGTTAATACAAGAGTTTGACTAGGTACCCACTATGACAAACATCGCAAGGTATTTATGTAGGTAAAGAAAATTAATTCAATTCAGTGGATTGATAACATTCATGTAAATTAAAAGAGATCACTGTAAAAAGTTTTTTTTATTACGATTTCTGTTGAACTTGCCTATGAGCTACAATGCATTTGCTGTACCTAAACCTACATTTCTATTGAAGTTAGTTAATTTCAGATTTTAGTCATTGTGATGGAACCATGAAGTAAAATGGTACCAAACGATTTTTTTATTTTTTTATTCATATTTATTTTCATTCAATATGGATAATACCGGTATTTATAGGGTAGTTACGTACCTCTAAACTGGTAACCAATTAATGCAGCCGTCTCTACAGACTTACTCATAAGTCGCTAAACACATCGAATCATCTCAATTTGCAAGTTCCAATACTAACCACCAAACTATTACCACTCTATCGTTTCAAACGTCGAACGATTAATCGATATTACATGCACAAAGGAATATCGATTATATCGAGTTGATTCGTTTGCTTACTGCTCCAACGATGCCTAATTAGCATGTGAACGTATGACAGTTGACAAAGTTCGCATCTATGTGTGCTTTAGCAAGTAATTGAGTATCAGATATAGAAGTGGAGTTCGATGCAACCAATTACGGAAGCGAGTAGCTTTGACAAAGAATCGATTCTCGATTCCAAAGTGCCTCGTACAAAATATTTGACTTTAAAGGCTTTGTATTGTGAAAGTGAAGGTTTGTTAATATTCGTTTTGTACTGTTTATGGTTTTTTTAGGATACGTCTTTTTTTTAACTTTACTAATTATAATTTGATTTCAAAATATAAAGAATATGCAAGATATGCAACTGTTAATTATTTACACTATTTATCTCTTAGGTACATCCTACATTATTAAATAAAAACAGTCCGCTCATAAGTAAAAATTCAAAGTACAGATCATAAACATTTATATATAATTATATACATTCAAAAGAAATCAGTACATACCTCCATCGCACTACCACTTCGCCCCATGGCGACCCGACATCGCCTCAAACTGTCTGAACCTGAAACAAAATATAAAAAAACTTATAAATCTAAAAATTTTCTTTCACTGACAGACAACGCACGCTGCGCTGCGCCTCGCAAGATCTGCGGGGGGCCTTAGGCTGTGCGTTGTCTTGTTGTGCGCCGGCCCTAAACCGATTGGTCTAGAAGCACGACCCTTTGCACAAAAAATCCTTATTATACCTATAACGAAAGTGAGCACTAAGAAATGATTCCTAAAAATTCATCCCCTCGAGGGGGTTAAATAATAGGGGGGATAAAAGTTTGTATGGAAGTACGACATTTCTGCCGTTTATACAAACAGCCGTACATAAAAAAAAAATTGAAACGGAATACTTTTCTAACTTTAAAGCCTTCATATCAAGGGTTCAAATGTTAATAACCTTTTGTTAAACAAAAATAGAAAGAATATAATCCGCAAGTTAACGACCTAACAATTAAAAATGTTTAGGAACTCGCTCCAGCGAATGTGGTGCGAGTTTGTAGTCACGCCTGCCGCACGCGATCCGATTTAGTATAGATCTGAGTTAGATATGCAACTATATACTCGAAATTAAGGCGAGGTTCATTTAAAAGTTTATGCTACAAAACGTATTTTACAAGATATTAGGTATTTGGTAGGGAGGTGTGAGTTTCTAATAATTATAATCTTTATTAAAATAAACACAGGGAGAAAGACTACGCAGCTCTTTAGCAACGAGTTCAATTTTATAGAAATATATTTAAAGAAACTGATTTTTACTCCTAAGTAAACGAAAGAGTAGCCTTATGGTTAGGGTTGCCATACATCCCGTATATACGGGACTGTCACCATATTTGACCATCCCGGCCCGTATTTGTTCCATAGACCAAATAGAAACAGAAGTTATTGTAAAAGTAAAATCAACTTCAAAATATGACTGGGCGAAAAATAAATAAGTAATTTGACGTTATTTTAAGTTAAAAAATATAAACATGTAACATTTCAAATAAAAACTTTGATTTTATAATGTACTTTTTTTATTTATTTTTATTAAATACTTTTGATTAAGCCACTACGGTTCAGATCAGAGGATATCTGTTACAAAACACATAGTTTGTCTTTTACTATTTTCACATACGTAAAAGTAAAGTAAAGTAAAAAAGTAAAAATTCATTTATTTCCCACACTAATTAAAACACAGTACTATCATTATTAAATGCGTGCGTAAAAAAAGCCACGTGTCGGCGTTGAATGTGTTATTAGTTTTGGGCATCGAAAGAGAAAACGTCCCGTATTGGTTCCTAGAAGTTATGGCAATTACTTATGGTAGATATTTCAAAACAGGCCAGAGTAGTCCAAAATATTTGGTAGTCGAAATAAACGATACTTTAACTAACCGTTTCTTTTCTAAATTACGTAAAGTTGCCCTGGTCCTATTTCCAACTATAATATATAAATTAACATCCCACTATGAAAGTCAGTGAGCCAGCTAAATACTTAGTCGATAATCGATTCATCAACGCGTGTACTCAATGACTGGTTAATGCGATACTACAAATGAGTTATCATCAGGAATCCAACATAATATCGTTGAGGTAAACACCAGCAGGAAGCATATTTATCAATAACAAAAATGCCCATAAATTAGGTAACGGTGATAAATTTTCCAAATAGTGATGTGAGTGAGGGTCAAACGAAATATCAATCAGATTATTCGATTGTTTGGTATGAAAATACTTCTTTTTTTTTCGAAAATTGTCATTTGTGTTGATTCATAAATTGAGGCAGCCCCAGTAAGTTATAATAGTACTAGTGTCGGAGCTGCTCCCTGAAAAATTTTCTCGAATAATCATTTGTAATTCGAATGATTGTTTCGAATCTTGAATTACTTAAATAATTATTCATGTTATTATTAAGCTTACCTACTTACTTAGACTAAACTATAATGTCGACATTTTATTAAATACTTCACTTTTTGATATCCATTTTTATTTTTTAAATGACTAGGGAACAAACTTAAAACCAACCGCATAATAATTATGTGAAAAAAATATTGACATGGTCAAAATTTGCAAATAATTAAATAGATGAAGATTTATACGAATGATTTTATATCAATCGAATAATTCGAAATCATGTGTCTTCCTATCGAATAATCGCCAGCTGATTCGCATGAACATTCGAATAGGCCCATCTCTGCTTCAGAGTTTATAACCGTAAAGCGTTTATTTTAATGGAAAAATGACAAACGAGCGACATTATTTGCGATCATCCGAACAGATATGCTACAATTACTTTGTATTGTTTACCATATGTTCCGATGTATCGATATATCGATGATTTTCATTCGAACTTCACATTTTAACTGATACGCTGTTGTATTAACTTTAAGTTTGGACAATTTGTCGTTTCAATCTTCCAATTGTATCGTAAATTACATTTTTAATTATGTTGCACTAAATAAATCCTGTTAATTACTTGGAGTTTCAATGCTTCTTAAGGCTATGTTTTATAGTTGGCAGCTAACTTGTCTACAAATGCTTTTATTTCAAAATATAGGGCAATCAATTACTTCTTCTTGAGTAATATTACATCATTACTCTACTCAGGGAGATTTTAAGTCCAGAAGTTAAACTGTCAAATTAGACTAAAATAAAACTACGAAACAGATTTATACGAAACCCAAAAATACGCCTCCAGATAATCCACCGAAGTTTTTTCTGTCAAACAAGTTTGTCAGCTCTAAATAACTGTGTATCGTTCATCTCTTTCTGGATATGGCATCAATCAATCTGCCTAGCCTTTTCCCAACTATGTTGGAGTCGGCTTACAGTCTAACCAGACGCAGCTGAATACCAATATTTTCCATAGAGCGACTGCCTATCTGACCTCCACAACCCAGTGACTGGGTACACGATACCCCTTGGTAGGAATGGTTGGCAGACTTTTGGGCTTCCGACTACCCAGACGTAACTACTGTCAAAGATCTACGTATGACAGCCGGGACCAAGAGCTTAACGTGCTTACCGAGGTACGGAGGGGTCTCGATATGTAATGGATGGTCACTCATCCACGAACCGATCGCGGCAAGCGTAGCTTACCCTTCGATCGACCAGTGCGGCAGTTATTATTTATCCACAAGCATCTCTTTCTGCTATAGTATACTATAAGATAAGATAAGATAAGATAAGATCATTTATTTGTCCAAAACATGAGTATACACACATGGCATGCAAGATGTTACATAAAATTCTATCACGGTCATGTTTTGCCTCAACGGCGTACAAATTTAAATAAGTAATCATACAGTAATTATAAATTTATCCATTAACAATCCAGATTATAACATGAAATCATCAGAGAATTGTATATAAAATTAGTGAATTAAATGTCAGAGTAATTAGGGATTAAATAAGTATATTTCACACAAGTCAAATTAATTTATCAGTCAAAAATTCGTCAGTGGTGTAATAGACTTTCTCTAACAGAAGTAACTATATGTTGTATTCAATAAAAGTAAGTAGGTATGACTGTACTGTAGTCCAACATTTCCATACTTTTAATATTATTTTACTACCAACTAGAAAATTTAGTAAAAACGTACAGTATTCGTGATTCACGGTTAAAATTATCGAAAAAAGTATATTTTTTTCATTGTTTTCGCTTTGTTTCTATTCTCATATCTAATTTGCTTCGTTTGCTGTTAACTTTTTCTAGCTTCCATTAGCAGGATTATTTTCCAGCGTTGTTTTCGTAGAAAGCAAGCAATATTTTTTTTATACATAGACGATAATAAAAGGCAACATGTTAGTATTGCTGCATACAAAAATGCAACTTCGAAATGATTATTTTCAGCAACAGGCAGAAAGAAAGAAAGAAAAATATGTTTATTTCTGACAGAAACGCGTGCACATAAAAGGTTATGTAAGTTATCAGAAAAAAAAGAAACAGGTACATTTAGAATCACACAACAGAAAAGGTCTCTGCACACAGCGGGCGCGGCGCGGCGGGGCGCGGCGTGGCGGGGCGGCGACGCTGCGCTGGCGCGACGGCATCGGTCACACTGCGGGCGCGATCACGTTCCGTCCCGCCGCGCCCATTCATTTTTAAGAACAGTGTTTTTATACTGCCTATGGCCCAAATCGTACAAACATACGTGAGCACGAACACATTCGACTAATTTTTCGACATCCATTTTTGTAAAACGATACAAAATCACATTCACGCTCCGTACCGTCCGACGCGACGTGCTCACGCCCCGCCGGCAGTGTGACTACTACATACGTAAACCAAACAACACAAAGCGTCGGCGCCCTGAGGGCGCTGCGCTCGCGTCCCGCCGCGCCCGTCCCCGCCGCTTCTGACTTGTATTCCTGCTCGGCGCGGCGACGGCGTGGCGCGACGGTTACCGTCGCGTCGAGCGGGACGGCTCTGTGTGACGTCTTCCGTAATATCTAGTACATTACAAATGCTCAGCGTCGCGTCGCCGCCGCCGTCCCGTCCCGCCGCGTCGCGCCCGCTGTGTGCAGAGACCTTTAGTTGGTAGCTTCACGTCGTGACGGTGACAAGAAGGCTTCCACTCATCATGATGCTGTGCTATGGAAGACCCAGAGCACTGCGCTGATTTTCAGTGGTCACCCGGCAGCACGGTTTAACAATAGCTTTTTTCATTTTATTAATAACAGACGGTTTTCCTAGAAGTTTTCATGGAAATTGTTCTATTAGAGGCACGTCGCGCCTGCTCGTGGGAGCCTGTCGCGTCGCGCCTGCCTGCGGGAGCCTTAAACCTGTCTTTTGCGGCTAAGGGCCCGCTTGCACCACAAATTAACATATTTAAACATCATTCTGTCGCTGTCATCTTCAAACGATTGAAAGAAACAGAACGATGTTTTAAATTCGTATTGAATTAAAATTGTTTAGCTAGGTATTTGAGGTGCAAGTGGATCTAAAATGTATTTAAAACCATGAATGTGAATTTGTAGCTCGTAGGTGCACTACGCATGTGAGCAATATTTCATAAGGTTACCCTGTCTGGCCTATGGAAGTGTTTTTTTTAGATTTTGCTATGTGTATAACTACTAAATATACCTACCAATCGTAGTTGAGTTGTGAACTTGTGACTATACTATCTGGATATAGCAAGCAGACAGTGGTAGTATCAAACGCTACATTGTACATTAAGAAATATGATGAGTCACTATTTCACAATAAATCATTTTCATAACCAACAATGGCCTTAATAAATCTATTATTATTATGCCACAGACCTAGAACAGCACACTTGAACTTGTACAAAAACTAGTTCAACATGATTCACAATAAAAGAAATGCTTAAAAAATAATAAAACTCAGTTATGTATCGCGTGCCGACTCCAACAATACACAAATTGCGATCGACATGAAAGCCTTAACGATTGAGGAAATTTGGTAAATCACTTCATATAAACGAACAATGTTGCGGTTTCACAATGAAACTGTTTAATCAGAAAGGAATTTGGAAAAATGTCAAAGGTCATTACAGCCTTTCTTTCGTTATTCGCTTGTTTATGAACAACAATGAGCAGGACAAATGATCAAATCATTGGTTTTAATTGTCCGGTAAAGTGTTTCACTTGCTTCGTCTATCGCTATTTTTACTAAACAAAGTTTTAATCATTTCCTAAATATTTAAGAATCTCCAAAGTAAGTTACATTAGTCATTTTCTATGTTTGTTTTAAAAGAAATACTTCTACTACGACGCAGTTGTTAAAATATTCTTGACAGACTCAATAAAAATATCAATGCTCTTGGCACAAGCTACAGAAAATTAAAAACAAAAGATACACACGGCTAAATAAAGGCTCGTGCAGACTGGTGCGACAGGCAGCGCGACCCTTATCGCGTCATTCTGCACGAGACTTAAATAAACACAATGCAAACTCTATACCTACGTAGGAGTAGTGTGTAGGCTAATGTTCTGCATGTTAAAGTTCCCGAATAGGTGTCATTCAGGTCGCCATACTCGTTCACAGGTTTGCATAAACGTGAAACTAGAATTCACGCCAAATTCAGTTCAAACTCAGCTAAAAGGTCATTCGTTTTATTGCAAAGTGGGTTTCTTTGTAAAATCTATTTCAAAAATTGATGTTTGAACTTCCGTTCATCTTTTATTTACAATAATCTTCGTGGAATGCATTCAACGATCTTACAATAGGTCAATTAAGTGGATGTTAGCGAAGATAATATATATTATAGCGCTTAATGTAAAGATATATTATCTTAACCGACCTCACACAGCGTTGACTGAACATCAGTCATCAGTCAGCGACAAACGTCGATGACCATTATGGAATTTCGGTTGAATATACCATAGAACCTAATTATTATTTGAAATCTATTCTATCAATACATAACGCTAAAGAGTTTGTTTCTTTGAACGCGCTAATCTCTGGAACTACCAACCAGATTTGAAAAGATCATCGTTTTGGTATATATTCTTGAGGAAGGTTATAGGCTAACATCACACTTCTATCAAGTAAGTCTAGTAACAGGAAGTTATTTATGCGCTTTATTGCAAAAACTGAACAGATAGAATGATGTTCTCACAATATATTATCGTATCTTAGCTTTTCTAGTTCGGATCATATATCTTTACATTAAGCGCTATAGTTAATTTATTCAGGCGTGACTTGGCGGGAATCCATTATAAAATACAATAGACGTAGATATATTTAGTAAATATTCCGCTTAACTTTTCCTAAAGAGTCATAAAAAATTCTGTAAGAAATCGACACGTGTTTCTCCTCTCAACGAGGCATCCTCAGGATGACGATTAACTTATCAAGAACCCGAACACGACGTGTTACCACGCCGAGTGCTGGAGGCTAAGTGAAAACTCATTCAGCGTCGAGGTGAAACACGTGTCGATTTCTTACAGGGTTTCTATAACTCTTTAGCCAAAACTAAGCGGAATAGTTACTAAATATATCTACGTCTATTGTATTTTTTTAAACGCTATATCATATATTATGTTCGCAGTGTGTCATCCCCTTAACGCTCCCGGGTACCGTTAGAATAATAATGATAGCTAAGTTAATTTGTATATTTTTTTTACTAATTACTTTATTGTTTTTATGAAACACACAATGTGGCAGTACTATAATTAGCAAACAAAAACGTAGGTTAACAAATGCTGTGTGGTTCTTCTGTTATTGTAATGTAATTATGGAACTATTGCCTTTGTTTAGGGGTATTTTTCGACATACATATAGTGTCTAGTACATAATATTTTATCCAGCTTAGCAGCAAAGTCAGTGTAGCGTATCAAACAAATTTTATGAATGTAAAAGTTTAGATGTTTGTTTGCTACTTGATCACACCGAAAATGCTACAAAATTGTGTCCCGCACATAAGTGTACAAAATGATTGACCTTAAAAACACTAGTTGAAGACGATTTCCAGCTGCCTCGAAACTCACCAAGTTTTTTTAAATTGACCTTAGATAAATTCTCCTATATTACAGTAGAGTATACCTCCTATGCAATAGCAGGAGGTTTAGTTAAAATGTAAGATTAGCGACAACAACGACTGCGGTTACATTTAGGAACCACCCCTTTTAATGGTTTTGTCGTAAAAGGAAACCTCCTTTGTCAACGTTACGACCACGGCTTTATCCCTTGATGTTGATTACATCAATCCTTTCGTCCATGGCTGTGGGTTATGACATAGAGAGGATTCAGTATTAAGATGGGTGCAGTGCAGAAATATTCAATGTCTCCAATAGACTTCAATTGTCAGATTTAATCATTAGAAAGAAAGAAGAAAGTAAAATATTTTATTTGGGACACACACAGGAAATACAAACAGTAAAAAAAGATCAAAACTAACAATTTAACAGAAACAAAAAAACAAAAAAATGACCTGTGCGAGGACAAAAAGGCTCTTATCTGAGCATAATACTATAGTATTTTAAAAAAAAAAACGCCGCCCTGGTATTCTGATAATAGAATTGCTACCAAAGATTTAAAGCACTAGATTTGACGTCACCGTACTAAGTCATGCGAAAATGGTAAATACCTACCTACTGAGAAGAGTGGGCTCACACAATATTAATGGCGTTTCCATGACAATCAATCACTTCAAGTCTCTGCGACATTTTGTGTGTCAGCGATGTCAAAACAAAACGGAAACGCGACCTTCTCTTCGAGGTAGGACGAATCTACGATGTAAATGACTATCAGAGAATATCCAATTGAATTCCTATGTTTAACTTTATCCAAACTGTTGGAAAGTTATTTTCCTAAATTCAATATTTAATGTATGGTATTTAGATGGACTCTAGGTGGTGACGTAGATACTGTTCTTGAAGATCTCCAAATCCTAAAGCAGCATTTCCAAGCCCCGATGGATTGGAACTGCTGTTTTTATTTTTTATTTTTCCATTACATAGTTGTACATAATATATTATTATATATGTTAGTGTTAGATTTTATATTACATAATATTTAAGATTTGTCATAATTAAGTAAATAAAAAGACATTCTAAAACAAACGAAAAAATAACACGGAAAGTGGATATTGATACTTTCATTTCGATTTATATAATATTAGGATTTCAGCTAAACCAACTACTCAGCTATCCTATATTGTTTGTAGTTTCGTATTGTTAGTGTAGTTTCCATTATATCGCCCAAAACTATAAACGGTGTAATTCCGTAAAAACTTTCGAAGGACGACAATTCTGTATTCTCTGTGGAAAACAGAATTTCGAAACTGTCACTTCAGAAACTTCAGCAGGTCATTATCAATCAGAGCTAATTTCAGCTCGATAGTGGTTCTTTCAGAATAGCACTGCCGTTCGCCTATAAGAAAAATTGTGTAAGTAAGCACCATATTCCCGTGTGTCTGTAAATCTGACAAATTGCTTGCGTAAGCAATGGTGACGGGTCGACAAGCACACGGCAATTCTATCAGGTATCGATAACCAGACGAGAAAGGAAATAAAGTTGCGACGTTCCTGTATCGGATTTGTCTTTAACGGTTACATAGTGAGGAAAACTACATTTCTATAAACGCATTTCTCCAGTTTCTCTTTTTTAGAATAAAGGACAATGTTGTATCATCAATAACTCCCAAAACAAGAAGCGATTCCTACATTAACTAACTCCACACTCCGGGTAAACCTATTGAGGTTTTTGTGACGTTTTGTTTTTCTCTTGCACTTTTTTCTTTATCTACTTTCCCGCCACTAAGTCAACAACGTCTGTTTTTGGTGGGATTATCTTTACGATTATAAACTCAATTTACTCTATAACAAAAAAAAAACAGTTATTTTTTATTTATTTTAAGTTCTTTTCAAAGTTCATTGGGAAAGTAATAAAAGGGTATAAAAAGTATTAGCGGTAAAACGTTTTGTATGTAAATCGAAATCAATTGGTTGGTTCACGTGACCGATAATATAAGTTTAATGTATTGTTTGGTGTAAATGGACGTTTTCGCTTGTCACGTCCTTCGTCGCACTAAAGAATTTTACAGGTTTTTTAAAAGTCGAAAGCAATTTAATGCGTTTTCTTTCTATAGATAAAGTTGCATTTTTATAGAAGTATTCCTCTACAATAGTACAAGTAGTCCTCTACAATACGAGAGACGTATGTCTCTCGTATTGTAGAGGATTTTCTTTTTGGGAAGATAGCTGTAAGTTTATGAAATAATTATGCTCAAAACAATAAGAAAACAAACGCCTATGCGTTTGTTTTCTTACTGTTATCAACTACAGTTCCAAACTTAGGCCAGTAACATTCGAGTAGCGTTTATTCTAAAAATTATAGTTAGTTTAACATATTTTTTTTGTCGCAACAATCATTTATTGGAAAGCTTTAAAACTCATTTCACTTTAACATCATGTCGAGTTCATAAACTAAAAGCTATATTTATATTCTAGAGTTGCAAAGTCACGTCAGCAATAAAAATACTATAAATTGTAATAAAACAATACAAAAGTAGCAATTTTTCCTGAATTATTTGTTCATTTAAGAACAGTCACTTAATTAAACGTACGCGACCCGCCGTTCGTTATATTGAATGAATTGTGTTTTCACAAAAATGGCTACACCTAATAATTCTGTTCACAGCTGCGCACGGCACTCTTAATTGACGTAATTGAAAAGTTAAAACCTCACGTTTTCCCGCTCACCTTTTTAAATATTTACTTTAGCACCCAATTAGTGTGTCGCTAGTAGATTTTCCTTTACAATTAAGGCGTGTTGCACACTGAACTACCACGGCAATGGCGCCGACGAACGTTAACGTATAGTGGACTGCAATTTACTTTAACAAAAGAACATTGAACCGTTCAAAACAACCAAATTCAGACCAATGATTACACAAAAATATTGCAGCTAGATTCTGTAACATAGGTATATATGAATATACAGAGCCAAAGTCGCGTTAGGAAGCAAAACGGGCATGCAAATGTCGAAGTTACGCCGATAATGGCGTCAAAAAGCAAAAATATTCACGTATGACGCGGTATATGTAATTTACATGCTTTTCTCGTATCCTGCTGGTTTAAACCTATGCAAAACGAGCCGCGCGTCGTATGCCAGTCTAAATCCTCGCCGCACCGACGTCGTCATGTCGATACTTGTGTACCAGCCCTTTAAAAACCCCGTCCTTTCGCGTTCACTCTAACAGGGTCGACTTTGCGCTAAGTTAAAGGTAAAGCTAATTTTATTTATTTTTCACTTTACCTGCAAATTAAGGTTTGAATAGTCTAATTTATTATTTCGTTTAGACGTGACCGTTGAGTTACCTGAGGTTCGCTTGAGAACTGAAATACTTCGGAGATGAGAAGAGAAACAAATTAAATTACTTACGAAAGAATACACAACAAAGGTTTTGGCAGGTAAGAGAAAACGGAATATAATTAAAAGAAAGTTAATGTGCTTGAAAACAACATGAGAAACAAACGGCGTTATGAAAATTGTTCGTGACTGCGATGAATGCTTGAAGAAAACCTATCAATCAAAGCCGATCTTTATGATACCTCGTATTAGGTTCAAAATAGAGCAATTTAAAGCATAATATCCACCATGTTCTAAAGGCTAGCTTCACTAATGTCGATGAATCGTTGCGTGAGGAGTTTCATTATAACGGTATACGTAGAAAATCACTTGGTCGTCCGCACCCATTTCGGTATAATAAGCACGCACTTTCGGCAAAGTGTTGGGCGTCAATCGCGTGCGCTACCCAGTAAATGAAACTATGTTATTACATAAAGCTTTTATATTACTTTTTTTATATCTTGAAACTAATTAACTAGGGCTTGTTCATTAAGAAAATAATAAGTGGTTTGTGATAAATAGGTAGGTAGTGTTCGTGTAGTTACATGGAAAGCGTGTCGTGCATTCTGTTGTAGTTAACTGATTGCATAGGTAATTATTGTATTGTTTCAGTAATTTGTGTAAGAAAACCTCATTAGGCAATGTTTCTGTTATGAGCTGAACAACTTTTTAAATAATCTTTTACCCATAATTATAGAAGGCGAAAAAAACAAACACTTTTCAATAGTCTTACCAAGGGGTATCGTATTAGCCAGTTACTGGGTTGTGGAGGTCAGATAGGTAGTCGCTCCATGGAAAATACTGGTATTCAGATGCATCCGGTTAGACTGGAATCTGACTACAACATAGTTGATTGATTGATACATGTACAGTCAACAAAGCTATTTGGTATACAGGAAGCTAACTTTAAGCTACTTTAAAAAATGTTGTGAGTATGCTGGGTAGTCAATTCTTTTACTTGCTTTAAGTACCTATGCCATATGCTTAAAAAGTGATTACGCACACAATAAAAATGAATATTGGCAGTGTAGTGGAGGGATGAATAATTTTGCCTGTATACCGAATAGCTTTGTTGACTGTACTGTACTAAAACATGGGACCTCGAGATTTAAGAAAGGGCTGACGATAAAGGTAAAAGTTGAGTGACCAATAAATAGACCAAAATCTAACACAAGGAAAGTAAAATATTTTTAAATAACCTGCTTATTTATGTGGCAAGAAAAAAGAGACTAAAAGGAACAGAATATAACATACAGCAGATAAAAAATGGATAAAAAAGAACAAATAAGAAAAAGCCAAAGTGTATTGTAGAGGCTCCCACCTAATTACAAAAATAACAAACCATTAGACGATATTTATTTATTTATTAAAACTTTTATGCACAAGTAAAAAAATACTGTACAAAGGCGGACTTAATGCCTGAGGCATTTTCGATATCTTTAAATTACTTCCTTCACGTCTTTAAATCTGGTTTTAAAAGCAAACAAGTAATGACTATAATATACGAACATGTCTATAGAATCGCATAGGTCGCCTCACAAAGAATTTCAGACAAGCTTTACAACCTTTTTTATGGGCCTTCGCCGTCTTAAAGTGATTTCAATTAGCATATAAAATGTTCAGCTGCTACTCAAATAATTTAAGGTTCTTGAAATAAACCCGTATTCGTCTTGCTTCTGATGTGTTAACTGTTTAAATTAAGCAGTAGGTATCATGAACAACAGACCCTCAAAATTGGCATTTCCTGAATCAAAATCATAACTTCTATTTTTTTTCTGATAAATTCACTTTACCATCTAATTTAAAATGGCACTTCAAATTCGTAATTACTAAGCGAATCCCCGCTCATTTTGTGAGAAATAAAAAATTATATTTCCATAAATTATGATAATTTCACGAGGTCGTTTTTCAATGAAATAAAGAATCGGACCGCCCAAAACAATACAAAACGAAATTGAAAAATAATTAACACAAACAAAGCAGAACAATTCCGAATCAAAAGAACTACCACTATAATGTGAAACCATTACGGTCAGCCAGTCGGTTTTACCACCCTAAGATACAAGTATATTCCAGTATAGCCAGCGAAATAGAATTCTAAGTCAAAGGTGTAAAGAACAAAATCCAACTACCTATTTTTCATGTGCATAGTTATTTCGGTCGGTATATACTGAGGGTGCGAAAGTTCATTCAGGCATAACAATACCCCTACTATAGAGGCCATTTAAACTTTGCGATGCGAATTTGTTCGCGTGAAAAGGAAGCGAGTATTGGATAAGGAATACTCGAATTCTATATTTGAATTGCTTACTTTGCTGTAAAACTCTGAAAAGGTTTGTATGTATAAAGTTGAATAGAATAATACAGGTGTATCTTGAATTTTTTAACATCCTGTAAAGTCAACACGAAACTCTTCGAAATCTGGAACTTTTGAACCTTGGAGTAAGTTTTCGGTTTCGTTTGGCGATAGAAAAATATTTCTTAAAGAAAAACGGCTCGTGGCTTTTAGATACATGTTTGAGGGAAATTAACTCCTTTAAAGTTACCCGACTTTTTAATTTGGTAGAACATTTTTAGTAAGTAATAGTTTTTATAAGGCACTGTGTCAAATAGCTGAAGCCTCCATTTCCTTAAGAGTGATAATAAAATAGATTGTCAACCTTTGGAAATGGTTACCTACTAGGGTTCTAGCCGAACGAAAATTAGTGTTTACCAAAACCTTCAAATCAAGGTTTTCACACCAAATAACTACTAGAAGTGATGGAAACTTGCTATGTATATTTTTCAACGAATTTTTTCAATGAGTCTATTATATAGAGCTATAAGTTTTTAGCTACATTATCTATAACCAAATAAAATAAAAGTAATCATCATTCTCTTGCCCTCATCCCAATTTATTTGGGTTCGGTGCAAAATGTCTTTTGCTTCCATACTTCTCTTTAAGTCGTCATGTCGGTAGTCACCCCCTTTCAAGCATTAAAAAAGGATTTTGTAAAGAAATTTCAGAGGCACCTATAGTAGTGCCCCAGGGCGTTATAGTCAACGAGTGGATATAATTGCGACCTTCCGATTGCGGCCTAGCCGTTTCACCGCCACGCTTCCACAGAAATGGACGTAGTAGATATTTATAGTTCTGGAACACCTCAGGTGTTCACGCTCACCACTAGTAATTAACGCCCACATTGATTCTGAAGCAGGTTTGTTTTCTACGTAGTCAATTAATGGGGTATTGGCCGAGTAAAAATAGAAAGTAGGAAATACTTTTCGTTAGATTATTTCGGGTGGATAGTGATACCGTGTTTTTAAGCTGTGCCTTGAAGGTAAACGTGGCGATTAATGCAGGATTAGCGATAAACGTGGCCAGCTACTAGGTCCAAGTGGCTAACGTAAAATAAGTACCATCGAGACGAAAAAAAGAACCTTCTAATCAATTCTTGCCCGCAGGCTTTTTTGTGTTCAAACTTGATTTGATATTATATCCGTATTGCTTGTCCTTTTATCGCTTTCACGGTGTATCTCATGTCAGTTCACTAAATCAGGCTCCGTGTGTAATTACAGCCCAAAGCATTATTCGACAACAATTGTAATGAACATTCACAAAAGTGAATTATTAAAAGATTCGAAAATAGCAATACCACCGTTCAACGTCTATTCTAAAATTGCTCCACAGTCAAACAAAAAGAGGATACCACTTCGTGCAAAGGCTAAAAATATACAGGCCTTTGTAGAACCGAACACAGGCTCGATCAGTAAACTTTAGTCGATAAAAGACGTTATCGACACAACCAAAGTTCTTTCGATCGTCAGCTTGACATAAATGGACTAACTTAACGACTTATTTATAGTTCTCAAACAGCTCAGGTGTACGCTTATGCCGTTATTAATAACGCCCACAGTAGCTCATAGCTCTCATACTAAAGCGACCTACATTCCAGTAGTAGATTCAAATAGAACACCTTTGTGGGATTAAGCGAGGGTTAATTTCTAAGACAAATGTTAGGGCGTTAATATTTCATTATCAGATGAAAGTTGTTGTGAAATATTTATCAAGCTTTCATTTGTTTTAGCTGTGAATATCCTTACTGTGGGTTGAGATAAAGTACTGTAAATAGGGCTCAAATATTCTACGTTTCGTTAATTTCATGAATATTATTATACATTTGGATTCATATTTATTTGCTTTGTGTTATGAGTGTGCTTAAATAACCGTATTCTAACAAAATCCTAGGTGGAATATTGTTTTTAAGTGTCATTAAATACGGTTGTAGATATTTCTAGTTTTAATACGTTTTCACTTCAATGAACATTTTCCGATAGATCATGGAAGCTATATCGATAGTGTGGAAACTCATACGTTTTAACATGGAAATGTTTTATTTATCTATCTGTTCTACAGTGTTAATAAAAAGTTTTGAAATTAAAATGAAACCGCAGAGTATTTTGATTAAGTCCCGCAGTTGAGTTTGTAACTTTCTTTCCTAATTACAAAAATATACATTCGGATAATTCGCCTGATAATTGTGATAAGATAAGGAAGGGTGAAATCAAAATGTACGTGGGGTAGGCACGTTTATAATCAGCTGAAAATTAATGTTACAAACAAACGAATTCAGTTTTATCTGATTATCATTATTGAGAACGGAGCCAACGCAATTTTCGACGGATAATTTAGTTATCAAGGGGAAATGAGAAAACTCTCCATTTATGAATTCAGTAGGCAATTTCAGAATCTAGGCAATTCACTCTATTCGACGGTGTAATCTAGATAGCTTAAGAAATGATCAGTATTTTTGCATAGTTATTTGATCAAATGTCTCACCAAGGGATAGCGTGTAAATGGGATGTGGAGGCCAGATAGGCAGTTAGTTGCTCCATGTAAAATACTGGTACTCAGCTGCATCTGGTTAGACTAGAAGCCGACGCCAAGAAATTTGGGAAAAGATTAGGATGATTTGCTAAAATAAAGGTGGTGTTTTAAAGAATATATTTTTATCTGTAAAATCTATCTTTATGCTCGATTTTGCTTGCATTTATGATCGAAAGCAGATAGAATAGTTTATCGGGGACATCGACTTGCTTTGAGAAGTTTTTTGAAGTGCATTATTTATTATGAACTAAACTTTAATTCCTTTGATAAGGTTTCACTTTTTGGCCTTTTTCTACTTAATTATCATGTCATTACGTCACTAATGAACGACAACATGTCTAAGCCCATTACAGCGGCAAATGGGTAATGAATTTAATCTATTTCGTACATGCAATAAACACCCACCATAAATGTGGCAATTAGCTGCTCGGTTTATAGGAGATTAACAAAATATCATCGTGTTGATAATCGGATAGTCCAATAGAATTTTCACATGGTAAACATAACCGTAAATACGGTTCGCTTCATGAACCGAAATCAATAGGTAACAACGATTTTTATCCCCTAGAAAATTGAAAAAGGAAAATATTGTAGGGGCATTTTATTCTCAATTTTAACGCGGCCATGTTGTAAATTGGGAACAATAGTGAGCTTCGATGGACAGCGACTGAACGTCAATATATCATGCGCTTGACATTTCACTTAGTTAGCATTTTCATTACTACAGTATGTCGACGGAGTTAATTGACTGGAAAGTGCCCGGTGTCGTATTGTTTCTTGTTAGATGTGCCTTTTCTTCTCATGAGGGTAGGCAGAAACTACAGAACGCCACCTGCTGCGAGCATTACATACTCCTTTTTTTTTGCTTCGTGTAGGTTCATAAATCGGGCCATACACGCGCGCCGGTTGCGAGTACTACGAACCTGACCTTTCTGGAGAACATCACCAATAGTCTTATGTCTTGGTAGTTTTTAAACGTTTGGGAATTGTTATCAAAAATATAGGTAAAACCTTTTTTCGTGCCCTATTACTTGCTAAGAAATTGTCACTAAAAATTTTAGCCCAACGTCTTCACGCGTCGTCTTACTAGAATATAATTTGTTATAACTATTTTCAAATTCATACATCGATGGTTTAATAGGTATAGGTAAATTTGAAACATTACGTGTGTCCGTAACAACAAAATAAATATCAGTTTTCTCAAACAACTACCTACTCAGTGCAAGAAAATAGTGTAAGAAATCCATACGTACAAAACTTTCTTCCCCTTGAGACTCCAGATTCTAAACTCTTATAATAAGTTGTAGTTCTTACAATTCCCAAAGGGAATCTCATTCGAGTAGTGAAACTACGAAGCTTGTCTGGAAATATACTGTTAGTTCTATTTCCGTGGTTCGCAGTGAACCTCAGTATAATTTACTACGTCATATTTATTCAATGACGTCATTATGCCAAGCAATTTACAATCTGTTGTTAGTATTAATGTTGCACTGCATTTAATTTAAACGCCAGCTTTGAATGCATTAGTTATCAAGCATTGTCCATTTTATAGTGATTGATGTGAGACATAAAAGTAAGCTATTATGTTTTTTTTATCAACTATTATTGATTAACTGATTATTACTATTTATTGACTGCCCCGTTTGTCTAGTGGTCGCAAGCGTTACTGCTAAGCATGAGGTCCTGGGTTCGATTCCCAGATTGGGCATAGTATTATTGGGTTTTTTCCACCAGGAATTTCTCAGTAGCAGCCTGGAGTCTGGATTTGTGCCCGGTTGATGGCAATGGGCTCGCCCCCTATTACATGGAACTGAAACATAACTTTCGACATGTCGGTGTACAATAGGCTTCACCTCTGCATAACCCTTCGCGGTTTATGGGTGTGATGTAATGTTATGTTTATTGATAAACCAGATTTGTGTTACGCTATAGTTCTATAATTAGGATTTATTATGTGCCACATGAACCTTCAATTAACAAATTATATAAACAATCGACGAATGGCAATAGCTGTTACTGTAACTAATAACTACCCAGCAAGAAACCCAACTTCAGCAATAACAATTTAATAATAATAAGGCCCCAAAAGAAACAATCTATCCAAAAATATTTTCATTATAACATCAGAATTACTCTCCATTTACTAAATGTATTTTTAATCCGCCATAATTGAACAGATTACTCTCCGTCAGAAAAATAATTGAGCGCATTGTTTTAGGCAATGAACGCCATTTATTTCAATCTATTCCATTACAGATTCATAATGGAACAGATTTTTTTTTCTTCATATTATAGATTATATTATACGTCCTGAAATGAACTGACGACTTTGCAAAGCCAAACTTAAATATTTGTGACTCGTTTATGATTTTGTCAACGTGTCGAAATTATTTTTATGGGTATATAATTCCAGTCTAAACAATAAAATGTTATAATATTATCATCACAAAATAAACACGTAAGCGTGATGAGATTTTATTAACACAATCGTCATAATTTCTGACTCAATATAACTCCAATACTTATATTTCTCTCAGAAACCATTTGTGGCGGATTTCACCAGCTAGGGGGAACCGTTTACGTCTTGGTGCAAGTTATAATTAAGAGCGTTTACTATCTCTTCAGTAGATATTTCTATGCATATTTATGCAATGAAACGGTCCATGCAATTTTTCGTGTCGTGAAATTATAAGACATTTTGGTTTACTGTCCTAATACCTTTAATCATTCACACTAATCAATAGTAAAACATTGTCTACCTAGTCTAACATTATCTGCAAATCCCGCTTTGAAAAAAACATCTAATCAATTACCTTAACCAATTTTAAAATATCGCTAAAATTTCAATCGATACCGATAGCTTAAAAATACACGACTAAAGTACACTACTAGTTAGCGAGTTTTGTTCGCGTTCAACTGCGTAAACGACTTTTGCTCGCGTTTCCAAGTCGCTCTCTTAGTCGTTCGCTATTGCAGCCTCTATTAACTCAGACCACCCCCTAACTCCGAGGGACGCCATCAAGTGCTAAGTTCGCGTGAGCTAAACTTTTACCGCGACTCCTTTTAACACTTCTGTAGCTATTTACATTTTATTACTCCATCCACTGTAAGCTTACCAGAGTTGCCAAACCACTTTATTTGTTTCCTTTATTTATTTTGTGTCGTTTGTGTTTCGAATTAAGTAAACAAGTTTGATATTCCTTCCCGTGTTAATGTTGATAGGGGGAATTTAAACTGGGTTCAACTTTTACTTTTACCGCATAGAAATTGTAAGGAGCTATTACGCGGGCGCGGTGTGGCGCAGTTTTTTTACTATTTTTTTATATTCTTAACTGTGTTCTTCCTTTTTGTTCGCAAACAGCACACATGGGGCATAGACTGAGCTGCACAATTTCGCACCAGGATAACACCTAAGGAGCTCCACAGTTTGTGGAGCTCCTTAGGTGTTATCCTGGGCTCCTACATATAATATTCTCAATGCTGGAACACAAGCCTCCTCACTTCTAGAGGAAGTGGGCTGTACTCAACACACTTGCAATGCCAAAGCAATTCATTTTATAATATTCATAGTTATTTACGTTGTCGACGAGACGAATTTTTGAAACTTTTGAAGTTGAAAGATTAGGTAGAGATTTCCTTCAAAATCAAGATTGTGATTGAAAGTGTGTACGCATTTGTGGTGCTGGTATTTCATTGTTTTCCAGCTCTATTTTACTGTATATACCAGCATATTACCAGTATTGCCATTTGCAAATAAATATTTGCCTTGAATAAGTAGGGAATGCTGACCTTTGGAGAAAGATGGACTTCGAGACTTTGTTTACTACCTCACTCACTCCACCACCATCAAGTACCTACATTACATACCCGTCGACAGCGATGCGGTGGATTTTTGGACGCCATATATTAGTTTGTTATTTAATAGTTTTCGTTAGGTTAGGATATTACATTTTTATTTTATATATTAATAAGTAATTTATTAATAATATAGGATTCAATTACAATTTGAAATATAAAAACTTTAAACACCTAATTAACTAATTAATAAGAACTACATAGTAACGTGCACGCACCTACATTATTTGTGGCATAAAAGCGAAAATAATTCCACATAGTTGACCTGTTAGGTTGGTACCTACGAAAGTACCGCAGTTACCAGGTACACCTATTATACGATATTGTACTACAACACAAAAACCGACTTTCATACGTCATCATCAATAAATTAGGCCGTATACGTCCGCTGCTGAACAAAGGCTTTCTACCATTATATCGCTACGTTAAACGTTCCTGAGTATACGTTAAATACGGAGGTACCGCATTACTTAGCAAAAACGATATAAAACGTGTTATTATGCATTGATTACATAATTAAAAGTTTAAAAAATAAGACCCATAGTTTAATGCTTTATATTCTTCATCTCATAACTAGAAAAATGCGTCTTGCAATCACAGCCGAAACAGCTATTCCTAATGAAAACGTAGCGGACGATAAAACTACGATATCTCAATACGATCATAAAAAAACTTGAACATGAATAAAAAACCTGCATAAAACGTGTAGTCAGCCGCGATTAATAGTAATCTTCCAAAAGATTTCCCCGTAGCGCTTCGAAGAAAACATAAAAAGCTCCTTTCATTAAGGCTGACGGCACGGCAACGGATATCACACAAGTTTAACGCGGAGTACTTGCCGTGCATGGCCCACTGTGTGTATGGCCCACTCCGTGCATTTCTTGCTACAGTTGCCTCCGTTCTTAATCTCCAGCCATTCCCTATTGTTGACATACTATGCCTGCGACCTAGAAACGAACAGGGAATGTACTATTTGTATGACCAACTTTTTTCGAGGAATTGTAACGAGGATTCGAAGAATGTGTTTAAGAGGTGTGTTATATTATTGTACAGTATAAAAGGGGAGCAATTTCTTGTTCAAATTTAATTCACGTAGCAGGCATATTAAAAAGGAAAATTTTATTTCACATGGTAGCAAATTAAATTACATAAGGAAGAGTTTATGGAATAAGCATAAATCCCGAGAACAAATGGATAACCATCGTTTTATAGCTGCACCAACGTTCAGTTTTAAAGCTCATAAAAGAAAATAAGTGTAAACATTCCGAACAGTAATTCCCCATAATTTTAATAGAGCCAACAAAAACTTAAAATATTATATCATAAAACTCGAGAACGAGAAATTAGCTGAACAGCAATAAAAATAAAAAATTTAAACCATTTGGCAGGGTACAGAGGCGAATGCGAATGGAAAGTGGTTCGAGCGTTAAAACAATGGACTGGCCCTCGCTAATTAAGAAGATGCTCTTCTATATATGCTAAGAAAGTTTCGATGCAGACAGTTTTAAGTACATAGTCTTGTATATAAGATAGTGGAAGAGTTAAGTAATGCAGAGTACCTTTGTTGTTAGGAGATAATTTGGTTTCATGTGTTTTTAATTAACACCTAGGGGTGTTAATCCTATACCTCTTTAGGTGATGCTTGGGCGACGTGTTTTTTTTTTTGCAGAAAGTTTCTAGTACTGTTAACGTTGTTATGCTGTAAAAACCGCCCAATGAAAACTTGGGTAAATTGAGCTGTCATTCCATCTGATGCTAGGGATTGACACTATAGACAGGTCCCTTCAAACTCACTCCACCTTAGTTTTCTCGCTGAGATTTTTGCAGAATGAAGCGGCTATACATGCATTGAAAAAGAATTGTTAGATTTTTCTATAGCGGTTTCTCATGGTAGCGATATCACTACGAATACCATAATATGAGCCCAAACTAAAGGCAGCCGTATGCATGTATCGCACTAAATAACATAAATACAATATATCAATTCTAAACAAACCAATAGTCATGAATAGTTCAACCACGGAAGTGGTTTGCTGACTAAAATGTAGTCACTGTTTCAATTTATAACTTAATTGATTTCTATTTTCAGTTCATAGGTCATTGAATCCACATATTGTTTTATTTATCGTGATGTTTATTAAACACTTTCCATTTTATGAAAATGGATTCACAAATAATAAGTTATTAGTAGTGTTCTTTTCATACAGTGATAATTTTTTAAATGATTCCTTTAACATATTACTCTTTGATTGATTAATAATAATAACATAATAATAACATTTATTATCAAAAAAAGGTGGGTACAAAATCATCTATCCTTTTTAAAAACAGTGTAAAAATGATTAACATTTAAAAGATAGAGTAAACGAAGATGTCCGTGCTAGTATAAACTGTGTGACGGACATCAGCGCCTTCCTCTTACAGATTTAAATTACAAAAATTAACATAATTATTTTCAATATAACAATATAATACCTACAAGATTTTTATATAAAAATTTGATCTAAAATTAGTAGAGTATATATTTTACATAATAACAATAAAAATAGCACAATAATAATTACAATTTAACATAATTTGAGTTAATGAAATTGATAATAACAATAAATTAAAATAGAATTTGATTGAATGAAATTAATAATAATGATTATTTAAGATTAAACAATAAAATTAAAAGTTAAGTTAAAGGCATGCATGGAAATACTTTTATGTAAGTGAAGGAGAGTTTATAATAATTATTTTGAAATAGCGCATAGTAAATTATATATTTCTGTTGAATAGTCTTTCAGTTTCGTCGTATGTAAGACCCTGAAGATATTCACTTACAACACTCTTACATTTATTTTTCGGCAAAGGATATATTTTGCAAACCTTATTGAGCGCATTATAAAGGCGACCACTCAAGTTCGGAAAGTGTCGACTTGCTAGAGCAGTATTAGTTTTTATAGAAGGGCAAACCATGTCTTTACGACGTTTATGTGTAAAGAGTTCAGGATCATAACTCAGTGAGGAATGAGTACGTAGGACTATATGGAGTGCACAAAGTTGTCTGACAGTAAGCACAGCCAAATCCCTGTATAGCTGGTTAGTAGGATAACGGTAGGGTTTGTGTAACATCACCTTCAAAACCGACCTCTGCGCCCTTTCAAGACGAAGCATAAGAGTTTTATATGTTCCGCCCCAAACAGGGATACAATAGGTCAGAATTGACTGCGCCAAAGTATAATAAGTGGTTTTCAGCAGTGGGGCAGTGACCACGGCTCTAAGCTTCTTCATTGGGAACATAAGCTTACGTACACGAGATACCGTAACGTCAATGTGTTTGTTCCAACTTAGAGTACAGTCAATGTACACCCCTAGATACTTTACGCAAGATGTTCTTTGAATGGCAGGGCAAACGCATGTGTTAGACGCAGGATGGGAGCATCTATGAGCCTTTATGAACGGAATATTAGGTTGCGTAGAAGAGTTGGCTGAGAAGGTGACGCAATGAGTTTTTGTAACATTTAATGTGAGCAGATTATAGGAGAGCCAATCCATCACAACACCAAGTGCATACTCAGCCGAACGGTGAGCAGAGGCCCAGGTATCCCCACTTATAATTAGTGCCGTATCATCTGCATATACAATAATCTTGCAATCAGGTATAGAGAGTTGGCATAGCCTATTGACGTACACAAGAAAGAGAGTAGGACCCAGCACACTGCCCTGTGGAACTCCGAAAAATAAGTTTTCTTCATTGCTAGTATAGTTCTCAACCTTAACTCGTTGGCTACGATCAGAGAGGTAGTCACGAAAAATATTTAGAGCTGTCTCTCTTATTCCTAGCGTCTCCAGTGCTTGTAAAAGGATGGAGGTAGAGACCGTGTCAAAAGCCTTGGCCAAATCTAGAAATATACCGATGGTTTTCTTCTTCGTGTCAAGATTCTTTGCAATGTGACTTGATAGCTCAAGTACAGCATCTTCTGTTGATTTTCCTTTCCTGAAGCCATATTGGTTAGGAGCAATCGCATCATTGTAATCTAAATACTTAAGAAGTCTCTTATTTAGGATTTTTTCAAGGATCTTGGATTCGACTGGCATCGATTAACTGATTTGGTTTTGATTTTTAAATTCTGTTACTTCAATTTTTGTTAGAAGAACGTAGCTACCTTGAACTGATGCTGCAGCAATACTTGGTCCTTAGCAGGGTACCCAACTCCCTCACCAACTTACAGCGGAGGTTTCGTGTTTGGGCTTATTGGAATGGCCTCAATGAATAGGTTATAGATAGATTTTGATCAGGATCTGATGGTGGAGTAGGAAGAGAATTATGTATAAATTATTAACTAGTTTCACTGCGGGAATAATACGTCGGAGGACGGGTACTATCTTTTTTTTTACTTTTTAGACGTTTCTGTTTGGAGTGTCAAACTTGCACCTGTCAAATTAGTCTCTAAGGTTAAAAAAAGAACTTCAGCAAATTTCCCGACCTTTAAATGATATTTAAGTTCGTTATTAGTCTGAAAGCTTTCTTTAGAATAAAATTAAATAAACAATACTTTTGGTTTAACTCTGTGCACCTTTAGTAACGACCATCTGGCGTTCTGGCAGCAGCACAATAGATCATCACCATCATGATCATTACAGCCGAAAGACGTCCACTGCTGGACATAGGCGTACCCCAACCATCGCCACTACGACCAGCCGATCTATTCTGTAAAAAACTCACCGTGAAAACTTAGTTGAAGTGAGCTTGAACTGACCGTCATTCCACCTGATTGCTAGGGATTGACATTGACAATTTGACAGCTCACCTCAAGCTCACTTCACCTTGTTGTCACGGTGAGATGTTTACATAATAGACCGGCAGTTCTGTGCTTCTCGGATCCAACGATTTCCTGCGCCCAAGCTTGTGCTCACAATAGGTACTAATTATTGCTTATTTTGATAGTTTTCCAATGTTTTTAACCTACCCCTTTACCGTATACGTAAAATGGCACACACAATAGAAGATACCAGCACTACAGTACGACAAAACAAACAATGTACTCCATACATCACTCATTTATCAGTTTCGCATACATTCTCTTGTCACAAACATAACGGCCAGTTCACAGTTCACTGTCGACGCATGTTTTCCGTTCACAAACATACAGAACTGAAAGGAAAAGAAAATATACTAACATTGGTACATTGTAGGTACCCAACACCAACAAAAATGTGTTTCTTGCCCATTATCTATACTAATATTATAAAGAGGTAAAATTTGTTTGTTTTTAAGTTTGTATGTAGGGGGTAATCTCCGGAACTACGAGTCGGATTTGATAAATTCTTTTTGCATTGGGTAGCCCAATTCTTGAGAAAGGTTATAGGCTATGTAACATCACGCTACGACCCTAAGGACCCGAAAAAACGACGAAATAACGAGGGCGGGCGATGATTTGCGCCGCGGTGGGCCGTGGGCCGAAATTTCACGCTGACGAAGTTGCGGGAAAAAGCTAGTGTTAGTATATAGTGGTATCTTACGACTTCCTCGCGAACGAAGTCGCGGGGAGAAGCTAGTTCTTCATAATATGAAACTATCTTTTGGAATGTGCTAGGGAACTAGAATCAATTCTATTAACGTATAAACATTGATATTCAAAAGTGCCTTTCGAAAAAATGCGCCTAATAGAAATAAATGATTTGACTATGACTTTGATGTCCATCAGTACACGTTCTCGGCTAATAGGATGATGGTGATGAGGATAACAACAAGGAACTTAAAGTTGGTATTCTAAAAAACCGGCCAAGTGCTCGCACACGAAGGATTCCGTAGGTACCGTATTAAGATCGAGGAAGAAACGCCGAAACAAACATGTTTCTTGTATGACCTCTTTAATTATTAACTTTATTTAATTTTAATTATTTGTTGTTATAGCGAAATTAGAAATACATAATCTTCGAAAAATTTCAACTGTCTACCTATTACGGTTCATGAGATACAGCCCACTGACAGATGGACGGACGGACGGTCGAACGGACAGTTGAAGCTTAGTAATTGGGTTACGTTTGACACCCTTCGTGTACGGAACCCTAACAACGTAGCTATTACTTACTTTAGATATATTCTAAAGACGAAAAATCTTTTCATGTCTGTCTGTGTGACTACGTTGTTTTCATAAACTACACAACAGATTTCGATGCGGTTTTCACCACAGTTTTTTTATTTTAATCCGAAAGGCTTATGCTTTTAATACATTAATATTAAAGTAACACGACGTTATAAAGACATCAAGGTGTTTCTCCAAGTCGTAAAAGCCGTGCGATGCAGGGGCGGGTTGCTAGTAAAAAACAAATAACTGACTACTTACAACAATAATTTTACTACAGGAAATGGGCTGCCTGGGGTTAAATCGTACGATTAGATTCCAGTCCGGAAAAAGGATGGTGCTATCGGTCATTAGCTTCGTCTCTCTCTCTCTCACACTGGAATCACGATAGCAATAAAATGTTATAATGCGGCACCTAGAAATTGTAACCCAGTGAAACACCTACACGCCCACCAACAAAGGATTTACACTTAAAAAGTCGTCATGTCTTGCCTCGCACATTAAAATACCTTAATACTAAAGCAGTCCTAAACCTTCGATATAAGGTTTAATTTGGCATAGCAACACATTTTACGACAATTGTCAAGTCTCATCAACGAGACAGACTATACTGAGCTCCACCAAAATAAGAAAAACGTTATTTCACGTTGCTTCAAATCCAATTTTGTTTTTACAGCAATCGTTCGTGGAAATGTCACAGATATACAGCAATGGATTATAAATGAACGTAAATTGTATGTGTATCCAGTATTAAAATTTGTACTAGCCCTTATTCGGTAGTGGAATGTTGAAAGGGGAATATTTAGAGGGAATTCTCTACGATAAATCGCTTCCGAGTCTTATAAAAGATTAGGGTTCCGGTAGGAAAGTCTTGTGGATTTTTTCAATGCGGGCCCTTTACGTAAATCTTTGAAGGTACTATATCAAAACATCACATGCGAATTTCTTTCTTCCTCCCAAAGGTAAAATCTTTTTGAAATAGAATATAATAAATGAAAAGTTCAAAGTTAAAGATGCCTTTAGGGTAAGAATTTAGGCAACGTTTTCACAGAAGGAAAACGAGCATTTATTTAATCCTCTTAATTTGGACTACATTATCATTGTTGCTTACCGAGATAGTCAACCGAAATAATGCTTTGCTTCCGTTGTAAAAACAATGGAAATGTATTTAAATCTATAAGTGCACTGAGCTGTGATATTCTTGCATTGTGTGTGCCAAGTCACGAATTTGAACCTCCTTTTCAGTAACTGGTATGAAAACAAGAAAAAAGTATGGACATAATGCAGGGATCTATCTATTTTATTATACAACGTGTTCGTTTTGATGCCCATAACTCTAGGGTATTAATGAGGCTTAGTCCCATCTCATCCCCCTTCCCAACTCATCCCCCACGCATTTAAGACCATGCCAAAGAATCATCTAGCATATGTTTTTTTTGTTTTTTAATTTTTCATACAAATTAATTCGACAAAGTTACGGTTATTTTATATGAAAACACCCTTACGTGTAATATAAAAAAACTGTCAATTTTTTCCATTAAAAAAAATATGACAACGTCGCATTTTCTTAGCTTTGAATATGAATGATCGGTTTGAATCGAATGATTTACTCGTAAACTTAGACTTAAACTTGAATACACACATCGACAGTCTAGTGATTATGTTATCTTCGAAACTATGAGTCTTTGGAACACGGGAAAGAGCACGTTGTATATCCTAATACTTGTCACTAACCCCGGTCTTGCTTGAACGTCTGCCACAACTACTGAACCAGTGATATTTAATCATTTTCTTCAGGAAACAATCTGATGTATGGTAAAAATGTCAACTGCATTAAAATCTACGAATCAATTTCAAAACCATATCCGAATACACAAACAGACAAGAGCGGGCAACTTCATTTTATCCTACAATTTGAGTATTTTTCTTGTGAATATTTGATCACAGTATCCAGAATAGGTCTCCACATCGTTGAAATACGCGTCCCCATTGTTCAGTGACACTGAACGCCAGTCACGAATGGATTGTGCATGAACTGGAATTGTCTATGAAAATTCATTAAGAAGATTAACTACAGCGCTAACTGTAGGTTATCGGACATTCAGGCCCGCTTGACATGTATTGCTATATAAATATGTCGGGCGTTTCACGTGGTTCAATGTATGTGGAAAAGAGATGATTAAAATGGAGACCAGGGATAAATTTGGATGCGGGTTTAGCGGGTGGCGTTTTCCACTAACAATACAATTTTTCTGACAAATAAGAGCTGTCGTATCACTTGAACTACAAAAACCCCCCTTATTGCTATGGTATAAAGACGCTGACAATATCGAATTGTTACTATAGACGTGCGGGTGACTGACTGTACGTGACATGTTCAGAGTCTTAAAACATATTCATAAATCATTTGTGTGTCATACCAAGGCGTTTTTTGTCATAATTAAGTTCTATAGCCGTTGCAAGTACCCAGTCACGAAACTATTATTAGTTAACAGATATCTTACTTAACGTTCTACTGATATACAGCAATTTGTCACCCCACACGACCCACAAGGGAAATGACGCCTGTAGTTTATCATTAGTAGTTTATCACACAGGTCATAAGTCAACAGAAACTTTCTCTTAGCCTACAACCGAGTCCCTAAAGTACGTTTCCTAGTGTAGTGTCGTAATACTGCTGAACATACTACGTTTAAAATATCGATGTTAAGTAATATGCAGCCTGGAGTCAAGATTCATAATCTTGACTCGGCTCAGTCGCAAAATGACCACTTCTCAAAATGACCACAGGTAGCAAAATGTCCCTTTCTCAGAATGTCCCTTTCGCAAAATGTTCCTTTCGCAAAATGTTCCTTTCGCAAAATGTCCCTTTCGCAAAATGTCCCCTTCCTCAAACATGCATTAATTCCTTTCATCAGTGAAAAAACTGGCCAAGAGCCAGTAGGTGTACAACACAGAGGGGTACTGTAGTAATGGTTAATCAGTAAAATGGGTAGGTGAATGCACATAATATACTAAAATAAATAATAGAAATCGAAGAATTGACAGATTTACTGTCTCTCAAAACATAAATTTATACAAATAAAAAATCTCGAGGTACCTAAATTAAGCAGGAGAACAAAGAAGTAGGACATGAAACATTATCATGAAGAGGCAAAACCGAAGCTCGCAGTTTATGTTACATGCCTCCATGAGCAGTCAACGAGAAGAATATATCGAACCCCGTCACACGAAACAGGAAAATATAAAAATATACAAAAGATTTTATAACTAAAAGCCATGCAAAAATAAATTATATGAAAACAGATTTACTGGAAGGAAAATTGGATTATTTATGATGATATTAGCCTTTTTTTGACGGACTTCACTTTGTACACAAATTAAACACAATCATATTTTTAAGTTTACATGGTTAAATAAACAACTTTCGGTACCTTGGGTCGCTTGTACTTTTCCTCACCATGTTTTCCACCACAGTTTTGAGCACAGTGGTGATCAAATAATTTACACAAAGTGCCAGCTGTATTTCAGTAAAATACATTGAGCTAGAAAAAATGTCCCGTAATATGTAACCGTAGCCTTCCCGTCAAATGATCATGAAGGCAAGTAAGACTGGCTTGAAACGTAAGTAAATATAATAATACCTGTCCGAATAGAGGCATCACGAACAAAATGACAAGATTATCCTTCTTATGTGAGGCTTCACGGCTGATTGACATATCAATAACTCAGGCCCAAATGGGCATATGTTTCCAAAAGGGCTCGTATCTCTTATGCCTTTTATCCGCAGTGTTTTTATATACTTACCCGTCTGATATAATAACAGCACGATAATATAATTTAATAAATTATTTACGAATACATAGTAATAATATAATTATGTGATGCTTAGTTTCTCTTAGATCTTGAGGGTTTATGATTATTTGATGAGAGTGCCGAGAAAAATTATAAGTGGCTTACCTACCTTTTTAGGGCAGACTACATTGATGAAAGCCTGGAAAGTGCACTAAATTTTAAACAATTTTATGACGGTTATGAGCTCCAATAATTGTATCAAATGTTACACAAAAATTGTAACGTATTTGAAAAATCCTTAATCATTTTACGATTCTTGCTATCTTTGATAAAAAAAACACCAAAATCATTATCATTATAAGGATCCGAACACAAGGAAATATAGTTCGAAATAGTCGTAGTAACCGAAAATCCCGTCACAAATTCTTAAGTCTTGAATTTAACTCTTATTGTAAAGATTATAGGTACTTGTAAGAACTTTAGTGCTAACTTTCTTACTGCAGCTAAGTAAGAAAGTCAGTTCTTGCGGTAACTCCTAAAATTAATCATGTTCATGAGAACGTTCTTCCGTATCTCTTAACACGTTCCCACTTTATGTCTGCAGGCATTGTCTCTTCGTTGGGAACTAAGGACTTCTTAAAGAATTGTAGGTAGAATTAGTTCTTAATATTTATTATCGAACTGGCTGTGCCCGTAACTTCGTGACGTGACTGTGCATGTGGGTACTTTTGGCATTATAAGTCAATTGAAACGTGAAGTCATGATGTAGGTATTCATAAGAAAACTCGCTTAGGGTCAATTTACATTGCGGCGGAACGGAGTGGAAGCGAGTTTTTGTAATGATATTGTACATAGTAAAATTAACTTTATTGTCAATTGTCTATACTGTCGTACAAACTAGATATGAGCTTGTTACTGCGGATATTCCCGAGAATGCGCGAGAATTAAACTCATGGAAATAAGTATTGAATACTTTGTCATCACAATCACCTATGTACGTACTTGATTGGTCTAATGGTCGCAAGTGCGGCTGTTGCAAGTTATTGAGTTTGTGCATTAAGGGTTTATCTGGAGGAGCACTGAGTCTCATTTGTTACCTAAAGTAGAAGGCAACTTGAGGGAGTTTGGGACTTATTATGGTTTGTTTGACATCGACGACTTGCAAAATCAGTTTAATGTATAGTATAGGTAGGTATAACCCATTGCGATCAAAACTCCGTAACCAGAGCTAAGCCGAATTTTATTTCAGGTATCAAGTATGACCTTTCACATATTACATTGTCGGTAAACATTACCTAGATCCAACACTCTCCATATAAGTCCTTGCCTCAAACTTATACTACCCTTGAAGGATATACGAGCACATTTTGGAAACATCTTTATCTATACATATTATAAATAAAAGTCAGTTTTCGTGTACGTCTGTATGATCGCGTTGTTCTTCTAAACGACGCAACGGATTTTGATGCGGGTTTCACCATCATTTAGACAGAAAAATCCGGAAGGTTCATGTTTCATATATACAATTGTTATGCATCTGTTATAGCTGTTGGTGCTCCAATAAAAAAATTAAAAAACATATTTATCAAACTTATAATAAAGAAGTTTGTCAAGTCGTAAAAACTGTGCGAAACAGGAGCGGATCGCTAGTAAACACATAAATAGACGAAAATATAATACGGCATTATAAATCCAAGGTTTGCGTCAATCATTTCGCCCACACACACATACAGAATCACCTAATGAGGGCTCAATGGCTCAAAAGAACTACTATACTGCAAAACAAAAGAAGGCGGAATAAAAGAATACATACTTTTATGTATACCTACTGTTCTTATGGTATAAACAAACAGCGTATGTATTCGATCAAGTTTTATAGATATAAGTGGGATCCCGAAGTACGAGAACACGTAGCGTTGGAAGGCCTCCCACTAGGTGAACCGGTGACCTGATGAAGGCAGAATCCGCTGGATGCGGGTTCTTGGGGGAGGTCTATGTCCAACAGTGGACGTCGTTCAGCTGAAATGATAATGATGAAGTGCGCGCACATGTCCATTCGTGCAAAAGTCCATTCGCGGAAATGTCTTTTCGTGCAATTGTCCCTTCGCGTAAAAGTCCGTTCGCGCAAAAGTCCAGTCGCGGAAATGTCTTGCGCAAGTGGATTCGCGCAAGTGTCTTTCGCGCAAGTGTCCCAGATCCTTGGTCCCGGCTGTCATTCGTGGATCTTTGACAGTCGTTACGGTTCGTCAGAAGCCGGAAACTGGGAACCAGTCTTACCAAGGGGTATCGTATTACCCAGTGACTGGGTTGTGGAGGTCTGATAGCAAGTCGCTCCATGAAAAGTACGTATTAAGCTGCATCCAGTTAGACTGCAAGCCGACCCCAACGGCTAGGTAGATTTTATTGGTTAAAATTAATACTTTTGTATCTTTACCAATAATAAAGCCAAGACTCATAGCTTTGTCCCATATGGAAGTGGAAACAACTATCACAGATAAAATTAGCTCACGAATCTATTTATATGCCCATTTAGGCTTTACAATAAAAAAGCTATTATTGGTAAGCAAAAAGATTAGTTTTTTTTTTTTTATTAGAATTCGAGCATAGATGAATGATGCTGTTTAGAAAATGATGTTCATGTCCAAACCGTATCTTTTTCGAAGTACCCCGGATCAGTAAAACAAAGCCGTGTAAGGCCCAAAGTGACCTACAAAAGATTAAACAAGTGAAAAACTGGGGTAGGCGGCAGAGCAGCCAATTGGAAGCCATAAATTTATCCCTGTCCAACCTTGTTACTTTCGCGGATTATTTTTATTATATTTTAAATATTCCTCCCCTCCTAATTCCACCTTGGGAAGTACTAAAATCGCTCATTTGAACTTTACCCTTGGGACTTTTTCTTTGAAAGGACCAACCCTGTAAACCGTGGCCTGAGGCCTGACCACAAAGGGATAATTTTTCTGGTTATCATCCATTCAGAAGTTAGGCATAGAAGTTTTTCAAATTTTTCTCTCAGACATTATTTAAGTTCTTAAACATGTTTTATCAGACAGAAAATAACAAGTTTTTTCTTTTGTTTCTATAAGCTTTGGGTATCTTGTGTTTATTTTCTAACTTTCCAGTTGACTGCGATTGGCTTTTACTAGTTCACTGGGCAGCATTAGAATTGAAATCACTCAATATGCGTGTGTATTTGACTTTTATTTACTGTATCACAACAAGGTACTTACTTCCATAGATAAGCCGTTTGCCAGATACCAACCCACACAGAAGTAAGTGTAAAACTCAGAAACCAAGTATCAACACTAACACATACTCAATCAAGATCACAGTATACATTTGCCCTTATTCTGTCCAAGTTCTAATCCATTTAGCCCGCGTCTTAGCTCCACACGGTACCTAAGGGCTTATTCCACCGTTTTGGCACGAAGAGCGGGAAGCATCGGGTTGTTCGTTCAGACCCGCGTCACGTTCGACCTCAGCCGGTTTGGCCGCGAAACTTGTTCAAATGTTCAGTGCCAAGGAAACCCATACGTCATAAGGGACCACAAGTATGTTTATTTAGGATTATCGTCTCTTTAGACTCTTTAGACTTACCGTAATCGTGTATTTCTTTGTATGATTTTGCATAATAAATTGTGAGCAGGCGAGGATAAGGGGTCAAGAGTGGTGATATGGAATTGAGATTTTGGAAATGAGGTTCAATAATTGAAAAACATTGAAAGACGATGAAGAAGATTGTCATTAACTTTCTTGTCTGTCTTTTGATACATACATTAGTCGCAAATAGAAATTACACAGCAGTAAGCGTCTTTAATCTATACATTATACCTACCTAAGAGCATAGATAGTTACATAAGTCCTCTTCTATCGTCTATCTAATCTTCAATATTTTCTGATCGTATATACTTAGGTAAATAATATTGAGAACGTAATATTTACAACCAGTAACATAAAGGGAACCGCACAAATATTGCGAGTGGTTCGGTGACATTCAAAGGTCATCACAATGTTGATAGTATGACCTTGTCCAATCGCTCCCAAATCAAAGCGGTTCAGGGTTCCAATCAAAAATAAAATGTAAATAATAACAGTCGTCCATTGGTGGATTCACTCGTCGATCGTCGCGGCGTCGCCGACACGAGTCACAATTACATTTACTGACGGCCTAAGGCACATCCCCGACTCTAATCTTGTTTGTGAGGCCTTCACAACAATATTACATATCCATTTCTACGAGAATAACATGCAATACAACACCCGCAACAAAAAAAATTGTGTTGTTTTTAGGATCGTGTTGGAGCTATTTTCGTTTTGATTTTCGAATCACGCCACTCGTTCGAAAAACAATTGAAAAAGCATTTTATTTATGCTGTGGAGTTACAGCCCACAAAGTGAATCCACGATGTATATTTTCACCTCGATGCGTATTCCCAATTTAATAGAAAATGTTGAGCAAGGATAATCTTGTCAAATCTTTCTTTAACGTTAGAAAAATCCATCAAAGAGGTGTCTGCAACATAAATACCCACGTTAGCTCCTTGCAAAACAGTTTATTGTCACTAGCTGCAAAGTTGACGTAAACGGGACACCGACTTCTATTCGAGAGTGAATCAAGAAAAAATAAAAATAATATTTACGAAGCAATTTAAATTGAAAAAGGCTCGACAAAGAGTGCATCAGCTTTCAGTTTTTTGTTTCTTTTTTTTATGAACAGTTAGGGCTGAGCTGAAGAATGTTGCAACTCAAATAATTAATGCTTTAATATACACAATACATTTATATCAGTATAAAAACATAGGTTCGGGGTAAGAATTATATCGTCCTTTCTGGTTCGACGAACATGACGGCTGTCAGACACTCTTTTTTTCCAAAAGGTGCGCGTCGTCTGTTTTTCTCACGGCGCAGCTTCTAGAACCCTCTAGAAGCTGCGCCCTTATTGGACGAGCGGATTGTGGCGGGAGCGGTGCGAAAGGAGTTCCTATTATATCCTCCCCCTTTTGGGCAGGTTATGAGCTCATAATCGGTCAAACAAACTAAGGAACGCACCCTCCCCCTTTTGACCGGGTTATATTCTCATAATTGGTCAAACAGAACAATATTAATCTACTAGCGGACTATACGAGGGCGACCTCTGCGACGCTTAAGAACCACAGGCTCAGGATATTCACCCTCCCTAGAATGATAACGACGCAAGTCTGACATGTGATACTTCCCGATGACCTCCTTGGTCCCATCTTTATTATAAGCCAAAAGGTAAGTCGTAGGGCTTACTTTCTTAACGATTTCATATGGACCGTCCCGTTTAGGGACGAACTTCGAGGTAACACCTTTAGCGGCGTTACTGAGAACATGGGTCGTCATCAACACCAAGTCACCTTCTACAAAAGTCTCCGCGTTATTACGATTCTTGTCGGCCTGAGACTTTCTCACATCTTGATGGTGTTCTAACCGCTCTTTAGCTGTGGTGATGGTGGTAGCCAGTTTACGCAGATACGGCGTTATTTGTGGCACGAAATTCTCGGCTTCAATGATTGCTCGTAAATCCGTTACCGCAGCTAAAGGTGAACGGAGTTCGCGACCGAACGTGAGGTATGCAGGAGTTTGCTCTGTTGAGGTAGTGAGAGAGCTATTAAAAGAAAAACGGACAAAAGGTAATACCTCAGGCCAGCGGTCATGATGACCTTCAACTAATATAGCGAGCTGGGCCTTCAAGTCCCTGTTTTTCCTCTCCACTGGATTAGCCTCTGGGTGGTATAAGGGCACAAGGTTTTGCTTTACCCCCAAAACAAACATGGCCTTCTGCATAACATCAGCCACAAACTGTACTCCGTTATCAGAGATCATTCTCCTAGGTACACCATATCGCATAAATACCTCGTTTACAAGAGTTTTAGCACAGGTCTCAGACGTGGCTTCAGTGAGGGCAAATAGCTCAACCCACTTACTAGCCGTGTCCTCTATAATTAAAATCCACCTTTCACCTTGCGATCCCTGAGGTAAAGGTCCAAAAAGATCCACTGCAATGACTTCAAACCTTTGAGCTGACACTGGAGTCTGTATCAGACCAGCTGGTTTGACATTCGAGGGTTTGTAGCGTTGGCACTCCTTACAAGTCTTTAAGTACCCCGTAACAAACCGTCTCATACCTGGGAAGTAATATCTCTGAGAGATACGATGTAATGTTCGCTCAATACCTCCATGAGCAGCAGTAGGTGCGTCATGGCATTCGAACATTACTTTACTTCTCAAATTCACTGGTATAACGAGTTGCGGCTCCTCCGAGTCAACTTCCGCAACATAGCGATAGAGTACGCCTCGACTTAAGTAATAACCTCTCTCGGCCCACCGGTTACTAGCTACCTCATCGTTACCCTCCATGTCCTGGATGATTTTGGCGACTTCGGGGTCCGCTAATTGTGACTCACGTGTTGTTGAGGGTTCCCAGCGTGGAACCTCCACAACCACAGGAGAGAGCTCACAAACAGGTGTTGTGTCTTCATCATTGACCGGGCGACTGAGAGCATCGGCTATGACATTACACTTACCTGGAGTGTAGTCGAATTGCAAGTCAAATGCTTGTAATTTCAAAGCCCAGCGAATTAGCCTGCCACTTGGCGATTTAATAGAAAATAACCACTTCAAGGGTTGGTGGTCACTCCTTACGCATACTTGATGTCCATCTATATAACCACGGAACCGCTCGACAGCCCATACCACGGCCAGAGCCTCTCGTTCCGTAGTAGAGTAGTTGCGTTCAGCCGGTATCAAAAGGCGGCTGGCATACTCGATTGGATGTTCATCGTGCGGTGACTCCCCCTGGAGTAAAACCGCACCCAAAGCATAAGCGCTGGCATCTGTTCGCAAAATAAAGGGTTTTGAGTAATCAGCTTGTACTAGAATGGGTGGAGTGGTGAGCAGCCTTTTCAGCTCAACAAACGCCTCTGTTTGCTCTTGACTCCAAGTCCAAGGCTGATTCTTCTTCGTAAGGCGGCTAAGTGGTTCTGCAATTCTAGAGAAGTTAGGAATAAACTTCCGGAACCACGAACATGTTTGAATGAAAGTACGAAGTTGTTGGAGATTTTTGGGCTCCTTCATCTCTAAAACACTACGTACCTTATCCTGATCCGGTGATATACCCTGTGGGGTAATCACGTGTCCAAGGTATTTGACCTGTTCCCTGGCGAAGACACACTTGTCCCTGTTCGCGCGTAGCTTGAAAACACGTAAACGGTCAAATACGGCACGTAGATCAGTGACATGTTTCTCAAAATCGTCTGAAATTATCAAAATATCATCAAGATACGTGAGAATAGTAACGTCCTTGAGTGAGGCACCCGACCTGAACCGGTCAATTAGGCGCTGGAACGTTGCCGGGGCATTCTTAAGGCCAAACGGCATCCGTTTAAAACGATAGGTACCAAAAGGTGTGACGAACGCACTTTTGTCACAATCTTTCAACCGTACCTGCCAGTAGCCACTGCGGAGGTCTAAGGTACTCATCACGCAGTTCCTTTTGGTCGACTGCACCAGCTCGTCGATACGTGGCATGGGGTAGGCATCAGATTTTGTGATGGCGTTCAGTTTCCGGTAGTCTACACAAAACCGGAACTTACCGTTACTCTTCGGTACTAAAACACATGGTGCTGCCCAGGCGGACTCACAATCCTCGACTATGCCCTCGGCTAACATCTGGTCGAGCTCGACGCGCAAAATTTCTTTCTTGGCCGGCGTTAGACGGTACGGGGGTACGGCGATAGGAGGGTGGTTACCTGTATCTATAGCATGTTCAGCGTACGGGGTTGGCTCACCGACTAAGTCAAAAACGTCAGAGAATTCATTAATTATATTGACTACTCGCATCTTCTGCGACTCTGTCAGCAACGTTGCCTCATCGTCACGCAGAAGACTCATAGCAGTGCAAACTGTCGCACCGAGCGAAGGTTCAGTTGAAAGAGGGTGAATGAGCTGAGGTCGGTCGGCTGTGTACCAATTCATATGATAGAAGTCAAGAACTAACTTAGCTTTAGTAATAAAATCAATGCCTAACAACGTTTCGTTATTAGTAGCGTCCGGAAAAATAATCAACTCCATCGGTATACGCAAGTCCCCAAGTGTAATGACTACATTGGTTAACAATACCCTAACATCTCTAATAATACCATCCGCGAGTTTAATACTCATAGAACTAGAGGTGAATGGTTGATTTCGCTGTAGGAGCAACGCGTAGAGTGCAGACCCGGCGATAGTTCCTTTAGCGGCGGTATCGATTAAACCCCTTCCTTGAATTCCTAAAATCTCAATATATAAAATGGGTCGTCGCGGTATATTATTACCTGGAGAACTCAGTGATGAATAACTAATATAGCGCTCATAATCGAAATTTTTAACCTCGCTACTCGGAAAACTATTTTCCGGATTTTGTCCTGAAAAATTCATGGTCGCCCTACGCGGTATACCAATTTCTGTATTTTGTCCCGAAAAATTTGTGGTCACCCTACTTTTTGTTTGACAGTGACAAGAGCTATCAGAAATATATTTAGGTACAACCCCAGTAGAAATAATGTTACTCACCTGTACGGTGGGCTTACCATCTGCTGATACGCAAGGGGTAGGTGAATTCCGCGTTCGTGAGTGTAGCACAGGCATCAAATCGACTGAGCTAAACTTGGAATTACATTTTGGGCAATTTGAACGTGTCACCCCGCTCTCGCCACATCCGAAACAGGATAGTTTATTATTACTAGAATTTTCACTTAATTTACGACACTGGTCACGATTATGTCCGTGCCGTTTACAGTAGACGCAAAACTTGGATTTTTCCTTCTCGGGAACTGGAGTCTTGTCGACGTTTGGCGTCCCTTGACGCTGGGGAGCCTCCGTGGAACCCGATGCTCGCTGAGTTGAGGAGTGCGTGGCCTTTTGAGGCGACTTCACATGCGCGCGTGCAGTAGCGGCGGTGCCCATTGCAGTATCGACGTTTGTAGGAACGTTTTCCTTTAAGGAATCTTCCAGACTCCGAGTTTTTCGAAGAAGGGTATTGAAGTCGGAGAATTCCTCTCGTTGTAACCTTTTTCGAATTTTTTGTTTGAGAAGGCCGTAAATCATGTCTAACTGGACCTTTTCACTGATGTCGCCGGTTGGGAGCCGCGCTAGTTGAGCGCGCGCTGAGGCGATGAACAGCTCCGTACGCTCTTGAGCGTCCTGCGGTCTAGAGAACAGCTCGATGTATACGCGATGTGGTGGGTGGCTGTCACCGAAAGCACAACGTAAGTATTGCAAAGCCTCATCCCAAGAATTGACAGTGGCCTTTACACCTTGCCACCAGGTAGCTGCGTCATGAGTAAGCAGCATTGACAGACCACGTAAACAGTTTGTTTCATTTACATTGGCGCAGTCCTTGTATGCCTCTACAGCATCTATAAATCCGTCGAGAGACTCGGTCGTCGTTCCGCTGTAACGAGCCTTGCATGAAGCGAAGTTACCTGATGCAGGTTGAGCAGAAGAGGACGACGACGGCGTGGATGTGGCCGGTGCGGTGGCGTCAGCCGCCGCGGGTGAACTATTTGACGGCCGGGCTTCGAGCACTAAGTTGATGAGCCGTTCAAAGTTATCGGCTTGGGCCTGTTGGAGGGACAACATCATGGCAGTCAGGTCACTAGCCGTGATGGGTGCCGTCGCCTCGGCCGCGGGCGGGGTGCGCCTCGCCGACTTTGGCGTCTCCATGAGGTCCGAGTCCACGTCGTCGTCACAGTCGCGTTTTTGCTGTTTGTTGCGCGTTATACGCGGCGGCATTTTAGTACACCCAGAACGATTCACTAATACTTAAAACACGCAGGCGTGCGCGTTTCCCACTCATTGGGCGCCAGTTTAATATACACAATACATTTATATCAGTATAAAAACATAGGTTCGGGGTAAGAATTATATCGTCCTTTCTGGTTCGACGAACATGACGGCTGTCAGACACTCTTTTTTTCCAAAAGGTGCGCGTCGTCTGTTTTTCTCACGGCGCAGCTTCTAGAACCCTCTAGAAGCTGCGCCCTTATTGGACGAGCGGATTGTGGCGGGAGCGGTGCGAAAGGAGTTCCTATTATAATGCCTCTTAAAATGAAGTGTCAAATTATTACGACATTGTAGTCAACAAAATGTTAGTACATTACTGAACATCAAATAAAATAATTATTATATTATTAATTTATTGTAAAATTTTATCTGACCAACCACCAGCATACTTGTCAATACCCGAGTTTAATTAACACTATAAACGTACTGATATTGTTTCAATATTGTTATATTCAATTTTATTAAATTGGCGAACTTCGACAGTCCCGGACGGATCACAACACATTAACAATTACTTATGAAATGTTGACATAGTAACGGTAATGAGGCCTCACCTTTTAAATGCAGTTAATATAACTATACATTATTATATTTCCGCCATAACAAAATAAAATACGTTTATGCATAACTCATTTTTTTTTAAATGAATTAATTTATAAAACCAGAGAACCCGACAGACGCTGTCCTGTCCAGAAGTTTATACAAAATCCCATAGAAAAATAACACAGACACACACACACACAGCACACAGTTAGGGGAAGATTCGAAAGTTTTCCGGGAAACTACAGATTTGTCTTATCCTAAAAACCTAATTCGGAGTATTACGAACATTTTAAAACAAAAAAGCCAAATCGGTCCAGCCTTTCTCAGGTGATGCTTACTAACGAACAGCATTTATTTTTTATTTATATAGATTAAAACCTAATTAAAATAACTGCCAGCATTCCGTATACCTCCACCGATGTCAAGTGTGCCGCTTTGAAAATTTATTTGCGTCGGCGTAAGATGCAAAATGCACTCTATACTTGTATTCTTCGAATAAGTATCAAAGGCGAAACGTTCATTGCGTTCGACAAAAGCAACGTCTTTCATGTTGTTATGGAAATATTTCTGTGTTTAGAGGTATGAGGAACAGGGTTTAAAGTTCACTCATCCTCTATAGAAAAGGGAGGATCTTGCAACCAGACGGGTGTTGTGTCTGGCGGGCAACTGCCCAACGATTGCTGTCAGATCGATCGCTGGATAGTATATTAATGGCGTGGTAAACTCTAATAGCACGATGCAGGATTTGTGTGACGTCAGGTCTTTGATGCATAGATATGTAAATGATAAGATGGCTTGACTCTGAGCTATACTCTAAAGAAATAGGGTTTGCGTCCTGCCTGCGTAGCTATACAGTTTACTGAATATACCTCCCAGTGCAGTATTTTAATACTGAACCCTGATAAACTGGACCAAAGAGACCACATTTTTTTTAAGATACAAAGGCAAGTTAAAAAAAATGTCTCATTACCCATCATCATAGTGTCACTGTTGTATCAAACTATTATCTTAAGCATTATTTTATTTGTCTAACATATTTGTAACTGTCAAAATGTATACATAGCTACTATATACTATATGGTCCTCTCCTAACGCTTAACGCTTCGGAAAAAACAGGCATAAAATGATGGATGTGTGTGGATGTTATGTGTTTTAACGTGTCTGACTATTTGTCTAAGTTATGACTGGACAGTTATAGGATCCAGTAAAATTCTACTAGCAGCCATGTTGTTACCGGATCACTACAAAGAATGTGCTAGCTTAAATTCAGTCTAATAAAATATAGTTTGGTACAATTCAACCCTTTGCTTGACGCTCAGCCTTTAATGGTTTTGTTTAAAATTGTTTTGGCATTCATGCCCTTTTCAAACCCTCCCAAAATAGAACGAGAAGACAGTCCCATTGAAAGTACTATGAGCAAAAACTGTCAAAAATCTTTTCTATAGTCTCATCGTTCCTAACCGGTCTCGCATATTTTTGTTCCCTGTTTCAATATCGAATCGTATTTTTTTCTTTCAATTTGTTTCACGAGCTCCGCATTCATTTGCTTTGTGGTTCTGCCGTTCAATTCATACAACTGTGGTAGAAAAAAGTTTTAATGGAAGACAAAGAGAAATCAATATTTAACGTAGATGTAGGCAAAATATGTATGACTCTTTCGCAATCGTTAAAACTACTGTTTTGTTAAATCACGTGTACAAAACTTCTGTAGAAATACATCAACCATTCAACCTATATCAATTGGCCGACATTCTTTATGGTTAATCTTGGTTAATCTTCGAAAAACATGTAAGTAGATATAAAATTCCGAAAGTCTCCCAAGAAGTCTTCTGATTCAATTGCATCTGATTTAATTGCTATCTCTTCATCAAAAATACTCTAGTGGAAATATATTTGTGAGTGATTCGTATTGGATCCTTATAAAAAGCTATCTGAAAGAAGTCAAGTAATCGACGAACAAAAATAAACTGACAATCGAATCGAGTCGCAGTGTTTTCATATATACATCATATCGACGCCAAATAAAACCTTAAATATATCGGAATATCCTGAAAAGCATATTCGTCTTCAAAGAACTCGTAGGTACCCCGACACGGGATCTATTATTTTGGCACGCATTTCCCGTAATTACGACTTCGTACCATGAAAGGCATATGAAAAGTAAGAAAAAGAAATACGCGTTCTGAAATTCAATTCCATCGAATTTCGTCTTTGATTAATGGAACACACAAATGAAGGTTTGATAGCTCAGTTGTATTTTGTTGGATATTTTTTTTTGCATAATGTGTAAACAAAGGGGATATGATTGCATTACACAAAGGCTAGAAAGATTTTCGTGTTCATTAATGTGAGAGTAGTATTACCTGCAAACGGGCACTTGGATTTGGAGGTCTGCATTTTCGTTTTGTGTAACGAAAGCGAGCTGCACTGTTAGTTGATTAATTCTAGCCTTTTTCTGCTACAGACAGTAACATTAAATTCATTTAATGTTAGTGTCTGTACCGTTTTTAGATTATGAAAGGTCTGACGTTTCATAAGTGCCCATGTAGGTTTATGTGAAATAAAATATTTTGATTTTGATTTTGAATTGAAAGAAAGAATAACGTTTATTTGGACACAGTTCGTGAAACACAAATACAAAAAACAAAATAAAAAAACTTTTTACAAAAAAAACCAACCGACTTCCAAAAAAAACACTAGAAAGTGAAAAATAACTTTAATTTCGGAAGTCGGTGTCTTTGGTTTTGAATTTTCGTTTTAAGCCACCGACTTCCGAAATTAAAGTTATTTTTCACTTTCTAGTGTTTTTTTTGGAAGTCGGTTGGTTTTTTTTGTAAAAAGTTTTTATTTTTCACTTTTTAGTTGTGCTACCTATCCCCTACTAGTTCGAATATCACGACCTGCTATGTAAATAACAGTGACAGGAAAATGTTAAAAGATCGTCCATATAGGCTAAGTGGGAAAAATACGTATTAATGAAGCTAACTCAAAAAATACTCAAGTTAAGTTAATAAAATTTATATGGGACCACCTTGAGAGCATACCCTTTCAAACAAAAAAAGAATTTTCAAAATCCGTCCACAATTGACGAAAATATCGACGGACATACACAAAAAAAAAAAAAAAAAAAAAACATACATACGCTACGAACATATAACCTCCTCCTTTTTGGAAGTCGGTTAAAAAGTGAGAATAATGTTTAACAATAGTGTGTGCCTCACGACTGCGCCAAAAAGGTTCATTTCAGCATTAAATGCCAGACAAATGCAGTGTGCCGCTGGTTATCTAATGAACCTTATGGGCCAAGTGACGGGGAGTACACACAGTTTCAACATAAGTACCTAATACATAATTTTATATTCTTCTAAAAATAAAATTCAATTGGACTTTAGTGAAAAGTCGAAGACTTTATAATAGTGCTTGTTCACGCATTGGGTTCCCACATTTTACCATCGAATGGCTTAATGTGTTGTGGTTTGAATTAAATCTAAATAAGATTCCGTATAACAAAGGCCACTTTAGATAATAATGTGTCATTTCAAAATGACCAAACTGCATAATGGCCCTGCTTCATCATTGAGGTAATAGCCCATACTTACTACAACAAAAGCGTGAGTAGCAACAGATGCTTTTAATACATGATTCATTTTCTTTCTTTCGAGAAAAGTGGATAAAAATAAAATCAGTGCTTTTACATAAATGTTAACATTTTTGTACTTACGCAATGTAGCATGGAGTTTTACATAAAGTAGACTTTATGGACACTACTTTCATCATTTCAGTCGAAAGACGTCCACTGCTGGGCATAGGCCTTCCCCCAAGCTCCACCATTTCGATCGGTTCTGTGCTTCCCGCATCCAGCGAATTCCTCACTCCTGTTAGTGTGTCATAGTCTCTTTCTATCGATGTGTCATGTTAACTTCTGGGTACTGTAAGTATACAATCTGTTTCTATACAAATCTTTCATCATTCAGCCAAACGGCATCAAATGCTGGACAAAGGCTCGTCAAGGTATACAACATCGACCGGTCTTGTGCTTCTATACTAGATAGACTTATCGCGTCCTTCACCAGGTCATCGGTCAGGTCATAAAACTCGTTAAATATAATGAAATCAGTTTCAACTCTAAAATAAAGCATAACAATAATTTATTTAGACAGGGTAGAATCGCCGGCACAGTCTTTAGTGCATTTGGCAGGCTGCCTGCCAGGGCATAGGGTTATGGACAATGGCAGATGAAGGATGTGAAATATTTCTATGCCCTGGTCTCTCAAGTGCTTTAACGGTCTTAGTACCTTTGTTTCAACCTATATTTCACCTTTAAATATTTCATATTCTTACGTATGAGTTCTTGTCTTGTCTATTACTGCGACATTGCATTTAAGCCTTCACAAAAGCTAGATGTAGGGTGGAAGACATCATTTAATTCCCCAATTTGTGTAGGTATCTCATTTTTAGTACCTAAGTAGATTTACTGTTTATCTTATTACTTAGGTACACTGCAGGAGAACAAATAAGACTATCTTCTACCGACTTGGGCTCGTCGATGGTTGTGTCACTTACACTTTTGGACCAATAGGAGCATATTATGGTTTCATGATGCTGACCATTGCGCATAGGTGAAGGCTTGAGTGGGCTACTGGTCTGTTCCTTTGGATTTCCTAAACAAGTGCAAAGAAGACCTACTTTACTTACTTAAGAAGAAAAAGAAGAAGAAACAATGGTGCCGATTCCCTTGTTCACAAACTAAACTAAATTTAAGTTCAGTGCATCTTTTTCTTTGTATTTCATTAAGAAGAGGACAGAAGATAAATTTTAATTTAGTCCTGTCAAACCTGTCACTACTCCATACAAGTTTAGACGTGATTAAAAACTTGCGTACTAAAATTACGTCAATTTACGTCAGGCGCTGATTAATTGGACAGGACTAAACTATTTATCTTCTGTCCTTTTCTTAATGAAATAGAAAGAAAAAGATGCACTGAACTTAAATTTAGTTTCGTTTGTGAACAACGGAATCGGCACCAATGTCACCAATGTCATATCTTAAGAATTTAGCAAACAAAAAGAAAGGTTCTCCTTCAAAACAGTCAAGTTATACAAAGCTTACTGGTTAACGCTGCCTTGTTAAAAGACGTTAGGCCCAAAGCTTACCGATCCCATTGCTGACGAATTTGTACACGAAGCGGAATTTCGTACGCATCCGGAAATCAAAGCAGTCACGCGCGGAACGAATAAAGCCTTATTCCGCTACGGCAAACTGGTCGCCGTCAATTAGGAGTATTGTAATTATGAACGGGATTAAGCCTATGAATAAAATTTATGTGCTGTGTGGTTCCGTACGGTTTTATCTCTCGAATACTAATGTACGGTTTTATAATTTCGAACTCGACGATATTATCGAAGACGTCCACTTCCACATCATGGTATCACGATAACACAGGATATAGTAAATGTATGCAAATATACGAAGACGCGTTTAAATTACTATCTACGATAACGTTTTAAGGTGCTCGTATTTCCATACATTTTATGGACATGAACGTGGATGCCCGCGATAATATCGTCATGTTAGAAATTATAAAAGAGCGCAATGGGTGCTGTCTCTTCGTGGAAAGTGTTATGGTAAAGACGAACATACGATAAGTACTATGTTTGTAATCATATACAATAGTTATTTGCCTCAATCTTTAAAGCATAGAATGAATCTGGCTGTAGGACATTCTCATACAAGCAAGTGTGTTGAAATCAAATTATCAGCTACATCGGTAATAATTTAAATAAGGTAACGACCAAAATTTAGGGACTCGACTCTAGGGCCTCCTAGAGTCGAGTCGCAAAATTTTGGTCGAAGAAAGTTTGAGTAGATAGTCCTTCATCCATCAACTATCTATGGATTTAAATGTTACAAATAGTTTCTAACCATTAATTTATTTCAGAGGAGATTATAAATCAGACTGAACAATGAAGATTAAGTTCGTAATAACACTTAACATTCCATCAGTAGATAAATACTTAGATTATCTAGTTAGAAACTTCCTTAATTTATTCAAACATTTAAATAACCAATAATTTATAATCTCAGTTTAGTTAGCTGAATAAATGAAAATTTGTTTAGAAGTTTATTCAATCAAAACCGATCCCAATTTTGATTTAAATTGCTTATTCGAAAGTTTCCAATGTATTGTCACGTGAATACTTCGAACTAAATCGAATTTGGGGTTTGATATCAATTAAATTTCACATTTTAGGTACCTAATTTAATTCTGGAATTCAGGCTATTTGCAATTAATCTGCTGTGGTGAATGCCAACATACAACTAGTCATTTTCATAAATCGATTTCTATGGATTATCGGATGTCCATTAGGAGCAAATATTATATCAATCAAGGACTGTCGTCTTAGCTTTCCTTATCTGTCTCAGATCGAATTGACGGCGAATTATAGGTTGAACAAATGCGTAGTCTATTTGCCATTTGTATTCAAAATTATATAGTCACTTATAAGTTGTAAGATTACCTTAGCTACGGTTTCGGTTTCATATAATTATAACGGCCTTCATAAAAACTTGTCATTTTCACCAGTACCTATTACACATTTAAAGGGATCAAAACACGCTCTGTGTATGGACATCTGTTATTGTGTAACCGTTCACCACTTTCTTAGGAAATCAAAGCTTTACACATTATTTGGTGATTATTCTGATGCTCTTTTGTTATTTTATTTCGTTTTGTTTTGTTATTTTTTGAGCGGTTTATCGTAAAGCCTGATTTACACGTTTCCAGTGTGTAGTAGATTGTGAGTAGATTACACCATACTTTAGACTGTAGCAGTTATGTAAATGAGCCATAACACATTTTACCAAAACTTTACCGTTAGTGGAACCCATAATACCATTCATGCAATATGTGACTGTAAATTATAAAGCCTGTAACACATTAGGATTATGAACAAACGTGCGGCCCGCATGAATTTTGAGATTTGTTTGTGTTTATACTACGACCGTTTATAGCCACCCTCATCAGCTAAATCAAACTATGTGTAATTACTTTACACGACCCGCCATTATTGTGTTATGAGCATGATATACGGATATGTGATTGTGTCAATTACGGTCACGCGTAATATAAGGGAATTGTGCTTAAGATGACATACTCAGGTGAGATGACACAGTGCTTACATCTGTTAAACTATAAGCGCCACATCTACCTAGATAACGCTTACATGTCGGCTCACAGCTGATGGAGTCACCGGCGTCACCGCTCAAAACTTTAGTGACTGCCTGATTGCGTTGTTTAGATGTGGTGTGTGATGTTTTGATTTCGTCACTCAAAAATATATTTTTATGTTGTTTCTGCTGATAAAGTATCAGCTCGACGATCGTTTTTAGGGTTCCGTAGTCAATAAGGAATCCTTACAGTTTCGCCATGTCCGTCCGTTTTTTTACAAATATTTTTTTAGGATACCTCCGCTACACGTAAGATGGGGATTTTTTTTTTCGTTTCTACTCCCTGCCAGCTAAATGGTAAGTTCTGGATATGTGGAAAAATTCACAGCAGTAGTAGGTATATATAACGAAATTAAAAGGAAAACTATCACCGCTAAGTAGGCTGTACAAGTTAACGAGTAATTATCGACCAACTTACATTTGCAGTTGCAAAAACATGTTCTCCCATATATTTCGTATGGGAGAACATGTTTATCTAATAAATTCATCCCAGCTACGGAACCCTTCATTGCGAACTTACTAAAACTGTTATGATTAACATTATTCGTCAGTTTTCAACGAAATATATGATATTTCTCCCTTTGTGTACTCTGTAATTGGCATCACATAAGGTCATATTAAAACTTGAAACACAATCCGAATTTTCCTATCTCACAACACCAAGCAACATCGCAGACGGCGCTTGTACACAAATATTAATTTAATCCATTTGCGAAAGTATCCTCGTTGACACGTTCGGCTCGTCGCGGAAGTATGCTTTAAAGGCAATTTAGAATCCATTAATAATATTCGCAGACACGCTACACCGCAAGGGTGCAGGATCGATACCATCCTGGCTGATTACATTAATTTTTTTAAGTATTTCGTTACGAGCACTCCGGGGACTCGGATATTCATGAAGTCATTCCACTTTTTTAAACCATTCTGTATACTCGAGTAGCTCGACGCTTGCATGTGGTACGTGGAATCCAATAGTGAAAAATTTGCATGAAGATTATTTTTATGCTTTTGCACTAATTAAGAAATCGAACCGTGTGGCAGATGATGCCAAATTCAGTGGCAAATGTGTTATTGGCTACCTGACGACGATATAAGTTAGACTTTGCAAATGCCTAATTAGCAATGAACCAGGATTCCTTTGGTAATAGCAGAATCTTAATTCGGAAACATTTTTTTTTTATTTTTTTTTATTAGCCTACATTGTCACACTGCTGAGCAAAGGCCTCCCCCAAATCCTTCCAAGTATTCTAAACAAACAAATCTTAAAAAATGATAATTTAGTATGCAAGAAAAGTACAATTCTAGAACAAAACAATTGAAAGTATATTATATCAATATGCCAGATTCTTAACAAACCACAGCTTTCAACGTTTCGAATTTGACTCTTTATCTATGGAATACTCTGCGAACATTTTCGATTGAGCCAGCTCGAATAAAAATAAACTACCTTACCACTACCTTGCACTACCTACATACAGTAACAATGTCTATTTAAACAAACAGCAGTTCAACAAATCATGCAGTACACCTGAAGTCCCCACACTTCTCAAACTGGGTTGTGTGTCCCACTCCGAGTCGCATACCGTCCCCTACCCCCGATAACGCGCGAAGTGACTGTGAAGTTAGTCCAACGGCCGGCGTTCAGATTACGGTCAGACACGACAAGGTTAGTAAATACATGTTCAAACATATACATGTCTCCTTTAAGGATAGCAATAATAGAAACTGAGAGAATTGATGGAGGATTTCAAGAACATTACACAGTATTCGTCATAAGTTATGATAGGTACATTGAAATTAACTAGAAAAAAAAAATGTTTTTCCTGACTATAATTGTTTGAATATCTAGTCTTGTCGGTTCTACTAAAAAGCTTTTTTAAAGTAGTAAGTATAGTTGCCTAATATTTACTTGATAAGTTCAACAAAAATCCTTACTGAATTTAGCAGTCAGTTTATTTCATTTGACTTGACGATGCTAAAATTGTATGAAAAGACGAGGACTAAATTGAGAGCAAAATCTAATCTAACCAAATGGCCAACGTAAACAAATTCAAATCTCTAAACTAAACTAAAGTTACAATGAAACAATAATTTCCAAGTTTCTAACAATTTATAAGTACATCGTCGAAATGTTGAACAGGTAAAATAAACAAAAGAACTATGGCTGCTTGGTCTCAAGTGGCTCAGTTGTACGGGGACTATGATCACTCTACTATAGTATAATACACCGTAACTTTAATGACGTAGTATCTACATAAATTAATGGGACTACTCCCGTATGGGAGTAACCTTGGTTGGAAACCTATTAATGTTAGTGATACTCGCATTGCTCGAATTATTTGAAGCGAAAGGTATGTTGGTAGTTGAATTATACGTTGTGTGCCTTTTGGGCGCCGCTGTATTTTTTTTTCGAATTTGCGTAAATTGCCACGCCCCTTTTTGAGTGGTCCCGTCACGCGATATCCTGAGGGACCACTTGAGATTAAAATGACGATATCTCTAGTTTTTATAGGGGAGCTGTTTATACATACAATTGATATCGTTGGAATCGTCATGAAATAAGCTAACACATTAAAAATGAATAATTACAGTTTTGCTTGGTAATATATTCTTAATTTTAGTGTAAATACGGGCGAATGGTGTTTTTTCCTATCCACCCGCAAAATATAAAAAAAAAAAAAAAAAATGAAGTTTAATTTTTTTTCACATTAATTCTCACGCTATTTTATTATGGTAAATCAATTAAAAAAACCACACCCCCGATACATTTTTGTTAAAATATAAATTGAACAATAATACACAACCCCCCGCGGCAGCCCCCCGCGCCGCACACCCCGTAAACAATAAATAGGAAGAAAGAAAGAAAGAAAAATAGGTTTATTAGTCACAGAAACACGTGCATACAGAAAAATGGGTACTCAGAAAAATTCAACAAAATATCAGATCTACAATTACGAGCATAAAACAGACATAGTCAACAGCTGCACGTCATGACTGTGACAAGAAGGCTTCCACTCAGCATGATGCTGTGCTATCGGGGGGACCCACAGCACAACGCTGATTTTCAGTGGTCACCCGAAAAAGACGTACGGAAATCAAGCTAGGTTATGACGTACGGAAATGACTACTTACCTGTTTTATTGCCGCGAACGCTCGAACAAAAGAGCATGGGATACTACTAAGTCCCCATGCGTATCGACAACAGCAGTTTAAGTGCTCAAACAACTGATAACATTGTTTATTTAGTATCGAAAAACACACCACTCACACATTACCAACCGCAAAACCTAACTTATCTCAAACGAACACTTAAAGTTGAACACTCGTTGTATTTCTTTCAAATCTAAACGCACATTCCACATTATGATGATATTTACTAATGATAAAACACAACACAAAGGCACAAAACCCGAAAATAATAGCGTAATTAATATAAACAAAATGTAAATAAACGCGTCGGCCATCTTTTCTGCGAGAAAATAATGTCAATAACGAAGAATGAATATTTCGGCTCGAATAGATATGCTTCAAGGGTTCAATAATACAGATAATATAGGATGCGGATGTCATTCCCAATCGTTTTGACAATCTTTAGCATCAAAACTACAGATTATTAATAGATAATAATATAATACATAATAATACAGATAATATAGGATGCGGATGTCATTCCCAATCGTTTTGACAATCTTTAGCATCAAAACTACAAGTTATTAATACATTTAACCGGTAAAATGGAGGAGTGTGGCAACCGGTGTTCCGGACATCCGTTGGCACTTAGGGTACATTTTGATACAGTGTCCGCGAAATCGACTGACACTCGAGGGGACTCGGTCTTCATGACTGTGGTGAAAGAAAAATGAAGAAATTAGAAAGAGGATGAATAATCTCCAAAAATAAGAAACATTTCCAAGATCAACATTTTTGTAGTAGGTAGTGATAGTAAGGGGAAGTCTATGTATTTGACGTCTTTCGGCTGAGTTGAAGCTGAACTGAACTATAAATCCCCGATAGAGAGGTATTTTCCGTGTGTGTTCCTTAAATAATAGTTTTGAAGCCATATTTCTTTACCAACCTGAAAACTGAGTGTCAGTTTTCAGGTTGGTAAAGAAATATGGCTTTAAAACTATTTAGGTAAGTAGCTTACCTGAAAAAACAATATAATATAATTATTTGGAACTAGCGGTCGCCCGCGGCTCCGCCCGCGTGGATGTCGGTTACCGCTGCAAAAAGACTACCCAGGAAAGACACGGTCAGCAAAATGATTCCCAGGTCAATTCACAGACACCGACAGTAACATCGACGACGCAGTCATTATCCGCAGGCTGCACAGATTGTCTTTCTGTGTATGTTAAAGTTGTTAATGATGAAAATATTTAAATGTCATTAATACTAAGTTTTCACTTCTGCCGGCAGTCCCGGAGCGCAACCCATTGTTTTAGGATAGATAACTAAAGCGATTATTGTAGAGCTTCTCTATAAACAACATTTGACGTTAAATTATTTTCTCGTAACAAAATATACTGATGGTCGTGAGCCCCGACCCGTGATAGGGCAACGTAAAGTTGCCCATGCGTAAAACATTCTTTTCGTAAATCAATTCCTACTAATTTCAGCAGAAATCGTAATATTTTAATTTCGCCATAACTTCAAAACCAAACGTCCAATTTTAATCATTCAAAGACCAAATATTATCTACATAAACTGTACTTAGTTATGAAATAATTTATTTTGATAAGGATTAATAGCATGAGTTAAATAAACGCGTTTAAATGTAGTCCAAAAAAAATTCAAGGTTTTTAAATAAAAAAACGGTTGTTGTGCCTCACTCGACATAGATAGGTATAGTGTGTCGCGGACTTTTTTGTAGATATTTATAAGATCTACAATTAATTAGAATATTTTATGGTTCTGTCTTTTATAGTTTAGGCAGCGTACGCAAAATAAGTAACTTTTCTGGTTGATTTTTTACACCTTGTGTCCGAAAAACCCAAATATCTTACGGAACCCTATTTTTTTCCAAAATAAAATATAGCCTATGTTACTCGTGGATAATGTAGCTTTCGAATGGTGAAAGAATTTTTAAAATCGATTCAGTAGTTTTTGAGCCTATTCATTACAACCAAACAAACAAAGTTTTCCTCTTTATAATATTAGTGTAGATTATGAAATAATTTATTTTGATAAGGATTAATAGCATGAGTTAAATAAACGCGTTTAAATGTAGTCCAAAAAAAATTCAAGGTTTTTAAATAAAAAAACGGTTGTTGTGCCTCACTCGACATAGATAGGTATAGTGTGTCGCGGACTTTTTTGTAGATATTTATAAGATCTACAATTAATTAGAATATTTTATGGTTCTGTCTTTTATAGTTTAGGCAGCGTACGCAAAATAAGTAACTTTTCTGATTGATTTTTTACACCTTGTGTCCGAAAAACCCAAATATCTTACGGAACCCTATTTTTTTCCAAAATAAAATATAGCCTATGTTACTCGTGGATAATGTAGCTTTCGAATGGTGAAAGAATTTTTAAAATCGATTCAGTAGTTTTTGAGCCTATTCATTACAACCAAACAAACAAAGTTTTCCTCTTTATAATATTAGTGTAGATAAATATTAAAAGTGGAATCAAACTAAATTAGCAGTTTCACCTGTTCGAAAATATATTGCCTATAAATAAATAGACATACTACATTATTCCAATCTGAAAACCAATAAAATGTTTTATTATCATTGCTTTCTCCGATGATATTAAAAGTTTTCATTGTTAGCTGTGTCCGCAGGTTTCATTCCCACTACGTAGGCAGGAACATAATTTTACCGGCGGAAACACGCCATTAAGCTGCCACCACCGACTTTCTTGTGAATAAACAAATGTGAGGACAAGTTTCAGTAATTATCTAATGGACGCGAAAGTTATTTGTTAAACAATTGAATGTAGGAAGGAATATAATGTTATGTATCTACAAATATTTTGTCACATTTGATTACTCAATGTATAGACGACGTGATAAGAATTTAAACTTTGGATATCTAATGACGTTCCTAGTCTGTATACAAAAAGGACCTTGAGTCATTTTGGTCCAATCCCCCCAACAATGATAAAACCTGTCCCTTATGAAAGCTATTGGGGTACCTATTAATTAAAATATCGAACCAGAATACTCGCGAACTTAACCCCACCAGTGAGTGGGGCGGCTCGGAGGGGCAAAGTGATTCCACTTCCCCCCCCCGATTCGAAATTACGCGGATTTTTATGTTTTTTTTTTTAGATTTTAATTATTATTCTATACGGCACCTCTTTAGGTCATGAACTACCCGAATATCAAAAAATATTTGGCCTAGGTCTTAAGAGGAGGCGTGAAAATTGATTCGCTGTTACATTGCATAATAGATCTATTAGTTAAAGATTAGTAGCTATAGCCAGTTGGTTAACAGGTAAAACCCACAATCAGCCCACCACTATTTATTTTTTAATATTTCAATTTAAATATAAGATTTATTTGATAGTTTCAAAATACTCCTATGCACTACTAGTTCCAGTATTTTCATTTATTGTCGCATTGTTTTGACCACATTGTACAATTTTAGTTGTAGGTAAACTAATGTGACTGTGTCAATACGTTATTATGCTTTCGATGGACTTATTACCAAATGGTCTTGTTTCCAAAATCGATTATAAAAAGACAAAACTATTTTGACACTATTGCACTATGGCATGTGCACTATTATACCTATCTCATATTCAAGTACGGCATCAATGACTATACCCCTTTCACAATAAGATTAGACATTTAAACAAAACGTTTTACAGTCCGTTCAACCGATTTTGACTTCTATTCCGTAGGCATAAAAGGATGGCATTGAAAGAAAAAACATGATAACAATACCAACCGTTTACTGCAGCTGCCATTTGTCATGCCACCAACGAAATAGAAGTCAAAATCGGTTGAACGGGCAGTAAAAAAGGTTGGTTTAAATCTGTAATATTATTGTGAATGGGGTATAGCACCCCGAAACAAGTTCTGTTTGTCATTAAAAAAAAAATCGAAGGTATGGTAATGAAAAACCAAAACAAAAGCACATCGATAACGTCTGTTCCGTGCTCGGAGTGTAGAACTCCTAAATATACAAAGGCAAAAGTTATATAGCGAATGTACTATCAGCTCCTATCAAGCTTTACGGAACACTGCATTGTTGCTCTCTTTATGCTGCAACCTGCAACTTGTTACAATAATTGGCAGGTAACAGTTGCGGTAGGTACGCGTTTTACGAAGTTTTCGAAGTTACATAATAAGCCAGTGAGTTTCAAAGTATACGAAACAGTTCGCGCGTCGTATATGTTACCCCAATATGCTCAACTATTTGAAAGAAACTATGCAGTAACCATTTAAAATGTGGAATAAATTTATTTTGAAGTTTAAGTCTTTCACACACAGTACACTTTTCATTGGTGTTTTTGATTTATCACCTTTTAAATTTAGTTCTTTCTTTACCTTGACATACCTAGGTGTATTGCTAGTTGAAGTAACAATGTAATAAATCGTATGCATCAAAGTTTATATGCTGTTATAATAATTATGGTGTCACAAAAATATATTCCATAAACTCATAACTGAGTGTCGGTTACTTTTGAGTTTTACTTGTAGTCAGGTTTGAATCGTCTGGTTTTTGTTTTTATATTAGGTATTTTTTATTAACCATTTCTACACAACAATGTATCTACCGTTATTCTAATAATTGGTAAGTAACACGCTAAACCTTACAAAATAACATAATAAAACAGCGAGTGTCAAACTTTTTAGTTTCGAGCGAGTACCAACAACGTGTCAACATCAACTACTTGAAAGAAACTAATAGGTTACGTATGGGGTTTCCTTAAAGAGTTACGGAAAAACGTTTGAGTTTTCGAGTGTTAATAAAGCTGTTTATGGACAAACATAAACGCCATACTTATGTTCTTCCGAAGAGCTAGGGACCTGTCCCACCGCCGGCTATAATGGAAAGCGAGTACAGAGCTAGCAATTTAAAACGACTTGGCGAGCAACGAGCAGCGATTGGGCGACCGAGGGCAGCGAGTCATTACTCGCTGGTATCCGTAGGTATGTACCAAGCGAGTGAGTCTCCTAGAGAGTGTTCTGCCCGTCGCAGATCGAGTACTCTCTGTGATACTCTTGTCGCTGCAATAAACGAGTACTTGGCGCGGTGAACAGTCAGCGATCAACTATTAATATACAGGGTGTCTCAAACGTAGTGGTCCAAAGGCAAATGAGGAAAAGCGAAAGGGTCCACGGGCGGTAGGTACTTACTTACAGCAAGTTTGTCAAATAATTATTATCGTGGAACATTTTCAACCAAATAGGATGGCAGTAATGGATAAATTATGAGTGCAAAAAAATTAATCTATTACTTATAGAGTAACTTTGGTGTCTCGTGGACGCGCTATCTAACTTATTGAATTTTAAAAAAATCGTCTTACGTGACGCGGCGCTAAGAAAGTTAGGCTCAAGAATTTCGCTGTGTGGACTTCAAAGTAGGTTTAACTGGCTGACTTATAGTGTAATACTTATGTGAATAGAAATAGTTATGTTAAATGTTTGAATATTGCACTGAATAAAAAAATAATTTTGCCAATGAGGCCATTTTTGAGGGTTCCGTACTCCAAAAAGAAAAAACGGAATCCTTATAGGATCACTTCGTTGCCCGTCTGTCCGTCCATCTGTCTGTCAGTCTGTCAAGACACATTTTCTCAAGAACGCGTGCAGGTATCAAGTTGAAATTAATATCAAATACTTACCACCATAGATCTACTATGGTCCCTTGGATCCCTAAAAAAAACCAAGCTTCTATGTCAATTCATATAAAAAATTACGGCCATAAAAGTGACATATTTTGATACTCGCAAATAAATCAAAATCTACAAGGTAGGTACTTCCCATTGACCTGGAATCAGTAAATTTGGCAGGAAGCAAGGTCTCACAGCACCAGTAAAGGAAAAAGTCTGAACTGGTCTGGAGAAGTCTGAGTTGTAGTTTTATCACATAAAAAAATAGTTTTTTGCTATTACAAACTTACATTTGCACTTGGAGAATTGACCGTGACATATACATATATGGAAGAACATGTTCCTCAACTACAAAGTTAATTTTGTTATGGGTTTTTATTATATATTATTTCTAACTACGAAACCCTTCTTTGTGCGTGGTTCGACACACACTTGGCCGGTTTTTTTTTCTGTTTTGAATTTGTTATACTAAATGTATAACAAATTCATCATTTTCAAATTCAGTCACATAAAAACGAAGCAAATTAATTGAATACCAAAAGACACTACCGAAAATAAATCAAACTCTCTTAATTTATGAATCGCAGCAAACCCAAGTCTACAATCACGAGTATTTCTAACTGAACAAAATAAAACATCCCGAGGCAGTCTCGTAAACCACAAAGTACAGTCAGAATTAATTATCTTAAACATTGTACAGTAAAATATGTGTTAATTGGTACGAAATTGATGTTATTCAACAAGTCGTTTTACTTCGTTTTATGCGGTGTCGGTCCACTTGAATCTTGTAGGCCTTTATTCAAAAAACTAAAACTGTTGACCTTGACCGGCATGTATTTGTTTGAGGTATCGGTTTTTGTCAGAAAACATAATGAATTCTTTAGATTCAAAGGTGACAATTACGCTAAACAGAGACCAAGAGATGCAACAAAAATTTTAGTTCCGTTTTGTAACACGACTTTAATTAAAAAAAATGTTTATCACATGTGCATTACAATTTTTAACAAACTACCCAAGATAATAAGAGAGCTCCCATTCAAATATTTTAAAATTAAACTGCGAAGATGGTTGCTACACAACTGTTTTTATAATTTCCAAGAATTTCTGGATTATAAAGAAAAGAATATAAGGTTTTAACTTTAGAAATAACGATTGTTACAATAATAAGAATGTTATTTTAAGGTTTAGTTTTCTTATGTGTACGTATATTTATTTTTATTTTTAACTTAAAATATAACTGAAAATTATATTAAAACATAGGTATAATAATTTCTGTTCACTATCTTATAAGTAGATACATAGATTTATAATTATGTGAATTGCATGCCCTAAACAGGCAAAATATGGACAGTACTTAAAACCACTAACTTGTACATCTGGTGACACCTGTATTTTGTGCGATTAAATGATTCTTATTCTTATTCTTATTCCATATTTCTGTTTAATTAATAATCAACGATGTTAGAGAGACATTCCAATGGATGTTAAGAGAGCATAAAGTACATTAGAGATGGATGCCTGTTACACCGTCACGTAATATCTCGTACAACGACAAGAACGAGCAAACGTAACGCTATGAAAAAGTACCTAGTATGGACGTCATTGTTTGATGTTAAAAGCTGAAGAAAAAGCTGTTGAAATAAATTTTGCTGTCTCCTTGAGCCAAGCAGGAACTATCAATTCGACAAGTTATACATAGCTGTCATCATCTGTAACCAGCACAGACGCGGTGGATTACTATCCACTACCTCTCATAGATAGAAGGCCTGTATTCCCAGCAGTGAGAACATTATAATATGCTGATTATGCATAAGCTAACATCTAATGTAAAGCCGTATGTACAATGTTTATGTCAATCAGCGGGCCTAAAAAGGACGACCCTAAGCTTTGATCAAGAGATTGAAGTTCTCAAAGCTATAATGGTCTTATTACAACACAAGGTTTATGTTCAGACCCAGGTTTAAACCATGGAGCCAATTTTTTTTTCGATTTTTTTTTACAATGATACAGCCTGGATATGGCTTTGTCGAGAAGTTCGGAATTCAGAACTTTATTTCTATCACAGCTAGGTTCTTATTTTAAAAACTGGCTCGATGGTTTAAGCCATGTGATTTTTCAACCACGTTTTATAATAAGACCGTAAATGCTTCAGAGGATTCAGGAACCATTCAGTTACAGTTACTTTAATCTTATTTTATAAACAACAACTCATAATTTTATAAAGCCAGTAACACAATAGCATCACCTTCCGGATTCAAGTACATATCACCTCGGTGTAACAGACGTGCGTTGTTCATAACTCCATTGTGCACTCCGGTTATGTTCCAAGCATACAACATTGTCGCGACGTCTCACTTGATTTGTGATAAAAGTGTGTCGCTGCATGCACTTACTGTGAATGAACGGTGAATGTGGCACGCTTGTTCGAACACTTATCGACGCTAGAGTTGTGTCGCGAATATTTTAAATGCACTTTACTGGTTGATATAATTGTTTGGCTGGACGTCGAAAAAATTGTGATGAAAAGCATCGATTCACTTATAATTAATTGTCGAAGAAGGATTTTTTTTTTATGAGACCAGCCACTTTTGTGTTGAAATTGCTTTGTACTATTCATTAAAATGATTTTTTTATAATTTGACTGCTGTTTAGCCATCTACACTTTTATACAGATTTAGCTCCTGCCAATGACTTCGTTCGCGTGGAAGTCGTAAGACACCACTATATACTAAAATAATAGCCACATTTTTGTAAAAATCTGCCTCGTTGGTCTAGAGGTAGCAAGCGCTATTGTTAAGCATGAGGTCCTGGGTTCGATTCCCAGGTCAGGCAAAGTGTTTTTGGGTTTTCCATTTGGAATTTCTCAGTAACAGTCCGAAGTCTGAATTTGTGCCCGGTTAATGGAGGCTCGCCCCCCTATTACATGGGACCTAAACATAATTGGCGAAACGTGAGTGTACTATAGGTACCATCCCGATTACGCATAATTATCTAATCACTTTGAAAACAAAATCCCGTGGATAGGATCAACACCACATCTGTTTTTCGCCCCTTTTTTGTAGGTAAACGTTACTATAGCGGACGAACGGTGCAAGCAGGAATAGTGTTCAGATATGCGTGTCCGAAATAGTACACCTCTGTCTTACCGTTCGGGGAATACAAGCGTGAAATTAAACTATTTTTATAAAACTTCCCTGTATACTACGTTTGTATTTTTGGTCTCAGCAGCCAAGATATACAGACACTCAGGACGCGGGTTCAAGCGACTCACGTTCAGTTGAGAAGCAGTTAGTCAGCACAGATAACGATAAAATAATTCGAACAGTTATCAACCCCGAAGAATACCACATTGCGTCTAAAATTTTCCTATTTATTTATACTTTGGGACTATTAAGTATTAGCCAACCAAGACTTCATATCTAGAGGATAACTACTAGCACACTACGTTGGGTACTAATAACAATATGTTGCAATCGCCCATCCAAAATTGGCAAGCCAAGCGTTGTTCCCTTACCGCAACAATTAATTGAAGCGGTCTCGTGTTAATAAGGTTCACGTTAACGCAGTCTGCGTTAACGCACTGGTGATAATTAGAGATATAATGCCTTTTGACATCAAACCCGTGCATCGAATGCATGGAAGTAGTAAGTAGGCAAATAATAAGTATGGCATTATGAGCACCATTATAATGGCGTTTGGCTGGGTTCTTAAGACTATCGCAGATAGACGGAGAAAGGTAGGTGTGTCTTCGTTATTATCAGCCATATTTTTACCTACTGTGGGAATACTATGGGTAAAATATTTTCTTAAATAATTTTTACTTTTTTTTTCGTATTTGCCTCCCATATTCAAAATTAATTTATTTAAGTAACACAACCATGTTGGAGTCACAGAGATTGATATTATGTATATGTGACAGACAGATAGTCAGACACGACTGGTCGATCCTATAAGGGTTCCGTTTTTTTCATTGGGACATACAGAACCCTAAAAAATGATGAATTTCAAAATTCACGCAAACAGTAGGTACAGTCGCCGGCAGTACCAGTAACAGAACCTTACAGAAGAGATTATTTTAGAATTGATAATATTATATTCCAGTTCATAACGTGAATTGTCCCTGCTTTAACTTTGTTTCGTGCTAAACTCTGACATTTTACTGTCAGTGGACTTATATCCTGAACCTTTTCAGACAAAAAGCATTATGATACATTAAATAGGCCTTGAAACGTACCTGACAGTAATAACTATTGTTAATGGTCGTTAGGAGTGTTCAATGGCGTGATTTTACTACATTATATAACAGATAAACTCGTTATGTCATTTATTTATGTGGGTTTATTTATTTATCCATTTATTTATCTACACACATATAAACCGACAAGAAGAAAGGGACAGAAAAATACGTGCAAAGGTGCTTATTTCTACTGAAATGGCATGTTATAACATCAAGATTTTTGTGCTATATCTAATTTAAATATATAAAATATAATGTATAATTATAATTTAATAGATAAAATAATAAAGGGGGGTTTTTAGAGGTATACAAATTCAAAATGAAAAGAACACCTAAAAATAAATTTCATTATCATGGTATTGATTTTATTTAAAAGATATTTTTATGCCGTTAGTGCTAATAACTGATTTTGGGCATATGGGCATCATGATGAGGCACAGCACGCGACACCATCAATTTATTGCGAGAAAAATTCGATCAAAGAGCATAATCCATTATGCAGTTAAGAAGATTTCAGCGGTCACACAGACAGACACCAAAGCAATTTTGTGTTATGCTATGTATAAAGACAAATCTATTTACTGACCATAGCTTATATTTTAGAGGTTTATTTTATAGGTTATCTGTAAAAGATGGGTTTTAGCGATATAAGACCGCCCATTGTATCACCCTATGTAATATTTCTAAATTTGAAATTAATTTTTATTGTGTACCTACATAAAATAACATCACGCCTTGTTTCCTCGAGGGTTGGGCAGAGGTGTACCTGTACTACACCCACATTTCTCCAGGTATGTTTTAAGTCGGGGGGCGAGTCTATTGCCATCAGCCGGACATAAATTCAGACTCCGGGCTGCTACTGAGAAATTCCTGTTGCAAAAACCCAATAATAGTTTGCCCGACCTGGAATCGTACCCAGGACCTCGTGGTGTACATAATAATGAGTATTCTATCTTTCTATCTTTTAGCGATAAAACAGATCAACCGTCAACAATGTAGCTGAAAATATTATAATTATACAACTTTTCAAAAGCCTCTGACATAATTATAAACTTTGACGTCGATAAGAAATCGTTAATCAATAAGCCCTTTTCAACGTTTCAAAATGTTTCGAATTGTATTCAATTTTGCAACATTTTTATGAGTTAAATCAATATTATCATCTATTTCAGTGGTTTGTGTAGTTCTTATGATAAGAAAATCAAACCGTAAAAGGTAACTAAGGATGGGACAGCAATAAGGAGGATTTCTGGACGTTTGAGGGTGGCCCTTAAGGGTATTCAACTGGCTGTAGTCCAAAGTATTAAGTGTTAAACTGGTTAAGGAAAGGTTGCACTATAAACGTCTATTTTGTGAATGTGAGAACGTTGTAGGTCTAATAGACTGTAGACTAGATTTGTTGACCATTTTCTATTTTGTTAAGTACAGGGTAGTTGTTCCATACCTATTACCACTGTTTTTGGAAATATTGTAAAAGCTAATTATTTTTATACGCGTAACCGTGGAGTTTCCTGCCGGCTCTTCTCCATAGAAAGCGATCAATTGAAACCGTGCACCTAGCTTCTGGCGTTCCATAAGTGTTTGTTTTTTTTTTTTTTTGCTTAATCTAACCTGATGCAGCTGCATGCCATAATTTTCACAGCCACTGTTACTGGGTAACTCGATACCCTTTGGTAAGACTGTCCGACTTTCGGGCTTCTGACGACTAGTAACGACTGTCAAAGATCCGCGAATGGAAGCCGGGACCCAAGGCTTAAGCAATATTTAGTTGGAGAGGTAAAAAGAAAATCGAGATGGTCGGATTTATCTAAATTCCCAGAGGGTAAATTAGGTCAGAAGAAGTCACTTGCAAAGTGCTAGATTTAATTAAAAATTAATATGTTAGAATTGTAACGCGAGGTTACGATTCTTACTTATATAAAATGTGCATAATATTGTTCTTAGATTACCTAGATTATTTTGATCCTTATCAAAGCACGTGTCAAAAACAGTAAGTATGGCTGACTGTGGCATATACGTATAATCTGTATAAATTCACATTCGTTAATGGACTTTAATTTATACAATGCTGACATATAAGTCGCCCCGTGTTAACGCGATACTAGCGTGCAACGCTTGAAAAACTAATCTGAAATGCAGACTAACTAAACTTCGTTTTACCTACATGTCCTAGAATAATTATCATTTCTCAAATCGTAGTCGACATACTGAAATGGAAACTATGTAAACTAACTTTATCTATCACTGATCCGCTTAGAGTCCAGCCATGTTTAATATTACTTATGTAGTGTCGTATTTTGATACTATAAACCATTAAATAACTATCAGCCATTTTCTCATGGTTCGAAGAGCTTAAATGTTTCTGTAATCTATTCGTTTCATCCTCTATCATATTAATAAAGTAATTATACTAAGCAACATAAACCATTAAAATATTTGTACAAGAAGATTCTTAAATGATAATTAAGGAATCAATTAAAAACATCATTATCGTAGTAAGGTAAAATGTCAGCTGTATAATAATTATAATCTAAAATGTTCAAACCGCCACATGTTCAGTTTGCGGCTATAAAGTTAGCCTCTAATTAAACTCTAGTCTGTCCCCAACTTTACACACATTTTCAAACATTAATATAACTTCGCAACTAAATATAGAAGTCATTACTTACCTCCCCTTTATGACGAAGCATTTAAGTAGGTTACCGTGTGCACTATTCAGTCACTGCCCTCCTCTAATGTCACTGAACATTGTTTCTTTAAAAAACACTTAAAAATATTCCTCTACATTTTTATAACACTACAGACTTATTCTAAACTATAACCTTATACTGTACTAATTTTAACAATCGACCGAAGTTAACACGCGACACGTAGAGCGAGCTACGGCGTAGCACCGCTACGGCGTAGGCGTCCGTACGCTTACAACGACCGAGTCGAACTGAATGAGTTTCCACAAGCATTCCTTTTACTAGGCTTTTAAGTACTTATTTTCTATTTGAGTCAAGTAATGAAGGTTACTAATGGGAAACCCGTAAATGACTAATCTGTGTTTGACAGATCGTGGAAAAAACCTTGAATCTGGTAGCTTTGAAGATACAATGGATAGGGTAGAAAGATGGAAACTTGGGAATATACATTCAATATTTATTTTTAGAACTCTTTCATTTGCCGAATTTCGGTCTAGAAATATTTGAGATTTGAATGTGAATGTTTGGGACTTCTCGTACGGGACTTTCAATAAGCATGAAAAAACTTGATCAATTTTTCGAACAGGCCCATCGGGCCCCGGGCAACTGTGCAAGGCATTTTGTGTCTTATTCGTTTGCAGTTAGAATGAAGAATGGGAGGAAAAAACGGGTTTTCCTAACAGTGGCTGTAGGTACTAAGTATTTATAAGTTACTACTAGGCTTTTATTTCTAAATGATATACTTAACAAAAACTTACAGCAATACATAATTGTGTTACATTTTGTAAGTAAAACGTAAGTCAGTTATTAGTAAAATTTACATAAAATTATAGACTAAACTCAAAGTCTATGCCCTCACTCTCACATGTTTAGTGCTAAAACTGTAATCATCTGTAATTTAGTTTATTATGCGATAGAAAAACGAAAATGTCGGCTAAAATTGCGTGTCTACAAAGTTTTTAGATTAGGACTCAAAAGCACCCTCTAATTAAATGCTAAATTAGGAAAAAGTTTTAGCGTTAGGCAAAATGATTTTTGTAGTTTAATTTTTTCTTAAGATTTTTAGTTCATTGGTATTAATTTGGATTCTATATTCAAGTTACACATTTTTTTTAATTTCAGTCATCATTTTTTCTGTCAATCCGGCTGTCCCTATGATTCCCGTCAAAACATAAAAATACAAATAAAAAAACCTAATTAAACTAGTAAAACAAACCAATACCTACGATTGGATACGACACGAGTGTATAATTATTATGTCATTATCAAAATGTGTAACCCACACGAAATAATATTATACTTTCCTAATTTATTACACTCGAAGGTCATTCACTTTAAAATCCACTAAAAAGATTACTCTTCGTACATTTATTTGAATTATAATTCCTACTTTTGTTAAAACTAGTTTTTCCCGCGACTCCTCTCACATTATTAAGGTAAATAAGATGAAATAGGTAATAACACAAGTTAAAAATAACGTTTATTCATGTATGATACATATTTTTGACAACTCATTTAAAACACTTATCCAAAACAATAATCACAACTTGTTTGTAATGGGTGTCAACGCGAAGTCAATCTCTCAAAACGGTGAAGGAAAACATCGTGAGAAAACTGGCATATCGTAGGACCAAAAATTAGAAGACATGTGATAGGTATCTACCAATCCGCACTGGGCCCGCGTGGTAGATTATATGGTAGCCCATTCCCTCTTGAACAGGCTAGGCCTTTGTCCCAACACAGTGGGAACATTATAGGCTGATTTAAACGCAGGGTAAGTTTTCCTGAATGAGCTGATGAGGTGTTCAACTTCATTTATATACTTACAGAAAATATGTTCTAATTATAGCTCACAAAAATAAATTTCTATTCAATATTGAAAAAAAAAAAAGCATTTTAATTATTAGGTATGCAGTGGATGTAGGATTGCGTGTTCACTATATATTTTAAACTACGGCTTGTTTACGTGTAATAGCGTGGCCCACGCTTAGTCACGCACTGGCCATGCATGGCCAGTGACCGCGAACTCTAATTAATGTAATATTTAGCTGACCAAAGCGCTTTGATAACCAAAAACTATTTAAAAAAATCTAGTAACGAAAAAGAAAAAGAAAATTAAAAATAAACCTTTAAAAAAGCGTAAGTCATCATCACCTGCCTAGCCTTTTCCCAACTATGTTGAGGTAGGCTTCCTGTCTAACCAACTTGTTTTACATGGATCGACTGCGTAACTGACCTCCGTTACTGGGTAATACAATACCCCTTAGTAAAACTGGATGACAGACTTTCGGTCTTCTGACTACCCGTAAAGAATGACAAATGATAGCCGGGACCAACGGCTTAACGTGCTTTCCGAGGCACGGAGGGGGTATCGATATGTAAAGAATGGTCTCCCATCCACGGACCGATTTCAGTAAGCGTAGCTTAACCTTCGATCAACCAGCAACCAGTGCGGCCGTCATTATTTTGCCACGAGCCCCTCAAAAAAAAAAGCATTAGTCATTATCCTCTTTTATTCACAACCGAGCGTCGTATGGCGGTAGATACTTGGCACTCAATGCATCTCTTTGCATGATGTATGATCTTTCTCAGATGATTCATGAGCAAAATGGCAAGCTATAACAATCCCTTTTAACGGAGCAAGCGTAAATCCGAACGTAAACCTTTTACGTTAGGATGTCGTGACGGCTTTGATGATTTTAGTTCAAATGCTCTCAGCAAACTTTAGTTATAGTCTCGAGCACAAACTCGCGACATGACACATCTTTTTGAAACCGATGCAGCATCCTAAATTTTTAGCGTCGCTTGTCTCTTCAGATACCTAATTGGATAGTTTCATTATTGTATATTGTGCCTAATAACCCTAGTAAGTAAGTGGGGTTCGTTTGGAAAAAATCCTATGTGCAAGAACAATCTTTTAGAATTTTAATAGCTTGTACCGGCTTTTCCTGGGAATGGGTCACACATAATACTTTTTTAATAACAAAATCTAGGTCTCACCAGTTTTGTAGATATCTATACTTATTACATTACAATATACTATACAGTTATATATACACTAGCTGCTGCCCGCGGCTTCGCCCGCGTGAGTGTCGGAAATTACCCCATACATCCCCATGGGTTTTAAGTATAAATATTGAGTTTCGAGTTAATCGGACAGCGCGTTGAAATTCTTCCATACAAACACTGACATCCCCCAACCCCCCTTTGGGGGGTAATTTAGAAAAACAAAAAACTACAAACTTTATAATTTATTTAGATAACTATTCGTGCGAAGTTTTATGTTTATTACCTCAAGGAATAAGATTTTTCATACAAACTTTCATCCCTTATTTTACCCCCTTAGGGGTTGAATTTCGAAAAATCCTGATACACGTTATTCTTAATTTTTGGATTTAAGTATAAATATTGAGTTTCGAGTTAATCGGACAGCGCGTTAAAATTCTTCCATACAAACTTTGACACCCCCCAACCGTAGGATAGTATACTTTTCCGGGATAAAAAGTACCCAGTGTGGTGCCCAGGATATTAAAGAATAATTATACCAAATTTCATCGTAATCGAACCGGTAGTTTTTGCGTGATGCCTGAACAAACAGACAGACAGACAGACAGACAAAAAAAAATTTTATCAAATTTTTGGGTTCGGTGTCGGTCTAGTAACATCCCCTGCCATTTATTTTTTTGATATTTTCAATGTACAGAATTTTCACTTCTACAGATTTATTATAAGTATAGATATAGATATAGATATAGTTTTCAAATAAAAGTATTTCAGAGCGTACTACAGACCCATAGACAGAGACCTACTTTTAAAGCTACATTGTGACTCTAGTTTATGGTCACGTAACCCTACCATACATTCACGACAGTTTTTGAAAAACCTGTCGTGTTCAAGGTCAAGGCCTAAAAGTTAGGTAGGATCATGCAAAAAATCATCTACTAGTCGAATTTAAAAAGTAATCACCACAAACTTAGTTTACATTTCTTTGTGGAGATTAGTTTAACAAACTAAACTGTAATGCAAAAAATTCTAGAAGTCAAATATTGCGATGATTGTGTATATGACGTGCAAAATAGATCAAAACAAAAACGTATTTTATACGTATCGCAAACGCAAGGAAAAAACGTTGAAGTCGCGCGACCTACTCAAATGATGTTTTCCATTCCGATACTAAAAAGTAAAATATACTATCCATAATTCCGTGCTTGTCTCAAAAAGTACGTATAAGGCAGCAAACAACCACGGTCTTTCTTACTAAACTATACTACAATACTGTTAGCGTACGAAACTCAAATTTAAGAACTTCCACCATTTCTTTCTAGCACAAATAGTACAGGTAAAACCTACAGCGTATTACCTGTATGTCCTGTGGGTGTACTCCTGTACTGTAGCTGGCAGTTTTCAGCCATTTAGACAGTGCACACTTCCACAACACGGAGGGACCGCCGACACAATTATAGAGAACACTATAATGTAGGAACTTTGCACTTTTAGAATTACATGGACTAACAAGAATAGAAGTACGGGAAATGCGCTTTTGCATACCTTTATTAAAGGTTTTGCCGTGTAACAATATAGAGCTATAATGACAGGATCAAATACAATGGATGTACCTATTTTTTTTTTTCATTCTGCCTAGCCTTTTCCCAATCATGTTGGGGTCGGCTTCCAGTCTAACCGGATGCAGCTGAATACCAGTATTTTACATGGAGCGATTGCCTATCTGACCTCCACAACCCAGTAACTGGGTAATACGATACAAGACTGGTATGGATGTACCTATTAACATTATGTGACTGTCTGTCACCTATTCCTATTTAATATCAAAATATTATATTTAAATTCAAACTAGCACATGTTCCTGGGCCACTTGGAAACACATAAATTCTCTATTTAATGGGAAACAAGCTACGGACAAGTACCGCAAAAAGGTCGAAGGCAATAATTTAAGGAATTCTAAAGAAGCTAGTAAAATATCCGATTTCTAATCTCAACTCACAATGTTAGTCCCACATCTGCTAATCATAAATGGCAATATCCAAACGGACTCTTGAAACAATTGAGAAATTGTACAAAAACGGTCATAAAGCTATTCTACGAAACTGTGAGAAGCTTGGGTGAACGTGGTATTTTTTAGGGATTGAAGGGACGGAGATGGAAAGACGGAGAGGGCAGTTGGTTTTAGATCGCGAAAGGCTATGGACGCCGAGTCCAGAGTAGTGAAGTTAAGAGACTTGATGAATATCAAGAACTCATGTCCGTGGGCTCGTGTAAGAGACCGAGCGTTATTTATTAAGTTGATAGTGGGTTTATGACCACATTAGGTAGCGAACGAGGTAGTTTAAGCTAGAGGAGTGAGTTTTGAGGCGCGGAAGGAGACGGTGGTGATCTGAGAGCTGAGCCCCAGGCAAGACTGGTAACGCGTGTCGCATTTTGTAAGTGGGTTGTAATATAATTATCTCAAAGGAATTATTAGGTAAGTGTCAACCTTAATTAACTTTTATCTTTAATGATAGTGTGTGCATCGTATGTACGGGATTCCTTATTATAACCGTTCTTGCATGTTGATTTGTAGTTTTACTTATAAGTAGGTTACTGTTAGGTGATATTGGAGATGACCTATTTAATGATAATTCATTCCAGAATGGCGCAGTTACTTTTATTTAATATCGTGTTTTATAATTAACGCTATTTTCCGTGTATTGCGTATCCATCTCCTAATCCGTACCTTCGCAGATAATTGTCAGTTGCATTTGGTTATAGGGAACTGGCGAAGGCCTTCCACCATACTTGACACTGAGCACTGACGCTCTTGACCTTTGACGACTATTGACCTTGAGCTGACGCTCCACATTTGGAAGGCAGAACCATAAATACGCACAGTTCAGGCAGAACTAGGCTATAAAGCCAATATGTAATTGCATTATAACTCAACCAAACGTTCGTGATAATTTCTGCATCCAAAAAGGTCTCGCCACAGGATACCTTGCGTGAGGCTTGTTGACGCACGTTTCTAGGGAGGGGGGTAGGCTCCACTAAGTACTAATACTGAATTGGTAGCCGTTTGAAAACGCTAGGGACCGTGTCTCGAAAAATTACCTACTATGTCTGTTGTGGACCTTACTAAATCGTCACTATTTATCGAGACACGCTATTGGGACGCAAAGCCGCTAACAGCCGCACCGCATCCTCTAACTGGGGAAGATTAAAGAAATGTGAAGAGACGAAATTCCTCTTCGGCGTTCACCAAGTACGATCGCATTGAATTCTGTTAGAGACTGAGTCTACGGTACGCTTGTGCTAGTTGTCTGTTATCTTAGTAAAAAGGGGTTAGATTGCCGTAAGGGTGTCTTGCACGTAAGTACGCGATTAGAAATACACAATTATACTTGTCTTCCTCAATAACAGTTGGACTTCGCAGTACTCTGTCATAGGATTGAGTAAGACATTTATTTAACGCTTAGGGAACGTGTTATGTTAGAATCGTACTAGTGTCCTCAGAGGTTCTATGCGTTAGGTCTAACAGAACACGTACGAAGAGGCAAACGTTGTAAAACGGTTCCCGGTCTCACTGAATTGGGTACATTGTAAATAGAGAAATTAACGTAGCTATAAACAATGATTTGAAGCGTAAGCGTAACGATTCCTTATCCCTTTACTTTAACGAGTCTGTATTGCAGATATTGGTGTTAAACTGCGAGAGGGGAGACGTTGGCGCTCCAACATCTACAATACTATTATTTAATATATCATATATTTTTGCATCCTCTTGTCTTCTTAGCTCCATATTGTATTAATATTAATATTATAATACTTAATTTTACTAACTCTGAATTCCCAATATTAACTTCACCTTGCATCCTTCCCAGTCCCCTAGCCTTCTAGGACGGGACAAGCTAGTTTAGGTTATGGGAATTCAGTCCTTAGATTAGTCGGTGGGAGAGTGTCCAGTCTGGAGACGAGCTCTACAGGGCCGTACGGGGCGGGGTGCGGCCCTTCCCCCAAAGGGGGAACCGACCTAACAGTATTATTAACACAATTAGGAAAAACGAAAATTTTATCAGCCTAGGGTAATTTAGGAACAGTCACATGTGGTGCCGTGACCAGGATTCTCGTCATTAAATGTACTGATTCACTTCAGTGCAACGAGAAAGAACAGCTTATGGGTTACTACAAAAATAACACAACGTAATTATATGATTCTATTAAATGTTAGAGACGGCAAGAGTTACAACGGCTACAAAAACTTATGTTTAGTTAAGTTACGGTTTAATAACGGTGGTTGAAATTTCAACTACTGGAAGCGGGTTCAATTCCCGCATGAGTTGTCATTTGATGTGCTTAGATCCCATCGTTTTGAATTTTGGGTTCGATTCCTACTTGATGTTTTGGTTTATAAGTGCTTGGATTCCTGTGTCACGGCTTGTGGGTTCAATTCCCGCATGAATAATTATTGTAGGGCTTTGGTTCCGATGTTACTAACAGTGGGTTCGATTCCACATGCACGGACGTAATTTTAAGTAGTTATGGTATGATTTTGTTTGGGTTCTCGTGTACGCATGTAAATGCGTAATATTATAATGGGTTCGACTCCCTGTAAGCGTACCTTTTGTGTTGTACAATTTGTGGATATGAAATGTGTTTGTGCGTTTGAAGTATACAAGTGTGTGAGGAGTGAGCTTAGGGAAAGACACCCTTATTATGGGTAAACATAATAATATTATTAGAAATTAAGACCTCCGAAACATGAAGGTTCGCAGTTCGTAACAATTGTATCAGGAATATTAACTATAATCATAAGTAGTAAACAAATCTTTCCGACTACCCAGTCGACGGCGTATGTTATATAATTGAATAGATACTCGTGTGGCCTTATTTCAAATTCCAGGATATTTAAGTCTTCACTTGGCCGCGACTACGCTAGTTATGTCTAAACCTTTGGTTTATGAGAGCGCATGGTTTAAAGTTTCATCAAAATCGGCTGACTGCAACAGCAGCAGCAGTAGCGTGGCTCCAGTTACGAAGCTAAGTTTCAATTCTGTTTGCACATTAGGGTCAACCGTTACTACGCGGTATGATTTTGCTATTTCACTTAATAATTTCAGCTAGGGCGCTATAGTTATGAGTACAAATATACCAGAATATGTTCTTGTAAACATGTTTATAATCTGAAGATTAACAGAATTGTGTGCTAATAAGCCAACAATTATTTGGACAAACTAGGATGTCTACATTTTCGAACATAACTTCCCAACTCTTGTTGGATTTCAATACTGCTCTAACCTCTTACAATCAGAGGGGGGCGTCCAATTGGAACACAAACTAGGATGTCTACATTTTCTGACATAACTTCCCTACTCTAGTTGGATTTCAAAACTGCTCTAACTCTCACAATCAGAGGGGGGCGACCAATTGGAATACAATCTAATATGTTTATGTGCGGACTATTTCAGTTACTCCTGGTTACAACTGCAGGCAGCTGACTAAGCTGACTCAGCATTGAGGTGCATAGGAGAGGCCTCTGTCCAGTGGCGACTGCTGTACGCTGAGTTTAGAACGAGGGAGCACTATAGGTAGCGTGCCACGCTAGCACAAATACTCTTAAAAGAGACCTTGGTATGTAAAACTACATTATAAGCATGCACAGGTTTTCTGAACTTACTTAAATCGCCATAGTGTAATTTGGATAATGTGACGTAAGTTCAAATGTAATGGAGAAATTTTAGTATCGATTGAAGATGTTTCTGCAAAACAGTACTATATTAAAGCAGACATTGCATCTGATTGGGATCTTATTGAATCAATATTCCAACTGGAATACTTATAGTTATTTGATTAGGTAAACATGGCGCACCTGAATATTCTATTATACTTTCATTAAAAGTACAGTTCATCCTATTGTGAAAGCTCATCCGCTGTACTGCGTCACGCGTCTGATTTTCAGAGGGGGGAATGTGACTGTCTGTCACCTATTCCTATTTAATATCAAAATATTATATTTAAATTCAAACTAGCACATGTTCCTGGGCCACTTGGAAACACATAAATTCTCTATTTAATGGGAAACAAGCTACGGACAAGTACCGCAAAAAGGTCGAAGGCAATAATTTAAGGAATTCTAAAGAAGCTAGTAAAATATCCGATTTCTAATCTCAACTCACAATGTTAGTCCCACATCTGCTAATCATAAATGGCAATATCCAAACGGACTCTTGAAACAATTGAGAAATTGTACAAAAACGGTCATAAAGCTATTCTACGAAACTGTGAGAAGCTTGGGTGAACGTGGTATTTTTTAGGGATTGAAGGGACGGAGATGGAAAGACGGAGAGGGCAGTTGGTTTTAGATCGCGAAAGGCTATGGACGCCGAGTCCAGAGTAGTGAAGTTAAGAGACTTGATGAATATCAAGAACTCATGTCCGTGGGCTCGTGTAAGAGACCGAGCGTTATTTATTAAGTTGATAGTGGGTTTATGACCACATTAGGTAGCGAACGAGGTAGTTTAAGCTAGAGGAGTGAGTTTTGAGGCGCGGAAGGAGACGGTGGTGATCTGAGAGCTGAGCCCCAGGCAAGACTGGTAACGCGTGTCGCATTTTGTAAGTGGGTTGTAATATAATTATCTCAAAGGAATTATTAGGTAAGTGTCAACCTTAATTAACTTTTATCTTTAATGATAGTGTGTGCATCGTATGTACGGGATTCCTTATTATAACCGTTCTTGCATGTTGATTTGTAGTTTTACTTATAAGTAGGTTACTGTTAGGTGATATTGGAGATGACCTATTTAATGATAATTCATTCCAGAATGGCGCAGTTACTTTTATTTAATATCGTGTTTTATAATTAACGCTATTTTCCGTGTATTGCGTATCCATCTCCTAATCCGTACCTTCGCAGATAATTGTCAGTTGCATTTGGTTATAGGGAACTGGCGAAGGCCTTCCACCATACTTGACACTGAGCACTGACGCTCTTGACCTTTGACGACTATTGACCTTGAGCTGACGCTCCACATTTGGAAGGCAGAACCATAAATACGCACAGTTCAGGCAGAACTAGGCTATAAAGCCAATATGTAATTGCATTATAACTCAACCAAACGTTCGTGATAATTTCTGCATCCAAAAAGGTCTCGCCACAGGATACCTTGCGTGAGGCTTGTTGACGCACGTTTCTAGGGAGGGGGGTAGGCTCCACTAAGTACTAATACTGAATTGGTAGCCGTTTGAAAACGCTAGGGACCGTGTCTCGAAAAATTACCTACTATGTCTGTTGTGGACCTTACTAAATCGTCACTATTTATCGAGACACGCTATTGGGACGCAAAGCCGCTAACAGCCGCACCGCATCCTCTAACTGGGGAAGATTAAAGAAATGTGAAGAGACGAAATTCCTCTTCGGCGTTCACCAAGTACGATCGCATTGAATTCTGTTAGAGACTGAGTCTACGGTACGCTTGTGCTAGTTGTCTGTTATCTTAGTAAAAAGGGGTTAGATTGCCGTAAGGGTGTCTTGCACGTAAGTACGCGATTAGAAATACACAATTATACTTGTCTTCCTCAATAACAGTTGGACTTCGCAGTACTCTGTCATAGGATTGAGTAAGACATTTATTTAACGCTTAGGGAACGTGTTATGTTAGAATCGTACTAGTGTCCTCAGAGGTTCTATGCGTTAGGTCTAACAGAACACGTACGAAGAGGCAAACGTTGTAAAACGGTTCCCGGTCTCACTGAATTGGGTACATTGTAAATAGAGAAATTAACGTAGCTATAAACAATGATTTGAAGCGTAAGCGTAACGATTCCTTATCCCTTTACTTTAACGAGTCTGTATTGCAGATATTGGTGTTAAACTGCGAGAGGGGAGACGTTGGCGCTCCAACATCTACAATACTATTATTTAATATATCATATATTTTTGCATCCTCTTGTCTTCTTAGCTCCATATTGTATTAATATTAATATTATAATACTTAATTTTACTAACTCTGAATTCCCAATATTAACTTCACCTTGCATCCTTCCCAGTCCCCTAGCCTTCTAGGACGGGACAAGCTAGTTTAGGTTATGGGAATTCAGTCCTTAGATTAGTCGGTGGGAGAGTGTCCAGTCTGGAGACGAGCTCTACAGGGCCGTACGGGGCGGGGTGCGGCCCTTCCCCCAAAGGGGGAACCGACCTAACAGTATTATTAACACAATTAGGAAAAACGAAAATTTTATCAGCCTAGGGTAATTTAGGAACAGTCACAATTACAAAAATGTGTTCGTATTCTTCAGTAATCTGGATTGAGAAATAAATTGGCACACTCAAGCATTCTCGAGATACCAACTGTTTTTTTTTAAAACAAGCTTAATTAAAATATTTCATAAAATAATCTAAAAAAAAAAAACTTTTACTGACAGATAACGCAGAGCTTAAACCGCTGGGTGTAGAAATATTATAGATTGTATGGAATGGTTTTTTCGAATGGTTGTATGGAAATTCAGAAAAAAATTCTCATCGAGGGAGAGGATTTACGGCTTGTAATACTGCAATGCCTATAATCCGCTTTTTAAACTTTTCTTGCATAATCCGATTGGTGAAACTAAAAATGACGTTACTGTCACTTCCTGACAAAGGACTTACCTACCTATTTGAAACGATTAAAAGTTAGAAACAGAAAACTGAAAAAATGAATCAAACGTGTGTCCAAAGGTGTCCTACTAATATTATTATAAATGTGAAAGTTTGTATGTTTGGATGTATGGATGTTTGTGACTCAATCACGTAAAAACGGCTGAACGGATTTGGATGAATAGTTTATAAACAGGATTAACACATAGAATACTTTTAATCCCGGTTGTACTATGGGATAATTTTCGACCTCCACGTGGGTAAAGCAAACGAGTTTATAATAATGCATAAATAAAATACTTTTTGTACGGAACTACTTAGACTATGTGGTTACCTAGAGATTTTATGTTATAAACATTTTATATTTATTTGAGGCCGGCCAAGAAAGAGGTGGTGGAGGCCTTTGCCCAACAGTGGGATATTATGGGTGAGAGAAAAAAGAACGAAGAGGTAACTCCTGGAAAAGGCTTTCAGCGCTGAAAACGCTGAAACTGTGGTTTAAAAATTAGTTGCTATCCACAAACAAAAGTAAAAAATTAAAGAAATACAAAAACAACTTGATGGAACCTAGAATGGCCTAAAAGCTGAAGTTAGTGGGAAATAATTACAGTGCTCGCAGTCATGAGCTTCACGTTTTATGTTATTTTGCATTCGCCATTATTTCGACCTGGACGGCCGAACTGACGTGAAAAGGCTGAAAACTACAAATGTATAGAAAATGGTTTTACACAGGCTATTATTTTGCACCTACCTTTGTTTCTAACCTATTTTACAACAACCATCTAATACGAAGTAGGACTAGCGCCGTAATCACGTCATGTTTACTTTTAGGATTTGAAAATCGAATAAAAATACCTACTAATTGCAAAACAGCTGGATCGAACATATAGAAAATAAAACTCAAACACGCATTTTATTTTTGTATCCATTTATAGCTTTTATATCATTGCATTATCCAAAGTATAAGTTAGGATCTATCATATAATCAACCTATTCAAAAATATAGAAATCCAATAAGTATACCAGCCGCTCGATTCTGTAAAAATCTCACCGTGAAAACTGAGGTGAAGTGAGCTTAAAGTGAGCGGTCATTCGATCCTAATACTAGAGATTGACACTATTGAAACCTCACTTCACCTATGTTTTCACCGTGAGATTTTTACAGAATAGCACTAAGTTATTGGATTTCTTAATTAACGTAACATTGACGTAAGACGGATATCAAACAGAATTTCTACCATTAACTCTGCAGCTTACCTATAAAATAATTACGTTCCTTTATTTTCGTTACAGAGAATATTTAAAGAGCCCGTTCCATTTTACGCTGTGTGCATTTCTTGTAGTTCAGTATACTCTTGTTTTATAAAATGTGCTGTGTCTCAGTTCTCTGCAAATTACAAAATATCATGCTTCGAGCTGTGTAACGCGGCTATCTTGGAATAATGTTGTTGAATAAATTGGAACATAGATGCATGCAATTTGGGTCATACAAATTCATGTCTACCGAATTTTATACTAAATTGGTCCAGTAGATTCTGAGCAAATTGGCTGTGACAGACGGACAGACAGCCAGCCAGCCAGTCAGACGGATACACGAGTGATCCTATAAGGGTTCCGTTTTTTCGTACGGAACCCTAATAAAAATGATCGGGATACATCCTAGAAATATTGCACTTAAATGTTTAATGGGAATGGTGGTATGAGGTTTATTATGTAGCTCTTGTTTATGTGTCTAAAATGCACTTATATTGCACAATTATTTTAAAAAAAATGTTTTCATATGTGCCTCGTATACATGTGAGATTAGCTCAATATTATTTGAACAAAACTGCTGATTTCTTCTTAATTATTTCCGTATTTTTATTTTCACTTTCTTCCTCTAAAATCTGTCTATTTTATTCTACATTTTAAACATTCATTCACTATCTCTTTCACTCCTTGAATATTTCGTACATTCATCTCCGTCACTCCATCCATCTTCACGTCTCTTTTCACTATCCTGTCATAACGTTCCGTTCCTAGAAAGAAAAGAAAGAAAGAAAAATTGTTTATTCTGCACAAAATACATACATACATATACCTACATGAAAACTGATTTATTAGTTTACTTTTTACTCGACCTCAATATTGTTCCCCAGCATTTGTAACACTGGACATGCGTTACGTTTCACAAATGTACCTACCTACGAAAAGACCTTTACTGGGACCACCGATTATCTTCATCCAAAGGGCTCTCAGATTATTTACTATTAAGGCTCTTTTGTGGTTCCCTCCAGGACGATGAAATCAACAGGATATGATGGGATTTCGACCGTTTAAGTGGGATTCTATGTTGATTCATCCCTCCGGGGAGAGTACAACATTAATTTTAAAGTTTAATATGAGCGCACCGCAACGACTTTGCGAGACATAGGCACCTTTTAATTATTCCGCAGGTTAAGTGCGTGACAGAGAAAAGTTATAATAAAAACTCGCTTGTTGTCTAGTCTGTGTACCTACATATTTTAGTATTACGTTTAAACTTTATGAGCTGGGGAATTAAAGAAATATGTACAGTGCAATGACGTATCCTGTGCGTTTATGACTTGAAGCTTAAGGGCCTATAAGACCTGAAATTGCTTAGCAAGATCCGCCGTTTTATCGAAACTTCTGCAGCATTCATTTTGAAATAAATATATGTTAAAGTCGCGGATTAATGTTAAGTACTATGTTAGCCGAAAACACGATTTCATAAAATTTTCTCGATAAAAAAAAAACCAAAGTTACCTCCAAACTGAACAATGAACCGCTGCTATTCAAAAAGTACTTCTAATTAAATCATGAAACTTTGTATACTAACTGAACTAACTCTAAATCAGCGACTATGTTTTTTAATTTTTTAAATTAGCATTATGTTCGCCGTAAAAAGAAATTACCTAAACTATTGCCGCTTTGGAGCCGCCTCCGTCTCGCTCGCACTCAGTCCGCGAGTAGTATGGTGCGAGCAAGATAAAAACTTGAGGTTGTGTGGGCTCTTAAGGAAATGATTAAAGAAATGAGCGGTTTATAATAATTATCCTTTGACGTTTTCCACCGCTCTGGAAGCAGAAATAGCTATTTGAACGCAGAAATAGCAACTTATTGCAATATTTTGACATAGATCGCTATAGGTGGCTGCCCTTCGGCCTATAAATGGAACGACATGGCACAATCGATTGAAAACAAAATGGAAATAAAAATGAAACTAGAAAAGAATTATTTTTTAATTCGCAGACTGATGAAGATAAAGGGCATTATTTTTGTATGAAAATTGACAGTAGCGATTGTTTGAATTTACATCTGCAATCTGTATGTTATCAATTATATTAGTACCTACCATTCGTTGCTTTATTAATTAACATAACCTAACCTATTTTATACAGAAAATAGGTTAACCGTGAAATGAATCAATATTTATGTAAATTATTGAATAATTTGACCGCACGCTGCCCGCTAAAATCTAGTTAATTAAATAATTTATCGTTTTAGCTCTCGATACCTAAATACTTATTTGATTTGTGATTGATTTTGAGGGTAATTAGTCACAATTATATAGCTTTTGTTAGGGCTCGCACACACTGGCGCGATATCGCGGGTATGACAAGGGTCGCGCTGCTTGTCGCGCCCGCAATATTGCGCCAGTGTGTACGAGCCTTTAGCACTTCGAAATAAATAATAAGCATATTCGTTCGAAGACTACCAATGGGTAACTGAAGAGACAAAATGGTACACCGAATAAAGAATATCGTGAAGGGAAAAATGAATGGAAATAAAGGAATATGTGTTCACCGAGAACAAATTAAGGAGAAAGAGAAGGTCAAGGTCACCTTAGCTTAGGGTAACGTAGGGTGTCGACGGAAGAATAGACAAAATGACTGATAAACAATCACAATCTGTCATTTTGTCTGTTCTTCCGTCGACAAAAACCAGTTTCTATGGTTGTCTTGCTACGCGTTCCGAGGGGCCATCAATAGAGAAAGTTAACTAGTTAAAATTAAAAATTTAAATAACCCCCGACACAATTCCAGGTGATGCTGCAGTATCGGTTCAAGGTTACTTTGTTCTTCTAATAGGTATCATTGGAGTAACAGAATACTAAATTTCGAATCGATCAGACCTGTGGAAGATGCGCACATCCAATCATCAACTAGAAAAGAGCTGATAATCTTCAAACGGTTGAACCGATTTTCTTTAATTATAGCTAAAAATACTCTCGATCAAGACACTCTTCAAATAAAAAAATAATAATCAAAATCGGTTCAGCCGTTTGGGAGCTACGAGGGAACAGACAGATACACAGATACACACGTTAAACTTATAACACCCCTCTTTTTCCGTCAGGGGTTAAAAAGTGCTAGACCGAAAACAATGGTAAGTCCTAAGCCGTAAAATGTATCTCGTTTCCTTTTGTCATCAATGTTTATGATTTATTAACACCATCAAAATATTAAACACCTCTGCACCAGAAAACTTGAAATAAACAAAGTTGAATGAAAATGCAACTGCGTCCTGTTTCAGCATACCCACCCGCCAAAAAGGGGTTTTGTATTCATGCAGTAAAATAAACGTCTAGCGAGCCGAGACAGGTGGCAAGTGATGTATGACTATTACATGTTCTTTGTTCTACATACGCGAATTCGAAAATTAAATTTTTGCATAACAAATCCTTGAGCTCCAAAGGCGCTTGTCATGGAGAATATTATTACCTTCATATATGTTGGCGAGTGCTTAGTTATTGAGCCTTTGAAAGATCTTTTATTTTCACGTTAAAGTTTAGGAAAAGATGGCGGCTGACCTGATGGAAAGTGGTTACAACCGCTAAGAAGCACCTGCAACATCAGGGTCTCTCGATGCGTTGCTTTTGTTGCTGACTTTAGTGGGTCATATGCAGTATGACCCACTAAAGTTGATTGATAAATACAAGAAGGTACAGGTCAACGAAGAGTAGATATTACTCCTTCATTAAATGCAATTTTTAATACAGGATATTTTTCAAACTATTCAGAAGAATGATAAGTGAACACAATCCCGTAAAATCAAACATAGAACGCATAAAATTCACAATTAAAAAGCCTTAAAATTTCAACTATCTAGTTCCATAATCGAACAACGCGACCCAAAACTTTTGGTGTACCAATTTGTATGAACAACTGAACACACTCACCTACATATGACACGATTATAACATGCTGTGTATGTATAGCAAACATTTTCGGTGGCAACGGTCCAGTGTAATCGACACTGTAGCAGCTGGCGTGTCGTGTGATAACCCCGGATATTGTGCCAGTTAGACGACCGACTTCGAGCCCCTCCGATACATGATGTGCAAGCCAGATAGCTCTCATTTTATTTGAACCCTAATCGATAATAGGCAATCTTTGCTGAGTTAACGTAAGTTAAACTTTCCTGAAGCACTAAATATTCAAGCTACCGCCCGCCATGCTACAGACATGATATTAGATCAAAAAAATATAAAAACTATAATTAATAAAGCTTTTTTATTCATAACAATAGACAATTATAAATAGGTAACTTTATTATAACTCGATTTTTTATTTTCCTTTTTATAACAAAAATAATTTAGAAAAGATTTTAAATCTTTGGGTTTTAAGCATAAATATATTACTATTTAACTGTGTCATTCAGATTGTATTCTGCTGATATAATAATTTATGATTTAAAATGTAGTCAAAAATCCATAAAACACTCAGACTGTGGTCACAACTCACAGGCCATTGAAACAATGTTAGCAGCAATAGGCTCAGGTATAGAATACTTACATTAAATTTACTTGAGAGTATATGCGACCAACTTTGATATAACTCGATTGTATAACTGTGCGCTTGGAGCTGTTAAAGTCGTAGGTTGTTACTAATAGACCGCCTCTGTGGTCTAGTAGTCAGACCACCTGTCTCAGACCCAGAAGTCCCGGGTTCGATTCCCAGTGGGGGCAATATTTTCTGCCCGGTTTGGTTGGTGGTAGGGCTTCTTCTAAGACCTCCTGGCTAGCGACCAGCATCTTATGTGTCTGTCGCCATAAGAACAATGTTAGCAGCATTGTTGTGTTTCGGCAGTTAGAGGTAAGATAGCCAGTTCCTTTGTGGTTGAGGATTCCGGGTGAAGCTCGCTTCCACCTTCGGCCTGATCATCACTTACCATCAGGTGAAATACAATCCAAGAGCGTAACAGTTGTGGTAAAAAATAATAATTACAATATATCCTATTGTAATATTGGTCTAAGCTAAAACGTTGAATAACTAATAGCTTTTTGCACAAGAAGAGACAGTAAAACTAAATGTATTACTATAAGATTATTTTGTAGCGACATCTACACGTCTTTAAAAGTACTACATAGTAAGACAGTCAACTTAAAGATGTAGATGGCGCCACAAAAACAGACGGTTCAGAGTTCTGCATCGCGTAAACAACATTTGGTAGGAAAGTTGTTCAAAACAAAGATGCCAGATGTCGGGCAGTGTCCCTTCGAACAACATCATGCATGGGAAAACGAGTCATAACTTTAAGTTTTTTTTAAAATGGGTATACCGATTATATACGGTTAAACGTAAAGGCTCGTTCACACCGCGCGACTTGTCGCGCGACGCGACTTTAACAATACAATTTCTAATAAAACTTCACGATTGAACAATTGCCGGTGTCGCGTCGCGCGACAAGTCGCGCCGGTGTGAACGAGCCTTAATACGGTTGTACCCAATTACTCAATTTGTACATACCTAAAAAAATAAGTAGGTACCTTAACAGTTTAACAAAGATATTATAGTTGACGAGCATTTCAGTAAAACTCTTGCACCTTTACCATGAACGCATGGGCCACCTAGATAAAAGGCATGTGAAATGTCTTATACAACGAGAGTTGAACATAAAGACAAAGGATAATGGCATATTGTGCGAAGGCTGTATTTTCGAAAAACTTACAGAATGAAGTTAGGTATTAGAGAAAAAGTTTAAATGCCTGAAGAACGCATACATTCGGATGCTTGTGGTTATTTCCCGTCTTCAGTCTCGAAGTTCCGGTATTCCGTTCTTTTTAAAGAGAAACACACTCGATTTCGCTACGTCTACTTCATGAATACAAAATCTGAAGTACCTGAAAAGCTGAAGCAAATGCAGGCAGAAGCTAGAGTAGCAGGTAGCAGTGCTCCTTTTTAAAAGTTAAAAAGTGTTTAAAAAGGAGCACTCAATGCACATACATTGTCAGCCGTTCACTTGTTTTCGACCAGTACAGCAATTTCGATTTATCTCGAAGAAGGTTGTTAATATAGCTAGATAATGCTCGAATTTCCAAGCATGTTTGAAATAAAAATGTTTTTTTACAGGATTCTACTTATTGGATGGATAACAGCGATGAAACATGAACTATCATGTTTCATGGTTGTTATTCATAAAACATGTAAATATCAGTCTTTATAATTGCAGAGTTTGACACAGACTCACAGTCAAAAGCGACGACAATATCTCACTTTAAGTTTTAGTTAAATTAGGTTGTGTATTGTTATTTTTTGTGCAAATACTTGTATAATAATTTACTATTGTATTTATGAAATATTGAATAAACTCTGCAAATTTAAAGATTTCGAATTAGCATCGAATTATTCAATTTTAAAATAAAACACCTAAAAATGGTTGAATCATGAGTTTATTTTCGATAATAAACACATTTCGATATTAAATACATTCAGCATTAAATTGTTTTAATAGATTCTATTTCTATAATACACAATATAATCCAAAATCGATTTTCGTGTCTATTTGTTTAGAAGACCGGTGGGATTGCCGTGCACCTTATGACAGCCATTCACGGTGTATTGGAGAGGTTTAGCTGAGTAGGTGTGCTGCGCACACGACCCAAATTGCTATTATGTTCCAAGAACTGCACAGGTCTATTCCAATACACGCTCCGGTCTTCCTGCGCATGCACACCTGTACTGGTAAACCTCTCCGGCGGACCGTAGTGAAAAACGATGTAAATTTTATACTTTAATCTAGGTATAATAATAAAATTATTACTTACTAACCACTTTTTAATATAATTTTGATTTTTAATTTTTTAATGTTTTTTTATGAAAATATTTAAAAATGTAAAGAATATGTTTAGCGCATGCCCTGGACTACAATAATTATAGTTTAGGTTATATTATACGCATAAAGATATGATAACCATAAAACGTCTAGTGTCCCTCAAATCTCAATATTTTAAAACCTTCATTTCATTTAATTTCGTTTAGCCTTTGTCACTAAAACTGCACATGAACGCATGAGCGACCACCAAAGTTCCATTATTTTGCAAGTTTATATCTTCGGAAGTGCAGATAATCAATCGTCTTGCATCCGTGGATCTGTGTAATAAGCATGAAAGATAAAATGCCCGTTAATTAATTACATTCATAATTGATGAGAGTACCCGAGAATTTATTTAAGTATTTAAACTTTTCACACAAAAAGGTACAAAGGCGGACTTATGGCTTAGGCATTCTCTACCAGTCAACCAAGGGTGGTGAAGAGATTAGATGGCAGGTGCTCTATTTGAGAGGAACAAACAGAAAAAAAAACGATTAATAAATGTAAATATCATAAAATCGCAGATATACATAAAATAGGTGCAACAGTACATATTTTAGTAGGTCATAAACTTAAAATAAACATGCATACGTATTTACTATAATATATACCTATATTATAAATATACAGAGAATCCAGTTTAGTTGCAACCAGACTGCCTTCGATCGTTACTAGTGAATTCCACACCATCGAATGATAGGTAACAGTCATCCGGCGACCGTAATCCGACTGCCGTGAACCACAGAGGATCGACCGCAGTCTGCTTGCACCTTTAACCTTTCGTATCCACGCAAGACACAATGGATTTTTAATTGTGTCTGTGATTACGGCGGTTGAGAGGTTAAAACGTGCGAATGTAGAACCTGTCTGTCCAGGCCAGCAGTATTCTCCTGTTGACTGATGATAATGATAAAAAATTCCGGAGTCACACGTTATCTGTTCAATTTATGCGGGCTAACACACGTGACTCCTGATTTTTTACTTGTCTGTCTGTTATATATTATATACACGATGTGACCTTTTTAGTTGGCGTTTTTGTCGTATTTATTTCTTCCTTTGGAGTTGCGGAACTCTAAACATGAAAATGATCCGAACCTCATTCACATTTTCCGTGACAACAAATAAATAATTCGTAAACGTAAATTGGAAATGGTTTCTTCGCATTTTATTTATTCTGTTTTTTTTTGCTGAAATGGAAATTGACTGTTAATAATTTCATAATGAATTTAAAAAAAAAACTAAATAATAAAAAATATTATTAGAAGATTGTTCGCTGGCTTGCGTATACGCATCATAAAATATACAATAGGAGCCATAAAAGAGCCACGATATCTAGAAACGTATCTTGTTCCATGGTCGTAACATAAGAAGTTTAAATAAGTACTTACAACAGTTCCATCACTTCTTTTATCGATTTCACTTGTACTTTAGTTTCAGGGTACTCATAATAATCTGGTACGTTGCAATCATAATCAGTATTGTAAATATAATCAGTTACAAACTTGTTTAAGTCTTTTGGTTTGGGATAAAGACTCGCAACATCTGTAAAAGAATAAAACGTAAGTAAATATTTTCTGTTGATATTTGCAATTCCGTAGCTGGACGTAGACCCACAGAAACTAAGTAAGGCAATGATATTATATGTAAAAAACCGGCAAAGTGAGTGTCAGACCACGCACAATGCAGGGGTCCGTAGTTGGGAAGAACTGTAATTTATATTTTTGTATGGATACATCGTTAACTTGTAAAGCCTAGCTGTGACAGTTTTCCTTTTATAAATTCGTTATGCAGCGGGTAATATTGAAACGTGAAGTCAATATAAAAAACTGGTTTATTTCCGTTCACAATGTTATGTATAAACTAAACTTATAGTGTCTAGACTAGGCGAGCTCTTCCAATGCGTGGCAACAGCGGCGCGCTAGCGCAGACGTGTACGCCCCTACATCTACGCTGTGTCGCATCACTCACGCACACAACGTTAGGCCACCTCGCGTATATAAGGAGCCGACGCGGCGTCGAGCAGTCTCCTCCCGATTGCGACGCCCTAAGCCGAGGCCCGTACCCCACAGGGGGTGCCCTTAGCGAGCGTCGCATCTTAGTTTAGTAGCATATTTTTGCGCCCTGGCTGGAGGCTTTTAGATTTAAAAACCCTAAAAGTAGCCACAGGATAGTCCGGTTAAGCAGACATAACCTCTCTAGGTTGATCTGCGAGATGCCATTCATAAAAAAAAAAAAAAAAAAAAGTCGAGCAGTCGCACCCAGTCGCGTCGTGAAGGTGGTGTCTAGTTTTCTCTCCCACAGGACTTTCAGGGTGGTGGTCGAAGGAGCGCTGTCTACCACCCGCCCGGTGTTAGCAGGCGTGCCGCAGGGCAGCTGCGTGTCGCCAGCGTATTACTCACGTTACACCAATGACATCCCCACCACTTCAGACGCGATGCTCGCGCTGTATGCAGACGACGCCGCGTACATTACTACGTCGCTCAATGCGAAATTTCGCGGCTGTCAAGATGCAGCGCGCACTCGATTCGCTCCCCGAGTGGCTGTCGAAGTGGCGGCTCTCGGTTAACGTGGGTAAGACGCAGGCGCTGATCACCGGGTCCCAGTTGCAAAAACATGTTCTCCCATACATTTCGTATGGGAGAACATGTTTTTCATTTTTTTACAATGTTGTTTGTTCTTGGGATAAATTCATCCCAGCTACGGATGCTTCATTGTGCGTGGTTCGACACTAAAACCTACCCTCAGCGGGGTCAAGACCCTCCCAAACGAAAATCCTGGATCGTCCACTGGCTCTGTCGCCCTGTATATCTATGTGGCTCTTTGTGGCATCGTAGCTCCCAAACGGGTGCTCCGATTTAAATCGATGAATATTGAGGTTCACCATCGCCCTGATTCAATAACCGTCTGTGGCACAGCCTGTATTAGGTATTCGTATACGTACTTTTTTCGTAAGCATGCTCAATCACGTCAACAGCTATTTTTACAGATAAAGCTGGGATGCTGTTGAGACCTGGATACAGTCGGCCAACCGCTAAATCTGCTTCAGTAACGTTAGACGCTAAAGACTGAAAAAAAAACACTACGATCAGAAACCATAGAGCCATAACCCAATTTTATAGGGTTCCTTAGAAGGAAAACAATACAAACTATTTTTTTTTTTTTTTAATTGGAAGATAAGTTTTCATAAAATTATAATGTTTGGTCCGGACGTCTTGAAGTCATAGCACAAAAAATTACCGCCCCGAGCCTTTACTTCCAGGTTTCTAAAACGTTTGCGACAGTGTTGTGGAAAAACTTACAATGGAAGGTGATAGTGTTACAATGTGTAATGATTAATTGCGAGAAGACTGGAGTGGTCCGCCATCACGTAAACGTTAGCTCAATTTATTATAACTAATTAAATAGAAATAGTACTTATTGCTTATAATATAAAACCCAAAAGGGGTCAATAAGTATGTGATAGTGTTATACAGATGAAAAGTTTAAAAGAAAATAAGAATCGAAACAGTTTTGTTTGTACTACGAAAAGGTGCAAAATATGAAGATAATACAAACAATTCCAAGCACCCGCAGCTTCGGCTTGCTGGCGGGCCTCGCCGGCCAGCCGCAGCCGCGGCGGCGAGCGTTACACCCACCTGCTCTAATCTATTCACTCATAGTCATTTATTCATAAACAATTGTCACACAACATTACACACTTACACTATATATTAAAAGATAAAGATAAAGATAAAGATAAAAATTTATTTATTGTTTACAAGGACCAGATTATAGTACAGATACATTGGGACATGAGAATAATACACAGTCTGGTAAGCGGGTGAAGCGCTGTACTCCTATATAGGCTACTGAGTAGCCTGTGTTTAGGAGAGACAGGACTGATCCCGTTTAAACAATATACACATAGGGGTCTCATGACGTAGTACATTTTATAATTAGGTATAATTATCCCGGTAACAATAACAGGCATGCAAAAATAAAGGTAAATGAAAGCCATTGTAAATAGGTAGATTTAGTGTGTAGGTATGTGAGTGTGTGTGTGAGTGCGTGCGTGCGTGCGTGTGTGTGCGTGTGTGTGTGTGTGTGTGTGAGTGTGTGAGGGTGTTTTATTAGTGAGGGTGGTTACCTCAGGAAGTCTTCGTCTTCATATTATGTCATGGAGCAAGTGATTAATCAGAGCACTATGTAAATGCCCGGGCATTATGAATCTAGTCAAATCAAATCGGGCAATGTAATGAATACTGATTTAAACTTCGATATTTATCACATTGTCTGGTCATTATGAATAATGACATACATACGTAACGGTTGGGCAATTCGATAATTATGGTCATCGTTTTCTTCATTCTGAAATGTTATTAGGAGAACTTATGAAGCAAGAGCGAGCGAAACGAGCTCGTATTGCGTTATCTATACTCTATACTTATAATAAATCTGTAGAAGTGAAAATTCTGTACATTGAAGATATCAAAAAAATAAATGGCAGGGGGTGTTACTAGACCGACACCGAACCCAAAAATTTGATTAATTTTTTTTTTGTCTGTCTGTCTGTTTGTTCAGGCATCACGCAAAAACTACCGGTTCGATTACGATGAAACTTGGTATAATTATTCTTTAATATCCTGGGCACCACACTGGGTACTTTTTATCCCGGAAAAGTATCCTATCCTACGGTTGGGGGGTGTCAAAGTTTGTATGGAAGAATTTTAACGCGCTGTCCGATTAACTCGAAACTCAATATCTATACTTAAACCCAAAAATTAAGAATAACGTGTACCAGGATTTTTCGAAATTCAACGCCTTTTTTTTTTTTTTTTTAAGGGGGTAAAATAAGGGATGAAAGTTTGTATGAAAAATCTTATTCCTTGAGGTAATAAACATGAAACTTCGCACGAATAGTTATCTAAATAAATTATAAAGTTTGTAGTTTTTTGTTTTTCTAAATTACCCCCCAAAGGGGGGTTGGGGGTGTCAGTTTTTGTATGGAAGAATTTTAACGCGCTGTCCGATTAACTCGATATTTATACTTAAAACCCATGGGGATGTATGAGGTAATTTCCGACACTCACGCGGGCGAAGCCGCGGGCAGCAGCTAGTCATAAATATATTGGCGGCCTATATATTTATGGTGGTGGTATTTTCCCGGGCGAGCTCCTGCGCAATTAATAGCTCAACTACCTACTAGAGACGTTACCTACGGAGTTTGTTTTACCAGAGAGAGAAAAATGTTCCATATAACGGCTCGTGCAGACCGGCGCAATATCGCGGGCGCAACAGGCAGCGCACGAGCCTCAAAAGTTTTTTTTGGCTTCATATTGAAATTTACCACAACAATTAAACTAACTTAATTATATCGCTTTATTTAAATTAACGTGATGCGTCTGTCATACACAAAACAATAAACTGAGACTTCGAGCACGAGCGTGTATAAATATTACCCGGACGAAAAATTAAAACTTGTTTGTGCGCGCCCTAGTCACATGCATCGCTGCGTTTCGATCTGCGGCATATCTCCGATTCAAAATTATCGGAGCCGGAGTCGGAGGAGTAATATTAATCGGAAGTTCCCACCTTTCAGAGTCGGAATCGAAACTCCGTAACAACTCTGCTACCTACTATTTTCCACTAAATACGTGAAAATACGAATAAGAGTCTTCCTCGGGGATAGGCGAGGAATTACATGGGGATCTGTAGTAGAGGAGCACATTCCCATTAAAACTAAATTATACTTGCAAGTGAATTACCTTGGCTGCGGCTAAGAACATGGTATCGGGAACATGATGAGCGTAGCAAGCGAGCACTCCGAGCGCTACTCCCGGAAAAATGTAGGAGTTGTTACCCTGGCCTGTGCGATATTCTTTCCCATTATATTTGACTGGAGGGAAAGGCGAACCAGATGCATATATGCATCGACCCTAAAACAATATTATCTGTTAAATAAATGCTTACTTTACTTTACTTTGCCTTAATCATAGTAAGGGAACAACAGACGACCCTTGCAAAAGGACCCTTAACGAATCTGAGAGATTAGAGATTTATAGTAATGTACCTCAGTATTGTCATAAGCAGCCTGAGCTGTGCATTCTGCTTTTACCGTCGGATTTGAGAGTGCAAAGATTTGCGGTCGTTCACAATTTTTTGCCATTTCTTGCAAAATTTCAGGCGTAAAGGCACCAGCCATTGTCGACGCACCTAAAAACATAATGTAAGTAGATAGTAGGTTATAAGTATTTTGAGATGGGGTCATAGAGGTTCAGATAAACACTCAATCTTTCCTACATGCTAAATTCCAATTTGCACAAGCGTGCGCACGTTAAGACGCATCTTGTTAATAAGAGAAGACGGATCAGAGTATCGTGTTGGTCAACAGTACAGTGTATAATAGCAAGGGGTGCAGCTGGTAAAACCTCATTAATAAAGGTTGAAAGATCTCAACGAGCTCTGCTTAAAGTTGACTATAGAAGACCATTCCAGTACCCCACTAACACACTCTACACCGAAGTGGGAGTTCTGAGTCAGACAACTTTACAACCTATTAGTCACTCGTAAGATTTCACATACCTAACCTCCATGTGCACTTGTATCCTGTCAAGGAAGGGCACAATGGGAAAAGGTTCGATGACGTAAAACTATCGGTAAAAGGTCGTACGGTTTTATGGGACCGCACATGTACTCGAAATTCAATAAACGACTCAAAATTCTACAATTTGCTCAAACTAAATGGAAAATTTACTTAATTTTAGAAACAAAAATGTACTCACACATTTTTGAAAAATTTAACAGTCAGCTAGATGAAACGATATTTACTTACCGACAAGTACAGTTGGCTTTACAATCTTCAAGAACCCTGCAAAATCTTTCGATGGTTCCATATCTTTCCCGAACTTAACCGCGTGCGGTGGTACTCCTCCCTGTCGTTTATTCGACAACAGTCCATCGATGTCAAATAGGTAGACGAGCTTTATAGCATCTTCCATTTTAACGCCATCCTCGACCATCGCATCGCATAACAAATTTGCTATACCAACGTTTGCCTGAAGATTATAAAATAATATAGGTAACTACCTACTATTCCATCAAGAGCACTAATTAAACGTTGATTTCATCCGCAAATATATATAATATGTCGCAGCGTCAACACACTATCTTAATTTTTGATTATTAGTAACGTCATCTAATTATTACTAACCGGAAACTTCAAGTAATGCACTTGGGTGAGGTCGATAATAAAGGAAGTGGCAACACTCGGTCGACAGTTGTGGCTTATCGGTTGACATTTGATATATTTGAAGTTTGTGTTATTGTAAGGGTGGATTCGACCAAACAGGATAAATTTTATCCGCGGAATAAGCCTTCTTCTTAAATATCACCTGGCTTGCCACGTTTTTGTTGTGATTCTTGTTGCGTTTTCGGGTGGCCTTTTGTTATTTACTTTTTGTAAAAGCTAAAAGCAACAGCTGCCACGGTAGTGTGAACCCACCTAATGCCTACAAAACGCGCAAAACTAGTTGACCTGAATTCCTTCTACGTATTACTTAAATAAAACTTACAGAACCGGCTCCGAGAAACAAATATATATTTTCTTGAATTTTTTTCTTGGTGATTCTGCAAGCAGTTAACATACCAGCGACCACGACACCCGCAGTCCCTTGAATATCGTCATTGAACGTACAATACAATTTCTTGTATTTGTCAAGAAAGCGGGTAGCGTTAGGCAAGGCGAAATCTTCAAACTGTTAACAATAAATTTTCTGTTATTGCCTAAAATAGAGATATAAATAACTTGCAGTGTCCGGACACCAACTTTAAAGGATATCAGTAGGGTGCTAGGTACATATAGGGAATGCAATCTTGATCTCGAAAAAACAGTCAAGATTTTCAGCCTTTTTCGAGATACAATCTCAACGGGAAGACAATCTCATTCTTGAAATGCTAAGATTTCGAGAATGAGCGCGCGTTACTTAGCTTCTTCAAGTCATTTTCATAATAATAATTAATGGATTTGTAGTGTGCGTGTTGTTTGTGTGTTGTTTTTATTTACAAAATATGTATTTAGAAAATTATTATCATTAGAAGCATTAACATCTATGTAAGTTTGGTTTGTTCCATGGAACGACTTTTTCATGAAATGGTATTTAAGAATGAACATGTAATCATGAAGTCTGATTTCCAGGCGAGATCTTAAATGGCCAATCTCGACATCAGACTTAGCACGCAAGATCTCGAATTTCCAATCCTTACTAGAGATTGCATTCCCTAGGTACATAGGTACGTATGCTTTAAAGCAATAAGGTGTATAAATATGTCTAGGGACAAAAAATTTGAAACAAAACTGAAAGTTACTTGTATAAGTACGTTGTGGCTAAAAACCTCGCAACACGCATCCATGAACTCTTGAATAAAATCATCGAATTCCTGGCCTCGAACTCGCTTCTCTCGTATACCTATGTACATCGGATCTTCTAACAGCGACTGAAAAGTTATCGGAACACTTATACAAAACTAACTTTTGCCCGCGACTTCGTTCGCGTGGAAGTCGTAAGACATCACAATATACTAAAACAACAGCCACATTTTGTAGCAGCCCATCCTGAGGTGGACCCCACGGTATTCAGTAGCAATAACCCATTGCTTGCGATTTTTTTCGTTTTTAGTGAACATACACTGACTGATACATTCTTATACATTATTCCTGACAAACAGCTATCAGTAAAATAAAATAACAGTAGATTGTAAACACACAGGAGTTGTCATTAACAGTCACCTCACCATAGATATTTATTTTTATTACAACCAAAGATAACAGAAGAGAGAAACTTCATTTTTTTTCTTGTACGTTCTACCTCAGAACAATAACTAAAGCATAGAAGGAGGACTAAAAAAAGAGTTCTGAAAATACCTTTGTTCCCGTTCTATCATATAGCACGAAAGAGGATGTTGGAAGGAGATAAAGGATGTACACTTTGTTTTATTTTTTTGGCATGTCACAAGATCACACAAGATGAACTGTCATTTGGTTCTATTGGTTCTAATTCAACCCGGTCAAGTTTGATAGCACTTTGCTTTAATGTAGGACAGTTCGTCCATTGAACTACTTGATTTGTTCGCCTATTCATTATTTATACGTTTGTCGTAATCCCCCCACGTTTTTCGATGTTTTAATAATATTTCTACTATTAGATTGCACGAATTCTTTGTATAACTACAAATAGTGAGTGTGTGGACGCTGTGGAGCAATGTCTTGTGTGGTTGGGGGCTGCAAGTCCCATTCATCACGAAAAGAAAATATACAAGAACTATTGACCTTCCATTTCCAAGTTTTTGCTCAATTTTTTGTTGAATGAAAGTTGATAGACGAATAATAATATACGATAAATACAAAACAAGTGTTGCTGAATCATTTTGTAGCGAAAACCAGACGTAATATCGATTCCAATAGAAGTTATTAGCGAAAAATCGGAAATTGTTTTGAGGTTATACATAGTGATGTAAATAATGTTATCGATATATTTTGTAATACAGATTTCCTAAAGACTATGTGACAAAAAATGAATGGATAAATTGTGTCGGTAGACGAAATTGGACTCCAAAAAAGCACAGTCACATTCACATATGCTCCAAACATTTCCTCCAATTTATTGTTAGTATTATTTATTTTTATGGTGTGCAAACAATAAAGTATCTAACTGTATTGCTTTAAAGATTTTCGATTTCCCCTTTGTGCTGGTTTTCAATGATTTTTTCATCCTTTGTCCTATGTATGTTGTGTGTATATCTAAAATCCAAATAAATATGAAGAAAAAGTAATTTGAAGCAAGAGTTGCTAAAAACATTCCGAAAACCGAATGTCTCCCACTTTATTTTCAGTTAACTCGTTACCAAGTAGGACTTTTTTGATGATGATGAACTATTTAGTTCGTACTTATTAAAAGTATCGTTTCATTTTGAACGAACTTAAAAAAAACGATGAAGTTAACTATCTATGTATTCTCTTGTAAGTATGTTTAGTAATTAAAATATTTTAGGTAGGTACTGTTATAATTTTTTGGTAGTCTGAGATATAATCAATTGATAAAGCATGTCATTGTAAATTCTATCGACGTTGAAATTTAGCGAGTCACATCACTAGTCAGAATAAAATGAGTGACAACCTTCGAAATTTCGAAGCATCTTATTTATACGTGTCCTTCTCTAACATTATAGCGGCGCCATAAGTCAAAATGAAGCAAATATAGTGACTTCAGTTGCAATTTTAGCGAGGTTTCTATGCTTTAGTTATTGTTCTGAGCGTTCTACGAACTATCATCTATTAGTATATCAAAATGAAAAAAAGGAGTTTCTAAACTGTTTCCCCCTTTTCACCCCCAAAGGGGAAAATTTCTGAAAAGTCTATTATCTTATTTCCATTATTTGATTTGTAGATTATTATACCAATTTTCAAGTTAATGAAGCCACATAGTAAAATCCTCGCCTGTAAAAATGACTTCTCTTTTCATCCCATTAAGTAGAAGATTTTCGAAAAACCCTAATACACGTTTTAATTTATTTTCAGTCTAAGTATAAATACTGAGTTTAATCTAACCGCGCGTTAAAATTCTTCCATACAAACTTTAACACCCTCCAATCCTCCTTTAGGGGGTAGTTTTGAAAAGCTAAAGCTGGCAACCTTTATCATTTATATAGAGAAGTATTCGTGCTAAGTTTCAAGTTTATTAACTCAAGGAATAAGATTTTTCATGTAAACAAAATCCCACCTTTTCACCCCCTTAAAGATCGAATTTCCAAAAACCATTTCTCAGTGGATGCCTAAGTTATAATAACTATCTGTGTGCCAAATTTCAGCATAATCCGTTCAGTGGATAGATCAGTCAGTCACGCTTTTCTTTTATATCCATATAACTTTTTTGTGTTGTGTTTTATGTATTCCACTCATGTTTGAGCCAATAAATAATTAACTTATCTTATCTTAAACAATATTAAATAAGTATTTACATATTTGTAATATCCTGTTACGTTTTGAAAGATTATTAAGTCCAAGCATGTCAAGAGAGTGGCCATAGTTCTTTGTGAGTTGTTTGACGAATGGAAAGCTAGTCAACTAGTAGGTAAGTACTTATCTCCTAGTAATAAAATAATTAAAAACCTGAGTATTGGTTCCCACGTCCAAAGTGATCGGTAAGCAGTAGCTGGGAGGGATGCCTGCTAAGGCGGTGTACAAACACAGCTTGCCCACGGGTATCCCCATGCCGTAAGCACCGAGGTCACCCAGACCCAAAATTCTTTCTCCATCAGTAACACAGATAGCGCGAACTGCCGGCCCTAAAGGCCTGACAAAAGCAAACTTAAATTTAAAAAAATATCATAAAAAAAAAATGGATTGCAGCTATGCTGGTAAAGCTAATTAAACATTTATGATATGAAGAGTAGGTAGCCTGGTCAGTATGAATAATCACATTAGCAATATACAGCGTGTATCAGAAAGGTCAAATTTAGGGGTGAGTTGTACAGTACAGACCATTAAACTGAGCAACTTTCTCCATGGGACCAACATCGGAATCGAGAAAAAATATTCAGCAGTCCCATATATTTGGTTGGAGTAGATATCGAAATGTTCTACTGGTCTGTTAAAGGCTCCGCGCACGAAAAAAACCCTATGTTGACAATATTCATGTATTATATACATACAATATTCGTGTGACTATAAAGGCGCGGGCCCACCGCGGCGCATGCTGTGCACGGGCACGCGGCGCATTTTAGTTGCGTGTATTAATTTGTTTGACAACGTGGGTCTACGTTTCCACTGGAGTACACGAATATGACCCACGACTATGTATATAGCGTGGCACGGCGCACGGAGAGGCTACGCACGTGCCACTGCAATCCATGGACACGGGCTTCAAAACTGCGCTGCGATAAGTGAGCTGTACATAGTCGTTGGTCATATTCGTGTACTCCAGTGGAAACGTAGACCCACGTCGACAGCGTTAAGCTATGTAACCGCCTATTCGAGCAAGCCACGCATGTATCAATGACGTCAATTCATGAGTTGCCTCTCCGTGGGTTGCAGTGGACACAACCACATATATTTTCTTACAAAGCGAAGCTTAATACACTTGCGTAGCCTCTCAGTGCACCGCGGTGGGCCCGCGCCATTAAAGTACAGTTTTCGTGGTGCTAAACCATTCGTGTCAGTCACTGCACCTGTTAATAGCTGCATCAGATTTGTGCTCTCGAAAATATGCTTTATTTCGCCTTTGATTTACTTATTGAAGATATTGTGGTTGTGCAACAAATCATTTTTTTTCCGATTACGATGTTGGTCCCATGAAGAAAGATTTTCAGTTTGATGATCTGTACCACACCCTTAAATTTTACTACACCTTTCTGTTACATGTTGTTTGTACAACTGTACACTAACCGCACATCAGTGGTGACAATTTGACCTTGACGGCGCCATTATATCGTAGCATTTTTCGAACATAATTATGAAGCAATGGATTAGCAATATCCACCGAAATCATTCAGTTTGTTAAGTGTGTTACGTAGTTAGGGTGCTGTTGAAATAATGTGTTAAAGCATTGTAATTTTATTATAAACTTACCAATTCCTAAGAATTTGGATTATTCGTCCCTTATCATGTATCGTTATGAAGAGACCTCTAGGTCGTTTGTAAACTAGTCCGAATCTTTGACATACTAACCCCACAGTGGGGGTATAAACTAGCGGTAAATATTTTTCAATATCGGTACCTAATAATTTGTAAAATAATTTTTCATTTGTATCCTGAAAAAATTGTGTTAAATAAAATTCAGCTTTTGTTTCAAGAACTCCAGAGTATTATAAGGCTTCGCGACCTTAAAAGGATTTCTCCTTATAAGGTCGCAACCCTAAAAATGCTCGCGAAATTAGGGCAAACGGAACCTTTATAAGAACACTTTCTTGTCGCCTCTGTCACAGAGGTTTTTATCGAGATCTGTACAACTTAGGAATTGCAGGTGCGAAAAACCTACTTAATAGTTTTTCTACATAATCAATGTACCTACTCATTTAGTATAAGTGCGATATGCGATATATAAATAAGAGGCAATCAAAGTTCAAGACACTTGTTTTAGGCAAGTTGAGAGTTATGCACTACCGACTCAATCGCTTCGCGATATGAGTCGTGCAGATTGTTTTTATTTGTTATAAAGGCGGAGCTCCACTGCTACGCACGGACAGGCTACGCACGTGTATCAACTTTCGCTTTGCAAGAAAATGTATGTGATAACGTCCACTGAAACCCACGAACACGCTACGCACGAATGCGAGATTAATGACGTCATTGCTACACGTGTGGCTTGCTCTAATATGGCGTCCACGCAGCTCAACGCTATCAACGCTATGCACGCGGTACTCGGAAGCGTGCGTAGGTACCCCGCAGGAGGTTGGACGGACGGAGAAGCGACGTTTGAAACTGTGCAGCGCTAATAGTTGTACATAGTCGTGGGTTAAAATTCATGTATAGTGTGTGCTGCAGTGGAAACGTAGACCCACGTTGTCAAACAAACGAACCCACGCAGCTAAAATGCGCCGCGAGCCCGTGCACAGCATGCGCCGCGGTGGACCTGCGCCTTAAGTACCGTATAAACTTTGATATATTATGCATTTAGCAAAAATCTGTTATTTTGACATTACAAACAAACACTTAAATTTTGTTTTTAAAATTTGTTTTTGTGTTATAAGTAGAAAAAGTTGTAAAATGAAGCAAATTCCAATTTAAACGAAACCAGCTAGTCTGAATCGTTTACCGAAAATGTGTTGCGCAATTAGATAGCAGAAATAAAATATGTTACGCAAAGTCTGCTGAGCTGTGCCTCGCAAGCTGGCGACGACGGCGACCAGCGGATACGAGAGGAGATGTGAGCGGCGTGCGGCGAGCGGCACCGCTAGTTCCACCGAGTCGTAGAACCGCCGAGCCCGCGCCTCATCTAATGCTCTCTGCACGCAGCTCAGATCCGCTTTAGCCAATACACATCTCTGCTCCGGTCTGGCCAGTACGCATCTCCGCACAGTTTCTGTGGATACACTCTAGCTCTCGTCTCCGCTTCGCACATATCCGCTTTAGTGGAGTTCGGATCTCACATGATGTGACGCGACATTCACGATGTCACGGCGGCGTGAGTGTATAGCGGCCTTTATTTGAACATTCCGTGTGTGTGTTTTTTACGTTAAAATGTAAGTAACCTGTAGCTAAAGAAATAACAAAGCAGGAATAAAAAATACAAAATACTAAACTCAGTCAAGTTTTTTTTTTTTTTTTTTTTTATTCGTGCTTTGTTTAACGTTTTTGGTGGAATTGTAAACATCCCACACGCAGAGATAAATTAATGTATTTACCAGTAACTCAGCCAAATAAAGATGTTTATTCAAATTATTTTTAAATCTGTTCAGTGAGTAAGTGCATATTGCCACTTGATCTTCTTGCGTTTGAACCGTGCCTGCTAAAAGACCTTGTAAGCCAAGTGTTTGCCGCTCTTTCATCGTGAATGCGAGACCCTAGAAAACTACACACTTTATTTAGATATCCTGAATTTAATATATAAACTGTAAGCGAACCAATTGACGCATATGAAAAACATCCGTTTGGACTTGAAATAAAAAAGCTATAAATTTGTATTTTTTTTCTAAAATTGCACCTCACTAAAGGAGTTAACCTAGTAATATTTCAAACATCTTCTATTCATTTTTTTTTTCTTGTCTTACCTTGTTGAGGTGTGGATATCTTACATAGTTAATGCCTCTGTAAAAATTTGGACGAAAACCCTCGACGGAATATTTCCGAATGTTAATCATAATGGGCTCTGCAATGCTGTTGAAGACCATTTTTGCTGGACGATTGAAAACTACAACCCTTGTACCGTGTCTGTGACAAAAAAAAAAGAATATAATACAGAAAAGTAGGTAGCTACACGAAGTAATGGTAGGTAGCTAACAGTAGGGGGCGCGGTGAACGTACAAATAGGGGAAGTACGTCAAAATGACATATACGGACAAAATGACACACAGGGCTTTTTTAGAAATTGGCGGGCTATTAATTGGTAATGCTGCAGTTAACTTATCATCATGTTACTTCGGCCATGTTGTCTTCTCTACCTGTCAAGTTGTTATCGCCATTGGTTCAGTTATACCGGTGTAACTGGTACTAACGTGTTTTGTGCGCGTAAAAGTTTTTTGTTTTGATGAATTTCGTCCAGTTTTCAGTGACTTTTACGTGGTTTTTATTGCATATTTTAATGTAAATAGATGTAGTGTTTAGTTATCTCGTGTTTGTAGAAATTATAACTTATTTATTGTTTTGATAAGCTGTGTGGCAAAATGACATACCTATGTATGCTGATGGCTCAGACTACAATAATGATCCCAAAAAGTAGACAGGTACAGAAGACTGATTACAATGAGGACTGAGATGTAGAAGATTTTCCAGCTGTGTTGAACGGTGTCGCCGATTATTATTAGAGGGGTACATGTATTTACTGTAACGACCTCTTTTCTGATTCCAAGCTGGCTATGGTGCAACAATTGTTATTTTTGGGCTCTTCAATCATGTCCTGATATACCCAAGAAGACCAAAACTTCGTCTGTGAAATATGTGCTTCATAATTTTCGTTTTGTCCGTAGGTACTATAAGGACAAAATGAATTTCCTTAAAGGTAGTGATTAATTTACAATTACTTATATTGTTTAAAAGGTTTCTATTCAATTAAAAGTTTACGCAGGTTGCAACTAATGAACCAAAGATGATTATTTAAACTGAACACTGAATGTAACTATGTTAAATAAAAATATTTGATTAAAAACAAAACCGTATGTGATTTTGAACGTCCTTCCCCTATCTCCCTGACCAAAAAAGCAGCAGAGCGATGCACAAGTTTATATCGTCTGACTTCCGAATAAACAAATACACTTAAGAGATAAAAACAAGACCTAGGTACTAACAAATTAAGTAGCAACATTTTAAATTATTATATTTCGAAAACCAATACGTATAAAATATTGGTGTTAAAAAACCAGTCTAACTGCCCTATAAATTGACAGTGACAAGACCTGACATAGGTCATTGACAGAGAAACTGAGAAAACATCACGCCGCACCATACTGAGCAGTACTTATTATTAAGTCTCTATCACCCAATTGACCTCTTTTGCGTTATTTACTGAATTCTGCCAAGATTAAATAATAGTCTAAAATTCTGTGATGGAGGCTAGTCCACGTCCAGTCAGTGCCAGCATTTGTTAGTAATCGTGTGGAAGCACCGTACTTATGGACCGGCGATTTTTATAGTAGCTATTTTTTTTTGGTAGTATCTACCATTTAGAGTGTATTTTTGAAAACCCCAAAACTAGCAAAGCTATAGTTGCCGAGACAAAAATTGCCAAATTCTATAGCAGGAGTATTAAAGATGGGGAAGTTTACGTGGTGAGACTAAATTAGTTTCCAAGCAATAGTGAGGTTTATGACATCTTCAAGGCCAAAGTGAAAACCCCAAAAGTCAAGCTCAAACCAAAATATGCTGAAATCTTGGCATATAACTTTGTAACAAGCTCTGAATAGAAGTAAAGGATATTTTCAATGTTTTTTTTGCAAGGCATAGTCGACAAAGACTGGGCTCCTATTTGTGTCTGCAGGGTTTGAAGGAACCTAAAACGAAGGGGATGACCGTGGCTCCTCCGCTCGCTTAAGTCCCCGTCATCCCCTTCGAAACTAACCTGTCCGAGTTGGGGTGCCCCAAGTCCGGAGCCCGCTAGACTCGCCCTTGCATCCTAAGTTCTCATTGTGTTTTTACTTTACTTTGTGGCGGCATCTACAACGCCACATGCGAACTACGCATCAAAGACTTGACGTCACACAATCCTGCACCTCGCAATTAGAGTTTACCGCGCGATCAACATATATAAGAAAGAAAGAAAGAAAGAAAATACATTTATTTGACACAGACTAAGAGGCACACAATATAAAATACAGCAGACAAAAGAGATAAAAATAAAATAAATAAAAAAGATGTAAAGTAACAAAATTGGCAGGGGAGTGTGCCTCACGGCTGCGGCAAAAAGGCCCAGTTCAGCAAAAATGCCAGACAACAAAATGCCTGACGCTGGTTTTCAACTGGACCTAAAAGTGTGAGTAATAAGACCATCCGACATCAATCGCCGGGCAGTTGGCCGCCAGACACGACACCCGTCTGGTGAACTTAACACCCTGTTCCTCATACTTCTAAATTAGTCACCCCAACGTGATGAACGTCAGTGTAGCCTCCGTGCAACTACTTCAGCGTGACTACGTCATCATCATCACTCCCACAAGCTTTCGTGAGGCGAGTCACACAGCAAGCCAGCACCCACGGTTTCAACGTGTATTCTGACGACCAGCATGCAACGCGCATTCCTGGTCATCACCCTCAGCCTCATCAGCAACCTTGGCATAGTACACTGCACTTTCGGCCGGTCTACAAGCAGAGCCCTTCAACCCTCTCCTGGTCGACTCTCTATTGTTGGTGAATCATTTGGGTTAGGTTAAGTTAGAACTGTGACCATTAACGCGCAAAGACGAGCGAGCGAAGCGAGCGTGCCGCGACAGCGGCTGCTGAGCGCCAGATCCTCTCTATTGGTGGTGAATCATTTGGGTTAGGTTATGTTAGAACTGTGACCAGCGAATGAAAGAAGAAGAAGGCTTTTTTATTTCGGAATTATATTTAATCGGTACTTAAATAATCGGAATTCGTATTTTAATGTTTCGAATTATCATTATATCGGATTTTTTAATATTCGATCTATTGAAACTCGGTATTTTCAGAATAGTAAATATAATGTGCGTGTGGTGTGAGGGCCACTTTGTCAAAACACTTTGAAAATGAGCTCAGGATTTAGTGAACATTCCCAAAGAATTGTGAAAGTTGGAATCAGAATTTGTGAAAGTCAAATAAGCGAGTTATGGACTGTAAAGTTGGGCCCTCAGAGGATTGAGGGCCCACCTGTATCTGATAAACTATGGACACTACAGAAAATGTCTTTATGCCAAAATCTAAGCTAATGCCCAACAAAATTTGTGAAAACAAGATATTATCTCAAAACACTGTCCTACTTTGTATAACTTCGTTCAAAATGGGCCCTCAATTCTCATACACGTCAAACTTTATTACGCAAATAAACTGAAACCATTAACTTACAGCTACTGTGTGATATCCTATATACTACTAAATAAATTGTGAAAATTTGTGAAAGCAAGAACAGGTCACCACTTCTTGTAGTTTAGAAGTTATGACCTTGATAAAATTCGGGGCCCTCAGTCCTCCATTTCTCTTGTTTTCTTTTATATTACGCTTATCGTATGAAAGATAAGACAAATACAAAATTGCAACTTTTTGTGAAAAAAATTGTGCAACAAATTGGTGTTATTAGTTACTAATAATAATTACGATAAAACTACAAATCATAATAGATATCGAAATCCACTATTTTTTTTGTGACAATTGTGTCAATTGGATAGGGTGACAATAATTTATATACTTTTCTTTTTTAGTGGCAATTCTCAGTGATGTTTTAGTTCCTTCTGCTGTTGAAATATAATCATACCGCACTAGATAGAACCGGGAGCAGACTGGATCGCCCGGATGGGTCGGTTTCTGCGCGCAGCGGCAGTCAAGCCTCCGGAGCCGCCTCCGGAGGCCCGGAGGCGACACGTCGTCGAATAATAGTCTGTTTGCATACAATTGTGGCACTAAATCAATGCCGATTTTTTTCCTACACTGGCAATAATATTTTTAAACTTTAACATTAATTTTTTTGACAAAAAGGTCGTGCCCAAAACTGTAACTAAATTATTTAAACACGTCATTCTTGACATTGTCATGTTATGGCCGTCAGTGGTAGGGGGTTGTTTTGATATTTTTTTAAATATTTTAATAAAATTTCCTATATGGGGGATACGCCAAGGAAGCTATATGTATGTAATTATGTTGATTAAAATATGATTCGCGACCGTTATTTTTAATTTGGATTTTTATGATTATAATTCTATAAATAGACTGCCTCGTTGGTGTAGTGGTTGCAAGTGCTACTGCTGAGCATGAGGTCCTGGGTTCGATTCCTTTTTTTTACACATTTCATTGACATATCTTTTTATTAATTAATTGACATTGTGGCTTTTGTGAAATACAGGTTATTCATTCGGATTGGTTAAAGTTGTAGTGACAACTATGTCATTTGGTTTAAATAGGTTTTTCTTTTTATTATTTTATTTGTGCTATAGATAGATTCCTTTAAATTTTGTGTATGTGAGAACGTTGTAGGCAAAGCAGACTGTTGATTTGTAGACCATTTTCTATTTTTTTAAGTAGGTACGTTCTTGACCGGCCTACACTGTCCTGTCATACCTATTCACACTGTAATTTGAAACATTGTATAAATTTGACATTGTAAGCCCCATTTATTTTTAAAAGAGTAAACGTGGAGTTTCTTGCCGGCTCTTCTCCATAGGAAACGACCAATTGGAGCCGTGCGTAGGTTTATGTGAAATAAAATATTTTGATTTTGAAATTGTGGTCACCCTATTTCCTAATTTCATAGAATAAAATATAAAACTCGATTTTCTTATATAATAAAGGGTCTTTTTTTTTCTTTCTGGTATGGAATTTGTTGCACAATTTTTTTCACAATAAGGTGCAATTTTGTATTTGTCTTATCTTTCATACGATAAGCGTAATATAAAAGAAAACAAGAGAAATGGAGGACTGAGGGCCCCGAATTTTATCAAGGTCATAACTTCTAAACTACAAGAAGTGGTGACCTGTTCTTGCTTTCACAAATTTTCACAATTTATTTAGTAGTATATAGGATATCACACAGTAGCTGTAAGTTAATGGTTTCAGTTTATTTGCGTAATAAAGTTTGACGTGTATGAGAATTGAGGGCCCATTTTGAACGAAGTTATACAAAGTAGGACAGTGTTTTGAGATAATATCTTGTTTTCACAAATTTTGTTGGGCATTAGCTTAGATTTTGGCATAAAGACATTTTCTGTAGTGTCCATAGTTTATCAGATACAGGTGGGCCCTCAATCCTCTGAGGGCCCAACATTACAGTCCATAACTCGCTTATTTGACTTTCACAAATTCTGATTCCAACTTTCACAAATCTTTGGGAATGTTCACTAAATCCTGAGCTCATTTTCAAAGTGTTTTGACAAAGTGGCCCTCACACCACACGCACATTAAATATAAACGTTAGGAATATTTAAATTTTGGAATTCTAAAAATAGGATGAATGATAAATCGGAGTTGAAGTATGAGAAATTTTGAACCATTCGGAATTATGACAATCGGTATTTTGACATTCGTATTTGTGACTGACGGAATAAAGTTTTTCGTATACTTATTATACCCGAATTCCACAACATCGAATGATAGGTAACAGTCATCCGGCGATGGTAATCCGACTGCCGTGAACCACAGAGGATCGATCGCAGTCTGCTTGCACCTTTAAAACGTGCGAAAGTAGATGTATGTCTATGTCCAGGCCGGTCTGCTGTAGATTGTTTCTTATAGAAACTCTGGAACTGTAGGGCTATGCAAATAAAACCAATAGTTTTTCAATAACTGGTTTACTAGTCGTTTTACAAAAATTCTAAACGAAATTAGCGGAGCTAGTTGCTACTTCTCTCATGGTAGGTGAATAAAAAAAATATTATGTAAAAAAAATCACTAACAATTTCGATCAAATTAAAATAAAAGTACCGACGTCAAACAACATACAAAATATACACAAGAAAGAATATGATTAGCAATGACTCGCGCACCTAGTGTCATGTTATTCTCTTCCCCGCCGTTAAAAAACCCCCACTTTTAACTCTCGATCAGGTGCTCGGTGGCTGGTAGCAGGCAAAGTCGCTTGAAGAGCCTCCGGAAGCTTGCTCGGTGGTTTGTACATCTGCTACGCGACACACGCCGTCAGGGCCAGGAAATAGTTAACTGACGCGCCCTGTACGCTAACACAGTGGCGGCAGATTCTCCTCATGCAATAGAACCAGGTCTCCAACGTGTAGCGGGATAGTATGAGTGCGCCACTTCGATCTCTGCTGCAGCTCAGCCAAATACTTGTTCTGCCATCTTTTCCAAAAATGCGGGCGGATCTGTTCGAACCTTTCGTGGCGTTGGTGGTCTTGCTTTCTACGAAATGCGGTGAAGGCAGCGTAGTTAGCGGCCGACCAAGCAAGAAGAGCCCTGGGGTGGGGAAAAGACAGTCATTTGGGGATGAGGAAATAGACAGACTTTTATCTCTGGTAATTATACAGGGGCTTACAAACCCAAGTGGGTCAAAAATTTTAAATGACGTTGATAATATATTTATAACGCTTAGTAATTTTTTTATTGCTATCAGGAATATCAAATGAGTAATGTAACGGTCTGTCTTAGAGCCCCATCCTAAGCCAAGGGTACTTGCAGACTCACAACCTCAGGTTTTTATCTCGCTCGCACCATACTACTCGCGGCCTGAATGCGAGCGAGACGGAGGCGCTCCAAATCGGTAAAAGTTTAGGTAATAGCTTTTTACGGCGAAAATAATGGTAATTTAAAAAAAAATATCCGCCGAATAAAATTTATTCCTGTTTGGTCGAATTCGCCCTTAAAAGAACACAACATCACAGACAGACAAATAAAAAATCTGGAACACATCTGTTCGATCTATACCGTCACACGACTTGACCTTTGTAGTTAGCGTTTTTGTCGTAGTTATTTTTTTTCCTTTTGAGGTGGGAACCCTAATAATGAAAATGATACGAACCTCCTTCACATTTTCCGTGACATCAATTATATAGTTCGTAAACGTAAATTGGAAATGGTTTCTTCGCATTTTATATATTCTGTTTTTTTTTGCTGAAATGGATAATGACTGTTAATTTCTTTAATCATTTGATAGAATACTAGGTATTCACACAGGACTAGGGTTGTACCTTATGTCTAAAAATAACCCGGCAAACATAAAAATAAAAAAAACACTACAAAGTGAATAATTTTAAAAAACAATCGACTTCCAAAAACCACTACAAAGTAAAAAAATACTTTAATTTCGGAAGTCAGTGGCAAAAAACAAAAAAATCAACATTTATCTCTCAACCCGAGCCTTCTTTTAAGGCTTAAGCGACTGGACTACTCACTATCGGCTTCAGCACACTCGAGAAAAAAATTAAAATCTTCGCACCCGACATCGTGGATTTTCATTTCGACCAAGTTCACAGAGAGAAAGTGTGAACTTGCTCTCTCTGTCGCTCTCTTTCATTCTTTTTGAATAAGAAGACAGTCGCAAGTATGAATGCTTTTTCGCGTGACGATTTCTGCAAATACAGTCCTACCGCAAGCCGAGGTAAAGAACTTTGTTCCGAAAAGATTAGGATGAACTGAGAACCTACTCCTTTTTTTGGAAGTCAATAAAAAACCTTTACTTGCCAACGAAACACCAGCGAAGATTAAAAAAAAACAAAACAAAATAATATCAGAAGATTGTTCTCTGGCGTGCGTGTACGCATCATAAAAGATACAATAGGAGCCATAAAATATCCACGATATGTACTAACGTATCTTGTTCCATGGTCATAGCATAAGAAGTTTAAGTAAGTACTTACAACATCTCCATCATTTCTTTCATCGATTTCAATTGTACTTTGGTTTCAGGGTAGTCATAATAATCTGGTACGTTGCAATCATAATCAGTTTTGTAAATATAATCAGTTACAAACTTGTTTAAGTCTTTTGGTTTGGGATAAAGACTCGCAACATCTGTAAAAGAATAAAATGTAAATATTTTCTGATGATATTTGCAATTCCGTAGCTGGACGTAGACCCACAGAAACTAAGTAAGGCATGATATTACAAGTAAAAAGTGAGTGTCGGACCACGGAAAATTCAGGGTTCCGTAGTTGGGATGAATTTATTCCATGTAGTTGAAAAATATATTCTCCGATACATTCCAACTGCTAATAGAAGTTGGTAGACTATTACTCGTTAACTTTTAAAGCCTTAGCTGTGATAGTTTTCCTTTTATAACTTTGTTGTATATTCTACTATGTAGCTGTTGCCCGTCTTCGTCTGCAATCCAGTATGACAAGTAGCCTATGTCCTCCAGGTCATAGTCTACCCATGTGCCCAATTTCATTCAAATCTGTTCAGCTGTTTTAGTGTGCGTCTTATTTTCGCATTATTTTATTAGTTAGGATTGCAGTTACTTTTTTCACATATCGAAAAACAATCATTTAGCTGGCCATTTTTATTAGTCTTGTGTTTTCCCTACAAAAAACTAATAAGAATGAGCACTTTAAATCTTAATATTTCGCAAACGGATACCTGAATGGATAAATGGTTTGCACACATGCGCAATATTTTTGAACGGCCTGTTTAACGACACCCCTCAGCATGGGACATGCGAGGCAATAAAACCCCCACTATATATGTAGGGGAGGAACCCAAAAAAAACACTGTCGCCAAATTACAGCATAAGTCTGAATCTGTCGCCATATATCAAAATCTGTTGGTCACTTGTTCAAAAGTTATAAGCGTTTGTAGGTGGCCGACCTAGAGAGAATGTCCCCAGCTTGTCAACATTTATATCTCAAAAACTGTGGATCCAACCCCTCCAAAAGCATCTAACAATCGCGACAAATCTTAAAGTTAACTTGCTCTTGCTTTTCTAATTAAACTTTTTAGCAAGCATTACACTACCTAAGGTAGAATTGTCATCAATTATCCTTAACTTATTAAGTAATATGTTATTTCCACATTTTTTTCTTATGTTATGTTTATGTCATTCTGCCACTCACGCTGCCCCCACCCGTGCCCGCGCGTCGCCGCGATTGTGCCTAAGTGATTGTTACCTATTGGAAGTGTCGTTTTTAGTGTTTACTTTGCTAAAAACCTCTCCTCAGCGCGGTCAAGCCCCTCCTTAACAACAATCCAGGATCCTTCACTGGCTCTGTCGTTCTGTATATCTGTATGGCTTTTTGTGGCATCGTAGCTCCCAAACGGGTGGTTCGTTGTATATCGATTAATATTGAATTTCACCATCGCCCTGATTCAACAACCTTCTGTGGCACAGCCTGTATTAGGTATTCGTATACGTACTTTTTGCGTAAGCATGCTCAATCACGCTCACAGCTATTTTTACAGATAAAGCTGGGATGCTGTTGAGAGCTGGATACAGTCGGCCAATCGCTAAATCTGCTTCACTAACATTATCCGCTAAAGTCTGAAAAAAAACACTACGATCAGAAGCCATCGAGCCATTTCCCAAAATTTTTTCTTAAAATAAAAACGAGACCTTAATAATATAATCCCTTTACCCTGTAATAAAATAACGTTTATAAAAAAATTGGAAGAAAAGCTTTCATAAAATTATAGTGTTACATAGGATAGGTATTGAACTTCGAAAATTAAAATACCTACGGGTAAAATGTCAATGTTCAAAACATCGAAAATTCAAATATCGATTGTATCGAAATATAGAAAATTGTTATACCTAAGCTTAAAATGTCTTAGATTGAAAATGGCGAGTGATTAAAATATCGAATGATTAAAAATTTGAAATCTAAAATGTCAACATTCAATACACTTAAGTTCATTATATTTACGTTAAAAATACCTACTAGACAAGTGACTGAGATCAGATCCCCTCTACTGTTGGTGAATAATTTGGGTTAGGTTAGGTTAAAACAGTGACCATTAACGTTGTGTTGTCGACGCCACCTACTTCAGGGTGGTTTAAAAAAAAATAACCACAAAGGGATCCTTATAAAATAACGTGTCGGAGTCGGGTCGCCCAAAGTCCCGAGCTCGCTTCGCTCGCTCTTGCGTCCTAAATTCGCTCATAATATTTAGGAAATTCAATACTCCGTACTTCGATATTTAGGTCTTTCGATGTCACTCGTGTAGATAATTAGATTTAAGATTATTGACTTATATTTATCTTACTATTCGACAGTATATACAAACTTATGTTATTTAATTTTCGGTTTTATGATCGTTCGATATTTAAGTTTTCCATGTTTTGAACACTGACATATTTTTACCCACAGGTATTTTAACTTTTACTTTCGTTAAGTATCATTTAAAAAAAAATTTTTTTTTATAATTTTTGCTCCAGACCACCCTTTACTTCTACGTATCTAAAACGTTTGCGACAGTGTTGTAAAAAACGTAGTACGAGTCGGAGGCGGACGTAGAAGAAAATGATGATCAATGGCACCTGGCACCAATAACAATAAAACTACTTAATATACCTATCGCTAAATTTAAATTAACGTGACGCGTCTGTCACACATACACAAAACAATAAACTGAGACTTCGAGCACGAGCGTGTATAAATATTACCCGGACGAAAAGTTAAAACTTGTTCGTACGCGCCCTAGTCACATGCATCGCTGCGTTTCGATCTTCGGTATAACTCCGATTCAAAATTATCGGAGCCGGAGTCGGAGGAGTAATATTTCTCGGAAATTCCGACCTTTCGGAGTCTGAATGGAAGTTCCGTAACATTTCTGCTACCTACTATCTTCCACTAAATACGTGAAAATACGAATATGATTCATATATCAATATGATCATGATAGGCGAGGAATTACATCGGGGAGCACATTCCCATTAAAACTAAATTATACAATATGCAAGTGAATTACCTTGGCTGCGGCTAAGAACATGGTATCGGGAACATGATGAGCGTAGCAAACGAGCACTCCGAGCGCTACTCCCGGAAATATGTAGGAGTTGTTACCCTGGCCTGTGCGATATTCCTTCCCATTATATTTGACAGGAGGGAAAGGCGAACCAGATGCAAATATGCATCGACCCTAAAACAATATTATCTGTTAAATAAATACTTAGTTTACTTTACTTTACTTTGCCTTAATCATAGTATGGGTTGCCCAACAGACAACTTCAAATGCTTATTATAACGACTGTAAAAAAAACCCTTAACGAATCCGAGAGTCCCTTGATCTTTCCGTCGTTCTGTTTTTTTTTTGTATTGGACCATCATAGTTATTCACAACCATCCGACAGGTAGAAGGTAGAACGAATTTGACACATTTTCAATTGCTAATTGCTGTCGGAAGAATGAGAGTTTTCTATTTGATTTCAACTGACAAAATTTTCAGGTTTCGGATTTGTGAACAGCCTTTAGAGGACTCTTTTGATAACATTGATTGCATTTTCGATTCGGCACGGAAGCGTATCAATCGGTTGTGCAAATCTGGGACCCGGTATGGTCCAGTACAGTAAGGTCTTCCAACATTTTTGAGCATTCTAAATCGGTCCACAATTGACAGAGAACTCGGTGAAAATAATTATATAAAAAAAAAACATCATGCATACCCTTTTTGGAAGTCGGTTAAAAACTATATTATAATTATTACGTTATATTTTTTTTAATATCACATCCATATTCATACGTATAGCCTCCTTTAAGCAGTTAATAATGGCCAGGAAGGTGGGTACTTCGAAAAAAATATCATTTTTCTCTGTCGTTTGCGGAGTAAATGTGAAAAAATTTGGGATTCGCATTTTATACGCGTTACCATGCCTTCCCGAAAAAAATTGAATCTTTCACGAAAGTCTCGCAACACATTGTGAATACAAGGAGCACGGTCTCAGAAGTCTGAGGAAGACCGCAAAGAAAGACTCAGTGACGCTCTAGGCAGACGAGAAACGGCAGCCGGCCGGCGCGAGTCCCGGTGCGGCGGCGATCCCAAGCAAATGTACGCAATCTTTGCGATCGATCAAAACTAGCAAAGATCGTGATTCTAGAAGTAGCCGCGACCGTGATCGACATTCTTTATCCCGTGCGTCGTAGACGTTCACGCAGTGCGAAGAACGGTTGACCGCTCACCGGATTCGGACGGCAGACGTAGACCTAAATTCGAAAGTTTGTTAGGAAGTATGGATTTCTATGTGTGTATTTCTTAACTTTTCATGCTAAGACTGATTTGACTGTAGGACCGATTTGGATGATATTTGCCATGGACATGATTTGAATAGGTACAGTCAAGGACGTAAAAATACAAAAGTAGTACTGTATCGCCAGATATACACCTACTAGTCTATGTCGTTAAAATCACGTCAAAAATTTGAATGAGGGCGAAAAAAACTATTGATTTTGGAGTGTAGTTTTATTTAGTGGTAGATAAATGTAAAATATTTTATCTGGACTATAGTCCTCTAGCGTGTCCATCTGTCAACTTTACTTCAAGTGGCGCCTCCAGGGGAGGGGGAGAGAAATTATGGGGGAATTAGCCGCTTACTGACACAGATCGAATTTCACGCTGGCGGAGCCGCGGGCACAGCTAGTTTATATTATAAAGTATTGTACCTCAGTATTGTCATAAGCAGCCTGAGCTGTGCATTCTGCTTTTACCGTCGGATTTGAGAGTGCAAAGATTTGCGGTCGTTCACAATTTTTTGCCATTTCTTGCAAAATTTCAGGCGTAAAGGCACCAGCCATTGTCGATGCACCTAAAAACATAATGTAAGTACATAGTAGGTTATAGTAGCCTATTAGTCACTCTAAGAGTTCACATCACCTTCATGTGCACTTGTATCCTTTCAAGGAAGGGTACAATGGGTTCTATGCCGTAAAACAATCGGTGGAAGGTTGTACGGATTTATGGGACCGCACATTTACTCGAAACTCAATAACCGACTCAAAATTCTACAACTTGCTCAAACTAAATGCTAAAATACGGTTACAAAATGGCTTCTTAAGGCTCGTACACGACGACGGCGGCGACTTGTCGCGCAACACGACATCGTTAATTGTTCTAGCGTGTTTTTTTTACAAATTGTATCATTAAAGTCGCCTCGCGCCTGTTTGCCTTATACTGGACTATGATCTGACAGAAAAATAATTAATAAATAAAAACAAGCGCTTTTATACGTACTGATATATATCTCTATTTAATTACACATAATTATATACATCCTCAGGAATAACATTCGAACACACTCTCAACAACAACACAACTATCTTCACACAAACACACCCCAACACAGATACACACACCCCATCACAATCACACACAACATACCTATATACTTGGTCTATCTACTGTTTTCTTTGTATTACTATTAGTTTTCTTTGTATCTATTACTATTCGTTTTCTTTGTATTACTATTAGCTTTCTTTGTATTACTATTAGTTTTCTTTGTATTACTATTAGTTTTCTTTGTGTAGGTATTAGTTTTTAGTGTATAGGTATTCCTTTTCTAGATTAATAAAGGCTCGTACACACTGGCGCGATATCGCGGGCGCGACAAGGGTAGCGCTGCCTGTCGCACCCGCGATATCGCGCCAGTGTGTACGAGCCGTAAGAGTAGATTACACGGAATTAAGAAATTGATTGTAACGTATATAATTATATTTTGTTTTCGTTCACTACTCCTGTGTTAGGTGGTGCACAGAATACACTTTCATTCCAATTTTCAATTTTTTTAAATGGCTATGTAGCATCCGGATGGACGGACAGAAGGACAGACGGACATGACGACATTATAAGGGTTACTTTTCTGTCATTTGGCATTGCATTACATTTTAGAAACAAATGTATTCAAACATTTTTAACAGTCAGCTAGATGAAACGATATTTACTTACCGACAAGTACGGTTGGCTTTACAATCTTCAAGAACCCTGCAAAATCTTTCGATGGTTCCATATCTTTCCCGAACTTAACCGCGTGCGGTGGTACTCCTCCCTGTCGTTTATTCGACAACAGTCCATCGATGTCAAATAGGTAGACGAGCTTTATAGCATCTTCCATTTTAACGCCATCCTCGACCATCGCATCGCATAACAAATTTGCTATACCAACGCATGCCTGAAGATTATAACATATAGGTACCTCCTATTCTATCAAGAACACTAATTAACCGTTGATTTCATCCGCAAATATACCGATGTCGCAGCGTCAACACACCTTCTAAATTTTTGAATATTACTAACCGGAAATTTCAAGTAATGCACTTGGGTGAGCTTGATATTATAGGAAGTGGCAACACTAGGTTGACGGCTGTCGCTTGTCGGTTGACATTTGATATTTTTGAATTTTGTTTTATTGTTAGTCTAGACTCTATGGCCTAGACGTTAGAGCTCACGGCGCTCACTTTGTTTTGAGACGCAATAGCGAAAGGTTTTCTTGTCATCTTATATCGAATTCACCGCGTTTCCATATTGTAACCTGATTGCATCTGCCTAATCAAGTGATATTTTTGTAATTAGTGAACTTAGGTGCATTAATAAACATCTGTACTTAGTGTTTTGACCATTATTTCGGTTACCCATCATGTCTGACCATTCTGTTAACGAATAAATCGAAATGCCTTCGTTCACTTTACATGATGGAGACAACAATACAACAATACATGAAACAATGCATTATTAATGCATAGAAGTATAAGGAACTATCAAATAAATCTTAACATTGAATTTAAAAAAAGTGTTTTTTTTCTAACAAACTAAATACTAATGGTGTGCAAACTATGGGTTTTGCCAATCTTTGATTTGGTAAACTATTGGAGGTCTTTGATCGAATTTTCCTATGCAGACTTGGAACGGGCGCATTTTAATATTGTTGTATTGTCGTCTCCACCTTGTCTATTTATTAAATAAACTATCAAAGCAACTAATTTGTATCTATAACTATCAACTGCAACTAAAATTTTTTAGGTACCTAAGCACTTTAAAAAATTGTTTTGTGCCATCCATACTCGAAATATTAAACCTATTTGCGGAAGACATCACGGTGAGATAGAATATTATGATTAAAATTTTATTACCTGGGTGACCACGTTTTTGTTGTGATTCCTGTTCCGTTTTCGGATGGCCTTTTGTTATTTACTTTTTTGTAAAATCTTAAGCAGCAGAATAAAAGCAACAGCTGCCACGGTAGTGTGAACCCACCTAATGCCTACAAAACGCGCAAAACTAGTTGACCTGAATTCCTACTACGTATTACCTAAATAAAACTTACAGAACCGGCTCCGAGAAACAAATATATATTTTCTTGAATTTTTTTCTTGGTTATTCTGCAAGCAGTTAACACACCAGCGACCACGACACTCGCAGTCCCTTGAATATCGTCATTGAACGTACAATACAAATTCTTGTATTTGTCAAGAAAGCGGGTAGCGTTAGGCAAGGCGAAATCTTCAAACTGTTAACAATAAATTTGCTGTTATTGCCTAAAATAGAGATGGTAATTTGAACATTAGTGATCATGTACCTATACTAAGTTTTCTATCTACTCGTATAATTAAATAACTTGCAGTGTCCGGACACCAACTTTAAAGGATATCAGTAGGGTGCTAGGTACAAATAGGGAATGTAATCACGATCTCGAAAAAGATTCAAAATTTCCACCTTTTTTCGAGATACAATCTCGCGTGGAGACAATCTCGTTCTTGAAATCCTGAGATTTCGAGAATGAGCGCGCGTGACTTAGCTTCGTTTTTATTCACAAAGTACCTATGTATTTAGAAAATTATAATCATTAGTATCATTTACATCTCTTAAAGTTAGATTTGTTCCATGGAACGACTTTTTCATGAAATGGCATTTGAGAATGAACACGAAATCATGAAGTCTGATTTCCTGGCGAGATCTCGTCCCTAGGTAGGTACATAGGTACGTGTCCTTCAAATCAATAAGGTATATAAATATGTCTAGGGACATAAAATTAGAAACAAAACTAAAAGTTACTTGTATAAGTACGTTGCTGCTATATAGTTCGCAACACGCATCCATAAACTCTTGAATAAAATCATCGAATTCCTGGCCTCGAACTCGCTTCTCTCGTAAACCTATGTACATCGGATCTTCTATCAGCGTCTGAAAAGGTATCGGAACACTTATACAAAACTAGCTTTTGCCCGCGACTTCGTTCGCGTGGAAATCGTAAGACATCACAAATCCACAATTTAATAAAATAACAGCCACATTTTGCAGCAACCCGTCCTGAGGTGGACACCCGCAGTATTCAGTAGCAATATCCCATTGCTTGCGAGGTTTTTCATTTTTAGTGAACTTATCATAACAGACTGATACATTCTTACAGATTATTCCTGACGAACAGCTATCACTAAAATAATATAACAGTAGATTGTAAACACACGGGAGTTGTCATTAGCAGTCACCTAACCATAGATATTTATTTTTTACTAGCTGCTGCCCGCGGCTTCGCCCGCGTGAGTTTCGGAAATTACCCCATACATCCCCATGGGTTTTAAGTATAAATATTGAGTTTCGAGTTAATCGGACAGCGCGTTAAAATTCTTCCATACAAACATTGACACCCCCCAACCTTTTAGGGGGTAATTTAGAAAAACAAAAAACTACAAACTTTATAATTTATTTAGATAACTATTCGTGCGAAGTTTCAGGTTTATTACCTCACGGAATAAGATTTTTCATACAAACTTTCATCCCTTATTTTACCCCCTTAGGGGTTGAATTTCGAAAAATCCTGATACACGTTATTCTTAATTTTTGGGTTTAAGTATAAATATTGAGTTTCGAGTTAATCGGACAGCGCGTTAAAATTCTTCCATACAAACTTTGACACCCCCCAACCGTAGGATAGGGTACTTTTCCGGGATAAAAAGTACCCAGTGTGGTGCCCAGGATATTAAAGAATAATTATACCAAGTTTCATCGTAATCGAACCGGTAGTTTTTGCGTGATGCCTGAACAAACAGACAGACAGACAGACAGACAGACAGACAAAAAAAAAATTTATCAAATTTTTGGGTTCGGTGTCGGTCTAGTAACACCCCCTGCCATTTATTTTTTTGATATCTTCAATGTACAGAATTTTCACTTCTACAGATTTATTATAAGTATAGATAACCAAAGATAACAGAAGAGACCTAAACTTCACGTTTTTTCTGTGTACGTTCTACGAACTATCATCTATTATTATATCAAAATGTAAAAAAGGGAATTTCTAAACTGTATCTCCCCCACCCCACTGTTCACCCCCAAAAGGGATAATTTCTGAAAAGTCTATTGTTTTATTTCCACAATTTGACTTGTAGGTTATGAATTATACCAATTTTCAAGTTAATGAAGCCTGTTTACATTAACAACGCGGTTAATACAACGCTAAAACCATGAGAACCGGGAAGTGGTCAGGCAACCTGACGTCAGAATGGCTGACCACTTTATTTCTTTGATATATTTCTTAACGCAAAGGTAGCAAATAAAATTTCATTTTTATGTGAGTTAAAATATTTGTAAACGCACCCACAAGGCCACAATACAGGAGAAATCCCTAGTGTGGGGCAACGTTTTTGAATAAACCCTGTGGTCAATTGGTTAGACCACCCGTCTCAGACCCAAATGTCCCGGGTTCGATTCCCAGTGGGGTCAAAATTTTCTGCTCGGTTTGGTTGGTGGTAGGGCTTGTTTTAAGTCCGCCTGGCTAGCTACCACCATCTTATCTAATCTAACTTTTGACTTTGATTTTTTAAATAGTTATTTATAATAGTTCTTTGTGAGCTGTTTGACGAATGGAAAACTAGTAGGTTATATATCTCCGAGTGACAAAAAATTATGAACCTGATTATTGGTTCCCACGTCTAAAGTGATCGGTAAGCAGTGGCGGGGAGGGATGCCTGCTAACGCGGTGTACAAGCACAACTTGCCCACGGGTATCCCCATGCCGTAAGCACCGAGGTCACCCAGACCCAAAATTCTTTCTCCGTCAGTAACACAGATAGCGCGCACTTTGGAAAAAGGCCTGAAAAAATTCAAATAAAATTAAAATAATTTTAAAAAAAAAATGGATTGTTGGTAAAGCTAATTAAATATTTCGCAGAAATTGCTAGGTAAAAACTTATTTGTGTTGAAGAGTAGCCTGCTAGGTATTAATAATCACATTAGCAATATACAGCGTGTATCAGAAAGGTCAAATTTAAGGGTGTCTTGTACAGCACAGACCATTAAACTGAGCAACTTTCTCCATGGGACCAACATCTTAATCGACAAAAAATAATCAGCAGTCCCATACATTTGGGTGGAGTATCTACATATCGAAGTTTTGTACTTGTCAATTACATATTTTTTCGCGATAACGATTTTTTTCAGTTTGATGATCTGTACCACACCCTTAAATTTTACCACACCTTTCTGTTACATGTTGTATGTACAATACATTAGCCGCACATCGTGGTGACAATTTGACATTGACGGCGCCAATAAATCGTAGCAGCAGCAGTATTTTCGTAGTGCAAGTTTTATGTGCATGAGTGATAGGTTTCCTTATTTATTTTATTTTACTTACTTTATTTGGGATACCTACAAACAACAAACTTACATGCAATAACAAACTTACTTTACCTACTATAGGTAGATAGTTGCTAACTTACTTAGAAATCATTTATTAAATCATGAGGTAATTACGTAACAAACTTACAGTATCAATGGCTTTAATTTTGACAGTTTAACAACATGCATTGCGTTATTTACTGTGTTGAGCAGACAAATTTTTCGAACATAATTATGAAGCAATGGATTACCAATATCAATATCAATATAAACTTACCAATTCCTAAGAATTTGGATTATTCGTCCCTTATCATGTATCGTTATGAAGATACCTCTAGGTCGTTTGTAAACTAGTCCGAATCTTTGACATACTAACCCCACAGTGGGGGTATAAACCAGCGGTAAATATTTTTCAATATCGGTACCTAATAATTTGTAAAATAATTTTTCATTTGTATCCTGAAAAAATAGTGTTAAATAAAATTCAGCTTTTGTTTCAGAAACTCCAGAGCATTATTAGGATCCCGACCTTATAAGGATTTTTCCTTATAAGGTCGCAACCCTAAAAATACTCTATTCATCTCGCGAAATTTGGGCAAACGGAAACTTTATAAGGACACTTTCTTGTCCCTCTGCCACAGAGGATTTTCTCGAGATCTGTGCAACGTAGGAATTGCAGGTGCGAAAAACCTCAAATGGCTACTTAATAGTTTACGTATCAGTGTACTCATATTAAAATATAAGTGCGATAAGCATAATAAGAGGCAATCAAAGTTCAAGACATTTTTTTTTGGCAAGTTGAGAGTAATGCACTACCTACTCAAACGCTTTGAGATATGAGTAGGTACCTAGTGCAATTTTTTTTTAAATATATTATGTACCGTATTAATTACTTCGATAAGCCTTTAGCAAAAAGCTGTTATTTCGACATTACAAACAGACACTTCATTTTGTTTTTAAAATTCACCAACCGTAGCCTAAACCTTCGCACACGTACGCTATCTACTTTGTAAAATTCCCCAATATTAGAGTAAATATTCGACACCAGCAATGAACACTACGCTAACTTGAAAAAGTCGTTTTTACACTAGAGGGAAAATGTGATAACTTTTTTATTAATAAAGATAATTTATTGCAAATTTCACTGTTGTCAGTTCTCTTGAAAATACAAGGAATGTGTTTATTTAATTTATTTATTAATTGTTAATTTTGAATTTAACCCGAGTTAGCCCTATATACACTAAAAACCGATAAATGGACCAGGAATGCACAACCGCTAGGTAGGACCGCTAGTAGGGAGAGTTTACAGGTATGACAGTGTTTACAGATAAGGATTTGTTTCCACAAGTAAAATGTAAGTAGGTAGCCTGCAGCTAAGCACGAATAAAAAACACAAAATACTAAACTCATTTAAGTTTAATATTTTTTGTTTTTTTATTCGTCCCTTTGTTTAACGTTTTTGGTGGAATTGTAAACATCTCCCACACGCAGAGATAAATTAATGTATTTACCAGTAACTCAGCCAAATAGAGATGTTTATTCAAATTATTTTTAAATCTGTTCAGTGAGTAAGTGCATATTGCCACTTGATCTTCTTGCGTTTGAACCGTGCCTGCTAAAAGACCTTGTAAGCCAAGTGTTTGCCGCTCTTTCATCGTGAATGCGAGACCCTAGAAACAATATTTTAACTACACACTTTATTTAGATGTCCTGAATTTAATATATAAACTGTAAGCAAACCAATAGATGAAAAATATCCGTTTGAACTTGAAAGAAAAAAGCTATAAATTTGCGCGCTGCCTACCATTTTCTCTTTGTATTTTTTTCTAAAAGTGCGCCTCGGGAGTTACCTAAGAATATTAAAAAAAAAACTATTCTATTAAGATTTATTTTCTTGGCTTACCTTGTTGAGGTTTGGATATCTTATATAGTCAACGCCTCTGTATAAATTTGGACGAAAACCATCGACGGAATATTTTTGAATGGTTATCATAATGGGCTCTGCAATGCTGTTGAAGACAATTTTTCCTAGACGATAGAAAACTACAACCCTTGTGCTGTGTCTGTGCCAAAAAAAAGAATATACTTAATACAGAAACTAGGTAGCTACACGAAATAATGGGTAGCTAGCGGTCGGGGGTGCGGCTAATGTACAAGTACCTATCTCCCGGGCCCCCGAAATGTAGCAAAAAGAATCGGACCAGCAATTCCACCATCCACCATCATCACTTGCTTCGGAGTTGAATTCATAAATAAATATTAATTGACTGTACAGGTGCACAATGTAGGGGTAAGTTAATTAACATTATTTCTATCAGCTACACGTGGACTATGTCCAACAGTGGACGTCTTTCGGTTGGTGGCTGGGTGTGTTTGGTAATTGGGCACAAAACCTTTTTTTAAGTTTCCCGATTTATAAAGCTAACGGGGGTTCGAGGTTTGTAAGTATGTGAACAAAGTTGCAGGCAGCTACAGGGACAGTTACAGAGATCGTGCAACGGATGGGGTGCGAACTGCTAACAAATCAAGATTTGCAGTCCCACTGGGTATCTTCCTTGATCCGATTGTTTTCATATGTCCAATACAGCAAAGATTCGATTTAAATCGTTGCAATACAGCAGCAGAGCGGTGCACAAGTTAATATCGCCTGACTTCCGAATAAACAAATATACATAAGAGACAAAAAACAAGACCTAGGTACTAACGAATTAAGTAGCAACATTTTACATAAAATTTTTGAAAACAAAATATAGGTTTAAAACATTGGTGTCAAATAACTACCCTATAATTTGACAATGAACAGAACTGACATAAGTCATTGAATAGAAACTTAGAAACACTCCGCACCATACTGAGCAGTACTTATTATGAAGTCTCCATCACGCAATTGACCTCTTTCGCGTCCCGATAGTCTGACAACCAGTCTTACCAAAGGGTTTCGTATTACCCAGTTACTGGATTGTGGAAGTCAGATAGGCAGTCGCTCCATGTAAAATACTAGGTATTCAGCTGCATCCGGTTAGACTGGAAGCCAACGGAAAAAGCTAGACAGATTGATTGATTTTTATTATTTGAACTCTTGGTACACAGCCTGGCTGGGATACAAGTAGGTAGAACGCTACGCTTAGAACTTAGTGCTCTCAATGTGTAGCGATCTCCTTCTATGAATTCTACAACTCTGAATGGTCCCTCATATTTGGGGTCTCATTTAGTCCGGTTGCGGTCTTCTTATTGAAGCAACACAAAGTCAAAACAAACAAAACACATAAGTTAACTCAAGTTGGTGTTCGCTAATCGTTAAGCAACATAAGATTTGTTCTGTGCTGAATACACGAGTTTGACTAATACCAGTCAACGCAACAACGATATTAACTCGTTTGCCACTTAATTTGGCTGCCCAACTCTAATTTACTAACGAGCATTCAGCACCAGAATCGTAAACAAAACAATACAGCTCACCCTTGTGTTCTAACGTGCCTGAGGGTAGTTGTACGACGCAGACATCGCAGCGCCGCTCCGCACCACGACGGACGTCGACAGGATCGCTGCCGCCACCGCTCGTACACCGGACGGCCATGTGACCCGGCTTGCCACATTTGAAGCAGACCAAGGGCTTCGCTGCCAGCTGCTGCACCGCTTGGCTCGATACTGAAGACGTCATAGCTCTTCCTCTGCTTTCAATCGGCTCGGCTTGGCTGTCGCTTTCCATGATCGCGCATCAGAATCGGTTTTATCCGAGTCGAATACCGGCAATACTAAGTTGTTTTTCACTGGCTTAGTTTTTAGAGTTACCTAGTATCAGCGCATGCATTTGTAGATTTTGCATTTCAAAAAGTAACCGCCACTGATTGTTATTGTCACTGTCCCCGCGTGTGATCTCATCAGCACGATCTTATCCCACTTCTGATGTCGGAGCATCATCAGGAAGTATTCCATTAGAATCAGACATCATGTGGGCAGAAGATGGGTTTCGTGCAATGAAAACACACTCGGTGCGATACACGGCGTTTATTAAAATCACAAACGAACACTATCACATATTACAATTTAATCACAATAACTGAGCACAACGAATCGAGTACAGTTTCGCGACGTCTTAACTACGATGCGATCAGACACTCGGCTCTGTTTATGCGCGCTTTAGGTGTGGGTAGATCATAGAGTATAGTAATAGATGGGGTAGATCACGTGATGTCGCCAGTGGCGCGCTTGCGATTCGTTTAGCGACCGTACTAATGACCGTCCCTGACAAATATATTTAGTGGATTTGATGTACTCTTTTGACGTACTCCAATGGACAGAGACCGAATTCGACGCCCTGGATAAAGCCGGGTCTGCTGCGCCATGTTTAGATGTTTTAAAAACATCAAACATCAAACACGAACCAATCAGGCATTAAACACGAAGCGATTTGATTGGTTCGTGTTTGATGTTTTTAAAACATCCAAAAATGGCGTAGCAGACCCGGCTTAAGACGAACACTGCTGACCCCAAACCAGATGCATCACCCACGATCAGCGGTGATGAGACTGTACAACCAGCGGAAGTTTTAAATGCGAAGATCCTCCACAACCGCGAGGTGTGCAATCTCAGGGGTTTTTTTTAAAGTTAATGTTGGTGTGCTCCGTGATGTGATCGCAGTGGACAAGGGGCTCACATTTTGATCCCATAAGATTACCACACTGTCGTCTCTCGAACGTCGAGAAACTCTCCCTGCGTATCTAACCGAGGGTATTTTTTCTGCCTAGAAGTTTTGGAACAGTTCTGCTAGGATCACTATCTCATCTGATCCGAATAAATCATCCATATTATATATATGCGAATGTAACTGTTTTCCCACGCATTATCGGCTGAAAGTATTTGGATGTTCAGCACATGAGCACACAGATATACCATTACCCGGGTTAGGACATAGGATACTTTTATACCGGTAGTACGTACCCATGTGATAATATCCGACTTTCAAGCAGGCGAAGCCCCGGGCAAAACTAGTCATAAATAAAACAAAAATAAAATATCTTTGGAACATGTTTAATGAGTAACATCTATAATTTTCATTTTAACAATCGCATTAACTAATCCACAATAACGTTACTTTTATTTGTAAGTAAAATTAATGACAACTATAAAAAAAAAAACGAAAGCTGCATTACAATAGCGACGTAACATATTAATTGACGCAATAAAATCAGTGTAAAAATAAAATGTAACCCTGATTTTAATAGTATTTCCAGATAATTGACCAACTTACAAAAGATGCTTCCAAAAGATGACCTATGTTCCGTTTCATGCAACATTAAGTCAAATATTTAACGTGTACAGTGGGGTAAATTTTATTATACATCGTCACAGCAAGGTAAATCACATAATATCACCTGATACGTAATATAACATAAATAACTGACTACTTAAAATAAAAACATTGCATTTATTCCGCTCTGCGAAAAATTCGTCTTACTATCATTACAATACTGAACTCAAAAATAATACTTGGTCAAATTTACAATGATAAAACTACCGAGTTACGTTTTATGTTTTATTCGTACGTAGTTAAAGTTGAAAGAGAACCTTTTTTGGTATGGCCATATGATGAGGAGAGATGAAACGCATGTGACTAACCATGCGTTCGACCAGAAAACATTATTCATGCAAACGTTTCGAAACTTGTCACATGAAACAAATCTCTAAGCCTGTTTTGATGAATTTTAGTTCAACCTACATGAAACCTTTTTTTTACAAACTTCAAGAGTTCTAGGGTAAGACATGTCAAGTGACATAAAACGACAAACAAGTTTTAATTCAACAAGTTGTGAGACAATGCAAACGCAGGTCGATACTTTGACAGAAAACTTTCAACATGTTATGATGTGAATGTTTCGCCTGTGCGAACGCACGGATACGAGAGAGTGATGAATATAAAGGTTTATTATAAGGAAGAACGAGACCAAAGAATTGATGCACATTTTGCGCGGACCCCAAGAAAAATGGAATATTGACAAGAAGAGATTTGCAACTCATTATGTAAAATTATTTAGTATTGTTTTCTCAAATTCACGAGCATATTATGCACATGCTGAAACATTGCCATAAAAATAGTATTCCAAACAGTCCAAAAAAAATTATATTGTTAAATATAAAATAAATGCGTGTAAAATTATGTATGGTCATTATTAAGAGTCTATAATACCTCAAACTGCTTAGCATAATTCTCCGTTATATCGAAAATACTGCAGCATTAATGTTGAAATAAATATTTATGGTAAAGTTGAGGATTATTATGAACTTACTATTTTTGACGAAAAACGATTCCTTAAAATTTTCTCAACAACAAATACAAAGTCACCTCCAAACCGAATAAGAAACCGCTATTGAAAAAATACTTCTAATTAGATCATGAAACTGCATAATAACTGAACTAAATTTAAAGCAGATACTATGTTTTCTTTTAATTTTATTATAATTATTTTCAGCGTAAAAATAAATCACCTAAACTATCGGCGCTTTGGAGTCTTCTCCCCACCGCACCGCTCAGTCTCGCTCACTCAGCCCGCGCGCGAGCTGTAGTGTGCGACCGAGATAAAGAGTGAATTGGAGCTGAGGTATCATGGACTCTTAAGTAGGTATTCATTACTGTAACGGAACTACAAACTTCATAAAAATCACTTTTTAAATGGTGCCACTACTACATTTCCACAATAAATCCTAGACATTATATCCGATTACTCTCTAAATGTCTTTATTTTATACTCGTTTGTATTTCCTTTTCTAATGCTTATCATAATTATAATGATGTGAAATGTATATTAAATAGATGACCTGCATTTTGATGCTGCGGTGACTAGACTTTTCTTAACTTTCATCCCACAAATTGTTGTGTAATTATTTCAAATATTCACAACATTTAAGTAGGTACATCCCATTTTGCTAAACAATTCATTTACAACTTAAAAATTATGTTAGAATATCATATGTTACTAAATAAATAGCTCGCCGCATCACAATTAAATGAAAACTAAGAGATGCAATAAATAACTATTGTAATAATCATGTCGAAGTAAACTAAATTGAAAAAAAATATTAGTCAATAAGAAAACATATTTTAACCGGTTTAACACTACTCTACTTTTAAACTCGAAAATCGAATGATCCGAAATGCAACTGTGTAAAAATTCGTGATCAAAGCTAAAAAACAATGTTAAAAGGCCACCGTGATTATTATTTTCACTCTGAAGACTAATAGATAACATGTTATAATATTATTATGTTAAAATGCTCAACTACTCGCTACTTGCACACGATGAATACAGTCGAAACACTACATTAAATATGGGTTTAGTCCAGTCACTCTGAGAGTTTGTTACAGATTGTACAGTGCTCTGTGAATATTCTGAAAGACTGCTTTAATAATAACGCCCGTTGATGAAAATAAAAAACTTACAGATAATACTTTTAAAAGAATACCTAACTTAACATTAGAGAGTAAACCCAACAAGAGATTCGAGTAACTGGACGTTAAACCCACTGATAAAATACATATAAGATTTCTAATTTGAACATTAAATATTTATGTATATTACGGAGGTATAAAATACTTTGTGTAAATTAATTATTGTAACAATAATACATGGACAACATGAACACTCCCATTAAAAGGCGTTGTGCACTGAACGCGTCTTTATTGCATTTATTACCAACATTCCAAAACGAACGTTCCATATTTAAAATTAATAATAAATTGCCTGTCATCTGCACATAGGCTAAGGGCCGAGTCACACCGGAATGGCAGCGGCCGGCGGCACCGCGGGCGGCCTCGCGACCTTTTCAAGCGATACTGCTCTTTTAAGTATTTAGATAAAGTTTAAAATTATTTCACGCTGAAACTGCTCGCCGCGTCGCTGCCGGCCGCTGCCGTTTCGGTGTGACTTGGCCCTAAATGTAAATCCATTTTTCTATAATTATACTGCCTGGCGTTTTAATAATTAAAGTCGGATGTGTATATGATTCGTTTAATGATTTATCTCATTTTGATTGAACAAGTAAAAATGTACTAAACTGATGATTAAAGTAAATTATTCAAGGTAACATTCTTGTCTTTGATCCACGCGTATTACATTAAAAGCCGATGCTATCGTTGGCAAAACGTGGGTGTACAATAGTACACCTCTGCCATACTTTCGGAGAATTCAGGCGGGATTTTATTAAATACTTTCAGTAAAAAAATCGACTTATCTGTAAAACTACACAGATTTTTTTTATATTTTCATACAGTAACTACATGGATTTTTACGATTAAAACGGGCGAACTTTCCTATTAAATTTGACATATAACCGAAACAATACAAGGAATACTGATTTAGATGTTTTTCGGAACAGGTTCTATGGGCCTTACATCAAATTTCTCTTCGGGTTTCCAGTCCCACACGATCGGCATGGAACTTTCGTAGTAATAGCTGTACATCTGGTTTTGTATATGCTTCATCAGGTCTTTCGGCTGGGGGTAGACTGAAGCTAACCCTGTGAAAGAAAATAGACTTCAGTGAAAAGGAGATAAGATTCAAATTTGATCGCAACAACTTTTACTGCACTAACTGATACAATAATTATGATTAAAGGTATTTGGGAGGGCATACGCAAACCCAAGCTGTTACAATGGGCGTGCAGATGACTGTACGTTTGTACGGTGCGACATTTTCTCAATAAAATTTTCAGTATCTCTAACTAGGCCAACGCCTTATGTACTTACAAATTACAATGTACATTTATAAGTTACAATAATCGACTGTTCTAAATATTTATTTTAATAACTAAACTGTTATGGTCCTACAGTGTACTTTATTTTTTCTACGTCATAAAATACAATAAACTTACAATAAAATTAATTATTCTATTATAGTATTTGACATATTGCCCATGGAAGCCAGTAACAAGATCGCAGTTTATTTTATATTACTATTAAGGTTTAATCAACAAATGATTAGTTTTTAAGGTTCCGACCTAAAAAGGCAAAAACGGAGCCTTACAAGAAAAAACCTTACCCTAAAAAGGAAAAAACGGAAGATCGCCAGTCAAAGAGCAAAACAATATTTTTTTTAAAGATTTACATGTGTGTGTAGTTCGAGCCTAAGAGAAAAGAAGTTTAATACATGTAACGTGTTACGGCGCTCCTCCACCGGGAGCATTCGCCTGTGATGTAACAATTCAAGATACCACTGTAACGACTAGGGCTTTGCAAATATACTGCGCAGGCCGTCAACTGTGGGTAGTGTAGGGAGATAGTTGAAACCAGCAGGATAGGTTAAAACAAATTAAATAGGTAGAAATAACACAACTAGGTCGCGGGTAAAGGTTACTTTACAGGCGAATCCTCCCGGTGAGGGGGCGCGTTTAAGGCCGGTTCAGATATAAGAGATATCGCTGTCGCGCTCGGTAGCGATACTGGTCCGCCTTCTGGTTAGTCATTTTGTGCCGCCCATTAGTAAACACGGGTACTTCGTGCGTGATCGCTGAAATTTATCATTTTTATAATGAATAGCGATGAAGAGGAAGCATAATTGTTTTGCTTTACTTGACCCACCAGTAAGGAATTAAATTTGGATACACGACAAGTCTAGAACACCAAATTCATGGAGAATTTTACACATTTAAGGCCCGTATTACAGAAGCTCAATCAAGACTCAAGCATTACTTAAAACTAGTTTCAACCAATCAAAAGGCTGTAAACGAGTTTTAAGTAATGCTTGAGTTTTGAGTGAGGTTCTGTAATACGGGCCTAAGAGTTTAATAAATATTTACATAATCAATTTAGGGTGTCGTATATCATTCATTCTGGGGCATTCTGGGGTCACCACAATCTCAAACGAACTTTTCCATGCAAACACAATGGTTCAACTAATAGAATTGCGTGCGCGTGCGATGCGACTCGCGGGGAGTGGGGGAATGCGTTTGCCGGGCACCGATATTGCCTACCGAGCGCGACGGCGATATCGCTTATATCTGAACAGGCCCTTAGGTATCTTGAATGAACTTTCTTTAAGAATTTTGAATTTATACTTAAGATACATTTGTTACTGGATGACTATAATATGTTAATACTAAAATTTACTGCTGTTTTAAGATAATATCAGTTAAAACTAGTTCTAACTAAATAAAATGCGCATTAACAAAATTATTCTGTTATAACCGTTTTAGCCGAGTTCAAAGTTTGTTCGTAGATATTGAGCCATATTTTCCATGAATAAATAGCCGTTTAAGTAAGTGTACAATACGGCCCTTGTAACTTGGCAGTTCTGAACATAGGCACTTTTCCGCATGTTTTCTCACTCACACCCGCGGCACATCACCACTTGGTTCCTAAAAAATGTTACTGCGCAGCCCTCTGTGCGAAGTTCGGAACTGCCAAGTTATAACGGCCGTATTGTAACAGCTGAAGTTTTTTTTTTGTGTCCTTCCTATTCAGGCATTTTGACCTAATGATTATTGATCTTTATCAAATAACCAAGTTAGTTAGGTTAATCATATAAATAGTGCAGATAAATTGTTTCCTTGACACTATGTCATTTATAGATATGTATAGTTTAGTAGGTACAGAGGTTTATTAATTACGCTCAAAACAGTAATAACGGCAGTTTTTTTTACATAAAATCAAAACTACACGAACAACCATGTTCTAAAATATACAATCGATTGAAGCACTCCATTGGAACTTTTGTAATCAACTTACGTCCTTTGGCCATTCATACTGCTCCGGTATTTGAAGGACGTATTCAAAATTATACTGACATTTTAGGATGTGCCCTCTTAAATCTTTTGGGAGTGGGTATAGTGATGCGAGACCTAAGGAAATAACGAATCTACGTGAAAAACGAACCATGCTTTATTCCTGTACACATTTCGTGTTTATTCAGCTTAAGTGTTGTAAAAGAAAAAGAAAAGAACGTCTTCTGAAAATTATAAATATGTTATGTTAAGGATGATTTACACCAAACGGCTCGCATCGCATCGGAACGGATTTTACAATCTTTAAACGATATTAAATCGTATGCACAGTATTTGAAGTCTATAACTCTATATTACCAAGCCGCGCACAGTAGCTTGACTGCGGGCGTTTTCCGCGACACGCTATCCTAGTCGAAAGTATGCTACGACGCGCGATCGGCTCCGTTCGCCTGTCGTCGTAACCGATCGGATCCTCGAGCTTTCGGCTGCAACACGGTAGAAATGAAACTATTTGACTAGGCGCAGAAGCGGACACGCTTACAAGCGACGGTATGGAGCCGATAGTATGCGTCGACATCCTGCCGGACGCGATCGGCTGTCGCCGCATCCCTTCGTATGTTTTCCGATCCGATGGGATGCGAGCCGTTTGGTGAAAATCATCCTTTATACTCTAGCAAATCTTAGTGATATTATCTAGAAAATTCGATACTTACTTAAAAAAAACACAGTAATATGCATTGGGATCGTGGCTCCAAAAAGGGGCCCTTGGCTAAATAATTGTCACTGGTAGATCGATTAAGCAACGCTTATCCAGATCAGTCCACAGACGAGTTAGGTACCATTCATTTCATGCCGATACCCCTCTGCGCCTCGGGAAACACGTTACTTAAGTAAGAAGTCCGAGAGTTTGACAAACAGGGGCGTATTGTGTTACCAAGTAACTGGGTTGTGAAGATCAGAGGGGCAATTCCCGTATTTTTTAAAACATTCGCATCTCATTCGCAATATGTCAAAAATATTGACAGATTGCAACTTGAATGTGAACGGTTTTTAAGTACGAGAATTGGCCTTCTGGTAGGTAGTCGCTCGCATGTAAAATATTAGTATTGCTGGATTCGGTTAGACTGGAAGCCGACCTCAACATAGTTATGAAAGCTAGGCAGATGCAGCTGGTATATTCTGTAAAAACCTCACCGTGACAACTTAAGCGCCCTGAGCTGTCATTAGACTGTTGACAGCTCACTGTATCTATAATTTAACGATGCGATTTTTACGGAATATGTCAGCTGGAATGCCTGTATTAATGATAAGGTTGAAGATATATGACGTACCTTCATCGTAAGCCATCTTTGCGACCTCCAAGGCGATGTTGACAGAAATATCTTTAATTTCCGAGAGCGACGGGTAAATACGACCGATGGCGAGGTCTTTCTCGCTAACGTAGTCGGCTAAAGTCTGCAACAATATGATTACAATGTTAGAATACAATAGAAGCAGGCTAGGAATATAGCTAGCGAGTCTTTTCATACTTCGGTTCATAGTTCACGGTGTGAACCGAAGTATGCAAACACGCGGTAGCTAAACTAAGCTAAACTAAACTGAGCGAAGCTAAACGAACTTAGGTTCGTTCTCAGTGTGGTCTGCGCCTTATTCATAAAGTTGCTTTAGGTTAACAAACAACCGAGATGTAACGCACCGGATCAACTCAGAATAGATGAAATGGCGACAGTTCACAGGAACAACTTGCGACACACGGATGCCCCTCAAGTTAAAAGGGAAAATGTACAATTCCGTGATAAGATCTGTTGTACTACATGGATCGGAGTGCTAGAAAAACATTTGCTGTTCCCTAAATTTTGACGAGTTATGCGAACATAAATGTAGGGAACAGCTGTTTTTTTCCACGATTTCAGGTTTGGTCCCATAGTAAAAGTTGTTCATAATTGTGAGTACAATGACCCCTTAAAAGGAAAACGGTGATTAAAATACACCCTGTATATGATATATAGTGTAATTGGGGCCTGAAAAACGTCAATAAATTGAAAACAAGTAAAGTGCTACAAGGATCTTTTGAATCGCTCGTTGACAGTTGGTAACATTTGACAAATTGTCACAGAAATTGTATTGAAAAAAACAAGAGGAATTAAATGAAAATTTAAACAAATTAAAAAGTAATTATTCACAGAAATATTTTTTTAACAATCTATACAGTATGCGACGCGGCGTTAGTTCCGATTTTGCTCACGCGCCAAAAGATCCTTATACCGTTGCATTTAAAAAGGCTTTACAAACCCTAGCGGCAGTCAAGAACATGCTCTCGGGTATGTGGTGGGTAGCGGTCGCGATGACGCCCAGAGCTATTCCGGGGAAGATGTAGGAGTTGTTGCCTTGTCCGGTGTGGTACTCCTTGCCGTTGTACTTCGCGGGAGGGAACGGGGAGCCGGACGCGAAGATACAGCGGCCCTGCAATGTAACGGTAATAGGTCTTGATCTTTACTTCTATCCTAACTTAACATTATCTACCTTCTCCTCCTCCTCGCTCCTTTTTTACTCGCCTAAGTCCAAGTAGAACGCACAATAAAACCTAATGAATTGACTTAACACTGTAAAACCTCCTAAATTGGCTTGGTTATAATGTTTCCTTCGTGTGCGAAACCTAATAAATTTTGTCTTCTTCTTCTTAGCGTGTCTATGGCAAAAATAACACACATTTTTTTTTTTTTTTTAATAAATACGAAATAAAAAAGAAAGAATAACTTTAGTTTTTTTCTTCCTAAAACATACCTCTGTATTATCATAGGCAGCTTGAGCGGTGCACTCAGCTTTGCTGGTCGGGTTTGAGAGCGCGAAGATGACTGGTCGTTCGGTGTTCTGAGCCATCTGTTGTAGTACTTTCGTTGTGAACGCACCGCTGACCGTCGAGCATCCTATAACACGACATACATTGTGTTAATAAAGAAAGATAGAAAATACATTTATTTAGAAGATTTATCTGAACGTTTTTAACGTGCACTTCTTTTATTATATACGTATTTATTTCGTTCTCACATACTTACATAGATAATTTCAACATGGATGAATAATTTTGTAACAATATTTTTGATTTTAAAGAGTATCCATGGAGTGTCTTTCCCGTTCTTCTCCATAGGAACCTACTACGATTTGAAATGGGCAACTAGCTAAATCCTTCTTACTGACCGACTCCTTTGACAATTCAAAAGTGCCTGTAAATGGTTTAATTGAAATAAATGCTTGAATTTTGATTTTGAGTTGTTACTTACCAATAAGACAGCTGGGCTTAATCTTGGCGACGACAGCTTCAAAGTCCTTTTCTGGCTCGATATCCTTTCCGAAAGCTTTCGCGTGTGGTGGCACTCCTCCCTCGCGACGTGTTGACAGTAAGCCATCAATATCGAACATGTACACTCGGTCTTGAGCCTGTTTCTCTGTCAGACCTTCGGCAACCATGGCGGCTACCGTCAAAGTGGCGATGCCGTTAGAAGCCTAGTATGGTAAGAAAAAATATAAAGTTAGAAAAAAAGCAAAAACTGACTTTAAAGTATTCTATTCTATTCTATTCTTTAAAGCCCGCTTGCCACACAACTCACTAAATACGTTTAGCGCTAAATGTATTTAAAAAATCGTACTGTTTCTATTAATCGTCTCGAAGATGACAGAGACAGAATGCTAAAAAGGGCGGAACGGGATGAAAAAAAAAATGGGTGAAATAGATCAGGACTAAGGGACCTTTGATTTGGTTTGATTAAAAATTGGCACTGCGAAACAAGACAAGGAGAAATTCTCCTCATTCATTGGAACTTTTGTAATCTAATCTCTCTCTCGATCAATGAGAAACGGGGAGTTTCTCATTGATCGAGAGAGATCCTTGTCTTGTTTCGCAGTGCCAATTTTTAATCAAACCAAATCAAAGGTCCCTTCGTCCTGATCTATTTCACCCATTTTTTTTTTCATCTCGTTCCGCCCTTTTTAGCATTCTGTCTCTGTCTCATTCGATCAATGAGAAACGGGGAGTTTCTCATTGACCGAAAATCTCTCGCAAGGAATGCTCAAACACACAATCGCCTGGCGATTCTTGCCTGCCTCGTATGAACATTCTCGCCTATGGACGGTTGAGGAAGAGAAGACAAACAAGTAGACGTGAAATATAAGATTAATAAATTATAAATATTAAGTTCGTCACACTCGTCACTGCAGGGTTTTCATGAAAATTGACGCCACCAGTTGGCGCCACTTTGACAATTTGTCAAGAAAAAAAAAACAGCTTTATACTCACAGAACCCGCTCCAAGGAACAGATAGATGTTTTCACTAAGCTTCCTCTTGGTGATTCTGACTGCGGCCATGAGGCCAGCGACGGCCACACTGGCGGTACCTTGGATGTCGTCATTGAAAGTACAGTACTTGTTACGGTATTTTAATAGCAGACGACCCGCGTTTGCCAGGGCGAAATCTTCGAACTGAGGGCAAGAAAAACAAGAAAGAAATTATTAGTAATTGACGACACGACTACATCGCGAGAAGGAAAAACTGGTCAAGTGCAAGTCGGACTGGCGCTCGAGTTCCGTTCCACCAAATAACGAAAACGTAAGTCACATTGAAGAATAAACTTGATTTTGCAGTGGCAATGTTCTCCTATACAATGGTCTACATAACAGTTTTTTATGCTATTTTCGTTTTTCGTTCAATGTGTATAAATGTTAATTTTACAGTCCGTACCTATTATAATATATGTAAAACAAGTTTGCTAACAATATAAATACATCATACGACTTGTGAAACGTTTAACTATGCTAATGTTACCCCATAATGAGATAAAACTCGAAATTATTTCCGCTAAAAGGCAAGGCTAATCAATTTTCAACATAAAAACTATTAAAACCAAGTAGGTAATATATTTTTTACCCGGCTACGCCGAAGCAAAAAGGAGTGTTATGATTTTGACCGGTATGTATGATGGACTCACGTACGTGTGCCTCGACTTCGCTTCGGCCCACATTTTCACGATCGTCCATCACTGCCCTGTTGCCGGCCGCGACATTAATATACTATTACTTTAATATCACTATCCTTAAAGATAATGCAAAACAATAGTAGATTTCCAAACTATGTCGGTTTATATGAACATAATTAGGCAAACCAAAAACGAACAAACAGATCTTTCATTTTTACAGTCGACGCAGATATCAAAAGACTTTTCATGTTTGTAATTAAACACACTGATAATAAGGTTCATTATTGAACGTAATATTATAATGCATTGCAGAAAATATACCTATAAAACCTAATTAGCTCATCTCGCTCAGTTAACTAGTACACAATGTGCGTTTAGTCACGCTTAACCATTTATGTGGTAACGAGAGCGCCGCGCAATAACCTGTGCACTGAATTCATGGTTGTAATACGGCGCACAGTTGAAACCTTTGGTCATTTTGCTAAAACCGTTTTTATGGAGTAATAAAAACCAATCGTGTCACTGTGGCCTGTCTTCGCGATTGGGCGGTGTTGCCGCTGCGGTTTGATTGCGGTCGCTTTCGGAAGAGCACCTTTAGAAACTCTTCGATAAGCGGCACCGGCATTTGCAATGCGACATCGCAACGCTTTTACGTGTGTTGAAGCTCTGTCTGCATAGTTTCGGATCAAGACCTTCCAGGGCCCGAGCCGTCCGAGCGCAGTGACCGTCTTTTTAAGAGAATGCTCTCCAGAGCATTTCGAGAGCAGCCGTCGGTTTGAAGTTTCAACCCTGAAACCCTGAACGGCTGGTAGCTCGGACATGTTCATGCAAATGAATGCAAGCAATCTTTTCCGTCCTCTCCCTGACGGGTTATTGACCTCGATCTTGACATTTTATAGATAACATTTACCTTGACCTCTACTCTCTTGGTTAGTTTACGATGTAATCTGGTAAGCGCGTCTCAAGGACACGCTGACATTAAAACACGGAAATAATATTATTACAATAAATTTGTAACGAATGAGTTAATCTCTTTTCATTCGTAGGTACAATATTTAGTGTTAAAATTTGCGTATACTTAGCAAAGTTATTTTTAACAAAAATACAAGCCGTGTCCCCGATAGGATTTATCATTGCATTGGCAAATTTTTTAACTTTAATCCCTTTAGGGGATGAATTTTCAAATATGCTTCCTTCGTACTCACTTTCGTTTTATGGAAAACTTTTGTAAATTTCATTCTTCTAGACCAAGTGGTTTAGGCTGTGCGTTGTCTGTCAGTGAATGAATTTATGTTGAGTTTAATTTCTTTATTCATAATTAGTAACCGGCCCCGGTTTCGGCTTCGGGTCTTACGGGTTTATATGCATATGTCTACATTTTGGAACGAAGTTCTTTAACGCGGCTTGCGGTAGGAGCAAACTGGCAGAACTCGTCACGCGAAAAAGCGTTCATTCTTGCGGCTGTCTTCTTCTAATTCGATAGAGAGAGAGAGAGAAACTGTGAATTTGGGCAAAATGCACCACCAAGAAATTTTTCACATTTGTCGTCATGGAAATTTTTATTTTTATTTTATCAATCATACAAGAAGGGAAAGACCAAAACTGAATCATCCGATTTTATCTGAGTAGAACCTACGTCACTACGCGTTGTACGGTCATTGAAAACTAACTTCCTGTGATATAATTTATGTAGGTATGTACTTAAAGCTAACAGTAGCGATAAACCCGGCTTCGCTTGAGCTAAAAAATATCAATAACATAACATCAAGCCTTATTTTCCCGAAGGATTGTGCAGAGGTGTCCCACATTTCGCCAGTTATGTATAAGTCCCATGTAGTGGGGGGCGAGCCTATTGCCATCGACCGGGCCAAATCCAGGCTCTGGGCTGAGAAAATCCAGACCGAAAAACCCAATAACACTTTGCCCGACCTGGGTATCCAACCTAGGACCTCATATTCAGCAGTAGCACTTGCGACTGCTAGAGCAACGAAGCAATCTTAGAAGTACTAAGCGAATACACAGCCAAACGAGAAATTAGAGAAAACATTGTTTACCGAACATTGCCCGTGGCATTCATGTAACAATCAGCCGGTTATATAGGAAGGTGCGAAGCCATACATGTGTTAGCAATAGCAATGACATCAGTACGGCGTGCTTACGTCACTCGACACCTTGATTTTTCTAAGACTCTAGTATACCATATCGTGATCACGCAATTTTGTTGCGTCTGTTACTATTTATTAAGTAGATTATTTAGTATGAATCTTATTATAGATTTTCATGTTTAAGTTACTCGTCAAGTATGCATTAGAGCCTGTTCACACGATGCGTTGCGGCACCGCATCGCAAAGACTTCGCCGTATTGGCGGTTATATAGTGAGACTGAGCGGTGTCTCCACCTCCCTTAATGCGTTGCAAGTTAACAGTAGCGCCGTACGTGCGGTGCAGCGTCGAAACGTACCGTGTGGGAAACCATGAATATTTGTACGTTTGACGCCGCAGCGAAACAGCATCGGCGCCGCGCCAAATCCGCAACGCATCGTGTGCATCGGCCCTTAGGGCTTGTACACAAAACTGCGTTGCGACGTCGCATCGCTAAAATCAGCGACAGCACCCTAAGATTTTCCTTCAGATTAGTTTTGTTTTTTGCAGTTCTGTGTACAAGCCCTTACTCATCCAAAATCACGATAATGTCGTTATTTTGACTTCAGATTACATCGGTATGGCAACATCTGTACAAATCTCTGTTTCAAGAACGTTTAGCATGATGAATGGTTTGCACGATAGTGCGTAGAATAGAACATGATTCGACATAACGGATATGACATGTCCTTCAAGATGTACAATGCGTCTAGAACATAAAATTTATGCAGATTTAGCAGCTAACATGCAATGGAATCAGACTATATAATTTTCTTTTATTCTGACCTACCCCAAAGATTTGTCAGGAGAAGCTTATAATATTTAATGTAGTGAACACTAATTTAAAACATTTAATTTTATAAATTTTTATGTGTATAAGTGAAAAAGGTGTGAAATTGTAATTTAATTCCTCAAGTGTTCCTTATTTATTTATTGAAGAATCCTTACACGCAATACACACCCTTATCAATAATGCACCTGTAACATAAATACTATCTTATAATTTCCTAGTGATAGAAAATATTTTTATATAATTAATTAATTAAAAAATATTAATATCTTATCTAAACCAGTATACCTACTAGGTATTACAGCGATAAATCTAAGTCAATAACTGCAAACATATCGGTGTCTTATCAGCTTTATTTGGAAATACCAGATGCTGTCAAATATCGTTTTATTCTTAAACGATTATATCATGAATCGGATAAGATAACGTTATGTAACGTACGTTTGCGTGCAAACTGTATACGTTATCGTTACAATCATTAAAAACGGAAAAGTTATCGATGTCCGTCAGCCTGTTATAGGCAATTTTCTCTAAAACTATTCCACGTTATACGTTGAATCGGATTATATGTAGTGACATATTAGGATAAATTAGATTGATTAAAAGAAAGTAACAAGCAATAGGCTCGTCGCCGTCTATTACATGGGATTTAAACATTACTGGCGAAATGTGGGTGTACTATACTATAGGGGCACCTCTGCCTAACCCTTCGGAGATTACAGGCGTGATGTTATGTCACAAAGGAAGGAGGTACAGCTTTCGATAGAGGAGAGGAGGATACGTCAGAGAAAAGTAGATAATAATTTGCCTTGTAGTGGGTCAATACTTGAAAATAAGTTAAAGGGATTCCAACAACATCGTATTTATGACTAGCCCAGCGATTTCACCAGCATAAGTCTACATCCCATGGGAATATTGGGATAAAAAGTATCCTATGTCCTAACCCGGGTCATAATCTACCCAATACCCATAACCAAAATCTGTTCAGCCGTTTTAGCGTGAAAGCGTAATAAACAAACAGACTTACTTTCGCATTCATAATATTATATTATATATATATATATACATATTATATTATGAATGCGAGATATTATATTGTTTTTAATTGAAAAATGCACGGAACACATTCAGTGCGACCTATTTTTATCTTATCTTGACATAATGCAGTGTTTAGGTTTCCTCATACGATACATAATTACGTTTATAATTATTGATTCAGTAACTGATTTAAATCAAGGATGATGATTAAATACGTGCAAAGATAACATAATTGCTAGATAATGAATTGATAAATTTGATATCAATAAAGATAAGAATGTATGACTGTAGTACTATAAATAAGAATGCGTTTTAAACATTTCAAACTGACTGTTTTGTACACCTTTTTATGTTTTTCTTTTTACGTCTACTGCTCAGATGCTCGGTTTATACTTGATTTCTAAGCAAATTAACTACTAACATTGCCCGTACATTCAAATCACAAAATATGTCATTATTTCAGTTATATGAAACTAGCTGTGCCCCACGGTTCCACTCGCATAAGTCTCGATCCCGTGGGAATATCGGGATAAAAAGTATCTTATGTCCTAACCCAGGTTATGGTCTACCCATGTCCTAAATTTCATCCAAATCCGTTTTAGCGTGAAAGCTTAACAAACAAATAAACAAACAAACTCGCTTCCGCATTTATAATATTATTTAGGATGGCTATACACAGCAAATTGAGGGTGTCAATTATATATTCAATCAGTCAGAATCTGTCTAATAATAGCAGATACAAACGAATATCTAACCTGTAATAATGTATTCTGTCCATATCTCAGGACGACAGCTTCCATAAATTCATCGATAAACTCATCGTATTCTTTGCCTCGTACGCGCTTCTGTCGGAGACCAATGTACAACGGGTCCTTTAGGAGATCCTGAAAAATCAACCTTCTGTTAGAACATGTAGAGTTCAAATTTGAAAAATATTATAGCACCTTTTGCTACAAGCGTACAACTATTCTGAAATTGTTTATTTAGTTACTCAGTAAACGTAAGCAAAGACGTACGATGATCGTATTTTATTCATTTTACTTTCAGCTTTTCATTAATCGCACTATCGTGTCGTTCAGATGATTTGGTATGTATCTTTACTGAACGGTTGCTTTTTTCTGGATTCGACTTGCAAAATGCAAATAATGAGACACTTCTGATCTCGCACTATCGTGTCGTTCAGATGGTTTGGTATGTATTTTTACTGAACGGTTGATTTTTTCTAGATTCGACTTGCAAAATGCAAATAATGAGACACTAGTGATCTATTAAAAACCAGAAATATAACGTACAAAAGAAAAATTATTCATTCACCTTTGTAAAATTCCATTGTAATTTAAAAATCACAAAACAAAACCAAACGAACTAAACATAAGGAAACTACTACAAATTCTCAAAAATAGACACCGATATTGGCCTTCACATTATAAAAACGTGCATAAATTATACAATACGTTACCTCATTATCGGTGCCGACGTCCAATGTGATGGGGAGGCACTGGTGAGGCTTAATTCCGGCCAGGGCAGTGTACAGGGACAGCTTTCCTACAGGAATACCCATGCCATATGCACCGAGATCCCCGAGACCCAAAATCCTTTCTCCGTCAGTGAAGACTACCGCACGAACATCAGGTTCAGGCCTTAAAAAAAAACATTTTTAAGATTGCGTAAACAGGCAATAAAAACCGCTATCTAATTGCGTAAAACGTGTTCGTAAACGATTCCGAATAATTTGTTTCATTTTGACAGTTCAACAACATTCATTGCGTCATTCACGTTGTTGAGCAGATTTTTTTTCGAACTTATGAAGCAATGGATTAGCAATCTGTTTCAAACCGATCCAGATTGTGATAGATCGTGTGTTACGCAATTAGGGTGCTGGTTATTGAACTGGTTTTTTTAAACTGTGGCCATGAATATCCTCTTAACGAACATTTATTTTTGTGAATGGTGTGACGTGATAATTGTGATAAATACTGGTGTATTCATCTGCATCCGGTTAGACTGGAAGCCGACCCGAACATAGTTGGGAAAAGGCTATGCAGATTTATAGAATCCTTAAATGTACGTCTGATGCACCATGAGCAGTCAGCCCAGCTACCACCATACCTGACGAATATTTTTTATTTTATTTTGTTGCAAATTTTCGAGAAAGAAGAAGAAAACACAACTATCTCTATCAATCATCTCGGCTCGTAACTTCGTGAGGCGAACGTGGGCTTCGTAATACATTAGGCGGAACATAAGAGATTTTACCAAGATCAACTGCGCTTATTGGTACCAGACGGATTGCCGGTTTTATTGTTCTGTGATCTAAGGCTTTCATACACCGGTAGAACAATTTCCGTAAAGTTTTCATTGAAATAAATAAATTGTTCCACCAGAGTCACGTCGCGCCTGTCTGCGGGGGCATTGCAGATCATAATAATAGTATCCCTATGCAGCTTTTACAGACATCCATAATAGAGAAAGTTTTACTATTCATAAAGCCGTATACATGTGTCATGAAATGGCGGCGTGTCGTGAAATGGCCAGACAGATCAATCACGGGCATTTCTACAATCAGACCACGACGTATACAAGTCACTTTTAAGCGTCGGCTTCCCACGGTGCGCGATATTGCGGACGGACGTGGACCAGCCCGCACGGCGGACAACCACGGACAGCCACGCGCCGCACACTAAGGCTCTTCCCACCTTCCATGATATTGCGGACGGACGCGGACTCAGGTCTCGGCAGACGTCTCACCGAGTGAGGCACCGAAGTCACCGACCCAACGGTGCATAAGGCTCGCTTCGGAATACTTCGGATCGCATCGTTCGCTCGTCCAACAATAGCTCTCCGGCACGATACGTCATTTTACTATTGTATACGTAACTGATCATACGACATACGTCACGTAAATCTATTTTTATTGTCATTGAGTTAAATTAGAAAAAATACTTTGGCACATTATCAAAAGGAACTGCATTGTTTAATTTTGCCTGTTGTTACGTAAAGTCACTTGTACTTTTTCGGTTGTTTTTACGAAATGATATGCATGCCTCTGCGTGCAAAGTAGGTACTTAAAGCATATTTACTGTATTTTCCAAAGAGCTATTGCGCGAATCGACCCGTCTCTTTCGACGCAAGTGTGGCGTGTCAAATGAGCTAACGGTCGGCGTCTGAGCGAGTGATGGCCGCTTCATATAATTTACGGACCGTTATTGGTTAAAATTAAGACTCTTGCATCTTTAGCAATAATGAAGCAAAGGCTTCATAACTTTGCATAGACCCTCCCATAAGAAATCGTCGCGAATCGGACGCACCGCGAAGTACGTGTATACACTACCACAGACTATACTCTCCCCATGGTGCATCGGTGCGGGCTGGGCCGCGTCCGTCCGCAATATCTCGCACCGTGGAAAGCTGCCTTTTAGAAATTGGATCCATTCTGTCATTCCAGATTGCAAAGTAAAAGCGAAGCTCGCACCGCACCTTTTGAAGTTACCGACTCCCCGTGGATCGGCCGCACCTCGACGGACGTGTCTGCATTACCACGGACAATACTCTACCCACGGTGCATCGCGCGGGATGGTCTGCATCCGTCCGCAAAATCGCGCACCGTGGGAAGCCGCACCACCCAAAGGTTGGATGGTAGAAAATGCCTAAGGCATTAAGTCCGCCTCTGTACATTTGTGTGCTTGAAGTATTCAATAAATAAATAAATAAATAAGCCGCCTTAATATTGGTTATGAATAAAACAGTGTACTTTATTAGGAGTTCCCCAAGGCACAGCATCATAAAAACAAATGAATTATAGGGTAAAACTACAATCTACGTTCCTTCACCGTAAGCTTTGTTTACACATGATAGAGTACCTAAGTTTGAAGTATCGCTTCCAGCAATCGAGGTATTTTCATACGATGAAAAGAAATTGTTGCTTTATTGCTTTATAGGTTGAGGATAAGGAATGAATAACGTTATCGAATTCCATTACTGTGATTTACATAATGTTGTTATTTCTTTTAGAAGCAGAATTTCCATCGTTCATTCTAAAGGTAGGTTTAAATTTAAACCAAACGAACATAGAATCAGAACAAGACCATTCTTTTCTTGATATTCTTGTCATTTTAGTATGGATAGACCACGAAAGAATGCTCTGTCCCTTTTTACACAAAAATAATTTGCTAGAGTGGGGATAGAACGTGCACTAATTTGGTCTAAACCCACCTTAACAGTTTTATGCGGGTTTAAGGCTCGTACACACTGGCGCGACTTTAACAATACAATTTCTAATAAAACTTCACGATTGAACAATTACCGGTGTCGCGTGGCGCGACAAGTCGCGCCAGTGTGTACGAGCCCTTATTCGTATAGGACGCTGGTAACCGCCGATATATCAGAGGCCTTAGTGTAAGTTTGCAAGTGAGTAAACGTAACTATCGCGTTTGCGTTAAGATTTTTATTCTCACCTTTATATTCTTAGCATTATAATCTATCAGTCAAATCTTAACGCAAACGCGATAGTTACGTTTACTCACTTGCAAACTTACACTAAGGCCTCTGCTCTCGCCGGCGTCGACAACCGCTGGTTGCCAATGCGCTGGGCGGCGCAGGCAGTTTTAATTCTTTTTGCCAAATCAGCGCGAATCGCTCCAAATAATTAGCTAGGGACTTGTCGGCGCTTATTTGGCAAAAAGTATGAAAACTGCCAGGAAACCTACCAGCGTTGCCAACCAGCGTTAGGTTGTCAACGCTGAACACACCCTAAACCATGGCCTTTCTTAACCCGCGATAACGTCAGTCTATTTCAGTAATACAAATAGTTTCGTCTATCGATTAGAAAATTAGGTTTGAAAGAAAAGTTCACCGAAAATTTTTGAAGGACGTTTCGAAACTGGAGGTGTTATACAACGAAACGCGATAAGTAAGTAGTTATATATTTATTAGTCTGTTTCAATACAATTTAACAAATATGTAAACAAACCGTTCAGAATTATTACACATGCGGTTGACAAATTGTAATGTCATTTACAAATTGAGTGATTTAATTAGGTGCTTATTTGAATCCTTAAATCCTAATTTAAAATCACCTAAAGACGTTTTCCATTTGAGAAGTGAGGTTATTTTATAACCAATGTTATCGGTTATTTTATACCTAACTTTATTCGAGCTATGTTAATATTACTGAGCTGTTTTATTTTATGGTATCTACTATTTGGCGTTTCAATTTAGTTATCAAACACGGATCACGATACTACAATAAACTTTAAAATAAGTCTAAACTTTATGGAGCAACTAGCTGCGCCCCGCGGTTTCACCCGCATAGGTCTAGATCCCGTGGGAATATCGGGATAAAAAGTATCCTCCGTCTAAACTCAGGTCATGGTCTACCCATGTGCCAAATGTCATCTAAATCCGTTCAGCCGTTTTAGCGTGAAAGCGTATCAAACAAATAAACAGACAAAATCACGCATTCGCATTATAATATCAAGTTAGGATTTAAAGTTACCTATGTCATTTGGTATTCGCTCTTGCTGTCTATCGATTTTCTCTAACCTTCACCAGTCTAGGTCAATCATTAAGCCAGGTCGACCTACTAGGTCGACCTGGCTTAATAATGGTTTAAGAACTTAAATTATTTTTCAAGATAACCTACTTACAGCGATTACACTAGATCTATACGTATGGGATGTAGTTCGGGGATGTGTGATAAAATTGTTAGGTACCATAATGTTTTGAATTTACATCGATAAAATGACTCAAACAATTTCTGGTGCTTTTCTCAAAAGACCAGTCCGGATTCTCCCTGCATTTGGTTACACGAAACTTTTGATACTTATTTATTGTATTTTAAGTTTAAACGAGACCTTGACTACTGGCTTCATGGCTCACCACTGACTACCTGCGGTATTAGACAATACTGGTGCCTCCTTTCATCCTCCCTTTAATCCTTCCAAAGGTTGTCTGTAAAAGATCGCTTTTAGCGATAAGAGCGCCCATTGTCTCACTCTAAGTAAAATTTCTACTTATCTGTCTGTAATTTTTATGGTGTACATAATAAAGAGTATTTATTCTATCTTGACCTCTGAGTTTGTTTCGCCATTTCTTCTCAGGGGTAGAATCAGGTAGGAAATGCTATTGTTTTTTATCATGACGTGTATAAGTGATACCGATAGCCTATTTACAGAATAAATCATTTATTTCACTTATCATAGTTGAATAAGAGTCTCGATTCCTAGAGATTGTTTAAACAAACCAGTAACCGTCGAAGCAACATGTAAGGCAAAATGTAAACTGAATCTATTCATAGCCATAAATTAATTTTAGAGCTTTGATTCGAGCACACGAATGTAATGAATAACTCTTGACGGATGCAGGTAACTAAATCGCCACCCTGTATAGATACGCGTGAAAAACAGAGGTAACCTTGTGTTTGCTGTCGCACAGACGGGTAAAAATGAACACTCACCAATTTTTAATAATGTTGAATACATGTCCCTTGTCGTTGATGGTGATGAAGAGGCCCCTAGGTCTTCTGTAAATGAGACCGAACTTCTGACACGCCAGGCCCACGGTCGGGGTGTATACGATCGGCAAATACTTCTCAACGTTCTCCGCTAGAAGCCTAAAGAACAACTTCTCATTTCTGTCCTGCAATAATTCAATAAAATTATTAAAAACATTGCCATGTTTACTATGAAAAAGATGGCGGTGCCACTAAATTAAATTAACTTAACCTATCTCAGTGTACTGATGGAAATAGGATGTAGTTCTCTTCCACATTGTGGTCGTTATTGGTTACAGTGTACAAATATTAATACACTTATTTTTAAACCAATCAAAAATAACACAGGACAAGTCTTTAAAAATCGAACTCATGGATTATTCCAGAATTATTGTAAGGGCAACAAATAAATAACTACTGTTCTTTTTCCAAATCTTGGCTGATGTATTTTGTTTTCAATTACCAATATACAAAATCAAAATATTATGTCGAAAACTATTTGAAATAGAATGTAGAGATAGTCAGGTAAACACAAACTTTAAATAATAAATGAGACCTATTATGTCAAAGGCTTCAGAGGTAATAGTTGTCATTAACAAAATTATACACCAGCACACGACAAACCTCACAACAGTCCATTGTACATAATTGAACAAATCATTCGATAAACTGCTTTAACCATTCTTAAATTAAAACCAGCTTGCACTACATGACTAAATACGTTTAGCGCTAAACGCATTTAAAAATCGTTCGGTTTCTGTCAATCGTTTGAAGATGACAGAGACAGAATCATGTTCTAAATATGTTTAGCGCTAAACGCGTTTAGTGATTTGTGGGGCAAGCGGGCCTAAATGTTTAGCGTCAAACGATTATATTTGTGTTAGCTAACTCCACAATTTGCAACAAACGCTCCGCGTCCAATTCATAGTTTATATCCTGCCATAAGTTAAGTTTTGTGTAACAAAACTGATCACACAATACTATTGCAAAAATTTACGTATTTTACAAGGTCAGACATTTGTTTCAATTTAGGCCATTACAGACGTTTACTTATTGGAGCTGTTTAAAACAGACAGATACTTAATTTATTCATCATTGTATTTCTAGGTGTAATAAAGTTGGTATATGCAATTTATCAACGTTTGTGTTCGTTTTTCAATTTTCAGTTGGACAGAGGTATTTTAATTTTCGGTATGATATTTAACATAAGTAATTCACACCCACTACCAATAAGATTCTATAAGCGCAGAATTTTTTTAATTCTTCAATTCCTGCTTTCAAGAAACGGGTTTTGTCGACGGTAGAATAGATAAAATGACAGATAAACAATCACAATCTGTCATTTTGTCTATTCTTCCGTCGACAAAACCCGTAAAATACTCGTTTCAATGGATGTCATGCTACGCGTGTAGGTCGATGACGAATTTAGGTCCAGGCCAAAAAGATTAGCCAGATTATTTATTGCTGGGGCATTAATTAATGCCAGTAAAAAAAAAAAATGTTCACACCTTTTAAACTTTCCTTTCACCACCAGTTACCCAAATAAACCAATTGCCCACCCAGTCAACCAATGATTTTCCGATGTCAGTAATTCACCCAAGTCATTGTAAATTCAAGCCAAATAATATACTCACAGTATAAAAATCCACTGTTCACGTTTAGTACATTAATTCAACAAATCCAATAAGCATTAAACTTCATATCTAGAGTTCCAATCTCAAACTAGAATTTGTACAATATCCATCCCATACCAGACCAGACTCTGTATCCAAACCCAGTTTCTATAAATAGCTTCACAGAATCAACGGTACCTGTATCATGTTTAGTCACCTGTAACTCGACGAGGTAGAGATATTTGTTGAGGTTGTCCTCATATCTGTCAATGGAAATGGTGCATATTTCTAGCTGTTCCTCTTGAGATTTGAACTTGGCTGCCAAAAGACCATGGATGCCAAGAGCCTGACGCTCTTGCAGTGTGAAAGCTAGACCCTAAAAAATATAATATACAGTATTTATCACTCATAATCGAGATATTACATAAGTGAGTTTTTCACCAATAAAAGGGTCTTATCTTATCGTGTATGTAATTTTACTATCATGCCAATAGGATAATTTATATACCCAGGAGAAATATCTACTACGGAAACTCAATTGGGATTCACATTATGATTCTAATAGTAGTTAGTTTGAAGTTGTATTAAGAGGGTGCATCCTAAAAGTTGGCAACGTCGTAAATAGCTGTCAAATATTTACCTGTTTCGATTAATTTGGAAATAATACTGTATGGAAATAAGAAATGTGGCTAATCAGTTGACTAGAATATTAATAATGAATTGCAATTATAACATTGAATTTGATGTTGTACCCGTTTTAGGTGAAAAAAAGGCATTTGGAAAGTTACCAAATACTTTTTTTACATCTAAAACTAACTATTCGGTGTTACGATATTAATTATTGCATTTCATAATCAATATTCTAGTTCGCTAGTTAGCCACATTTTTTATTTCCATACAGAAATATTATCAAATTAATCAAAACAGCGAAATATTTGACATCTATTTGCGACGTTGCCAACTTTCAGAATAAACCCTCTTAAGCCGTCTCTTAGGTTGTTTCTGCACTATCGATCGATTTGCTTACACAAAACCAAAACTCAGCTCCGGCCAAAGTAGGCACTTGGTTCTAAATGTATTTTTATTTAAATCTATTTCAAAACAATGTCAAATGTTGTCAATGCTTGTATGGCATTGTGATCAATAGCTAATTTCACTCGTTTTCCTTACATTCAGCTCAATACTTCAATACCGATTTAAGGAAAAACTAGAGAAACACAACCAAAAGGAAAATTACAGTTGACAAATATTCCACTTTGATCTAGTACAAACATAAAAAATATATTGGCCGCTTATCGCCCCACTCAAACAGAGGACGGGCTAAGTGGTCTAGGAGTGAACCCAATAAACTAAGTGACTTGAGACAAACAATTGTACACTCGTTTTAAAATCCAATTTCGACTTACAGTTTGTTTTCAGCCAAACCAAAATAAGAGCTTCAAAACAAACAAAGTTGCAGCTGAATCCAAAATTACGAGTTCGGGTCTGGGGCTCTGTAGCGTAGCTATTTGGCACACTATGGTGCACACGAAAAAAATGAAGCGTCATCAGACGCTTAAAAAAAAAAAAATCCTTGGGCTTAGTAAATCTTTACGTTATTGACTCAATCTAGGAATTTACATTTCTTACCTTATTGAGACGCGGATCTCTCAAGTGGTCGATGCCTCTGACTACATTGGGGCAGATTATGTCGCCAGTGACCTCGTGGTAATCCCGGCTTTGAAGCGAAACTGCTACGATGGATGGGGTTTTCGTAAGAATGGCCGCCAGCGCCCTGTGTGGGCCTATAGCGGTTGAGCAACATCTGTAACAAGAATGTAGCTTAAAAATTTCACAAGAACAATGAACTATCATAGCTCACTTAGTTTGATATTTCAAAATTATTATTAATTTATTGGAAGTCATCCTAGCCCTAATCACCTGTTTCAACTTTCAACACGTCGGAATTATTCGATTCGGAGGATTTTCATACAAATATTGTCCCGTTTATTAATCAAAATCAAAAGTCATTTATTGAAACTAGGCTGAGAATCAGCACTTTTCGAACGTCAAAATTACATAAGACAGTCCCCCAAAACGCCCACCCTTCACCTTGATTGATGATATAAGGACACTGTGGAGCTAGCCCGTAAACGACCAATCTACATACAAAACTCGTATTTCCCAAATATTTTTGAAATTGCTGATTTTCCTGCAACCTGCCAGAATTCCCGGCGTTTGCACATATCCACGAGTGCGTCATAACACTCATAACCGCAGTTCGAGGTTATAAGTAACCGTTACACAAGAACATAATATAAGCATGCAACTACTTTATAATATTGCACTTTACAACAATGCGGTTTTTCTAAACATAGTTTTAGACGCGTCGCGCCTGTTTGCGTTCAGCCTATGTGAAATAACAAAGCTTTAGTTTCCGTTTTATTATAGGTACCTAAGTACTTACGTAGGTAATATTTGCATGTACCTATTTATGTTACCTAAGTAGGTATAGTCCAAAACAGGTAAATTCAATTAGTAGCTACTCACAATAAAGGAATATTAATGACATCAGAGCTAATTTAATTTTAATTTGGTTTAGCATAAGCATAATCAGCCTACAATGTTCCCAATTCTGGGACACAGGCCTCCTCTTTGTGAGACCCCTCTCACAAAGAGGAGGCCTGTGTCCCAGAATTGGTGGGCTGTAATCCACCACGCGGGTGCAGTGCGGGTTGGTAGATGTCACATGTCTTCGAATTTTTGGTTCTAGGACATGCCGGTATCCTCACGATTTTTTTACCTCACCATGAGAGCAGTGGTGATTAAATTATTTACATAAAGTAAAGCGCCTGTCAGGGTTCAAACCACACCACGACATAGAACTTGTAAGTCGCGGCCGCCGCCGTTACCCAACACTGCTCTAATTTGGCTTAACATAGTTGTATTGTATTAACAAGTTCATGTCCTTGAGGAAATACTTCAGTCTCATGACCTTTATGATAAGGAAATCACACACCTGTACAAACAAAGTCAAAAACATTTAACTGAATCACAGCTGACGTTCTTGGATTTGTTCACAATATGAACGTAAACAACTTCAATCAAAACAGAAAGTAATTAATTATTAATTTTTAATAGGAACATCAATCATGAATATGGATTATGTATTGTGTCATAGCTAATACATCAAAGCTGTACAAACAATAAACTGTTCCGATGTCACATAATTCAAATATTACCAAACATAACTTATGATTATTTACAGTCAATCGACACAAATCATGATCAGAAAAACACATTGAGTTTCTGCAACAGTGAGCTATTACCATTGTTATAATTATTGATATATTATCTCCCACTATTACAGAACCTCACTCAAAACCCAAGCATAACTTAAAACTAGTTTCAACCAATAAAAAGGCTTTAAACGCGTTTTAAGTAATGCTTGAGTTTTCAATGAGGTTCTGTAATACGGACCTTACTATGCTCCCGCTATTATCAACGAACGTTTGTTTTGAAATGTGGCCATAGGTAATGGCAATAAAAGAACAGGGAGTGTTTGCCGTTATTGAGGCACTCTTACAATCGTATTTTAGAACAGTGTTCAAGCACCAAATCGTTTGAATTGTGTTCGAGTAGTGTCGAGATCTTTTTAATTAATAAAAATCTTAAATTCACTGATAGACTCGCATAGCCTAAACTGCTGAGTCTAGAATCTAGAAACATGAAATTTTGCACAAAGGTGCTTCACGAAAGTGAGCACTAAGGATGGATTTTTGAAAATTTACTGCCTAATGAGTTACATAGAGGATGAAAGTTTGTATGGCAGTTCGTCATTTTTGCCTAATGGATAAGTTTCACCTTAACAATAGCTTCAAAGAAATCAACACAAAACGATAACAAGGAAATTAGAGTTTGTTAGTTTGGGAAATTCTTAACCTATGAGGAAAATCGCGGTTCTCACGATTTATGTAGGAACAGAGCACTGTGAGCGATTTTGTATTACATCAAACTTCCTATGAAAACGGTGACTCACTGGCTTAACTGTGGGCATTGGATATAAGAACATTAAACTCTGGCATTGATGGAGATTTCCGTGACGTAGACCTGGAGAGGAATTTAGTAGTAATACAGGTGACATCCATTAGGGATGTCTGAAGGTCGTAAATTTAAATACGATTAAAACAGCAATGGCAAAAACCCAATGCACTAACCGAAAATTTATTCTTAGATCCAATTTGGGATCGTGTGAAATTCCTACTTCATTTTGTAAACGTGTGACATTCTTTGACTAAATAACCTCCTATTTCCGTGAATTTGCAGAACTATTAATGTTCTATTAACCATCGTCACGTTACCCACTCACAAGATCAAAATTCACGTCTCGTCACTAATGAAAAGCGCAAACTTAGTGATACACGCTGATTGACCTTGTGATAACTAGTCCAAAAGCAAGTAGCCTAAACCAATATTTTCCAGTTTAGTAAATTGAACGTTAAGACTAAAAACACTGCACTGCAGCAATAAGACACAATTACGTTCAATTGCAATTAAATAAAAGGATTAAGATTTACTATAGATGCGTTTCGAAGTCCGCCAGACTTAACAATCAAACTAAATCCATTGAAGAGTAAATTGATACCCATATAGGCATATGAAGCAACCATTACCTCCTCTCAAGACAACGTAGCTGCATGGACAGTATAAAGATACTCAAACTGGAGTAGATACTTAATTCGGAAATGAAGAAGATGCGCTTGGAAAGTTTAGAGCATGTAGAAGATCAAAGAAAGGGTAGATTGTGTGAAAGATGACAGAAGACGACATGCCTACAAAGGAGGTGAAGATTTGACGGCTGTTAGTTTAGAAATGTATGAAAGAAGAAGTCTTGCGGTGCTGACTCCAAATGAATAGAGATGAGAGCCGCGGGAATCGGGATGATGAATACATAATGATACAATCATCGGCACGATTCTTGAGCGCTGACCTTCACCTGCGCAGAAGTGAGTTATTGGGTCCCTTTACGTATTTTGTCAAAAGTGTACGATGCGCAAAGCGATCCCCACTCTTCCGCCGAGCGCTCAAGAACCGTGCCGGTATCTGTACTTGATATTAGGTACAGTGAGCACCTGGTTTCGCTAAGGGTAGCTAAATTCAGACAGCAATCGCGTCGCTTTAAATTAATTACTTGAGACATAATCGATGAAGGAACGGAACGAGGACGTTTAAAAGCAAAACGATGGACGCCAGAACGTTAATAAATTTTGAACTGATGTTTCTTTTCTCCTTCACGATGTAAATAGGTACACGTTCAAGACTCGCGTTACATCATAATATGACAATAGAGATTTAAATCTAAAGATCGACGATAATAGTGACAGTTAGGTGTTTGATTACTTGTCGATCAGCTACCTCATTTGCACCTCGACTGACGCTCACAAAAGATAAAAAATCCTCGGTGGCACTATCAGCTCAGTCGGAAATATTGTATTTATAGGATTACGCTTATCTACAGAACACATGAAATAGCCCGTGACGTTCTATGGATGCAATATATGAAATCAACGCGTATATCAGTTACTTACTGCGATTCATGAATTCTTTAGAAATAAAACTTTCCACCATTTGACAATTTATGTTACTTCTTATATTAAGCTCAACATTATATTCAATTCGATGTAGCATTTCTTTGTAGCCTAGTGAATATTTAAATCTTCTCGAGCTAGATTTCATAATATTCTACGCAGTGATAACGTGCCAACAAAAAACTGAATCGGCGAATGAAAAAGGTTCATGACCTCGACTTGAACCAAGTAGGTATTTCGGTGATACATTGAGCACCTATAATATTTTTGGACGATCCTAGACAGCTCAAACATGTCGCCAGAATCCAGATTAATAATTGCTTTTTTTTGGCAACCCTTAATTGCAAGTTTTGAATTAGTAGAAGCTGTATCGTGCAGAGCCGAAAATATTCACAATACTCCTTTGAATTAGAGTCAAAATGTGCTTTGAGAGACAGCAGATTAGCAGCAGCAGAGACGAGAGTAGACACCATGGGAACACAGACATGCGATTTCCAAGTGTTAGTCATCATAATCACGGTTGTAAGCGTAAAACCAAATATACACGCATCAGCTCACTCAAATCTCGCTGCGAAACGATAACGGCTTTATAAAATACGAACCGTAACATCGATAATACATCGTAACACTTTAGATATCATGCAACAATGGTAATCGATACTTGAGGAAGGAACCTATTCAATATCAGCTTCGGCGTTCAAGTTCACTATTACATTGGACCAGCCTTGTACAAAAGTAGCATCGCAAATTGTAACACTAATTAACTCTTTCCGTAACTACTTTTTATTATGATCACGTTATGTAATTGTCTGGTTTAATAGACGGATCATAACGGGTTTGAGAGGGGCGTTGTCTGCGATGCTGGCCCAGCCTTGACATTACCGCAGAAAAATATAATACGAGCACAATGTAGGAAAGAAAGATTGTAGGTAACTGCAGACGGTTCTGAGTCTGTCTGGTAGACTGTTTTGATTGCTTGAAGGTGAAAGAACCCTTTGCTCCTAACCTACTAGATTGCGGCTTCGAATCTGGCGTACATCAATGAGATTTTCAGATTTAGTCAGAGATATCACGGGTAAGTAATATATGATATATGGGTGTTAACCATAATGATGGTATCATTATATATTTTATACGATAGACCTAATGATTTTCGATGCGAAATATGTTTTAGAGTTTATAAATGTTATAAGTAAAGAAATTATATCAATAGTTGTTGTCATAATATTACATCTTGTGAACGTTATTGAAATAAAAATATACCAAATATTTTTTTTATAGATGGTTATAAATATGGGACGCACCCAGATATCACATTACTGACTGAGAAGAAGATTACAATCTAGATCTATCTGGATTATTATGTCATTAAATTACAATCTTATTGTAAGTACTACTGAAACAGTTTCTTGTATTATATATTATATATATATATATATATATGTTCCAAAGACACACTCGTAGTTAAATAATTACAATTGTTTCACGGTTATTCAGTTCGACTTGCGTGAGGATCTCATGACTAAGAGCTCCGTTCAAGTTCGAAACTAGTCCGGCGAATCCGAAATTTAAAATAGTTGTTGGTTTAAGGATAAAAGAGATTTACGTAATACGTATTTTAAAAAACGGGGGACACCTGAAATAAGATCATGAACACAACACTATCAATAACTGCGTGAGTAATGGGACTAGGTACCTCGCCGTTGCGAGAGATTGGTGGCGAATCACGAGCGAGCAAGGATGCGAAAAATGCATCCTCTATCAAATGCCCCGGCCATATAAATGGATAAAACATACAATGATTCTATAGAACACCTTACTGGCTGTTGGCATGGATCTATTCAGTTAAAATTATCTGAATGTGAGGTAATTTACGTAATTACCACGCCCACTGCGACGTAACGTATAAGAATGGCCGAAACAATTTACATATTGAAAATAAAAGATACATAATTATTCTTGATGATGACACTGAAAACATTTACTTACTAGAGTGACCAGATTCAACAAGTCAGACTTACAAAATCTTATGAACTGCAAAATGAAAATTTGCAACTATTCAGTTTAAGTGAGTTTGTTTGTTTGTCACGCTAAAAAGGCTGCACGTATTTGGATGAAATTTGGCACATAGGTAGACGATGACCTGGAAAAGGACATAGGCTACTTTTCATCCTGAATCGCAGACGAAGTCGCGGGCAACAACTAGTAATATTATAAATGCGAAAGTGAGTTTGTTTGTTACGCTTTCACGCTAAAACGGCTGAACGGATTTGGATGAAATTTGGCACATGGTTAGACCATGACCTGGGTTAGGACATAAGTTACTTTTATATATTATATTATTCCCACAGGATCGAGATTTATGCGGGTGAAACCGCGAGGCGCAGATTTAAGTATTGTTGGTAAATATTAACAGAGATGATTGTTAGTGAGAAATATTTTGTTATTCTGGCGATCTACTCACAATATTTTAAGGCACAACGCGTCTGTGCTGTGCCAACTCTAGAATATAATGGGACAGACCAATAATAGAAAATACTTGTAATTTTTTGTTGTATATTTTTTCTGAGTCAAAGTCAGTACAGAAATTTATTTATTGTGGACAGAAAATCTGTTCACTATAATTATAAAATCGATTTGTTAGTGTATTTACACATAGTTATGGAGTAGTGGTTATCCTAATACATATTGTTTGAAATATAACCAATACCCATTATTTTCTGTTTTCATAGTTATACTAATAACTATGAAAACAGAAAATAATGATTATAATGCCAAAAGGGCCTCAGCTCATCATAATGTCAGATGACAACAGAAAGTGTACCACCTAATGCTGATTTTCAGCTGCAACCCACGAGTGCATATGGCACTCGTGGGTTGCAGCTGAAAATCAGCTAGGTAAATAGCAGTGATCCAGTCAGAAAATTTCTGTCAGCTTATTGTGAAAAGTACCTAACTTGTATGTTATTATTTGTCACATGACTAAATCAATAATATTACTTTCTTAACTATCAGTCTGCCCAACTGGTAAATAGGTAATACAATTTATTCTTCCTTAATTTATTGTTGAAAGTGCTACATGAATATAGGTACTTTATGAATTTGTTATGACAAATTAATGAGGACAACACAACAATTTATGTAGCCTCAGGAAAACCCCCATTTCATTTTAAATAATAATACCCATCTGAAGAATTTGAAAGTGAGGTCTTAGATTTCCCTCTGGAGTTTCCCTGTCTTTGTTACAGGAACATAATAAGGAAATGTAATGTAAATATTTTAACATTTACACGAAACTAATATTATTATCTAATACTTGAGTTAATTATAAATTAGTTGGACGTTTAAACTGATAACAATTAATAAATGAGTCCTAATCAAAATGTTAACATGAGAATCAGATATGAAGTGACGCAAAAACTTCAGATAAGATGGCACTGATTTGTTTTACAATGTCAATGACAATAATATTAAAATGAACTCCCTAGTCCCAAAAGATTTAGATGCCATTTAGCCAATGTTTGTACTGGGCTTTATAGCAATTTTTAATTTGATTAAGTAAATACTAATAGTTGTTAGGAAATACTTTTAAAAAAAATAAAAAAATAAAAAAAAACAAGTAACAGGGGCAATGCAATACTATTTGGGCTTGGTTTGGGCAAAGCAATTGAGCATATCCATTCTATACTTAAATTACTTATATTTTTGTAAATAATTGGTGATAATACAAAGTAGTTTTTGAATGAAAGATAAAGAGGCAACTTTTAGGGATAATGGCAGGACGATGAACATGAGCTCCACCCCTACGACGACACTCGCGGCTTCAAAAATTCATTGAAATTTATGAAATTTACTATAAATATTTATTTTTAAATAGAAAGTTATGTATGGCCACAATATAAACGAGAATTTGAGTGTCCCGGGGATGAAGCATTTACTTCTTTACCTACTTGATCGAATAAGGGGAACCGGACAACGAAAGCTAAAATCAATCGTGCACGAATAATAATATCATTCGGCATTTTGATTCTTCCCCGTAGCCTCTTGACGCGATTATTATTTCCTATTATTAGGTACTGTTTTACGAACGATCGCTGTGTGACCGTCTCAGTAATAAGTAGCTCACAATTTGTAGATCCGATATAAAAACCAGCTGTCACGTTATGTAAACTCCGTAAACTCCAAAAATAAATGAAAAGGTACTCACAATAAAGATTTAGACGCTGTGGTAAACATTTCAAAAAGTATTTTTCATCTACACAACTGAAACCCTCAGGAAAGAGCGCCGCTTTCGTGTAGAGTTTTTATTACCGAATATTAAAAAATGTACTAAATAATTTCAGTGACGCCCTCCATCCATGTGGCAGTGAATTTGACTGAAAGTACGACTAGAGCTGTACGCAGTGTAGTGTACGCTAATAGTACTCAAAAACCTGTCAACTAAAAAATACTTACTAAACCGTTTTGGCACACGCTGAAAATTCATAGAGAAGTCATAGAGGAAAGTAATTTATCGGGGTTTTAGAATTTTATTTGTTTATCTTCAGGTAAATAAAACTCCATTTGGCAAATTATGTTGAGTAGTTTAGAAGTTATGAGGGAACAAATGAACATACATACATACCGGTCAAAATCATAACCCTCCTTTTTGCTTCGCCGTAGTCGGGTAAAAATACGTAAAGGGACCCAATAACTCACTTCTGCGCTGGTGAAGAGGGTGCATCCTAAAAGTTGGCAACGTCGTAAATAGCTGTCAAATATTTACCTGTTTCGATTAATTTGGAAATAATACTGTATGGAAATAAGAAATGTGGCTAATCAATTGACTAGAATATTAATAATGAATTGCAATTATAACATTGAATTTGATGTTGTACCCGTTTTAGGTGAAAAAAAGGCATTTGGAAAGTTACCAAATACTTTTTTTATATCTAAAACTAACTATTCGGTGTTACGATATTAATTATTGCATTTCATAATCAATATTCTAGTTCGCTAGTTAGCCACATTTTTTATTTCCATACAGAAATATTATCAAATTAATCAAAACAGCGAAATATTTGACATCTATTTGCGGCGTTGCCAACTTTCAGAATAAACCCTCTGAAGGCTGGCGCTCCAGAATCGTGCCGATGATTATAGACATGTTGAAATCGCAATACCGTATAACTATTTATTTTTATTTTAAGTATTAGTCGATTTTATGAACTCAACACTTTATTGATTTTTGAAGACTTTGACTTTGAAGTTTTTAAATGCTGGTAACACGGTTACAGATAGATGTCAAATCGGTCTAATATTACATATTACAATCGAAATTTGATTGATGACAGTGACACTGACAGAGACAGATAGACATCAAATTGAAATACTTGAATTGGAATCGAAAAAAACACGGTAAATATACCGTACGGGTAAGATCCGAATGAGTTTCGCTGAAGACCACTATCATAATTTATTATGAAAAAAACAGATGCCATGATTCGAGAAGACGATCCTCAGTTCCGGATTACTCCAGTCCAACAAATGGCATCGGCATGTTCAGGTGCCCTTATAACCTCGTTATTCAGTAAGTCTTCACTTTAGTGTTTTGGTCTAACAAATATTAATAAAGTTTCATAAGATATTATTCCTTTTCGTTCACTTGTTCTAGTGACTCCTCTTGATGTGGTTAAAATAAGGCTGCAAGCACAACAGAAGGCATTGCTGTCGAATAAATGTTACTTGTATTGCAATGGTCTTATGGAACACATATGCCCCTGTGGAGAATCGCCATGGTTACCTAGACGAGTGCATTTCAGTGGAACAATGGTAATATAAAACACAATTTTCTTTGGTACCATTTTCCCAACACTTTAACCAAATTTATGTCTGTAATTTTTTTGGTGTACATAATAAAGAGTATTCTATTCTATTCTATTCTATAGGTACCTAAACTGTGTAGGTACTAGGTACCAAGGGGGAGTGGATCAACAGACACAGGGTGATGGGAACCTCAACGCCCATCGATTTTACTCCATTTCTGTTCTATAACAATATTCAAATATTTGTAAAATGGAAAAAACTCAACTTTGTAACTGCTCCTTAATTTATAAGGGTTACCATTCTACACAGTGTATATCTGACTATTTTTTTCACTAATTGTTTGTATGCTTTCAGGATGCGTTTTATAAAATAGCCAAAGGAGAAGGAGTTCCTGCATTATGGTCAGGATTAAGTCCTACTCTAGTCCTAGCCCTTCCATGTACAGTAATTTATTTTGTGACATACGAACAACTGAGATATAGAATGAAAACAAAATATAATAATTTCATGCTTAACAGTAAGTAATAAAATAAGTACTAAAATTATATATTTTCTAACTATTATTATACAAATGCCATTTTTTATAAATTTAATAACATTTCTTATCTCATAACTAAAAAAAAAAAAAACTTTCTGTATGTTGTAATTATTGTCCTCATGATTGATTACAAATGATAGGAGATAAAGAATAATATGTATTGCCACCTATATTCTATTATAAATAGTATAATATACCTACAGTATACACATTAATGTCTCAAATTGTTGATTTTCCTCACCTTGACTTGAAGGTGGTGAAGCAATCAATCAAGTTAAGTACCATAAATTAGTCACAATTTTTTTGTAATAAGTATTTGGCACTTTAGACTTGGTACTTATTATTTATTTTTTTATTTTCTCTTTAGATTTGTCTTTTTATACCTTTAGGCAAGGAAAATATCTCAAAAAAAATTTCCTTTAATTTTCCTAAGACCTTCAATTTACAATTTGCCAAGGTCTCAATTTTCCAAATTTTTTTTTGGTTTCATGACATTTCAGGTGTTTACTATCAAACTTCGTAATCAGATGATAATAACCGTTTGTTGTTATATTGGAGCAAGTTTATCATATCTAATTCACTTGGTTCTCGTCTTTATCAGTAATTAATAATATTATTGTTATGATCACGTATTGAACTGTCAGTAGGTCAAAATGTATTTTAAATTCATGTTGGTTTCACAAGTATAATCTTCATATCTTGAAATCTGCTTCAAGAAATGGAGAGATATGCGAAGCTTTATCATGATTATCTTGGTGAGGAATATACCTACCATAATCTGTAAATAAATCATAAACCATAGAAATATTCATTACCTTTGTAAAATCTTTTCTTATACTTTTCAGCATCACAACCATTGTGGATACCAATGATAGCGGGAGCCACAGCAAGAATGTTAGCAGTAACAATTGTCAGTCCTCTAGAACTTATAAGAACAAAGATGCAGTCGAAAAAACTGACTTATGCAGGTAAACATGTGCTGAAAAAAAGTAAAAGAGTATGAATTTTTTTCTTTTAATTTTAATTGCATAATTTCGGTGCTGCATCCAAACCTGGATCTACTTCTTATGGAATATTTAAATATATTTGCATAACATTTTATTGTTTTGGATTCCTGTAAAGTTATGCCTGATTCCATAACATAAAAAAATTATTCTGTTTGGTATGAATAAAGTTGAGTTTGAAAGAGACTAGAAATCATGGTGAAAATATGCAATATTGTATGTTTCAATCAATCTGCTCTCTTTTCCCAAATATGTTGGGGTCGGCTTCCAGTCTAAATGATTGAATATGCAATATTGTATGTTTAAAACATTGCTTACATTGTATTTTCAATATTACAATAATGTATAATATCCTCCTAGGAACGATAAGAAAACATTGTTCTAGGTCGATTCAGTAATTAGCAGAAGAGGATTAACATAATTAACAACTTCCATTCAAAGGATTTATACAGAACGATATTATGATATTCATAGTTATTCACATATTGAAAGTTCATCATACATAACGAGTCAACTTAAAATGTTACTATACCGTAGCATGTACCTACCTACTCAGGACCTCAGAGAATCAGCCGGTTGTATGTGTTACTCTTGTCTGATTTCTACATTCTCTTCTGAAAAGTGAAACAACAGTCAAAATATGTATTGTTTTCTTTGATTATAAAGTTCAAAGTTTCAGTTAGGCAACCATAATAAATGAGCCTTTTTTTTTGGGTGGTAATTATCAAATAACTTCTCCCGCTCTGGGCGAAGCGGGAGGGCGTGTCAGACTTACTGACTAAAACCCACCTGTAATCTTTCAGTTGCCTGTTGCCAGGGGCCACGGTAACCCTTTCTGACTGTCCCGCGAAGTCAGTTGTGCTGACATCTCTTTGAGGCGCGCGTGGAACACAACGGGCTGTCGACCCGGACTTGTCCTTATCGCACTACCCATTGCTCACCGTCAACCGCAAGTTCGCGCCTACGGTGGCCGGGAATCGGCCTGGGATTCCCGACTCCTGTGGCGACTATGCCGTGAGGGCGCAAAATTTGCATCTCCCTTACGAGTTCCGCTTCCTCCTTCGCGAGCATTATATTTATGAGCCAATTTTTTTATCTAACAAACTTCAACTTTAAATTACCTGGTCGACCAAGCTCTGCTCGGGGGAGAATAGAGAAAACGAATTTTCCAAGAAATGAGACCTAGCTAGATCGATTTTTCGCCCCCATAAACGTACGACCACGAATCAAACGGAAGTGAGTTCATACACAGTGAAGGAGTATGAGTGTGGAGGGGATTTAAAGAGATTTCTAAGATGCAACCCGGAAGGTGCATGAGAAGGACGGGCGTAGCAAAATCGTCCTGGCTATATGCGGGATGGCGTTTTAGGCTTGTGAAGGATGTTAAATTGCAGACACAATGTATGAGAGTTCCTGCGAAGTCGAATAGGGAGCCACTTAAGGACCTTGCGAATGTTAGAAATTGTGATCATACTTTTTATTAAGGTTTAAAACAAAACCAATACAGATGTTTTGCAAGCGCTCAAGTTTATTTGAAAGCTCCTCGGTGGCATCCAAATAACAGGCATCAGCGTAGCGTAGTCTATGACGGGCATATGACCTAGGGAAATGGTATTCAAGAAGCTCTAGAGACATTTCAACGAATGGAATGTGTAGTGCACTTTTGTAGGCTTTTAGATGTTAACAGATATATGTCAATTATTGGAAGAATATATAAGGTGCTATAAAAATATCTGCCACGGCTGCAATGGGAGATAGTATTGTGTTTATAGATTACAATAGTAAAGATAAATTATTGATCATGTGTCATATTTTTTTTCATACAAAAAATTGTACGTATAAATTTGCAAGTGTCGAACTAGTCAGCTGATTTCAGTTTTCATTCACAGAACAGATGGAAAGAGATAGCAGTTGTTTACATTGACGAAGTGCACTTCGCGCGTAATTTGTGAACCACGTTATGCAGAGTAGAGTCAATGTTTATTTAACTACTTTATTTTCTCAAATTGATTTAACTGTGCCGGGGTACGAAATTTCTTCACTATTGTTATCTTTAAACACAATACTACCTCTCATTAAAGCCGTGGCAGATATTTTTATAGCACCTTATATATAATATGTTAAAAGATGGAAGGACTGGAGGGAGGCCTTTGCCCTATAGTGGGACAGAGCAGGGTAGAAAAAAAGAAATAATTTAGTATTATATCTGATTAAAAACCCTTTTGTTTTCAGAAATCTCGGATGCTTTGCGTCAGGTTGTAAAATATGAAGGTTTAAGAGGAGTCTTCCGAGGTCTGGGCTCGACGTTATTGAGAGATGTACCATTTTCAGGTAATTATTATATAACTTAACACACACAGGTGGTCACAAAGTTTGTGTCGCTAATTTTGTAAAACATGTGCGTACAGTTCTACTTGTCTTATTAAGTAGTTAATAAATGTTTTCTTTGTGTTCCATTACTTATACAATGTGTTAAGGAATTAATGCACATTATGAAATTAGTTTGTCCAGAATCCTTTACTGAATCGATTTCTAATTTATTTACCCCAGAAACATTAAAACTACGTAAATTACAGTCAGACTTCCGCTGTGCAGTCAAAACAAATCAAAATGGACGAAGCACCTACGCATCTACCCCTAACCATGTTCGACTGTGTGCGTGACTGCGTGCGTAAATTTGTAATGTGACCACAATTTCCCCCCAAAATCAGTTTAATTAATTTAATAAATAAACCATGTTTTATACGTAATAGTAAAAAGTTAGTGCATGTAGTGTTTGTGTGCTTGTGTGTATGATAACATAATATTATTCTAATTGGGGTGTCTGGAATTAACGCACACAAGCATTAATTCCGGGACATGTTGTATACATACTGAGAAACATCGTTCATTAATCTTCTTATCGTTTTACTGTCGTATTGAACGAAAGGTTGGACTTACTCAAAACTAGTTGGGTAAACCTGAATTAAATTTAAAAAAAACTCTCAGCTATTAAAAAGGGGTATCGTTATATACTTCCAGGTATATATTGGACTACATTTGAATCAACAAAGAACGCGTTTAACAAACCAGATTCGGAAAAGAACACATTTTTGTTTAATTTCTTCTGTGGATCAGTCGCGGGAAGCGTAAGTTTTTCAAAATAATATTCATGCTATTTGTATTGGCTTTTTTCCGATACTCATTTACTAAAGACAACAGTAACAATAACTTCTCCCTTTATGATACATCAATGGATCTGAAATCGCTAGCACGCATTTGAGCTTATATGGTAGCCAATACCAGTAGTCTTTGTATGTGATACGTCTTTGCCCTGATGCCCTGCAGTGGGAAATTAAAAGCCTCTTCTTTAATTTTACCCAATCTACTTTACAGCTGTAACGAGATGTATATATTATAATCCCTAAGGGCGATGACACACGAGCGCTGCGTCAACGCAGCTATCCGCTCTGTCGTTTCACCGCAACTCCCTTCCCCACCTCGTCTCCCTCCTATCCTTGTGCGTTGCGTCCCCGTCCGTCACTTTTACGCATCGTGTGGCATGTCGTTCAAATTTATATGTAGAACGACGGAGCGTCACCGCTCAGTCGACGCAGCCCCAACGCAACGCACAGACAACGCCCCTGTAGCATCGCCCTTAGGGCCGGCAAACATCTGGCGAGGCGCAGCGCAGAACTACCAAACAGTTATCAATATTGTGTATCTTAGAATAAAGACTAACAAATAACCTGAGACGCACACCTCTGCCCGCTTTGATGCGCTCTTGGACTAATGGAACTTTATTTATTTTCAACTTTATTTCAATACGAGGAAGTTTGATATTTGTTTGGCAGAGACGCTTCCCCAGACTTAGCCACGACACTCGCATAATCAAAGCGCTTTACTTGTGGTTACCAAGTGTACAATCACGCTGTGAATGTGTGAGTTAGCGCAGGAGTTTTCGATAAAGTCTGAAACATTGGCGAAGTCGGAATTGTATGTGTGTCTCATGCACACATTAAGGCTCGTACACACTGGCGCGATATGTCATGCCTCCTAGTGACAGAGATAAATTCATTGATAGATAACTGTTTAAGATAAAGAATGGCTTTTCTAGATTGTGTCGTTGCTATCTATCTTACGTGGGGTGAGCTGATAAGATAGTGAACAAGTAGTAAATACATTATAATACGAGTTTACGAGTACTAAAGTATTATCTTATGTTTCAGCTTGCGGCATTCGTAACGCTTCCATTTGACGTTGTAAAAACACATCAACAAATAGAATTAGGAGAAAAAGAAATATACACAGGTTGGCATCATTTCATTTTGTTCATTTATCTCCTTCTTTAGCGCAAAATTTAAGGAAGGTCGAAAGGAGACCAAGGAGGAACGTAGAGTAGCATAACATCTTCTGAAAGTATAAAATAATACACTTTATAATCTGAGTCATAAAGTGCAAAGTCGTACGAACACTAAAGCTAACAGTTCCTTCGGCATGCTTTCATTGCGGGGTTTGTTTCTGCTTTAAAACATTGGAAATACGGTTTTTTATTCAATGTCAGCTACTTTGCACTCCTCCTAGTTGTATGCCAAGCCTTATACAGGGTGTAATTTTAATCACCGTTTTCCTCTTAAGGAGTCATTCTACTCATCATTATGAACAACTTTTACTATGGGACCAAACCTGAAATCGTGAAAAAAAAATCAGCTGTTCCCTACATTTATGTTCGCATAACTCGTCAAAATGTAGGGAACATATGATTTTATTTTCACGATTTCAGGTTTGGTCCCATAGTAAAAGTTGTTCATAATGATGAGTAGAATGACCCCTTAAGAGGAAAACGGTGATTAAAATTACACCCGGTATATATATCTGGTAGCGCTAATCGCCTTTTCAACAGACTGTTAGTGAATTATTCTAATATGGCCTTAAAAGATTATGCCTGCTATAAGAATAATGAGAATTTATGATAATAATTGCGCTCAATTTATTTTGGTCTTGATAATTAGTCCTCATGCACACTACGGGTCAACCGCGTGGGCTCTGTAGGCGCGGCTATCCGCTTTCTTAATTTGAATATGAAACCGCTCATACTGTACGCACTAAACCGCTACAAAATTCCAGCCAATTCAAACCGCCAACCGCCAGCCCGCAGGTGCGTATGAGGGCTTAGGTAGTTCAAGAACTGTATAATAATCACTAATTCCCGGCAGATTGTATTTTGTTTTGGTTTTGGTGATGTGGTTACTGTTTCAGATGGTAAAGTCCATCAAAGAGCTTCAAATATGAAGGAAATAGCGCGGACGATATACATCAATCACGGATTTAGGGGAATGTTCACGGGATTTTTACCTCGGATATTTAAAGTGGCACCAGCATGCGCAATTATGATTGCGACGTTTGAATATGGAAAACAATTTTTTCAGAAATACAATACACAGAAATATAAGGAAAAAATGCAAAGGTAGGTAGCAAAATTCTTTTTTTTTTATATGTTGTAAGGGGATTTGCTATTTGATGTTCTATTCCACTTCAGAATTTTATATGAATAAACAATTACAAATATTATTCATATTTAAATAATCCTGTAAATTCATACTAATTTCAGGCAAGGAATAGAAATCGAAATAATTAAAAATGAAGATTGATAGATGGACCTTTATGTTTAAGGTATTGGAGAGACTGTAATTAGGGTACTCTTACAGATACATCGTAATAAAAATAATTATCATTAGCTAGTTTTGTTATTATTTTAAACAGTTGTTGTCATTATGTGTAATTCTCCCCCTGTTTAGAAGTATTTAGGTAACTCGAATATGTTAGGTTCCCCATGAGCACCTGGGAATAGATAAGACACTGACAAGAGCTAAAGAACAGACTGAGAAAAGAAAACCAAGTTCGAAGAAAAAAAGTCGTTCAAATATCATATTTGAATGTTGTTCAAATATCATATTCGAATGTTGTTCAAATATCAAAATTCAAATATCATTTTAATGATATGATACATATTGTTATGTTATTAATTTTACTAGCCTATTTAGACAAGTTGGCTCTTGTCAGACAATTAGTATCTTCATACATTTCTCGTAGATATCTTGAAAATATTTCACTAAGAGTTTTTATAATTTGATTATTTTAATTTCAGGCATCAAGAAATAGTGCTGGTGGGCCAACCTTCCAGCAATGATTACTCTTAAAATGACAAATGGGAATAATCATAGTTTAGCAAAATATCAGAATATGATATTAAATGTGATAGAACTGTAGTACAGTTTAAGTATTTTATGGCTGTTCATATCCATTGTTTATAGTTACCATATATGAACTAACATTTACAAAGTTTACCGTAACCAAATGGTAGGTAACTACTGTAAATGAAAAATTGTTTTTGTTGAATGTTGTAAGCTTAGTGAATAATGACAACTAAGTCTTTAGGAATTAGATGACTTGCACCCAATGCATATGGAAACGCAATTGCTGTAATTTTTATACGCTGACTGTATTTTCAAAGGGGAAAGCCCCTGAGAATGAAACATGTACAGTCAAAAGCACATACATATTGCAAACTGTCAGTAATATGGCAACTATATAAAACTTAGGAGTTAGTTGACTTGCACCTAATGACACCTTGGGAAGAAACTCAATTTGTGATAGCAATATGTTGTGTTTATCCTGACTGGATTCTCAAGGGGGTGACTCCCTTAGAATGAAAACTTTCCAGTCACAAGCACATTAAAATATTACAGGCTGACAATTTAAGTATTTGATGTGGGTGACACCTTTTCATAAGCAGTAAAGAATATGACCACAAGTGCGATAAAATAGTATTGACAAATTACTAGTTATACATCTAATCAGTAAAACTAAAAAATAATTCTGATGTTCCTCAAAAGTCTATCGAATATTTCTGTAATTAATTTTTTTGACTTTGTATTTTTGTTTTCTTTATTGTTTTGTTATTTTCTTTATTTTGTATAATTCAGGACTGTGTAAATAACACAACAAAATAAAGTTTGTAAATATTTTACCGATTGAATTTGTAAATAGTATGGAATAAAAGTTTTATGTTACTTGATATATTTTAATTGCTTAATTTTAGTACCTAGTCTAAAGTTTTGTTATAAACTGCTTTGGGTTAAAATATGTTAATACTTCCAATATTTCCACTAACAGCTCTACAGCTTTAGACAGTCCACTGCAATCTAGAACATTACACATACTAGGCATCACACAATAAAATAATTATAATACAATAAAATTTAATTTCTAGTTTTTTGGTTAATATTAATTATAATTATTGAACTGTTCAATGCTGCAATCATAGATGCAATCAAATTTGCATTCTTGTATAGACCTACCCTCTGGTATAGAATGAGTTTGATCAATTGTAATCGGGTAACATAACCGTAGTATGAAACAGCTCATGAAAAACTGCAGACAAACATGAATAGTAATCAAATAATTACAGGATCAACATTGTAGGAAAAAATAAACACAATTAGTACACAAAACTTATTTATTACATATCCTTAAAAGTAATTAATGTACGATAGAGCCCAACGGTTCTGCTTTTATATTCCCAAGGTCTAATCTGCTATCAATAGATTCATCTATTTGGCCGACGATCGCGACATTATCACCGCGTATTATGTGAAGTCCAAGCACCACCTGCGCCACACCAGTTGAAGAAGAGAACACTCGCTCATGTGATTCATCTAGTATTATATTAATTGTTTGATCAAAACCTTTTAAAGTTCCAATGAAGTTTCGACCGTCCGAAGTTATCACTGACACTGTTTGATTCACATAATTTTCTAGTCCCGAAGCCATTGCCTCACAGTTTTAATTGCCGGTAAATAATGCGATGTATGCGTGAGGTTGTTTCATAAAAGTGAAACTGTGAAATGTGAGAACTGAGAAGTGAAAATCACAAACACGCCGTCAAAATAACAAAACAACATGACAGACGAACAATATAAAAATGTCAAGACAGAACTGACGCTAAATTTTAATGCATTGGCAACATCTGTTTCTATAGCGAAAACTTGAATTATTGCAGAATGGGGCTTTCTTGACAGCTGGCGTGAACGGTGCGCTGTCATCGCGTCACATTGTGTCAAGAAGACTCAAGTGTCAATACATTGTATTATTTTGTATTATTTTGTATTGAATACAAAATAAAACTGTAGATATTTGTGTAGTTCTTATTCTTCCTAATCAATGCATTTATGAAAACAAGCTATGATTTTAACGCTTACTGTATATAACAACTGAACTTCCAAGCAACGTTTCTGTATAAGTTTATCAGTTTTCTTGCCATTTATGTAAATAACCTATTAGTTTAAAAAACCCGAACTTCTGTAAATTATTACCCTATTACATTATGTCTAACCCAATAGTGCAATATATTCTGCTACGTACTGATTTACTAAAGGAGCTAGGATGGTCGATAGGATCAGTGGTGGCTCAGGCTTGTCACGCATCCACAGCTGTACTTCACTTGTACAAAGATGATGAGAACACTATAAAGTACCTAGATGATATGGATAACATGCACAAAGTTGTGTTGGAGGTATGTGTGTGTTATGTATAACGTATGTTGGATTTTATGAACTCAAATCAAAGTTTTAACAGTATATTGATGCAAAGGAAATAGTGCCACGTTTTGTATCTACTGACCCAATGTCCTGAATTTAAGTTTTGTGATCAAACTTTGCTTGACATACTGCCATTGTGTCTAGTAGTTAAATTGTCAAATTATAATATTATAATTTGACAATTTAAAAGTTTATAAGTATTACGTTTTTAAACTCTTTCCTGAAAAATTCACTGCACCTACCTTACGCGGTTTTAAACACTGTTAGTTCCGCGGTTTCAGAATATCACCGACGATTATAACTCTTATTGTGGATTTAAATGCTGTTCACAGAAATTCAGATTACTTTTATATTCATTACAGGTCCCAAACGAGGAGTCACTGAAGAAAATAGCAGAAAAATTAAAAGAAAACTTCATATCCCACAAATTATGGATAGAACAACCAGAAAATATTCCGACTTGTTTAGCTCTCAAGCCATATCCAAAAGATGAGGTTAAAAAGTATGTAGGAAAATTTAAATTATTAAAACTTCAAATGAATGCTTAAAATAACAATTTGTTAATATAAGTTAATAATAAGTAATAAATAAATAATTTATTGATTTATCTGTTGCTTTCATTTTGTGATATTCAAGTTCAAAAATAATAGATTAAGTAATAAAACAATACTACAAGTTGATAAACTTTAGACTTGAGCATTTTACGTTTTTTTTTTTAAACTAGGTTCACCCCATGGGCCAACCATGTACTTACCTATATTCATAGTCGAGCTCGTATTGCTTTTAACACCCTAAGGTTGAATGTCGCTCGCACGTCTTAATACGACAAGGTATTATTGTTATGTGACAGATAATGTCAACCTCGAAGTTTCAATTGAATGGGAATTTTTGTCTGCCTGGGCTTGAACCCACGACCTACATTCTTGTAAGTTTGGGCCGTTATCCCTGGGCTACCACTTCCTACTGGGCCGCCAGTGCTCTTACTGGGCCACAATTGCTCCTGCTGGGCCACCACTGTGGCTACTGGGCCACCATTGCTCCTGCTGGGCCACCATTGCTCCTGCTGGGCCACCATTGCTCCTGCTGTGCCACCATTGCTCCTGCTGGGCCACCATTGCTCCTGCTGGGCCACCATTGCTCCTGCTGGGCCACCACTGCTGCTGGGCCTTCACTGCTGACATAAGGTCGCCGTCAATATCAAATTGTTACCACTGATGTGCAGTTTACTGTTCTATGAATGGTGGTTAATTGGCCATTTACAAAGGTTAACCCAATCTGTACCTCAATTGCGTAACACACATAAAATTATTCTTGATCGCAATTCGTTTCATTTGGACAGTTCACCCACGATTGCGTTATTTACTTAGATGGGCCAACGCATTTTTCAATACAAGAAAAGAAATATGTTTTTTTACGCCAAAGTAAAAAATGCAGTGTTAAATATTGGCCGTGATACGGAACCCTTCGTGTTCGAGTCCAACTGGCACTTCATCATTTTTTTGAGTTCCGGGCAAAAATTGCCAAAGCGGAACAAAATCAAAATTATATAAGAGAGTCCCCCAAAACGCCCACCCTTCACCACTTCCTAGTGCTTTAGCTGTGAAGAAGAAGTTGCACAACAAACTCGTTTATTCACATATGCCCCCTTCGAGCTTGCCACCAGGGGCGGGGTGGTGGCTGGCACTAACTACTGGCGTTTACCATCCCAGTGGTCAATATTAGGTATATTAGGGGAGTTTCAATAAATAGGTACTTATATTATATTTTAAATTTATTATACTTAAAATATAATAAAATTTAAAATATATTATTAGTACTTACCTATTTATTTATTTTAAATTTCAAACCCTTTACCGGTCCTATTAGCCATTTTGTTTTGTTTATCCCCAAGTGCTTCCAGGAACTCTTTTCCAGCGCCACCTCGAAGCAGCCCTCGCGCAACGCATCAGGTCATCTCGCCACCTCTTTCTAGTTTCTGTGCCGGCCTCGCTCTAATTATGTTTTCAAGTTTAGCCTTTTCGCAGCCCTATGGGACATTGAGCCACCAGTACAAGTTACTACTAAAAGGAATCAAGGTTGGGTGTTTGGGACCCACAGTATCGACCTCTACGATTTAAAACCTGCTGATAGGCCGCCTCGGCAGGCAGCCTCGTTGGTCTAGTGGTAGCAAGCGCTACTACTGAGCATGAGGTCCTGGGTTCGATTCCCAGGTCGGGCAAATTGTTATTGGGTTTTTATATCTAGAATTTCTCAGTAGCAGCCCGGAATCTGGATTTGTGTCCGGTTGATGGCAATAGGCTCGCCCCCTATTACATGGGACTTAAACATAACTGTCGAAATGTGGGTGTACTATATAATAGGTAGGTACACCTCTGCCCAACCCTTCGAGGAAACAAGGCGTGATGTTATGTAGGTACCTACCATAGATCTATGAATATTTCTATGGTAGGTACCTATTTACCTTCAAAACAAATTTCAAAGCGTACAAAGTAATAGAAATAGAAACACGTTCTCGTCATCTATTCAACGAGCTATGAATGTTAAAACATTGTTTAAATATTCTTAGGAAAAGTATAGGTACTAGTACCTACTTAGTACCTTTGACCAATGTCGAGTTTACATCAACCTTAAGGGCCGAGTCACACCGGAATGGCAGCGACGCGGCGAGCACTTTCAGTGTGAAATAATCTTAAAATCTACATACTTTTAAGACCAGCCTGTCGATTCTGTAAAAACTTCACCTTGAATGCTTAGGTGTAGTGAGCTGTCTATGATGCAAAGGATTGACACTTTTGACAGCTCATTTTAAGCTCACTTCACCTATGTTTTCACGATGAGATTTTTACAGAATAGATCGGCATTATCGTTTTTAAAGGTCGCAACGCCGCCAGCAGCCGCTGCCATTCCGTGACTCCGCCCTAAACCTTTTTAATGGCCTGGCTCTGCAATATAAATCTCTTTTTTTAATTGTCAGTCTGTCAGTGTCACGTTTTTAATTCGGTCTGACTTATAAAGAAGATGACTGAATGTCGTTCTGCGGTATTTAAGGGGTCAAATTAAATTAGCTAGCACAACTCCGCAGACGTGATGGGTAGGTATCGATATCTAGACATAATAAAATACAAAAAAAAAACAGTTTTTCGCAACATATACTTTAAGTAACTATACTACTAGCGGCCGTTGACCCCAGAATAAAGTCATCCAATCTTCTTTTATTTTCTTTTATCTTACCTATTTAATATCGATACCCATCCCGTCTGTGGAGTTTCTCTAGCTAATTTAATCTGACCCTGTATACCTAAGGCTGGGTTGGTAAAGCAGTTTATTCATGCAATGAACAGACAAAATATACCCCTATGTGACTGTACATCAGCAGAGTAAGAAGAAAGATTGTTAAATAGGTAACTACAATACCTAGATACCTACCTAAGAAAAAAATATTCAAATATTTACGGAAGCTCTTGAAGGTTCATCACAATGTGAGCGTCAAGGCTATCAAATTGCTCGACAACACTATTTTATAAACAGTGGAACTCACTCTCCTTGAGTAGGCAATGGGGAAGGTCGGTCAAAGCTCATTGTACATGGCGTGACCTTTCCATATCTTTGGTATGGAACGTGGATCCACATGAGACACAATGGATTTTTAATTGTGTGTCTGTAATTAGAATTACGGCATACGAAAGTTTAGTCCCTACGGCCTACAATAAAGGCTCGTACAGACTGCGCGACGAGGGTAGCGCTGCCTGTCGCGTCCGCGATATCGCGCCAGTGTGTACGAGTCACGAGTTTGGTTTTATTTACAAATTTTAGGCTCATTCGGAAAATGGTGGACTCAAGTACCTAGGTATTTAGGAACACAACGAGTCCTATTCGCAAAAATAAAATAAAACGACCTTAAATTATAGCTGGTTTTGGAAACTAGCTACGAACATAGATATTAGGGGAGACTGAGGACACTTGATCCCTCGGGAGACTTGTTCCCCAGGCCAAAACTAAAAAACCAGAACATATTTTTAATTTCCATACATGCAACAGTGATCTTAACTGCTATTGTCAGTGTCCCAATGTCATTTTGAAAGATTAAAATCGACAACTTCAGAGCAGTGGCGTTATTTTGTTTGCGACGGGTCGACATCGTTTTTTTAGAGTATTTTGATCATTATTTTGAGATATTTATCTAAATAAATTAAGGAGTACAAGTGAATCTTTTTAAAACTAGTTTATTTAAGTGTGTGTAGACAGTTTTTCACTTTATTTAACATTTTGTTTTGCCTATAAATTTTATTTTTTTGTTAAATAACGGTCAAGGGGACACTTGATCATAGCGAATACGGGTAGACTTGATCACGGGATCAAGTGTCCCATTGTTACTAATTCATGTAAGTAGGTACATAGGTAGGTATTGTTTTGTTTGTTTTAGATTTGTTCTAAAATGCCAAGAACTTATAAAAGTAAGGACGGGGTAAAAAAGCGCCAACCAGTAGACAAAATAAAGCTAAAAGCAGCAGTCAAGGCTGTCCTCGAAGGAAAAACCATAAAAGGTTTCAACGTCACAAGAGGCACATCGAAAGATTTGGCGGTAATCTTTCGATGTATCTCTTATGACGTTGAAAAGGTACGCAGGAAAACAAAAGTTTATATGGACCTAAGGTTGATTACGTACAAAATATTATGTAGAGTTAGGTATTTCTACAATAACATAATATTATAGGTTGGAAAAACTGTACCTACTTACTTAGCAGGTAATAAATATACCTATAGATATAAGATAAAATAAACAACTTATTTTGTCATAAATAGACTTTTTATTCAATTGTATTATGCAATAAGTTACACTTGTTCCCCCATGATCATGTCTACCCGATACTATGATCAAGTGTCCCAGAACAAGGGACACTTGATCATTTTATAGTGTTCTGGTAAAACGAGAAAAAAACAGGGAAACAAACATATATTTCATAATTCAATGATGCAAAAAGGTAGAAGGATAAATTTTCTAGGTAGTAATGAAAATATATCCTGCAATACACTAATATTTTATGAGATATGACCGAAAAACCAAAATGGGGATCAAGTGTCCTCAGTCTCCCCTACCTATACACATTAGATCGCCAATGTGGTGATTAGGACGAGGCCTTTCATAGCAGTTCTAAAATATTACATTTAAGCGGTTAAACATTGCAATTGTGCTTAAGTGTGAATCGATAAATTCCACCATCAGAAACTAAACTTCAAAAGACCTACCATTTGTACGTAATATTTTGATAGGTACGGTCAACTGCAGAGAAATCTCACCCCCTAGCAATGAAAAAATACATTGCTAGGGGGTGAGATTTCTCTGCAGCTGACTGTACAAGCATCGCGCGTCACCCGCCGGACCAATCAGGCATCCGCAAATCAAACACGAAGCGATTTGATTGGTTTGAGTTTGATGTTTGACTTTGATGGTTTTGACGGCTTTACGTATGATAACCTATGATAACTCAATACTATTATCTCTTTCTTGTGGGAATGAAATCAAGCTACCCGCCGCGCCGTCTATTCCTTTCTCTGTGTGCGCTTACATCCCTGTCTTAAAGCTCCCGCAGACAGGTACGGCGCGACGCGAGCGACTGGTGGAACAATTACCTACTATGAAAACATAACAGAAATTGTTCCGGTGGGGCCATGGTGTCGCGTCGCGCCGTAGCGTCGCGCCAGTCTACGGTTGCCTTGAAGTTTGTTGGTCGTCCGCTTTTGTTTTAAATTGACCAGGATTTTAGTGAACGTTTAGTGGTAGAGCGGAACTGTACAAGTGAGCAACAATAACAATTAAAGACTAGTTAAAGAACATAAAAAAAGTTTATTTTTATTTTTATGAAAATTAAAATGGCAAATAAAAGTTTGGACATAATAGTGTTGGGTGCTACAGGTTTTACCGGAAAATGCACTGTAAAACATCTTGCGAGATTGACAAATGAAAAATATAGGGATGTTACTTGGGGCATCTCAGGTCGCTCCAAGGAAAAACTGCAGAGTTTGTTAACGGAACTCAATGCAACGGGTAAGATTAATTTATGGTAGGTAGGTACAGAATAATTGTTATTTATTTTTATAATTTGTAACTAGACAAGATTATTAATTAGCCTAGGTTATTTTTACAGAATTCTTGTAGGTAGGTACTTAAAACTAATAATGCCCCACAAAACCGTTTTTACGGTTTGTCTGTGGGAACGAATCATATAAAATTATAAATAAAAACCTACCAATCATAACGACACAACTGTAATCCCAGATTTTAAGTAAAGTAAATTATAATTAAGTAACGTAAATTAGGGCGGATACTTACTTAATTCATGTTACTTGCTTTGTGTCAAAATACAGGGTGGCAGGGACGACGACGCACAACCTGTTACCATGAATTCAGTAACTACATAATTCTGAACACAAAACTGAGTTGAAATTTTTCGTCGGTATTTAAAAAAAAAAGCTGTTCCACACACTTTGACCGCGAAGTTATTGCACTTTTCTATGAAATAGCAGATTTTTTTTTTGATATGCGACGATAAATTTCAACGCAGTGGTGTTCAGAACCCTGTATATAAAATAGGTTTTTTTTGGAAGAAGTAATTTGGCTTTGCCTCTTTTACCGAGTAATACTTATTCTGAGTTTTATTTCACAATGCTCAATATGGTTTGTCCGCGAAAAGTTCTCGTCTAATTTCACTCCGCGATATGTTAAGTAAGTAGGTACACAATTTATCTCGTTCGAAGGGTCGTGCGTACTGACGGGACACCGGTAATTGTTCTACCGTGAAGTGTTGCACGTTGCACTCTCTAAAGATTGTGCATTGATCGTCTACTCACAAAAAAAGACTAAACTAATTAAATTTTCTACGCCAAACGTCAGGCAGCTAACTACCAATGTTCAAGTGAATGGAATAGAGTTGGACCACAGTTGGACCCTATTGAGTCGACAGTTTTTCTTGGAATAATGATTGACGGTAAATTACAATGGGGCCCACACATAGAAAAATTGCCAGGAAGGCTTAGTTCGGCCGCCTATGCTGTTACACAAATTAGACAGTGATAACTAAGGTAGATACAGCCAGAATTGTTTATTTTAGTTATTTCCATAGTCATAGATCATATGGGATTCTTCTCTGGGTTTACATTACTTCTATCTATGTTTCACAGAAAAGGGCTATTCGAGTTCTAGCTCAGCTCTAATATTTTTTAAATATGACGTGTTAAAGTGATTCCGCTATCCTATTTACAGAATAAACAATTTCATTTCATTTCATTTTTTTCTTAAAATTGTATTAAAGTTGCGTCGCGCCTGTTTCCTAACTTTATTTTGAATACTTACGTAGGTAGGTATTCAAAATAAAGTTGTAAACGAAACAACCGGTGAGATTGCGTGTAGGTTGTTGAACCTACACGCAAAGTCATGAGTGTATTAAGTAATATTAAAGGAGGCCCTGTAGGGTGACCGTATTATAACTACCTACTTATTTTACTTTTATCCTGTTTTGTGAGCCCATTTAACGGCTCGGTCGACATCGAGTTGAACGGTCGAGAAGTTTCGGAGAGATCGGCACGCAGCGCGCGCAGAGATTCCGAATAGGTATGTAGGTACGCTGAGCCGCAGGCCAGCATTGCTGCCAGATTGTATAAATGGATACAAAATTTGTGTAACTGAGGGTGAGGACTTAGTGTAAGTTTGCAAGTGAGTAAACGTAACTATCGCGTTTGCGTTAAAATTTGATTGATAGATCATAGTGCTAAGAATATAAGGAGGAGAATAAAAATCTTAACGCAAACGCGATAGTTACGTTTACTCACTTGCAAACTTACACTAAGGCCTCCGAACTGCCTCGTTGGTCTAGTGGTCGCAAGCGCTATTGCTGAGCATGAGGTCATGGGTTCCATTAGGTCGGGCAGTGTTGTTGGGTTTTCCATTGGGAATTTATTAGTAATAGCCCGGAGTCTGGATTTGTGCCCAGCAATAGGTTCGCCCCCTATTACATGATGGGACTTAACTATAACTGGTGATGCAGGTTACCTACTTTTTTTTGCAGAAGGTAGTGTTACACTGTTGCAAATCGTTTTACTCAGATCAATTCCTTTGTTTGAGTGGATGGACTGAAATTCCGTAAATCTACGGAAAAATCCGCATTTCCTCCAGTTCGAAGTTTATATTCGGCTTCTTAATAACTCAAACTTAGTACATCAATATTGTGTAAATTATCCATGGCAAGAACTGCATAAACCTCCTGATTTCTTGAACCGTCAGAGAGCCTCCCATCCGGGCACAAGTTACCGTGGCCTACTTGGAAAACCTTAAATATAGACTTCGTACCCAAGTAGAGGCCGCAGCAAGGACAACCACTACGGGGTTCATGAACGGCTCTGATCTCCGATGTGCTTGCGGCGTCTCTCCGTATACAATTGCTCACCTCTCACCTTGCACCGCATGCCCTGTTAGTGTTACCTGCACACGTGAGGACCTAAAAGCATAACATTTTAAAGGCGCGACGCGTCAGCAAGACGCGACTTTAACAATACAATTTCTAAGAAAACTTCACGGTTGAACAACTACCGGTGTCGCGTCGCGCGACAAGACGCGCCAGTATGCACGAGCCTTAGGTACATAATGCATTATTACGCAATTTCTTAAATATTAAATTCATTAAATAGGAAAAAGGGTAAAAAAAAAATGCGGAATATTTTTTTCACAATAAGGTACCTACCATGTCTTATCACTACTTACTTAAGTATAGGTATTTATTAAATATTTCAATGACAAAAATAAATTTCGACGAGACAAAAAGGATGTCAGTCGTTGGACGTTTTGTATGAATTCAAAAACCGTCCCAGTTTTTCGCTATTATTGAATATATATTTTAATCTGTTTTCTGGTGATCCACAGGATTAAAATGTGATTGTGATAATATTATGTCTGCTATTAGGCGCGGTATGAATCAGCGACGCGCAGATATCGGCTTCTGTTCCCTGGCAGTTCAATGTTATTTCTTTTGGTCCCTGAGCACCATATCTTACATAGGTCTTATCAGTACTTGGAGTTCTTTAATCAACCTATTTATGTTTACATTTAAGGGTTTATTTATAAACGTTGCTTAAAGTTAAGTGACGTTCAAATTCAAAGGTCAAAAATGTATGGTTAAAGAGTCGCTAATCATTACTTAATTTAAGCAACGTTTATAAATAAACTCCTAAATGTTAAAACAAATAGCTAAGTACCCACATAGTTAAGTAGGTAGCACCTCTTTATATCTATATAGGTCCTTAGTTACAAAATAATAACCATTATAATAATTTTAACGACATTCTTAATTTGGGATATTCCGAAGAATAATTCTATACTTAGGTAATACAGGCCTGATGTTGTTATGTAATATATTATAATAATACCTAATAAGATTTGAATAAATTGAAGGAATTAAAGGTTCACTTTTGGTCAAGTTCGTTTTTGTTTGCTTGAACGGTCTATCCGTACCTAGTAGTTACTAAAGTCTCCTTAGTAACTTATTTTTATAATAATATTATAATAACATCTCTCTCTATCCTACATTTAAACATAAAACTTATCATTGATGAAACATACTTACTTACAAAAAAAAAACTAGTATGGAAATAATTCGATACGTTAATTATTTAATAACCGGTCTAAATAAAGTTATGTAAGTAACAACTATAACTGCCTTTATTCTATAACCTTGTGGTAACTCACCTACTAATTATTTGGAAGGTAGAGGCACATAGATATAAGAATGTTATTTATATTTCTATGCTAAGGCATATGAAAAGGAAATAGCATTTTACAATCGGATTGTTAGACATGGTCTGCTTAGGCTGGTAATGTCACTTTGTTAGACTGGTGATAATGTAGGTAATTATATGTAGGTACCTATGTTTCCAATCGCCTCCCAAACAAATACATGTTTATATATAATTATCACAGATTTTCTGGTATTAGACAGAAGTTTTTGAGTTAAAGAAATAATTAAAAAAAACCTGCTAAGTGCGTGTCGGACCACGCACAATGAAGGGTTCCGTAGCTGGGATGAATTTATCCCAAGAACAAACTTAACATTGTCGTTGAAAAACATGTTCTCCCATACTGTTGCTGAACATGTTTTTCAACTACAATGTTAAGTTTGTTCTTAGTTATTAATATTAATTATTCAATACTCTTGTGTTTCTCAATTACAGGTTTGGATACAAAGAATATGTCAATAGTAGAAAGCAACATTGAGAATCGTGAATCCTTGAAGAAAGCATTGCAAGTGGCGAAAATTGTCATCAACTGTACTGGACCTAACTTAATCCTCAGCCCGCCTATCGTGGAAGCTTGTATTGAATGTGGAACACATTATGTTGACATATCTGCTGAAATTTTTGTAAGTTTTTGTTCATTATTAAAGTAGTTGGTATTTCTTATACCCAGGTAGGGTACAGGCATAGATATAAGAATTATATTTCTATGGGTACAAGCAATCCGACGCAAAAAATATGTGTACTTATTCCCGTTCGTAACACTAATTTTGTTAGTGGGACACATTTATTGTTAGGATAAATAAGTGTTTTTTTACAATGGGACCAAATACCAAAATTAAAACTAAAAATACTAAATTATGAAATGAAATTGTTTATTCTGTAAGTATGACACCGGAATCACTTTTACACGTCATATAAAAAAAAAAAAAAAATTAGAGCTAAGCTAGATGAGGTCGGCGTTTCCTATCTGACTACCTACTCTGAGAAGAAAGGCCGAAACAAACACGGAGGTACCTACTTATTTTAAAGTCCAGACATCATCTTGGTCAGGCCATATGAGGACCATTCCCGTTCATCCCGCTAACAAAGTCATTGGGATAAACGGGAATAAATTTAATATTATCTACGGAAGAAGTAGGTAGGTAAGTACCAAAAAAGACCGGACATTTTACTTACAAAGTAAAATGTCCGGACTTTTTTGGTAGGTAGGTACTTACTTCTTTTTTTTTAAATGTCCTGCTTTTTGTGTAGACTTTTCTGAAATGGTAACCCTAGTTAAAGGCACCAAGTTAAAGGCTACCAGCATTTTGCTGCCTGGCATTTATTTTTACTACGGCATCAGCTGTTCACTGATAAGTATACCTAGTTCTTGCGGACGAGAGAAGCAGAAGATAGAGGCAAGGATTTTTATACTGATTTATTATTCTTCCTATCAGCATATTCTTAACGTGTACCGGAGCTTCAACAAGGCTGCAGAAGGCGCTAGTGTTCTAGTGGTACCTAGCTGTGGATATGCGGCCATACCAACCGAGACCGCTATGATATATCTAGAGAAACAATTCAAAGGTACGCATTGATTAAAATATAGTGATTAGACATTCGAATAAGCATTATTTCGAGCAGCACCCTAATTACGTAATACACGATCTATCACAATCTGGATCGGTTTGAAACAGATTGCTAATCCATTGCACCATAGGTTCGAAAAAAAATCTGCCAAAATGAAACAGATTAGTCGGAATCGTTAACGAATACGTTTTACGCAATTAGATATACTTAGCTGGAGTTGGCCTTAGGGCTAAGCGAAAAAAAAACGTGACTAAACGCTTCGCTGCATTGGCAAAAAATGCACTTTTACGAGGACGTTGCCACAATTTGCAGAATGCGACGCGCCGCATTTTCCCACTCTTGAAAGGGTTCTTTAGGTTTCTTAGATGTTGGTACGCCACTGAATTAATAAGTTACCCGGCGATACCCTTATAACTTAGACAACACCAAAGTATAATTAATTATCTGTGTTTTAGGGACACTAAACACGGTAGAATGTTACAATGAACTATTAATACCAAAGAGAGCGTATATTCCTGGTCGCACTCTTCTACACAATGGAACATGGACTTCGCTCGTTTATGTGTTGGAGCATTTCAAAGACCACCTGGCTTTATGGAAAGAGCTATTCCCTAACCCTATTGAACCGGTGCCTGAGGAAATGAAAAGGTATGTTATATAGATAAGTAGTAGGTATCTACACCAGTTATCACGGAGAAATTGATAGATATACATTAAAAAAAAAATACAGACGAGCTAGAACTTAAGTACTATTTTCTTAAAGTCGGTTAAAAAAGAGGGATAAGGTCTTATTGCCTTAATTTTCTCTCGTTTGCTACCACATTACTTATAAGCGAAATAACTTTTGTCATCATTTTTTTTTGCAGATCATTTTTCCATCGACACAACCGCCGAACTTGGTTCCCTTACCCTGGAACCGAGAACGAATCAGTAGATATGTCCCAAAGATATTTGCACGAGAAAAAAAAGAAGAAACCCGTTCATTTCAAGGCTTATACCACCATGCCAATGTTCTTCCATTTCATTATAGTTCCCATAATGTTCCTATATTACTATTTGAGCTACTTCAAGTGCTTCAGAACACTATTAATTAATTTCCCACGCCTCGTCACGTTTGGTTACGTATCACAAAGAGGGCCTTCGGAAAAGACGAGACAAGACACAAAGTACAATTTCATTTTGAATGGTAAAGGCTGGGATTTAGGGGCGGATTTGAATTCGAAGCCAACGAAAACAATGTCAGTTAAGGTAGGTTGAAATTCTGAATTTTGTAAAAATGAAAACGTTCTCTAAAAAAATCATAGTTAAGTATACCTACTTGAAACCTTTTGGAACCGCGGTTTCAGCGACTATTCACGCCTGAATTGACGTGTATCTAGACCAGTTATATCTATACTTATAATAAATCTGTAGAAGTGAAAATTCTGTACATTGAAAATATCAAAAAAATAAATGGCAGGGGGTGTTACTAGACCGACACCGACCCCAAAAATGTGATTAAAAAATTTTTTGTCTGTCTGTCTGTCTGTCTGTCTGTTTGTTCAGGTATCACGCAAAAACTACCGGTTCGATTACGATGAAACTTTGTATAATTATTCTTTAATATCCTGGGCACCACACTGGGTACTTTTTATCCCGGAAAAGTATCCTATCCTACGGTTGGGGGGTGTCAAAGTTTGTATGGAAGAATTTTAACGCGCTGTCCGATTAACTCGAAACTCAATATTTATACTTAAACCCAAAAAGTAAGAATAACGTGTATCAGGATTTTTCGAAATTCAACCCCTAAGGGGGTAAAATAAGGGATGAAAGTTTGTATGAAAAATATTATTCCTTGAGGTAATAAATATGAAACTTCGCACGAATAGTTATCTAAATAAATTACAAAGTTTGTAGTTTTTTGTTTTTCTAAATTACCCCCTAAAGGGGGATTGGGGGGTGTCAGTGTTTGTATGGAAGAATTTTAACGCGCTGTCCGATTAACTCGAAACTCAATATTTATACTTAAAACCCATGGGGATGTATGGGGTAATTTCCAACACTCACGCGGGCGAAGCCGCGGGCAGCAGCTAGTCCAGAATAAACTCTTCTTAAAACCACGACATATTTGTAAAACAGCTCAACCCTGTAACTCATCTAACTTGTTATTTTCACAGGTATCGGGCAGTGATCCAGGTTACGACACAACAGCTGTTGCTATTATCATGAGTGCAATCACAATCATTAAAGAAAGCTCCAACATGCCCAAGTAAGTTACTTAAAATACACATTTTGTTCATTTTAAGATAATTCTTCAGACCCTGTTATTTCTAGAGAGGTGGATACAGCTATACTAGTCAGAAGTCAATTTATGTTTTTTTTTTTTGCATTATTTAGTAGGTAGGTATATTATGGACATAGGTACGTATCCTGAAGATAATGTAGAAATATAATACTTACCTTATTCCGTAATTTTAATAGCAATAGTTATTCAAAATATTATTCTATAATGCTAAAGCTCACTTATTACCTACCTTGCATTGCTAAAACTAGTCTATGTAGGAACTATTTCATAAGTTAGGTTTATCAGTTGCGGATTTTTCAAGACAGGATTAGGCTGTTGTCATATTTTTTAAGAAGGTGTATGAGGAATAGGACTCAGTTGGCCTCCAACCCTATCCAACGTTACGTGATTTTTGATCGTCTTGAATGACCAAACTAGCTTTACAACAAACAGTTTACAGAAAAACAGCCTTACAGCAGCCTGAACAGCCATTTAAACAACAAAATTTAAACAGCCTTACAGAAAATAAATGTTCGCGAGTAAGTATGCTTAAATTACTTACCTCTATATAATTTTCTTTTACAGAGGAGGAGTGGTCATGCCCGGAGCAGCGTTTTACAGAACTGATATAGTTGATAGATTGAAGCATGAAGGTTTAACTTTTGAAGTGGTAGGCGTATAAAAGAAATAAACATTGTTATCCCAATTATAGACAATCAGTTAAGTATAGACATATTGTTAGATAAAGAGTTATTTTTACTATAGGTACAGGGTGGCCGGAACGTTGACGTCCAAAAACAAAATTTAGTTCCCTCGTATCGTGAGGTATCCGAATCACCCCCATGTATGTTCCGCGATTTTTGATAGTTTTTTTTTTTTTTTTTTTTTATCCACAACGGGGAAGCTCTTGGCCAGAATCTCACCTGATGGAAAGTGATGATCAGGCCGAAGGTGGAAGCGAGCTTCACCGGGAATCCTCTACCACAGAGGAACTGGCTATCTTATCTCTAACTGCCGGAACACAACAATGCGTTTAACATTGTTGTTATGGCGACAGACTTAGATAAGATGGTGGTAGCTAGCCAGGCGGACTTAAAACAAGCCCTACCACCAACCAAACCGAGCAGAAAATTTTGCCCCCACTGGGAATCGAACCCGGGACCTCTTGGTCTGAGACAGGTGGTCTAACCACTAGACCACAGAGGCGGTTTTCGAGTTATGACGTTTTTTTCTGAATTTTTGAGAATTTTGGATTTGGCCCAATTTAAAAAGACTTTTACGAGTTTTTTTTTTTGCAACCGAGTCTTCATGAGTACTCCTTTTATGCATAAAATAATCAGCTTCGTAGCTGTGATGAAAGTTATGAAAATTAAGGTGTAAAGAGAAAAAATTACGTTAACATTTTCTAAATAAATTTTTAAAATTAAAAGGAAACCTATCACAGCTAAGTAGGCTCTACAAGTTAACAAGTAATTATCGACCAACTTAAATTTGCTGTTGCAAAAACATGTTCTACTATACATTTTGTATTATTTCATCCCAGCTACGGAACCCTTCATTGTGCGTGGTCCGACACGCACTTGGCCGGTTTTTTCACTTAGGGTGGAATCCGCGGAATAAGATTTACTCTGACAGTTTTCGTATGGATAAAGTGTCAAAAATTCAAAATTTATTCGTAAGAGAAGGCTTATTCCGCGTATAAAATTTATTCCTGTTTGGTCGAATCCGCCCTTAGGAAGTTTCTTATCTTTAAATATTACTTTTTTAAGTATTGTTATTTTACTGAGCACTGAATAAAGAAAAAAGGGTAAAAAGTTAAAAACATAATTCTGGCATTTTTATTTAATTCACCATTGAACCCTATTTATGTAGTTTGTTAGGTAACATGCAGAACAGTCAACTGCACCTCAGTGGTAACACTTGCACTACGAAAATCCTTCCTGCATAACATAACATCACGCCTGTAATATCCGACGGGTAAGGCAGAGATGTAACCTATCTATAGTATACCCACATTTCGCCAGTTATCAAAAAAGGCGAGCGGACAAGAGTTCACAAACCCCATATAAATAAAATACAAACAACATAAATCATACAACAATCACGAATTCTTTATTTCCAGGACTCATTTGTTATTTCTAAAACAAAAAAAAAAAATGGCTAATGGACTTAGTGTAAAATATTTCTTTCTTAACATATTACAATACCTACAGTACAGACAGGCTAGGTAGGCGCATTAATTAATTAATTAATTTGGGTTTAATTTGTTTTTCGATCAGTCTTTTTTATAGCGGCCAGTTTATCGATGATAAAAAAAAGTTTTTTTGCGATTTCTGACTTTTTTAGTAGGTACTCAAACCTCAGTTGGTCCAATAGAGGCCTTTGATCCGTATTTGAAACAGGATCGATTGGCATAAAAAACAGTGTTTGCGAAAATTGCCCAGTTTCCTGCTTTTTGATCATTTTTTTCTCACACAATCGATTCTGATCTCGAATCGATTTTGATCTCACACATTTTGAAAAGAATGTACCTACACATTCTTTTCAAAATGTGTGCGATCAAAATTTCTCAAAAAGTTAAGGACTATCTCATAAGACCATTTTCCTGTACCTTTAACGGTTAAGGTAGCTGCCCTTACTGCCCCATTTCAAATATCCAGCCTGTACCTATATCTTCATCCGTCCCACATGTTTCCCAATTGGAGGAATTCACTTTCTTCATCAAAAAGCCAAACTTGCGGGTTATTGACCAGAGCAGATATGTGAAGCAGAAAAATGTTAAACTATTCATTTCCTTGATAGCTAACCTCGGTATTTGATACAAAAACCTGTCCGGTAATTAAAATACATGTAAGGTTCAAGTTCGTATGACGCGCGTGCATTTTTGGCAAGGAGGCGTTTGAAGTTGTTCGTTCAATTTTGTTTTGAATTGACCAGTAGTAGAGTGGAACTGTAGAAGTAAACAACAACAAAGACAAAAAAAAGTTTAAAAAAATTGTGTTAACATAATTATGGCAAATAAAAGTTTGGACATAATAGTGTTGGGTGCTACAGGCTTTACCGGAAAATGCACTGTAAAACAACTTGCGAGATTGACAAAAGAAAAATATTGGGATGTTACTTGGGGCATCTCAGGACGCTCCAAGGATAAACTGCAGAGTTTGATAACGGAACTCAATGCAACAGGTAAGATTAATATTATGGTTCTAAATAATTGTGATTTATTCTAAGGACTTGTAAAGAAGAGGTATAGGTACCTAATAGGAAGAACAAGCTCCTGTAGGACTTTTTTAACCCTGTACCAGAATGGATATTATGGCAATGCCGCTAATAAGAAGCTTTGCTGAATTTTATCCATTTTATTTATTTAAAGAAGAGCTCAAATGTTCTACGCGGCAAAACAGTTGTGTCGTACTATAAAACAGCTTTATAATTTATTTTTAAACTGATTCTAAATTGGCTTGAGACCTTGAATTAGCGAATTCAACCGGAATCATTTTGCTACCAGCCTGCATGATGCAAGGTTCCGTTTTGCAGACAACCTCCACAGAAGGTGGGTACCTAGGCTACACTAGGGATCGAGTGTCAGGAGTGTTTATGAATGAAAACTTGCTGAAGCCCTAGCCCTTGAAGGTAGCCCTATAATATTGTGAAGACTACAATATTAAAGTATGACATCAGAACAGTCTTTCAGACCGAATTTCGGCCATGGCAGCCAATCTCAGCGTAGACTAGCCATCTACGCCTGTATTCCCCGAAGAGTTGGGCAAACGTGTATTCACTTTAACTACTCACGAAATTCCGAGTAGATAAATATATGATTACATTCGTTAGGTCTTATCACTACTCGGCAATCTATAAACAAGTTATTTATGTTAATATTAAAAGTTAAAACAAGGCTATATCCTATCTTCCTACGTAGCATCTTTTTACACATAGTATAAAAATCATAACTGTTACGTATACGTTTAATTATATCTTGCTTTGTGTTATTCTGATGGGAATTCAACATGTCATAATAAATAATTAAAGGATAATATTAACTTTTGGTCAAGTTCATTTGCCTAATATAATAACGGTATATCCGAATCTAGTAGTAACAGACACAGCCTTTTCTATGCCGGTCCCGTAATCCCGGAACTACCAACTATATATGTTCTTGCTGAAGTCTCCCTAGTATAAGTTACTAGGGAGATTTCAGATATAAAATAGTTTTAATTACTTATACCTTATTTTAATAACATCTCTCTGAAAGGCAAGCGACATCGCGGTAGGCCCAGACAGAGATAGTGGGATGAGTCTGGACATGCACCTTTACTAACAACTGCTTCTTAGAAACTTAAAATAGAGATAAGTGGAAAGAGAGTAGCGAGGCCGTTGCCCTGCAGGGGGACACCATAGGCTTTTAATATTAATAATAAAAACATCTCTCAATCGTAAAGTTGGGGGTCACCAAAATTATCGTTGATGAAAAATGAGAAAAAATCTCTCCAGACTGCTCCACTGCTTCAGTAAGCGTCTTTTATTTTCCTCTTTATCAGACTAGATAACCTTTTTACATTTTCAATAGGTTGATCGATATATTTAGTACCAGACGTTTAATTTCATAACAGGCAGAGATAAAATAGCATAATAAATCCTTTAAGAAAACTAAATAATATATTCGTTTTATAACCTCAAGGTTACCTACTCACGTACTAATTATTTGGAAGGCAGTCGAAGGGGAAACAGCAATAGCATTTGATGGTCGTATTGTTAAGTGATAGGTTCCAATATCGTTCATATGTGTATGTTAATTATGATTTTACACTGATTTGATACTAATGTAAGTAACTGTGATGCAATATGAGAACTTTATGTCTATGTCTAGGACTGGTCTGCTTACTCTAAAGTGGTTAATTTCACTTTTTATGGTTATCAAACGTATCAAGGTTTATAATTATCAGAGATTTCCTAGGTTTGGATTGAAGTTTGCGAGTTCAAGAAAAAGACTGGCGCATGGCGCGACGCGACACAGGTAGAAAAATTTCCGTGAAGTTTTCATAGAAATTGTTCTACCGGTGTCAAGTCGCGCCGTCGCGCCACGCCAGTCTGCACGAGCCTTAAAAAAATCCTCCTAAGTCAGAATGCTTAGTGCTTCATCTTTAATTTTATGACACGCAAAGACTAGGTACGTATCTAAATCAAAACTGTGTCAAAATCTCGTCATTTTATTCAATACCTTTGATGATTAACATAATTTTATTATACGTGTGTTTCTCGTTACAGCTTTGGGTACCAAAAATATGTCAATAGTAGAAACCAACATCGAGAATGGTGAATCCTTGAAAAAAGTAGTGCAAATGGCGAAAATAGTAATCAACTGTACTGGACCTAGCTTAATACTCAGCCCGCCCATCGTGAAAGCTTGCATCGAATGTGGAACACATTATGTTGACATATCTTGTGAAATATTTGTAAGTTTTTGCTCTTCAACATTTCTCCATTCCTTCAACATTTTTCCATTCCTACAGATACTTTACGAGTACCGTACTTCAACTTTTTGTAAACGACTATCATTTGTATGTCTCCATGCACTAGACATTTGAAAACAATTTTGTTTACAACTTAGGTGACTATAGGCCGCAATTCAGTGGTATGACTTCAATCTGCACCCTTATTGCGTAATACAGATCTATCACAATCTGAATCGGTTTGAAACAGATAGTTAATGCATTGCTTCAAAAGTTTGAAAAAAAATCTGCTCTACAACGTAAATAACGCAATGAATGTTGTTGAACTGTCAAAATGAAACAGATTAGTCAGAATCGTTTACGAAAACGTTTTACGCAATTAGATAGCAGCGTAGCACGCAGTTTCAATGGAAAAGAGGCTAGCTTATACCTACTTTGTTATCACTGAGGTGTGGCTTACCGTACCTACTCAAGAACTATATGTAGAGGGTATCTGGAAACTATGAGAAGGGAGAAAGGAGAGCCCTGTGGTCAGACTATCAGACAACGCGAGCTGGGAATGATAACAGAGGCTAAACCCTGCTACCAGCATTTGGCTGACTATAATATTTTTACGACAGCATGAGCTATTTACCCAGTTACTTTGGGTTGTGGAGGTCAGATAGGCAGTCGCTCCATGTAAAATACTGGTATTCAGCTGCATCCGGTTAGACTGGAAGCCAACCCCAACATAATTGGGAAAAGGCTTGGCAGAATGAATGAGCTATTTACAAATAAGAAGTTCGTGCTGATACGAGAGAGGCAGAAGATAGAGATTATGGTTTTAATCCTGATTTCTTTTTCTATTTCTTACAGCATGTTCTTAAGTTGTACCGGGACTTCAACAAGGCTGCAGAAGACGCAAGTGTTCTAGTGGTACCTAGTTGTGGATTTGATGCCATACCAAGCGAGACCGCTATGATATTTCTAGAGAGACAATTCAAAGGTACACATTCATTAATCTATCTATCTTCTGTAAATTACCATTATGATTAATTTAATTAATTATTTTATTATAATATTATTATTCTGTAATCCTAAACAATATTATAAATGGGAAAGTGAGTTTGTTTGTTTGCTTTTTACGCTTTCATTATAAAACGGCTAAACGGATTTGGATGAAATTTAGCAAATGGGTAGACCATGACCTGGAGCAGGACATAGGATACCTTTTAATCCCGATATCCCAACGGGATCGAGACTTATGCGGGTGAAACCGCGCGGCGCAACTAGTATAAAATAAGAGGCAAGTGTCCCGACTGACATAACATCGTCCAGCCCAAACCGATTAGGGTCGAGATTCGAAAGTTGAAAAGAAAGTAGTTAGGTTCCTTTTGTGTCGTAGGCATCCACTAAGAAAGGTTTTTTTGAGAATTGGAGTTTATAAACTTGGATCTCGCTACGAATATGGAGTTAAACAAATAATCAGGTTTACATTATTAGTTTTTTAAACTACCCTTCAAATGGGGGCGTTAAAGGTTGTATGGAAGAATCTTCACGCGCGGTTCAGTTAATTTGATATTTAGTACTAACTGGCCTTCGTCCGCGTGGAAGTCGCAAGATACCACAATATACTAAAATAACAGCCACATCTTCTATACTTATAATAAATCTGTAGAAGTGAAAATTCTGTACATTGAAAATATCAAAAAAATAAATGGCAGGGGGTGTTACTAGACCGACACCGACCCCAAAAATGTGATTAAAAAATTTTTTGTCTGTCTGTCGGTCTGTCTGTCTGTCTGTCTGTTTGTTCAGGTATCACGCAAAAACTACCGGTTCGATTACGATGAAACTTGGTATAATTATTCTTTAATATCCTGGGCACCACACTGGGTACTTTTTATCCCGGAAAAGTATCCTATCCTACGGTTGGGGGGTGTCAAAGTTTGTATGGAAGAATTTTAACGCGCTATCCGATTAACTCGAAACTCAATATTTATACTTAAACCCAAAAATTAAGAATAACGTGTATCAGGATTTTTCGAAATTCAACCCCTAAGGGGGTAAAATAAGGGATGAAAGTTTGTATGAAAAATATTATTCCTTGAGGTAATAAATATGAAACTTCGCACGAATAGTTATCTAAATAAATTACAAAGTTTGTGGTTTTTTGTTTTTCTAAATTACCCCCTAAAGGGGGATTGGGGGGTGTCAGTGTTTGTATGGAAGAATTTGAACGCGCTGTCCGATTAACTCGAAACTCAATATTTATACTTAAAACCCATGGGGATGTATGGGGTAATTTCCGACACTCACGCAGGCGAAGCCGCGGGCAGCAGCTAGTTTTTAATAAAACTATCCTGTATGCTACGTACGTAGTTTTGGTCTCAGCAGCCAAAATTTATAGAGTCCGGACTGGTGACACGGGAGCAAGCGAAGTACAGTTGTTCGTGAGAGAAGCAGCCGGATGGCTCGACACCCGCAGCTTTCTGTAGCAATTTCCCATTGCTTGCTAAGCTTATAGTTTTTAGTGAATTAATAAACTTGCTAATGGTACAACACTGATACACTGACCATTGCATTATTTCAGATTAGGTATTCCTAACGAACAGAACTAAAATAATTTACAGTAAACACACGGGATTCCTCATTAACAGTCACTTAACTATAGATATTAATTTTTATTATCACCATAGAACTGGCCTAAACTTAATGTTTTTCTGTGTATGTTCTACGAACTATCACTTTGATTTGCAAAAAGTAAAAAAATGAAAAATTCATATTATTAAAATATATACCTATAGAAATACGACAATTATAATTTGAGTATAAAATATGTTTTTAGGGACACTAAACACGGTAGAATGCTACACTGAACTATTAATACCGAAGAGGGCGTATATTCCTGGTCGAACTGTTATACACAGTGGAACATGGACATCGCTCGTTTATGTGTTGGAGACTTATAAAGACCACCTGGCTTTATGGAAAGAGCTATTCCCTAACCCTATAGAGCCAGAGCCTGAAGAAATGAAAAGGTACGTTTAAGAAAAGTACTCAGTACCTACCTTCATAATAGTAACGAGAATATAATAAGTTCCCTAAAAACAAAAAAGTTTTTTTTTACATAAATGTAGGTACAGCTCAATTGAAAATGAATGGCGGCTCGGAACATGAGGCGAGTCGATGCGCAGTAACAGTTTCATGTGTCAGCGGGGGTGAGGGGTGGGGTACTGCGCAGCGAGCAGCTAACTTCCGAGCCGCCATTAAGTTTGAATCGAACTGTACCTTCAAGTAATCAGTTAAACTAAGTTCAAGACTACCTACTGGGTTTGGTGAACTTGCTAGCACCATAAATTATGCTATGGATACCTACTTTTTCTACAATCATCAGTTACGGTTAGCATTAAAAAGAAAGGAGAGGGAAAAGTAAAGTCTATCACAAAATAGTCCTATTCACGGTAGAGAATGTGTGTTAGTGGCATTGGGTCCGCTTATGTACCACTATTGCACATGAAGTTTAAGCCATTGAACATATAAGTCAATGGTTTAAACAAATAAATAATAAAAATTAAAACGATAAATAATTGTATAGTTTCTGGTTTTAAAAGTAAGACAGTATGATATTTAACTTACTTTTTGCAGATCATTTTTCCACCGACACAACCGCCGAACTTGGTTCCCTTACCCTGGAATCGATAAGGAATTAGTAGATATGTCCCAAAGATATTTGCACGAGAAAAGTCAGAAGAAACCCGCTCATTTCAAGGCTTACACCACATTGCCAATGTTCTTTCATTTCATAGTAGTTCCCATAATGTTTCTATATTACTATTTGACCTACTTCAAGTGCTTTAGAAAACTATTAATTAATTTCCCACGCCTTTTCACGTGTGGTTACGTATCACAAAGAGGGCCTTCGCAAAAGACGAGACAAGACACGAAGTACAATTTCATTTTGAATGGTAAAGGCTGGGACTTAGGAGCAGATTTGAATTCGAAGCCGACGAAAACAATGTCAGTTAAGGTAAGTTGACCCTCTGAATGTTAAAGCATTTGTCATGTAATGTAACGTTCCTGCAAATCCTCGACGCTGCGTTCGACGTATAATGTAGGAATGCTCACGGTCACGGCGAGTGAGTATTTACCTGTAACATTTCCTTCTACCTTACGTTCATCGCAAGGACCTGCCCTCGGCCCACGTACGCCACGTCACCACGTCGCGTCGCCACGTCACTCGCGCTCGAGCCTTTGCTCGATAAAATGTTACACCAATACGCTCGTTGGTTTTTTTAAATTAGGTTTTAACAAAATATCGAGCGTCATGTTCGAAATGCGGTTCCCCTAGTCTATACTCACCTTTATAAGTATAGAGCTTAATTTTTTTAAACAAACAGGTATACTTAAAAAAAAAGTTCAGCAACCTTTAACGTCAACATTATTT